>JAMJFZ010003399.1:970000-2170000 GCA_026225945.1 Cricetomys ansorgei
GCTAAAATTGGCTCTGTTTAAGTACCAGCTTAATAGTTTAATGTTTTATAAATAATTCTGTGAAGCGCCTTTTTCCTTAGGAGCAAACTTTAATCACTGTAGAGTTGATTATGGTCTAAAATTTTGATTTTTATTTATCATAGTTAGCTTTCCTTTGCCTGGGATTTTACTTCAATAAGTAATCATATGCTAACCACTAATAAAGTTTTTTGATGGAGAGATGGAGTGGCACAGGAAAATGTGAAATTACCATTTTGTGTTTTTTAGTTCTTTCTGATGATCATGAAGCATTGCTATAAAGTCTGTGTTTCTCCACTTACCCAAGCTAATCACCCCTAATCATATGTGGGTCACTCATGACACAGCCATCAAGAGGGTTTCGTAAGTAACTTTGGAAAGTACATGAAGGATTTGAGAGAGGCCTGCTTAGAAATGAAACTCCATACTCAGGTTCCCCTTCAGATGTCAGATCTTTCCTCCTAGCCATTGAAAGGAAGACCAAAGCTGGCATTTCCAAAATAAACAAAGCTTTAAAGCAATCCATATTTTAGGTTCAAATCAATAATGATATTGATGCTATTGAATCATACTTCAAGGTAAAATTTTTCTGAAGGGAAAACATATAGTCTTCCCAGCTGCTTTATTCTACATTGCAGAAAAATACAAAGGGAGAAGACTAAATAGAATAAATGAACACTGTTGAAGAAATTAGAAAAGTAATCACTGAAAATTATTTCACTTTTATGGTAGACTATATCTTAAGAGTGCAACCTTATTGCCCTTATTACCATGGTATCTAGTTGGAGATGTTTCTGAGAACTTTTCATTAATATATTTACTCTTGACTGGCTTTCTCTTCCTTAATGTTTCCTGCTTAAATATGATGCAAGGTGACTCAGTCTTGGATGTGAAGAATAAAAACCGAGTGGCCTTGGGTGATATGATGTAACAACCCTCCTTGGAAACCTAACTCCTTAGGGAGGAGCACTCCTTGCAGGCATGGACTGTCCTCAAATCTCCGCAGCCCTCGCACTCTGCCTAGACAAATCCTCTGGGACCAGCAGGGCCTCTATAAACCCTTCCTAACAAGGACCAGATGTCCTAAAAGCTGTCTGCTTGAGGATTTAGTTAATGACCTTGGTCAAGTTCTTCTAGGGGTACATTCTGTTGTCAGAAGGAAGCTGTAATTCTAGCCTATAGTAGTCAATTCCATGAAGATGGATGTGGCACTGATCAACTTAGAAGGCCTTGGAAATAAAAAAGAGCTGGTTCAATATGCTACCTTAGCAGGAGTTCATTTCAGGTTTTACTTCAAAGTGAAGCAGTGCCAAGAGACTGCTGTCTTGCAGAAGGTGCTTTATGTCAGTTGGAGATATACTCACCCACTGGTACTCAACGAGATGACTGAGTTTACAGCTCTCAGCATATTTCCTTTACTAGTATCACTGTCTATTTAGCCACTTAGAGAGCAGCATGCATTTTAAAAGCAAAATGCTTTTAATGGTCTGTATTGGTGTAAATAAATGAACATAAGCTTTCTTGAGTATTTACTGTGGCCAACTGGAATTCTGCCCAAGATTATTGTTAGACATCTTCTTGCTGGTCCCTGTCCAAATGCAGCATCCATTTCTTACAGATTGATAATATCCAAGTGTATTGCCCATGGTATCAATGAATTTATTTCTGTTACTATTATTCCAAGGACCATTTTGTCTAATGTTATAAACTCCTTATGGAAAAATAAGCTTAAATAGAATAAATATTAGTATTTTGTTTTCTTTGGTATCTAAGCATATAGAAATCTAAAGGGTGCATAGGTCATCATCATTCAGGCATTCAGGGATTTAAAGCTCCAATGATACAGGACTTTAGAAAGTAACTGAGAGGAAAACTCAGTCTCTTACCATGCAGATTCACAGCCAGCCAAGGGGTGACAACTTCTAAATGCAGCAACATAAAAAGTGATGTGGAGAAAAATAAAAGAAATGACTCCACAGCCCCCACATTTAAAGATCATTTCTATTTAATAGAAGACAGTAGTCTGATATGTAGATGCATGCCAGGATGCTGAAATCCCTTAAGAGAACCTTTTTGTAAGTGTGACTTTATATATTGGGCTTTCTTAAAAGCTGAATTTTATCCATGGAGCAGAAGTACTTCCCGGCAGGGAGGATTCTGTTAACATTATCCCCAAGTTAAGACAAGCTCCACCATTTGAGGGAAAGATTCCATTTTCTAAGCCTTGACTATATTTTGGGACAAGAAAAACATCAGTCTGGAGCTAGGGAAATGGCTAAGAGCTTGTCTTGCAAACATGAAGACCTGAGTTTGATCTATAGCACCCATGTAAAAGCTGGGCATGGTGACACACACCTATAATCTCAGCTCTGGGGAGGTGAAGACAGGAGGATCCCCAAGATTTGCTGGCCAGCCAATCTAAACAAATTGGTAATTTTCATGTTCAGTAAGAGACTCTATCCCAAAAATATAACACGGAGAGCAATTGAGGAGGACACCTAATGTCAACCTCTCTGGTTTTTTTCGTCTTTTAAAGACCTATTGTGAGTGGTACACTCCAGCCTTTAGAGCAGTGTTACGGAAATACAGTTCAAGCTATATCAGTACTTTAAAATTATCTAGCAGCCATAGTTTAAAAAGTGAAAGCAATTTTATTCATTCATTTATTTATTATTTTATTATTTAAATAAGCATGATTTAAAAAAGCATCTTATTTAATGTTATATATCATGAATATTATGTCAATATGCCATCCATATAAAATTACTATTATTTTAGATGTGTGTATGCATGTTTGTGCGTGAGAGTGCATGAAATGGCACATGTGATTACAGATATGTGCCACCATATCTAGCATTCACATGGGTTCTGAGGATCTGAACTAAGGCCATCAGGCTTGGGTGACAAGTGCTCTTACCTGCAGAGCCATCTTCTACTGTTTACTTCATACAAAGTCTAAAATCCAGTATGTATATCACACTTACAATACATCTCAGTTCAGAATAGAGTTTGAAGTGTTCAGTGGCCATAAATGGATTTAGAAGAAACTCAGACACCTTTTTGCCTAGTCCAGTTTGTGAAGGCTCTAAGGATCCACAATGATAAGTACTTTTTATAGTGTACAGTTTATGGTAGGGTTGGGACTGTAGCTTACTTATCTAGCATCAATGAGGACCTAGGTTCAACCCTCAGTACTGCCAAAAAAGAGGACACTTCAGTGTTCAATGTATACATACATAACAAAAGTTGAACACAACCTTCTATTTTTTACTCTTGTATTTTCTATGTTAACCTTTTTATTGCAGTGATCTAGTTGAGAGTTAATGAGTTTGAGGTTCTAAGGTAAATGGAGAAAGAGAACTGGACAGACTTGGGAGATACTAAAGAGACAAATGCATCAGGATCTGATAATATAGTCTGAGATTGGGGCAGGGCCAAGGAAGACTAATTTTCCTGGCTCCAGCAAGTGGGTGCTGTCACTGCACATGAGCATCAGGAGGGAAGAGTGTGTGGGTGATACGGAAGACAATGGGGATTCCTGTTTACTGTTATCTAGTGAGTGTTGTTTGTGGAACAGAGGATACTTTTAAACTGGAGGTAGATATTGTAGAAACAGCACAGAAGGGATGCACATCAAACTAAAGACAGTGAAAGTGGGTCACCTTCTGGATTTAGAAGGAAGTGGATTAAAATAATTATCAGGAAAGATGCCTCAGGATAATGCTAATGGTGGGTGACTCACTCCTGTAATACCAGCACTTCGAGGTATCCACTTGGAGGTGTTGTCCTGACTAGATTTATGCCAACTTGACAAAAGTTAGAGTTATTTGGGGAGAGGTACTCACATTTGAGAAATGCCTTCAAAAGATTTGCTTTGGTCTGTGCTTGGTGGTACATGTCTTTATACCCCAGCACTTGAGAGGCAGAGGAAGGTGAATCTCTGTGAGTTTGAGGCCAGCCTGGTCTACTTTAGCAAGTTATAGGACAGGCAGGGTTACATAAAGAGACCCTATCTCAAAAAACAAACAAACAAACAATGATTTGCCTATAGACAAGTCTGTAGTGCGTTTTCTTGGTTGATGATTGATATGGGAGGGATGTGGCTCACTGTGTGTGGTGATACCCCTGGGCTGGTGGTTCTAGGTTGTCGAAGAAAGCAGGTTAAGTAAGCTATTGAGCAGCACTCCTCCATGGCCTCTGCATTAATTCCTGCCTCCAGGTTCCTGCCCTGTTTGGGTTCCTATTCTAACTTCCCTCAGTGATGGAGTATGATGTGGAACTGTAAGCTGAAATAAATTCTATTCTCAGTTACTTTTGCTCATGGTAATTTCCTTTCTTTTTTTCCCTTCTTTCTTTCTTTTTTGAGGCAGGGTTTCTCTGTTGTAACTCTGGCTGTTCTAGACGTCAACCAGGCTGACCTCGAACTCACAGAGATCCACCTGCATCTGCCTCCTGAGTGCTGGGATTAAAGGCATGTGCCACCACCACCTAGCTGCTCATGGTATTTTATCACAGCAGTAGAAATCCTAATTAAGGCGGATGAGAAGGTTAACAAGTGTGAAGCTAGCTGGGTTGTATAGCAAGACTTTGTTTCAAAAACAACAAAATCCCCACATAAAACAAAATCTTACTAAAGCACAATCACCCTGAATAATCCTGTGTCAGGGATAATTCTAGGAATTTATTTTAGTTAGGGTTGCTGTGATGAAATACCATGATCACAAGCAACTTGGGGAGGAAAGGGTTTATTTGGCTTACATATCTGGAGTCATAGTCCACTGTGTGGAAGCCAAGGCAGGAAGCTGGAGGCGGGAGCTGATGCAGAGGCCATGGGGGAGTGTGGCTTAGAGTGCTGTTTACTAGCTTGTTCAGCTTGCTTTCTTACAGAATCAAGGACCACCAGCCAAAGGGTGTCCCGACCCACAATGGGATGAACCCTCCCCCATCGATCACTAATTAAGAAAATGAGCTGGGCCTCCACATCAATTTTCAATCAAGAAAATACCCCATAGACTTGCCCACAGCCCAATCTTATGAAGGCATTTTCTCAATTAATGCTCCCTCCTCTCAGTTGACTCTAGCTTGTGTCAAGCTGACAGAACTAGCCAGGACAGAATCAATGTACACTGAACCTTACTATTATGTTCTTGGGGAGGAGAACAGAAGAGCTGCAATTAAATTTAATAGAATATTTCTAATTCTTGCCTATCTGTACGTGGAATTTGGTTAAATTAATCCACCTTTATCCTCAAATCTTTCCAAGACAGAATCCCAAGGAAGGCACTTAAAGAGCCAACAGAGGAAGGATTATGGAAAAGACAGAGAAATGTATTTCTCAAATGACTGAGAGAGCAGGGGACCAAGGGGAGAGTAAGTTCCCAGAGAGAATCTCCAAAGTCAGCAGAGAGATCGAAGGAGGTGAAAAGACAGAAGGAAGAATTTCAGATTGGATTTAGGAAATGGTCAGTAGTTATGTTTTGGTAAAGCTTTGTGAATAGAGGTCAGACAGGAGGCATTCGGCTAAGGACACTTTAGAGGAAGTAGATGTTTAACAGAGGAAAAACCAATAGAATCTGTAGTGCCTAGAGGTGGGAAAATCAGCATCTAGAATCAAGAGAGACAACCCCAGCCTTTCTTCTTTCCTTCATTTCTTCCATGTTGGCTCATTCTCTTAAGACGCCATAACTTCCCTATAAATATAAATATGAATATGAATATGAATATGACTATAAATATGAATGTGAATATAAATATGAATAAATATAAATATGGAAAGGCTAGTGAGTGGGGGAGAAGGTGAAGGTGAGGGTGGCAGAGACAACTGCTGAATGCAATTCCCCTGAGGCTGACAAAGTTGGGCACCAGAAGGGATTGGGCATCCATGCGGTATACAAAGATTGGCTTCAGGCAGGAAAAAGGAGAACACTGGCAAGGAACATTTGTGTTCAATTGAGTTATAAGAAAGAATAGTGAAAGTTGAAGGTCCCTTTTATTCTGATAGCTTCTGCTGTGGTCCGTAAAGGGAGAGGAAAAGTAATAGTGGCTTGGTTCTGGCAAGTGCAGAAGTATCATTCTGTGGTATTCTTGGATATTTGTTGGGTTCTGTCACAGAATATTTTTCAGACGTTGTTAGACTTACAGTAGGGAGAGGTAGAAATAGCTGGAAAGATAGCTCATTTTGTACAAATACTTATCACACGAGCACAAAGATTTGAGTTTGAACCAAAACTTGAGCACAATGGCATAAGCTTATGATCCCAGCTCTGTGGAGAGAGAAGAAGCTCTCTGGGCCTTGCTGTCCTGCCAGTCTAGCCAAATCGACAAGCTCTAAGTTCAGAGAAAGACTCTGTCTCAAAAAAAAAAAAAACATAGAGAATGATTAAGTAGGACACCTGAAATCAACTTTTGACCTCCACACATGCACACGAACACACATACATACGCACAGAGAGAGAGAGAAAGAGAGAGAGACAGACAGACAGAGAGATGGACAGACAGAGACAGACAGAGAGACAGAGACAGAGAGGGGGAAGGGTATATTGGTTCTTGATAAAATAGAATGATGAGAGCAAAGAAACCTGGACCTTTGTGGCCTTTGGAGCTCTATCTACATCACCTGCCAACAAGATGAACCTAGGATTAGCCAGAGGGCTACTGGCCCACAGCAAAAGGGCTCGGGGCTGGTGAAGCTGAAACTTAGTCTCTACTCACTGAAGCCTGCTGTGCCATTCAGTCACAGTTTTGTCCTGGAATTATTGTGTGAACTTAGACAAATCACTTTTCTTCTATACCCCACCTCTATTACCCAAAATGAGTAAAGCAGATGATTGTTTAGACCATGCAGTGTGATCCACTGCAGCGCATGTTTGACCTGCTGCTCAAGTCAAAAGGCAGAGCTCTGCCACTCCTTGCTTCCCCTTCAGTTTGTCCATTTGGAGCCAACATAGGTTGAATGATCTTATGGTAAGACACTCTGGCTAAATATGTGTAAGAAATGTTCACAGAGTACTTTGAAATTGTACATTAATGTTTTACAAACCATTTCTCCTGATTTCTGCTTTTTATCTTAGATGCCTCCTCAAAAGATTGAATGTATTCCAAATTGTATTTGTTATATTCTATTCATTGTTTAAAGAAAGCTATGTTGAATCTTCTCTTTATTCGAACAATAGCCTCCTAATTTACCTGTTTCACAATAATGAAGCTTAAAACATTGGCTTCCTTCGAGGTATGACAGTATCACATTGAATAAAAGGAGTTTTTGTAACAGAGGCTGTCCATCTAAGTTCAATGCTTGGAGTTAAAACCCAGCAATGGGAAAAGCAATAGTCTTGAAGTTCCTGTGTCTTTAGCTATTGCCTGAGCAAAACTTCTCAGTGACTCTTAGGGAAATAAACATAGGAAAAGAATTATTCCATCTGATCACAGGGAGCAGGATGAAAAGGAGAAAGGAAGGAAGGTAGGAATGAACTAAATCAGTGCAAACCAGGCCTATTTCCTTCCAATAATCTCCCAGGTAACAGCCTCTACCTTGCTAGGGTCTGATTACCCGTTGCTGGCCTCAGACCATAGTATTATTGTTTTAACATTCCTACCTTCCTCTTTATCTCAGCATGAACTGGGTTATAAGGCAGGCTGGAGAAGCTGACCCTGCTTGGGGAAAGACAGTTTAGCACTCAATGATCTTAAAGGCAGACTTGAAAACACAGTGATTAGAAAATAAAGCAGCAAGCCCTGGTAGTGTAAGCCTGTGTAATAATGTGCAGGGCCACACGGGGATAGCCTATTGAGCAGGATTCATTTTCATATAATCTCCTCCCTCCAGCCAAAGTCTTTGACTTGGTGTTTTTGTTTTCCACTCCGTAATTCATGCATGCTGAACCTGACATCAGTGTAAAAGGACGCTGAGGGTTTTTTAAATGGGCATTTAAGAAAAATAACAACAGCAATAATAGGTTAATAAAAACATCATGAATGATGTGTAGAGCTTATTGCCAAATGAACGATGTTGAAAGCCCATTCCTAGGACACACAGGTTTCAATGCTTCATCTCTAGTATGCCTAATAGTGACTGTAAGCACAGTCACATAATAATAAATTGTATTGTAGTTCCAAATTGTTTAGTTATAAGGTAATTGTTCTAAACTGGTTCCAGGCTGGAGGTCTTACTCATTTTTCTCTGTAGGTGATGGAGAAATGGTACAGCCATTCATAGTCACACTGTATTGGGCACTGTGTTGAATGTTCTATATACGTTAAATACATTAAACAGGCCACAGACTCATGAAAGAATTACTAAGAATTACTATTCCCCACATTGTAAGAAAGTCAAGGGAAAAAAGCCCAAACATTAGATACTAACTGATTAAGCAGAGATTTCAGATTAGATCTGTCTACTTCTAAACTACGTATATGTCTCAGTCTCAAACCAGTGAGCAAGCGCCCAGGGGATTCAGAAGCAATATGTGTGTGGATGCACTTTGAGCAATGCTGTATTTAACCCTCCCATGTTAGGCATATGGTCTACCATTGAGCAACATCCCAGTCTCAAAGGAAAGACTTTTCACCCAATAATTCCTCTCCACAGAAATTCGCACATATGGCCACACTCACACACCCACACAACCCCCTAGTATGTTTTACCCAAATGCTTAGTAGAAGAGGACTGGGTAAATAAGTTGTAGTATATTTCTGTGTAGCAGTGAGAATGAAGAACCTGTAAGGATGTAGCTAAATCTCACAAGCCAGACATGAAGTAATATGCACCATATAGTTTCCTTTCCACAGAATACAAAATAAGATAGGCGGAGCTCATCAATGATGTTATTAGTCCACAGAGTGACAGAGGCATGGGATGGACGCTAGCAAAGGTCAGTGACTTGATCCGGATGCTGTGTATACCCAGGTTTTTAAAGGGGAAAACAAAAGAGCTGTTAAAACTATCTATTCCTCCCCATATCAGCCTATTGCTACATGAAGTCTAGCTAAATTAATCTTCTTTACCCCACAATCATTTTGAGGGTTAATAGAGGAAGATGCCATAAAGAAGACAATGATATTTCTTATGTAGGTGGGAGATCAGGAGTCCAAGGACAATGCCATCACCTCATTGATAATCCCATTGTTTCTCCATGAAATAATTAGTTTTGGTTAAAGAAGTACTCTATTTTGCAGAGAGTATCTTCTTTGAAGCATATTTGTCCTTTGCTCAGAAAAATACTTTTATTATTAAAATACAATATTGTACATACTTCAAGCTGAGGCATGTTAGAAATAGCTGTATTTAATCTGACTGCATAGCAAACCTCCTACACTACATAATTTGTTCTAATGCTTATTTCTTCCAATCCTCAGAAATATTTTCTATATGTCTTCTAAACATATTTTCTGACAAAAGAATGCATTTTAGTTTGACATTTTTTTTTCTCTCCTACATGTTAGAGTTACTATTTGTTTTTGCTGTGGCAGGAAGAACAGTTTTTTTTTTCTTTTAAACTACAGGAAACTTAAAAAATACTTCTAAATATTTATCATTATATGTGACAGTATTTTTAAAGTGAATTGAGTATCCCATGACTTGAAACATGAAACTTAAAAGAATCATTTGTCTTCATGCTCTGAATGCTTCATTTTAAAGTACCATGATAATTACAATAGCTTTATTTTGCCTCTATTAGCTGATATGTTGAGGTATGATATACACTCAAACTAGAACATCGTGGCATCTCTAATAGTCTTCTGTGTAATAATTTTCATTTCAGCTGTCTCCTTGCCAGATGAGTAAGTTGTCACTGGTTGTACCTGATCATGCGGCTGATGCAGAGCTTATACAGGGAGTAGAAGGGTCAGCTCTGTCATTCTTCTTCCTCCTCTTCCTCTTCTGGGGTTCATTGTTTTGTTTGTTTGTTTTTGTTTCATTTCATTTTGTTGTTTTTTTTTTTTTAAAGACAGGGTCTAATGTATCCCAGACTGATCTCCAACTTGATATACAACCAAGGATGACTTTGAACTTCTGATCCTCCTGCCTGTACCTAACCAGTTCTGAGATTATAGGCATGTGACACCAAGTCTGGTTTTGTGTGGTGCTGGGGATCAAGCTCATGGTTTTGTATATGCTAAGCAAATAGTCTGCCAAATGAGCTACATCCCCATTCCAGCTCTGCTATCTTCTTGTTGTTTACGTGTGCTGCTATTATTCTTGCTTCCTTATTTTGTTTTAGGAGATTTTTTTTTTAAGATTCATCTATTACTATTTTTAGTTATATGTGTGTGTATGTGTGTGTGTGGGGGGGGGGAGTGTAATGTACGCATGAGTGTAAATGTCCTCAGAGGTCAGAGACTTGGGATCCTCCCCTGATCTGGAAATATAGGCAGTTGTGAGCTTCTGGATGTGGGTAATAAGAAACAAACTGAGATCTTCTGCAAGAGTAGTGTGGGTTCTTAGCCACTGAGACATCTCTCTAGCCCTTCATTGCAGGAAATTCTTTAAACCACTAGCTGATCTTGTGAGTATCTTTTTAGTTAAAATTAAATAATACAAAATCCAAAAAGGCATTGATCAAAGCCGAGGTAAACTACAAGTCAGGCCACCCAATCTGTACTCTCCCAGAGGACACTACATATACTTTACCATGACAGAGGTGGAGTGCCAGTGTAAATCCATATGTTAGAATTAGGTATTAGTAGCCCAGAGGTGGTGGCACATGCCTTTAATCCCAGCACTCAGGAGGCAGAGGCAGGTGGGTCTCTGTGAGTGTGAGGCCAGCCTGGTCTACAGAGTGAGTGCCAGGACAGCCAGAGTTACAATAGAGAAACCTTGCCTCAAAAAAAAAAAAAAAACCAGCAACAAAAAGGAATTAGATATTAGTAATGCTGACTTTTTTGACTACTATAATGAAAACTAAGTCTAAGTATAACCACAAGAATCACTGTCTATTACATTGTCTTCTGTTTTGCGCAAAAGGAACCAGTGGTCTACACATTGCAAATCTTGCCCTCTGGTGCCACTGTCATGGGGAGAGCTGCATTTGTAGACTGTGTGCTTGGTCCCTTATAAACATGCTCTTCTCAGCTGCTTTTCTTTCTTTCTTTCTTTCTTTCTTTCTTTCTTTCTTTCTTTCTTTCTTTCTTTCTTTCTTCTTTCTTTCTTTCTTTCTTTCTTTCTTTCTTTAGGTTTTGGGGCTCTGCCTTGCATAGAGAGTGTTATGAAAGCCAACTTTCAAAGCAAAACTGTCTTTGTCTAGGAGCTGTTGTTGAACTTATAGGAATTGTGACCACATCATACAAGATATTTTTTATGCGTAGGGATTTCTTCCAGAACTTGCCACCAAGAATGCTGAAATTTTCATCAATAGGTTTTTTCCCTTTTTCTTCCTTAGACACAAGAACAATGCTACCTCTATTCTCCTTGTTACTAGGACTGCTTAAAGTTAAAGCCATTTTTGTAGTCTACCTCTCTAAAATGTTGCTGAATACAGCACTCCCGAGTGCTTACTTCACTCTTGATCTTATCTTCTGATGTTTAGAGATAGAACCCGCAGATTTCCACATGCCAGGTAAGCATTCTGTCATGAGCTTCACTCCCACTCCTTACCCAGGGTCTAGAAAAACTCACCTATATTTCTTTCTTCCCCCAAATAAAGCAAGTTTTAAATTGCCAAGTTTTACTCTTTTTAAGCCACTTTAAAATTTGGGGTGAAAGAAGTAGGGAAAGAATGCAATATTTAACTAATGTTCATCATAAGCTTTTTAAAGTTCAACTGCCTAAGAAAACATAAGTTAGAGTAAGGAGTTTCTTACCTCCTGGTAAAGATTCTTAGTACCAGTGCCTCTTGATGCCACGAATCTGAGATCTGTTAACTGGAAGCTGCACTTCAATTTCAGAGATGTCACATGTGAAACAACGGCCAACACTGATTATAAGAAAATATTTAGAGACACCTCCTAATCTTGAATCCATTGAAATGTGAGGAGAGAAAGCAGACATTTTATAATCAGTGAAATGCAATTTCAGGTTTAGTTCTAGAATTCTTCATGCTATTTGAAAGTCACTGTTGTGTGTTCTGAAGCCACATGGGAGTTTATGGGTGGTTAGTGTTTTAAGAAAACCAAAAAAGTCAGGTGGTGGTGGTGCATGCCTTTAATTCCAGCACTCAGGAGGCAGAGGAAGGCAGATCTCTGTGAGTTCAAGGCCAGCCTGGTCTACAGAGTGAGTTTCAGGATAGCAGGAGTTACAACAGAGAAACCCTCTCTTGAAAAACCAAAACAAACCAAGAAAAAAAAAGGAGAAAAGAAAAGAAAGCCCACATACCAGAGCACAATACAGTTTCTTAACCCCAATCTCACGTCCAGATGACTGCAATGAAATGGTGGGGGTTTTTTCCCCTTAATGGAGTTCTTACAAGGCAAATCTAAATAAAGTTGTAAATGCATTTTTAAAAAGATATTTCAGGTTACTTTAACTGTGCTATATTGTTTTGCTTTTAAACTGCTTCAACCTACTTATTCCCAACAATAGAAAAGTGGGCAAAGGACAGGTTATTCTCAGAAGAAAACACAAATGGCTAATAAACATTTGAAAAACGTTCAATCTTTCTTGTGATCAAAATAATGCAAATTGAACAGCATGATGCCATTTTTTAGTCTATAAAATTGACAAAGATAATACTTAATGCCAGTGAGATGGCAACAAGATAGACACTTTTCGTACATTGTAATGTGAGTGTAAATGATTCGGCTTTTGTAGAAGGTAATTTGCCAATATATGTTAAAACATTCTTCAAATGTTTATTTTTAAAATGTTTATACCCCTGATCTAAGTAATTTAGCTTCTAGGCATCTAGCCACAGAAAATAATCAGAGATTCAGAATTGTTTAGAATGTTACTTTTATTAAGAAAATATTTTTTGAATTAGCACTTAACAATAGGGAACTATTTCTGACTTAAAAAAAAGATTTATTTTATTTTTAATTATGTGTGTGTGTGTGTGTGTGTGTGTGTGTGTGTATGTTTGTATATGGGTATATGCATATATGTGCATAAGGGCCTGCAGAATCCAGAAGAGGGTAGCAAATTTCTTGGGGCTAGAGCTACAGGATGTTAAAAACTGCCTGATGTGGGTGCTAGGAACTGAATTTGGGTCCTCCACAAGAGCAGTATGCAGTTTTAAACATTGATCTATCTTTCTGGCTGTATTTATGATTTTCCTATTCAGAGAAATATTTTATTGCCTTCCAAATTGGTGAGGTTGAAAACTATTTAAATGATATGATAAAGTAGTCATGATGTGTTGGGTGATAAATTGCTTATGCAATGAAATTCTAAAGTTGTTGATATGTATACATAGTGTATCAGAAAGGCTGAAACTAAACCTAAAAAGTATTAGCAACAGTTGACTCCTGAAAACAGAATTATTGGAGATTTGGTTTTTTATTCTAACTTTCCCTAGTTTTCTAAAATATATACTATGCTGATAAGAGGCATTTATAACATACTGTTAGTATATGCACTTCCTTCCTGAATATAATGCCTGTTTCTGTCTTTACCAGTAATCCCTCTTCTAGTTACCATTCAACTAGTATTTATTAAGGACCTATTCTACGTCAGGTACTGCACTGGGGAGTAGAGCTATAGCAACAAAGATGGCATACCAAATCCTTGCTTTCTTGGAGTTTCCATAATGGTGGGGAAACACTGGCTACAAATGTAGTATCTCCTCATTTGCCAACTTGGATCTCTCTTCTACCTGCATTCATGTTTTTAGATGTTATCATGTGAATTTATTCCAATTGCTTTAAGTATCGCTTAAATTTAGTCATCATAGACTCCTATCGCCAGCTTAGTCCTCTCTCCCAGCTTTAGACTTGTGCTTACAGGCCTGAAATTGCTAGTTGGAGATCTAACAGGAATGTCAAAGCAAGGGAGTGAGACCAGAACCTCAAATCTTTCCATCCCTCCCACCACAGACTTTCCTCTTCTAATACCTTTCCCATCCAGAGAATGGTAACCAAGGTGGTCCAGTTCTTCTGCCCAGTTACAATGGAATTACCCTAACTCCTTATTCTCTCACACTTTGTATCCAACTTATTCAAAATTCTATGTATCCAAAATCTATGTAAAATCTGAATTCACATGACCTCATTTCTACCTTAGAACTCTTAATGGTTTATTCTCAACATATCCACTAAGGTCCAGTTAAAGCAAAGTCAAAGCCAGGTGTGGTGGTGCATACCTATGATCCCGGAATAGGGGAGAAAGAGAATCAGGATTTCAGGCCAGCACCAGATAGTGAGTTCAGGGCCAGCCTGGGCTATATAAGACGTTGTCTCAAAAGGAGAACAAAAATCAGAAACTAGACAGATGACTCATTGGAAAAGAGTGCTTCCTGCACAGCATAAGAACTTGAGTTTTGATTCCAGTACCCATGTTACAAAAAGCCAGATATAGCTGAATGTATGCATATAACCCAGTTCTGTAGTGAGAGCAATAGGATTACTAGGACTTACTGGTTGCCTGCCTAGCTTCACTTTCAGTGATAGACCCTGTCTCAAAGAAAAAAGACCCTGCTAAAAAAGGACACACAACATTCTCCTCTGGCCTCCAGATACACACACACACACACACACACACACACACACACACACAGATGCACACCACATACTTTAAAGATCAAATCACGCTTGCTTGCTTCCCTCTTCTTTCTCCTAATTTTCTACTGGGAGTTGAAAATAAGCTCTCACCTATAGTAGGCAAACCCTATCATTGGAGTACGTCCCAAGCCTTCTCACTTTTATTTGGAGACAAGGTCCTACTAAATGGCTCAGGCTAGCCTTGAACTCACTCTGTAGCTCAGGCGGTCTTGAACTTTAGTCTCCTGAGTAGCTGAGATTACAGGCCTGCCAATTTTCTTTCTATCTCATTTACTCTTGAGCTCCCTATTACTTTTCCTCACCTGATTTGTTACATAGCATGTAATCACTGCTTAACACACTATATATTTTATATTCTTGTAGTAGTTAGGCTGCTGTGGTAGTTCATAAAGGAGACACACTGCCATATTTCATATTCATATGTGCAAACCCTGCCAGACCTCAGTAGAGAGAACCATTATCCTGGCCAGCCCCATACTGGGTAGTGAAACCCTGCTCATCCCAGCTCAGGTGTTTTTATTGATACAGAACTCCTCAGATATTCTACTGATAGCACATGCAGATCATTAGCAATCAAACTTCCCCCACGGAAATCCGACACCTGCAGACAATACAGAATGCCAAGGCCTAGGCAGCCCGTTTTCCAACAGTGCATAAAACAATTATTTTATATATAACTGAAAGTAAACTTCCACAACATGTTCTTTTTTGTTGTTTGTCATTACTGTTCAGTGTTCAGTGTTAGGAGGACAGAACACTTTTTGTCTGTTCTGGCCCCTGATGTAACCTCAGAATCTTCAACAGTACCTAAAACACTAAGTGCT
This sequence comes from Cricetomys ansorgei, assembly GCA_026225945.1. Classification (NCBI taxonomy): domain Eukaryota; kingdom Metazoa; phylum Chordata; class Mammalia; order Rodentia; family Nesomyidae; genus Cricetomys; species Cricetomys ansorgei. The sequence goes on from JAMJFZ010003399.1 coordinate 985,492, forward strand.
ACTCAAGTGGTACAAAATGTTGGACAAATGAATAAAATTTAATAATAAATAAAATTTAAAATTTTCAAAAGCACAAATGAGTTCTAAAACTTCCCTATACACAAGAATTATATCAGCTAGTTTATAGCTAATAGGTGAATAGCTTTTCTTTCCCATTAGAACTGCCCTCCATGTTCAGGATGGCTGAGCCTTGATTAAATTTTCTGCAACTCTGTCACAGAAGAGGAAATATTTCTTTAAACTCATCATGAGTCTGTTCACATCATAAGAACAAAGCAAAATAACAGCTTATATCTTCTCTCCAAAGAGGTAATTAAGTATCTGATATTTATTCTTCTAGCCAAGTAGCAATTTCTCTGATGATAGGAATGTTCTCTATCTGCACTATCCAATATATCCACTGGCCATATATGGTTGTTGAATAATTCAAATGTGGGTAACATAACTGAGATTCTGTTTTGAATTTCGTTTCATTTTAAGTATCATGGTAGTTTAAATAGCAACATATGTACAATGGCTATCATGCCAGCATAATTCTTATGTATTTCTACATCACTCTTCCCCCCCCTTTTAAATCATAAATGATATTATACAGTATTAACATGCATGCATACTGTTTAGGGATTTGCATTTTGCATTCAGTGAAATATCTTAGGACTGTTTTTTGCCCCATTCTTTGTAATGATGCCTATCACTTCTTAATATGTACATACTATACTTAAAAAAATGACAAAATGCATATTTCCTGGTGTTGGGCCATGTTATGGGCCTCATTATCCTCCACCCCACGGATTTCTGCTGGTAAGGCTTTCATACCAGCTTCCTGATGTGGGATTCTGCATAAACAATGACCCAATTGAAAAACCTAGTGACTTGTGTATGTCAGACCTATAGTCAACTGTTGTTAGTTCTGTTTTGTTTTTCTTTCTTTTCTATCTCAAAAAGACCAAGCTTTCATGATCCTACATTAAATCTGGATTTAAAATTATGTTCAGACATGAGAAAACATAATTTTTGTGATGTCTTTAATTCTCAATTTTTGGTTCAATCTGATTAGTCCAGTTGTTGTCAGTCAGTGATGCACAGCACATAAGTACAGGTACTATGTGTCATTTTTGCACTCAAGTAATAACTATACAGTACATTTTCTATATCACCTAATATCTCTCTGTGTGTATACATGCGTGTGTGTGTGTGTGTGTGTGTGTGTGTGTGTGTACATGCACTTATGGAAGTCTTGCTATGTAGCTCAAGCTGCCCTTGAACTCCTATGTGGCCTAATCTATCTGGATACTCATGAGCCCCCACCCCGCCTCAGTTTCTTGAGTACTCTCTTCCATACTTGACTATCTAACAGCTTAGGTAAATATTTGACAAGTCTCAATCAAAGAGATTCTACAAAAACAATGTTTATTATACAATGCCTTTCCCTTTACAAAGCCTTTTAGGAGTGTGACTTTTGTATGGTACAGTTTACATAACTGGAACACATGTGACAAATAGGCAGCAGATTCATAAAGCAATGGTTGGGTGTTCTGAAATCTTAAATTAAGCAGGAAGAACTTTTACTGTGGCCAGGCACCATACCTGCGGTCTCTCAAGGCCCTTGTACATGCAAAGCCCAGGTACTGGGCTAGTGCTTCTTATCCCTTCAAAGCCTTCACTCTTCTGTTGAACAACAATCTCCTGTGCCTTTCCAACTTTGAATTTGGGCTATGGTTCTCCAGGGATTTGTAGTCTATGGCGTTGATGACCCCCACTATTCTAGTCACTTGATTTCTGTGATTTGCTTTAAAAAATGGGGCTTTGGTTACAAAAATAAAATGATTGGAAATTGTGCATGCCTTTTAAACTACTATCTTCTTTTGTTCTAAAAGGACTACTCTTCACTTTGGTAGATTGCTGCCCCCAGAGTCACTTCTCTTTCTTGCCTTTCTTATTTGTTCCTTTATTTATCTACCTTCCAGACATTTAGCATCACTTAACTGTGTAGCTTGTGCTAATAAACACTAGAAAATATGATCTGGGTACCTTAGAGTCTAAGTGGAGGCTTGCCAATGACTACGTGTGACACATCTGCCATGCTTCACTAAGTCATGGTAAAAATATTGGCCACATGCTTTTACTTCTTCAGTTAATTGTTTGGGTTTCCCCTTCTTGAATATCTCCTCATTCTGTATAAGAATCTTGAGCATTCCTTCATTTCAGAGGGAGCCAAAAAGGCAACTGAGTCTAAAGGATCTACCACTGTTGTTTCTTGTCATCAATCAATATCACTATTGAATATGGGCCTTGTACAGTTCACTGAAAATTGTACCTCTCTTACAGAATTGTTGTACAAACTAGATGAGCAAATATATTTGACATTTTATATGTATCACCATGTAGACAATCAAAGATTTAGTTACACTGTGTTATTGGGCCCCACTTTCATGTCTTACAAAAGGCCTATGTCTGGAGTACATCAGAATAGCCCAGTAAGCATCTGGACTTTTGTAAGGTCAGGAGTAGGCAGGAGGAACCTTGGTTCCTTGTAGACATCTAGGTAGTTCAGAAGCCAGGTTGGCTCCACCCTCCCTCATCCTAGGAGATGCCAGGAGATCTTTGTTTGTTTTGTTTTGTTTGAGGTAGGGTTCTGGCTGTTCTGGAACTCACTCTGTAGACCAGGCTGGCCTCCCAAGTGCTGGGATTAATGGCATGTGCCACCACCACCCAACAGATTCCAGGTATCTTATTCCCAATTGTTCTGAGGTTGGCTCAATGTGTGTGTGTGGAGAAAACAGAATCTAATGGGAATAGATTCCTTAGTAGTCAAATGATTTGCTCTGCTCTTGAAAAGGAGCATTTTTTTAAATTGTATTCTGAAGTGTTCAGACTGAAAACATATTACTTCAAGTCACAGGAGGTAGTTGGTATTTTTCAAGTCCTCACTAAGTCCTGCTAATTAGTTACTTTTATTATTATTGTTGTTATTGTTATTATTATTATCATTATTATCATTATCATCATCATTATTATTATTATTATATTTATAGGGGTCATACTTGTAGAGGTCAGAGAACAGCTTTGTGGAGTCAGTTTTCTCCTTCTACCTTTACTTGGGTTCTAGGAATTAAACTCAGGTTGCCAGGCTTGCATGGACAACACCTTTACCCACTGAGCCATCTCATTGTCACACAAAAGTATAGTGTTTAATTCTCAACCCAAGGGTTATCCTGCATCATGTTGAGAGGAAATCTTTTGGAAAGCAGAACTGCTGTAGCTTGTTTATTTTTGCACTGTTCCTGGTCCAAGCATAGTTGTCTTGTATATTATAAAAAAAAATAACCTCTTTCCATGCCAACTGCTGTTACAGATGGTTGCCTGTGCGCATGCTGTATGCACAAGTACACCCATGCACTTAGGAGTTCTGTCTGCCTTCCATCTCTTCAGTTCTCCCATTGCCCTACTTCTAGGGTCATGAGGATCAACAGCAAAATGCACTCTGCACATAAACTCTTTCCTCATCTTTCAGTAAACGTTGTTATTTAAAATTTTTCTCTCTGTTTTAAATGCCAGCTTTCACATCCTCTTAATACATCTTCCTGATGAAATGACAACTTTGTCTAATAAGCTTTGTGACTAGTACAGAAAATGTTTCTAAATAGTCATTTATTTTAGACCATTTGTTAAAGACTCACAGTTCATACACACACATATAAATGAAATGGCTGTGTGTGGTGGCACACACACAACACACAATGTAAACTTATTTGAAGACTGAAGCAAGAGGTTTATGAGTTCCAGGTTAGCCTGGGCTATATATAGCAAGTTACTATAGCTTGGCTAGCATGATAGTAAGACTCTGTCTTTAAAAAAATCCACATAATAATAACAACACAGAATCAGGTAATGAATCATTAATGTAAGATATTCTCATTTGGGTCTGAAGAGATGGCTCAGCAGTTAAGAGCACTTGCTGCTCTTCTAGGAGACCTAAGTTTGGTTTGCAGAACCTATGTCACGTGGCTCACAACTGCCTATAACTTCAGCTACAGGGGATTAGCTGCCCTCTTCTGGCCTTTGTGGGTACCCACACACATGTGGCTTAGTCATACACAGCTATGTACATGAGCACATGCCCACACCCATACACACACACAAAGATAATCTCATTTGCAACCACTTTACTAATTTGGGCCGTGTTGACAAAATGCATTCATAATTCATTTTTTTTGTTTGTATGGAAAACTATATTATCTATCATTGTACAAAACTATGTAGTGTTATGTGTGATATAATGAATAAGGATAGCAATTGTAGATACAATGTATTGGGTACTAAGTAGAGTATGCATATGATCTCTGCTTTTCACAACAATCCTGCAAGATAGTTACCCATTTTACAGATGAGACAGAATTCTCATAAGTTAAAGAAATTGCTTTTACGAAAACACAAAATCAAGTAACTTTCTCACCACATATATACAGCTAGTTCCTGCTAAAGGGGCAACATCGGGCCACTCATGACTTTCCCAGATCTTATACCCAAGAGTACAGCTGATACGACTCCAATTTGGTTGTGTCCTGATTTGAAAATATGAGCTTAGCCAGACAGATTCCACTTGAGGACACTTTTTATGGTGCTGGCGACAGTACCCAGTGCATTGTGGGTGTAGGGCAAGCATTTTACCTCTGAGGAAGAGTATGAGTTCAAGGTCAATCTGTCCTACATGACAAGACCTTGTCTCAATACAAACAAGCCTAACAGCTGCAGGGATAGCTTGTGACTGGAGACTGAAAAAAATCACTTGGAGTCACATATAAGCTGAAGTTCTGGGGAATGGAAAGCAAGCAGAGACTTGACTGGTGGAAGGATACAGAGGGATGGGAATGGAGCAGAAAGAAGCACATGCTATGAACAGCCAGGTTGGTGCAGAGCACTTGGCTGAGGCTACATTCTGCCCATTTCCTCTTTCCCCACTTCCTGTGCCTTAAAATATATCCTCCATCCCTTGAGATAACTTTAGTGAGTGTTTTTAACCAGAAGAGCCTAATTAAAGTGCACACTCAGTAAGTGCTACAACGGAGATTTGAATGCTCATCTTACAAACACAGATGCCACTCCTTTGCCACATTACACGTTTCTCTGGTCCACTAGAGCCCACGAAGTCACCCTAATGTATCTGAGAAAAAACAAAAAATGGAGTACCATTTCCCATTTCTTTTCCCCAAGTCTTAATTTGCTTCCAAAGCCCCGAAGGACAGGATGGGAGTTACAAAAGTCTCAGGCAACTAACTAGGAGGTCTCCAAACAAAATTGTATGAAGACTACTGCTTCAGAGGAGAAGGGACTGAATGGGGCTATGGGATAGGGCCAGGGTAGGGTTTGGTTCTTGTCAGTGTAGAGAACATGGTTCTGGGATAACATGGTCTCATCAAAAGCAAGGACTAACTTCCAGGTGTTAAGATGCATGTCGCCCAACACTCAGGAGGATGAAGCAAGAGAGTTCTGAGTTTGAGGTCAGCTTGCAATATATATAACAAGCCCCTGTCTTAATTTTTTTTTTCAGCCAAGGACTGGGCTATTTTTATCCCTACATCTAGCCTTAGATTTTAGTATAACACCTAACATATATTTGAGTGAATAAATGAATGATTGAAGAAATATGAATAAATGAATGGCAGAAGTAAATCACATCCCCAGTTCCAGTGTGTAGATTCTTCCTCAGTGAAATCTTCCCGAGCTAAGGAATACCACCTGTCTCTATCTCTAATAAACAATTCATGCGGCACTGTGAGTAATGTTTACAGTGACTAGTGAACCTTAGCTTTAAAAAAAATACAAAGAACGAGGATGATGTAGTGGTGACTGTGGTAATGATATAGCTCAAAGACTGCAAATGGACAACTCTGGATTGCCCTGTTTACAAAAACACCGCCTGCTTTGTCTTCCTCTGTCTGGAGAGAGTGAGGTTTTCATTTTAAGAGGCTGACTAAAAAAATGCAGGGCCACTTCCTGGGCAGGCTTCCAAGTGACTACATCTTTCTCACAGCGTTCCCCAGAGCCTCAGCCCAAGCTGCCTGGGGCGGGGCCTCTAGCCATTGGTAGCTGGCAAAGCCACCACAGGAGCAGTTATCTGCAGCCCGCCAGAATTGCTGTGCTTTTAGGCTCTCTCCGGGTGCAGATATCAGCCTTGGCCTTTGCATTGAAGAGACATCAGCATTTGTGATTGGCCAAGCTGGTGTGTATGTGTGTGTGTGTGTGTGTGTGTGTGTGTGTGTGTGTCTATTACAGGAGATGTCGTGCCACGCTTCCGAATATGAGGTTCCTTTCAGCCGAGTGTCCCGGTGTGGGTGAGTCTAAATATCTGAAGACTGCCCTTGTTGATTGGAAAGTGCTCAGAGCTGGGCATTATGATTTTCCAAGGGCATGACTTAGCATATTTCTTAATTCTACTGAGCCTCGGTTGCCTTTTCTGTGAAATAGGCATAGTATGATGGTACCTATCCTATGGAAGGATAGGAATATGTATGCAGCATAGTGTGTTGGGAGGCCAGAAAGAGATGACAGCTCCATAGCTTCTTATCCAGCACCTGGCTTATGTTAGGCACTGTGCAGCTCTATTATTTCTTCTTTTTTATTTTATTTGTTCTTATTTTAAAACAGGGTCTTTCTATATAGCTCAGGCTGGCCTTGAGCTCTCCATCCTCCTGCCTCAGCCTCCTGAATGTTGGAATCACATGTGTGAACCACCATGCCTGACTAGCTCTTAATATTTCCAGTGTATCAGTTAAAGAGGAGGGGGAAGGGACTGTGACAAAGCTTTATTTCTAGGAGTACAGTATTGCTCTGGCAGGGCCAGCAGATATATTTCACTTCTTTTCCCCAACCCCTTGGGTCTCACTCTCTGAAGCCTGAGCCATTGTGGAACACTGAGGAACTCACTCCATAGCTCAGGCTGTCCCGAACTCACTGTGATTCTGCTTTGGCCTCTCGAGTAGAATACTGGGGCTACAGGTGTGAGCCATCATGGCCTGCTGTATTCTTCTTAGTCATATCTGTCTACTGAACAGGAAACTTCGAGAATGATGATACTGAAGAAATGTTCATCAGAATGTATTCCCCTTCTCTTTTTCCCTTCTAGACCCTGACCGCACCAGCCCCATTTGCAGATGAATCCAGCTGCCAGTGCCAAGCACCTCATGAAAAACTGACCATTGCCCAGGCCCGCTTAGGAACACCAGGTGAGACTGTTGTTCTCATTTCTCAAATGGGCTTTGTCTTGACATTTGAAGTCTCACCAAGCATTATATTAGCAGTGCTCGCTTTCACTCAGGAATTTTGCAATCATAGCACAATGCAAGAGTGGTGACCATTAATGGTGAGATCTAGTTGGGTATGGTGGTTTGCAACTGTAATCTCAGCAGCAAGGAGGCTAAAACAAGAGGACTATTATGAATTTCAGACCAGCGTGGGTTATATAGTGAGCTCCAGGGCAGCCTGGGCTGCAGAGTGAGACCCCATTAAAAAAAAAAAGCAGAAGATCAAAACAGCAAATCAAAGTAGCCAAGGCAAAAATGCAGGAGAATAGAGATGCTTAAATGCCAGTTCTGTCATTTATTAGTTCTATAGATTCTGGCAACTCATGGAAAAGTTTGGGTTCATCTTCTCATTTACAAAGCATGCACAATGTCTTACTCCTCATGGTTTTTGTGACAGGTAGATTCTCTTAAAAGTACCACATTTCAGCCGGGCTGTGATGGTGCATGCCTTAAATCCCAGCACTTGGGAGGCAGAGGCAGGCAGATCTCTGTGAGTTTGAGGCCAGTCTAGTCTCTAGAGTGAGTTTCAGGACAGCCAGATTTACAACAGAGAAACTCTTTTGCCCAAAAATTTAAAAAAATGTCCTTTTTCAACATGTTGATGAACTAAGCCACCATAATTGTCACTATTCTTCAATGTCTTAATTTTTATCTTTTAAGTGAGCCCTAAAAAAAGACTTGGTTCTGTTCTAGAAGTATATGCCTCCATTCATTCCTTTAGCTATAACAGAAGACCAATGGGGAAGAGATGTAAAAGGAACTCTGAAGTACCATTTCCGCTTCCCAAATGCTTTCAAGATAATTAAAGAGGCAAGACAATTAGACGTGAAGTAAAAGTGATAGGCACCTGTATGCATGCACAACACTGATGATAAGTGACAGTTCAAAGAATGGCACATTGAAGGAGGAAAACATAGCTGGTTCTTTGGGGAGAAGTTTCGGACGGTGTCAACAGAAAACAGAACGCTATTCTGGGACGGTAGAATAGGAACAGTGCAGGACAGTGCAGAGATAGAGAGTTGTCTGGGTGTAAATATGGATCATTCCAGTTAGTGAGAATGGAGTGAAAACTAGTCTTATGACTAGTTGAATGGGTAAGCTTTGAGGCATTTATGATGGCATAACTGAGTAAGCTCCTACTGCCACTGCAAAACATAAACAACCCAAACGTAAAGAAATTCAAGGGACAAGGGACAGTGTATTAGCTAATAGTAACAGGCATTGGTTAGATGTGTATACAGTCAGTACTGTCAGTATTTCACACATAAGGAAATGAAGGCTTAGCGGGGTTGCAAAGCTGCACAAGATCCTTCAACTGGCAAGTGGCAGGGCTTCTTCCACTGAAACCTGCATCAGAGTCACCAGGAGGACATGTTGACATACAGATGGCTGGGCCTCCCTACTGGAGTGTCTGATTCTGTTCACATGGGGTGCGACCCAAGAAGCTGCAACTCTAACAGCCTCCAGATAATGATGCTGCTCTGGGAATGCTTGCTGGGTGGGGCTGGGGTCTCGGCTCCAGAATGTTGTAGAGCTTGACCCTCTTAACCATGATGCTCTGCTTCTTTAAGAACACCCATCAAAAGTATGAGGTCATTGTTCTGTTTGGAACAAAGTGAGCAATGGGTAAGGAGAGTTACTTTTTCATGAGCTTCTTTTGAAAAAGGCAACATGAAGCCTAAGAGGTGTCTTGGAGCTCTCTCTTTTTCTTTTTTTTCTTTTGAGACAGGGTTTCTCTGTTATAACTCTGGCTGTCCTGGAACTCACTCTGTAGACCAGGCTGACCTTGAACTCACAGAGATCTGCTGGCCTCTGCCTCCCGAGTGCTGAGAGTAAAGGCACGCGCCACCACTGCCCAGCTAGAGCTCTTGTTTTTATACCCAAGTGTGTAAAGAACCACATGGAAGGACTGGAGAGATGGCAGTTAAGAACACTTGGTGCTCTTGCAAAGGACCCAGATTCAGTTTCCAGCACCTAGATGGCAGCTCCTAACTGTAACTCCAGTTCTGGGGATCGGATGCTCTCTTCTGACCTCCATGGACACCTGCATGTACATGGTACACATACAGGCAAGCAGCTGCACACACACATACCTGTGGTAAATTAAAAGAAAAGAATCCTTAAAGAAAGAGCTTCTCTGCCCCCTCCCCACTCCTCTGCCCTCAGACCAGGAGGCTGGCCCTCTGCATTTTTAACAAACAGCCTAGATAATCCTTAAGTTGGTGGTTAGAAACTACATACTAAGAAATACTGGCCCAGTGATAAAGTCAAGAGATTCTAAATGAAAATTTGGTATGTAATAGTCAGCTTTCTATCACTATGACAAAATACCTGAGGAGGAGTCAGGTGGAGGAAAGATTCAGTCAGGCCTTGACTTCTTGTTCCCACTGTCTCCCCAGAGAGCTATGGAAACTAAGCTCAGGGGATGGGGGATGGTGTAAAGATCAAAATGAAATCAAGAAAATGGAATTGACCTGAAGTTAAAGGATGAGCTTCAGGTCTGAGCAGAAAAGGACCTTCCTTCCTGTAGAAGTTAATATCCATCTACTTGATGGGCTGTCCTGTCCCTTAACTCATTTACTCTTTGAAATATCCCAGACTAGAGAGCTGGTGTTATATCTGGGTAGAGCTAGGTAACTAGGTAGAGCTAGGATTAGACTTCAAGTCCCTTTTGCCTGAAACCCCAACTTCATCAGCACAAGGGCCTTCCCTGCGAAGTGCTGTCCTCAGTTGCCCTCGGGGCTAAGTGAAAACATGCTCAGGCCCTGAGCAAAGGGTGGAAGGTGTGTGAATGCAGCAGACAAACAATACTTCCATTGTAATCATTTCCTCAGTGTTTCCAACTTCTGTCAATCCACAATCTCTCTCCTTTCTCTCCCTCCTAGCCTCCTTCCCTCTCTCTTTGCTCCCACCCACCCCTCCCCCACCCCCCCCCATCCCTTGAAGAGATCAGGAAACCAGGTTCTTCTTTTTCCTTTGGACCCTGTAGGAGTTTCCCAGTCTGGAAATTGCTGACACATTGCAATTTTAAAAGTGATCTTACTGCATAATCAACTCTGCAGATAGTCTTCAAATGTTCTAAATGGCCTTTTCCCCAGTAATTATGTCATCTTTCTTTACTTTTCTTCCTCTCCGCTTCCTGAATTCATTTATCCTTGATCACCTCTGAATCATTAACAAAAACTTCCACAAAACTGCCATCTGCTTTCTTGTGGGATTTATATCTTAAAACAAATTTTCCTCAATTGAATTGCAATTGAATAAGACCATTGAAATCCAAGATCCCTCATTAGACAGTTTGTTATTCAAAGCATTTTCTGTTTACTGCGCCTTATTTAGAATACAGTATAATCCTGTGAAAGCAATTCTGTTTGTTCAAAATAGTATATAATTGAAAATAGTTGCAGTCCTCAATCTGACGTAAAATCTCCAGATTTTTTATTGAAGAAATTTAATTTATTAGCAACATTGTATCATCTGAATCTATTAATGTAATATTTCTTTATGTTCTAAATTAATGAGGTTGAGTTGCTTCAATAACTACTCATAATTTTAAATCTAAATCCTAAATCATTTAATAGAAGTTTGCAAAAAAATTTCTTTTGTTTTTGATTCCCTACTTTTGTTGTGTGGTGCTGAAGTTTGAACTCAGGCCCTTGTACATACTATGTGAGACCATACTCCATTCCCCAAATATTTCATTTTGCAGCATTAATATAATACAAGCGCATATATTTTTTAAAGTCAATATGATTCTTAGGTTTAATAAAAAAGTCAGCAGTCTAGTGAGATGGCCCAGTGAGTAAAAAATATTTGCTGTGCTGGCATGATGATTGACTTTGAGTCCCCAAACCCAATAGGAATGGACTATTCCTGAAAGCTACCCTCTTGACTTCCACATGCATACCATGACATGTATGCATGTATTCTCCTCCTCTTCCTTCTCCTCCTATTCTCCTTGGCTATTAGGATGGAGATATCAAACAATCCTCTTCCTCCATTTTGTGCCCACTTTGTATACTACATTGATGAAACCCAACCACATCGACATTCCCTTCTGATTTAAAGGAAATGGGTCTCTGGTTTGACTCAGCAATAGCATGATCCTGCAGGACTAAAAAGGACTAACTATTGCTTGATTGCTTCTAACCTAGAGCACTAATGCTATCTACAAACTGATACACTGACTGCCTTCTCTTTTGAGCCACACGTACCTTGTGCAATGGTATGCTGGAAGCATTTTGCCTTTCAAGGTGAAATGAGCCTTGCTTTATTGCATTTGCCTGTTTCTGGGGTGAAAACATCCCCCATCAGAGCTCAGTTCAGTCACCAATGAACTTTGGAATTGGAAAGAAAAATGGGCAACAATCTGAGCATCAAGTAGACACAAAGCATCACTGTTTGAGAACAGGACTCAGGTCTTTCTTTAAGGTCTTCTATTCATGAGGTCTTGATGTTCCCACCAAGTATGTGATAAAGAAATAGAAATTTTAAATGCTATATCTAAATTAACATATGGCTGTGTGTAGTGAGATATGCCTTTATTCCAGCACTCAGAGGGCAGAGGAAGGGACATCTCTGTGAGTTAAAGACCAGCTTGGTCTACATAATGAGTTCCAGGCCAACCAAGGCTGCAAAGTAAGATTCCATCTAAAAAATTAACGTAAGAAAAGAAAGTTTGCAGAGGAAGACTGGAAGCCCATTCTTACCTGACCATCTTCCAAGGAACAGAGTCTATATGAAACAAATACCTTCAGATACAAAAGGAAGAAGAGGGAACCTAAACAAAAAAAGACCATATACTGCATGGCTGAATGCTTTGGGGTCTCTATTCAGCTCACTAGCTCACTCCCATTCTTGAGTGTGATTTTTTCCTTTCTTAATGATCTATTTCTGTTCCATGCCTAACTTAAAGGCATGACTATTTCCCCATGTGTCTTCCTGGTAGCTGCCAGGATTTTCACCTAAACTCTACTTTTCACTTAAATGCTTAAAATTTGTCTTCAGGTCTCCTTCTGAGTCCATTTCTAAAATCTTCAATTAACAAGATGAAGAACTCTAAAAGGGAACCTCAGTTTCCCTGGTTTCAAGTAGGTTCCCTTGGTTCAGACATCTAGACTCTATCTGGGGTGAAGAGAACTCCCGGTGCTCCCCTGTTCATCTTCCTTGTTAGGGAACACTCTGTGTTGTGTTCTTAATTTTTTCTTGTTATATTTTTGACATCTTTAGAAGAATCTATTCTAAAAAAATCAATTTTATGTAATGTTAAACTGACAACATATGAATATTGTGTCTCTGTGGGTAAACTTATGGTGTTGTACTAATGGAAGGTAATGGGAGTTCCTTATTCTGCAGTTGTGTTAACCATGTCTCTTTCTTCCACAGTTGACAGGCCTGTTAGAGTGTATGCAGATGGAATATTTGACCTCTTCCACTCAGGTCATGCAAGGGCACTTATGCAAGCAAAAACACTGTTTCCCAACAGCTACTTGTTGGTAGGAGGTAAGAAGTACATTTTCTTTGTCCCAAAAATCCCTTATAATATAATTCCTGAAAAGTATCCCTTTCAGATCCATCAATACAATCCAACATCATTAAAACAAATCAGGAAGATAGATGGGAAATAGTCATGCCTTTTAAGTTAGGCATGGAACAGAAATAGATTATTAAGAAAGGAAAAATCACCCTTAAGAATGGAAGTGAGCTAATGATCTGAATAGAGACCCAAAGCATCCAGCTATGCAGTGTCTAGCTGATTAAAATTTCCAGTTCAGCCCATACTACCTCACTTGTTCACTACCTGAAATTTAAAAATGACATTTAAAACCATAGGAGAAATTACATCATTGTGTACTACTGTACCAGAGATATATATATAGAGAGAGAGAAACAGAGACAGAGAGGCTGAGAGACAGATTAATGATACCACCAGGGGTAGGCACCTCATATTTTCCATTAATACTTTTCTCATGGTATTTGTGACATGATCCAATTTATGCTTCTAAAATTTCCTAGAGGATCAAAGAAAAAGAGATATTACTCTGATTTCAAATCTTGGAGTACTAAAGGGGTTTAGATTGATTGGTGGCCCACAAGGTAATTATCTATTTTGTTTGTGTATGACCTGTAGCACTTAAGACAGTGTCATGCTAATAAGACAGGCCTAATTGGTTGAACTAAGTACAGTGTGATAAAAAAATGATGATTTATATACATCCAGAACCATCTTGGTTCACAATGAAGGAACTGACTTACTTCCTAGGAATATGGAAAGAGAAGCATGATTTGATGTAGACTGACATTTTCCTCCTCTAGAAGACTTCCCTATTTCAATTTTGGTGAAAGACTTGCATGTCACTTCTGTAGCTCTGGAAACAGTACATCTGTTCATTGTGGTTAGTTTCATATCCATCCACTGTGTTCAGTTTCCATGGTACTATATTGGACTAGGCACTGTAAACCTTGAGATATCCAGGAGGGAAAAAGGTGTATAGCCAGGACATTCTAGTATCTAATATCATGTTGTATTATGCAAGTATAAAAAAACCTACTTTCTGAAAATTTCAGAGGGAAACTTGCAGATTTTGTTAAGGGTGCTAACCATGTGACTATTGGATGGAGTTCTTTGAGAATGGCAAGATGGTAAAAGCATTGTCTACCAGGCAAGTCCTATGAAGTGACCCAAAAGGAGAAGCTGTTTCTTGCTCATTTCTCTTTGTCCTGTCTCCAGAGTGAGGACTGCCCATCTGGAGTCTTCTGGGCTGCTGGGGCCCTGTGAAGTCCTCTGTAGCATGTGGGATTGAGTCATTTAGGTGGCCTGAGCTTGGAGGGGGTTTGGTATGGATGGGTCGCAATTAATTATGTGACCCAGAATTTTAAACTATCACATGTGTCCACACGAGCCCTAGCAAGATGTCACTTTACATTTTGCTGCCCCTGGTTCCCCAGAGGTTTCTGCCTGTTGATTTCTGGTTCAGTAAGTTGTGATATATATTCTATATATTTATATTCTCTCCCTCCCTCTCTCCTCCCCTCTCTCTACTCCTTCTCTCTGATTCTCTCTCCCCGTCTTCCTGCCTCTTCCTCCCTTTAGTAGCAGCTTGTCCTCTGTGTTCATTTCTCTAATAAACCTATGAAAGCTTATTCTTCAGTTATTTCTCCCCTTTTACTCTTGACAAGAGTATGGTGACATTTAAGCTCTTTAACATGCCACGGCAGGATCCAGAAGTGTAACACTGAGATTTTAAACAAAATTGTCCCCAGATATGCTGGTACATAACTGTAATCCCAGAACTTGGGAGCTTAAGACAGGGGAATCATGAGTTTGAGGCTAGCCTTGGCTATGTAGCAAGTTCCAGGCCAGTTTGAGGTACTTAAAAAACCCTGCCTATCCAAATACAATTAAATTAATTAATTTAATTGAACAAAATTGTTTCTCAGCCACGTAAATGCCTCCAGTGGTATCTAAAAACTTTGAAATGTGCCATCATACATTTACAGAATGTAAAACAAACCCTTGATAAATTTCTCTTTTTCTCCTCAAATTTGTTCTCACCTATAATTTTCCTAGTGTAATACTTCAGTGTTTGCAAATATTTTAGTTGCCTGTATCATGGTCTCTAGAAGAGAAATATGTGTATAAATCAGTACATAACCAAGTACCACATTATGCATTTTGATTAGTTGTTACACATAAAGATAAATTTGATCAGCAATTTCTCTCTTAATAAGATGAATAGGATATTCTTATTTATGAATATACCTGTGGGTGAATATAATTTATTGTCAGATTGAGGCAAGGTATAACGATTTTGTTTGCTTCCATTGCTACAGTAAGTACTGAAATATCTGTTCACACAAACATACAGATGGGAATGGAAGGAGTTAGTTAAAGTGATATCACTCAATTCCTCAGTTCTTTCTGAATTCTTTGCCCTAATTCACAAGACAATTTATTATTATTGCCATTAAAGCAGTCTTGTTTGTTTGTCAAGAGGCAGTTTGATAAGATCTCTTGCAAAGAATGGATTGGAAATTGTCTGACCTGCAAAGTGATTTGTTACTAAGCTTTTAGAATCATTTGTTCTTTCCCTTTCTGGGGAACAGAAACAAAAGGTTTTATCAAGACTTATCAAATGACTCTTAATTATCACCCTTGCTACTTTACTTGAAAGCAACTTATTAAAGCAGATACATGCAAAAAGAGAGGGGAAATGTAACTATTGGTAATTGCGTTAAACCATTGCCAATCCAGCAATTTCTGAAAAAAATTATTTTTGGCATTTACTTTTAAAACATTAAAAAATTAAAGTGCTGGAGCTGGAATTTTAGCCTATTGAATTTGCAGAACGTACCTTCTAATCTGATTGGCAAAATAAGTCCTTATTGTCAGATTTACTAAAAACCTGGAAACCAACATAATGACTTTTAATTCAACTGTATTAATACATTCCAGGAAGCTTTTTGAAAAATACTGAGAAATGATCATAAAATGTATTATATAAAATAGAATCATTCAAGATTAAAATAATAAAGACCTAACAAATGTTATAAACAAGACAATAAGCCAGCATACTTAATTTGTTGCAACGTGATACATTTCACAGATAAAATTATAGAGTATTTATAAGAAGAGAAATACAGATTTTCTTTTTTTAGATTTATTTTCTTATTTTTAATTATGTGTACACGTGTGTGGGGTGTGTGTGGGTGTGAGTGTGTGCATAAAGTGCGGGTGTCTGTGGAGGCAAAAGATGTTTCATCTCCCTAGAGCTGAAGTCACAGGTAGCTGGAACCAGGTTGGGAGCCACTTGATGAGGGTGCTGGGAACCAAAATCGGGTCCTCTGTAATAGCAGTACTTGTTCTTAACTGCTAAATCATCTCTCCAGCGCCCCCCTCCCCGAAACAGGTTGTCACATGAGAAATATGTTTGGTTTTTTTTTAAGTCATGTTATTCTGAGCTGGGCATGGCGGCGCACATCTTTAATCCCAGCACTCAGAAGGCAGAGGCAGGTGGATCTCTGGGTTTGAGGCTAGCCTAGTCTACAGAGTGAGTTCCAGGACAGTCAGGGCTACACAGAGAAACCCTGTCTCAAAAAAAACCCTAAAAAATACGATAAATAAAAGGCATGCTATATGCTATTCATTCTTTAAATATTTAGTGTGTGTGTGTGTGTGTGTGTGTGTGTGTGTGTGTGTGTGTGTGTGACTGGTTTTCAGGAATAATTGCATAAAATCAAATATAAAAAATCAGAAATAACTCAATTATCTGTATTAGGTACCATGATTACGTTTCCTATGTATTTAAAGAGAGAAAGAGAAATATTACCAAAAATCAACTGTAGATAACTTTATTTTTTATCATGAGGAGGTAGAAAATAAACATTTTAGAAGATCAAATTGGATAAGGTCTATATGTAAATGAAGTACTTTATGATGGGAATTTATAAAATAAGTTTTTAGCTTCCTTTAAAATAATGCATATAAAATATAATGTAATGCATGTAAAAATAATGCAAACGTTTTACCCATGCATTTATTTCAGTGTATCTTAAAAATTTTATAATTCTGGAAAATATTCCAGATACATTTTTGAGATGCAGCAGTACCAGCCTATACAGCTTTGGCTTATTAAAGTGATTTTGAAGTGAATAGCTGGAAAAAAATGCTTACTCTTAACTACAAGAGAAAAGCCATTTTTAGGATTCAATATGAGTGTTGAGAATAGCTGGAAAAATGCTTACCCTTAACTACATGAAAAAGCTATTTTTCACATTCAATATTTCTTTGCAGCACTCCTTTTGCTTTGAATTCCTGGACCTTGCCCCTCAAGATCCATGTGTTCTCTGATAATAGATGAGAGAAGCAGAAGCAAAATTGTTAGGCCAAAATTTGCATCATTCTCCATTCTATTCTGTTTAGTCCCTAACACCAGCTTTCACTTGTAACAGAAGTGTGTATGTGGGAAAGAAAGACAAGGGGGCTCCATAGGTTCATGGTGCTCCGAATGGTCTTTAAGGTTTGTCCTGAAAGTGTTAACCCTCACCCTTTCAGATGGTACGTCTTTCAGAAATTCCAATGAGGGCAGTTTCATATATAAAGACTTTCTCTAGCATATTAATATTAAGAAATTGTACCCTTAAAAGATGAAGTTCTGGACATTGTTTCCTTTCAAGCTCCCTGTTCTCAAGTACCTCCTGAACCACCTCTGCATGCCCTTGGGACTATGTGTGCCCAGCACAAGGAGACCTTTGTCTTAGATTATCTTTTTGGAGTATCACAAGCCAATTTAACAGTAGACAGCTCTAGCCTGAGAAAAGTTAGGGCACATTTAAAGAAAAGCTATTCTGTCTTGTTGGTTGAATGGCTGGCTCTAGAGCTTATGTGTAAACAAATAAGGACTGCTTGTGGTGAATTGAAAGGATGTGTCATAGTAATTACATCTACAGGTAAGTTTATTGTAGGAATTCCTACGGGTGGTGCTAAGCTAAGGTTTCATTCACAAAACCACTGTTGTTGGTCCAAGTATGCGGCCAGGTACTTGGTGGAAGTTTTTGGTGTTCAACAGAAATTATTTATGTATTTTTATTTTTTTGTTTTGTTTTATTTGTGCGCTTGCACACATGCGTATGTGGGCATGTGTGTATCATGGAACATGTGTGGAGGTCAGAATATCACTTGTAGAAATCAGTTCTCTCCTTTTACCATATAGCTCTCAAGGATCAAATTGAGGTTGTCAGGCGTGGCTACAGGTGTTTTTACCTGCTGAGCCATTTCACTGGCCTCCAGAAATAATTCATTAAAGGACCAGAAACTAGAAGTACTGTTGTTTACATTTCAACTTTAGTAATAGATACTTCCATGCTTGCAATTATAATTTTAATACTTGCGTGTATGATTTTTAAGCTTGCAACCAGTAATGATTTGAATTTTTTTCTATGTGGTCTAACCATGTTAGCGACATGTTAATTAACTGAGAATTCCCACTTACAAAGTACTTTTTTTATCCATTTTAATATTAAAGTACAGCTCAATAAATTAAAATTTTACAACAGAGAGGATCTTTTTAAGCATAAGCATTTTTTAAAGGACAAGTTTCACCAAACACCTACCTTTACCTCACAGAAATGGAGTAGAATAAATCAATAAATATAATACAATAGTACTACATTTACTATATAGTACTACTATGATGAAGACTTCTAGTACAGTTAATGTAAAATTACTTCAGAAACTTGGGTTTATGCTTTATTGTATTTTTTTTTGTTTTTTGTTTTGTTTTGAGACAAGGTTTCTCTGCTGTAACTCTGGCTGTCCTGGAACTCACTCTGTAGATCAGGCTGGCCTCGAACTCAAAGAGATCCGCCTGCCTCTGCCTCCCATGTGTTAGGATTAAAGGCGTGTGTCACCACCGCCTGCCTGCTTTATTGTATTTTTATTAATTAAATTAAGTATCCTTCTAAACTGGTGGTGGATGTCAATGGTAGACCAAACATCTAGTATACAGGAGTCTCTAGATTTGATTCTTCTTGTAACATGAAAATATAAACAACAGTGAAAAACATTTTTTAAAAAAAGCACATTCTTCGGTCTGGAGAGATGGCTCAGCAGTTAAGAACATTGGCTGTTCTTCCAGAGGACCTGAGTCAATTCTCAGCACCCACATGGCAGCTCACAACTGTCTATAACTCCATTTCCAGGGGATCGGACATCTTCACACCAATGCACATCAAATTAAAAATTTAAATCAATTATTTAAAAAACATATTCTTCTAAGATTCCACTGTGCATAGCAGATGGGAAATTTAATCTCAGTCCTTATTGGAGTGTCATTCTGCAGCCAAGTGTCTGAAACATCTATAAAAATGGGACAGGTGTTTCCTAGTCTTCAGCCCAGCTCACATTCTCACTGCTCTCTTCATCCAGCATCACAGAATTACTAGCAGAGAGTGAATTTGTTGCACCTTTCTCAGTGGAGTCACTTGTGGTCTGCACTAGATGTGAACATCAATTATGAGAGATGTTCATCCTTTGTCTCTCTTGAGACTCTGCCACTAGCCCTGATGCTTGTGGTGTCAAGGCCCACTGCTTGAAGGAATCTTCTCTTTTGTTATCTTCTCCCTTACACAAGTCACCAAAAGAGCTCTAGCCAGGAAGGCAGACTATCTACCAGCATCTTGAACATTAGCACTTCTCTATAGGGAGTTTGTAGCAAGAGCCCTGAACAAGCAATTGAAAGTGCGGAAAGGGAAAGATAGCCCAAAGCCCAAAGGAATATTTCCATCAATCGTCCTATATTCCTTCTATTATTAAAAGTGGCTACGATTTTAGAATGTTACTCTCTGTTCATGTAGATCACCAAATTGAATTCTTAAAATTTCACCCCCTTTTTTAAAGACCAGACAATAAGAGTCTGAACAACTTTCTCAGTAAAAGAGGAGCAGAGCAGAGATTAGAATCCAAGTCTTTGGGGATCCAAAATTCAAGTCCTATGCTATTTTTCTCTCCTTGCAGGGTGCTTCAGTTTGAGCACAGTGAGCTGCCAGGATAGGTTAGCTGCAGCACGGGCTCCCAGAGAGTGCAATGAATTCACCATGGAATACCACTGCTTGGAGTTCTCCATCTGGTTGTCAGAGTGCATTTGCCAAGACTCAAGAATAACAATGTGGCTTTGGGCGTAATTAATGTTTAGACAATACGGGTCAGAATATTCAGCTGCTTCTTGAGGTCACTCCTGGAGTATGAAAGGAGCCATGTGTTGCCATAAACAGGATGTTTGTTTTCTTTGTGGTCTATCAGGAAGCCATTATCTTGGTCATGTAAAAGTCATATGAAACTGCTCAGGTGCAGATTCAAAAATGGGGAAATGGGCCAACCTAGTTTTGTGCTGTCTGACATATAAAACTGACAGATCTGAAATCCATTTCTAGTCAGTATGATTCTTGATGTAGTATATTAATAAAGTCCTAAAAGAACATCTAAAAAGTCTTGGACCTGTTTTTAGATAGAATAGTGTGGCCCACAAATGGTTCTTATTTGTAGAGTCAAAAGCTGACAGAATCGGTGAATCAATGCATAGTCTTTATGACCATACTACCTGCCCTCCCCAGCCCTCTCCTGCCTCTGACCACGATGGATGATTTAGAGACAAGAAAGTCTCTTTACTCAAGTTGTTCACATGATGCCTCTGGAGACTTGCAAATGTTGTAAGCATCAGAATCACCCATGCAGCTTGCCAAAGACAGAGCTGTGTGGACCCCACCAGGGAACCACCGAACCAAAACCTTAAGGAGGAGAGTATATACACACACACACAGAGAGAGAGAGAGATAAAGAGAGAGAGAGAGAGAGAGAGAGAGAGATTTTCTTTTTTGTTTTTTTAAATACTCAGTAGATTTATTTTACCATTTAAAAAAGTGCTGCCTCTATGTTATCCTGGCCAGATATAGAACATGCCATGACACATGGAGTTGTGGCACTATGCTATGATAGACACAGCCATTGTAGACCAGTTTTCATTCCAGATGAAATTTAGCAGTAGTAAGGGTGGCTTTTTTACTTAAACTAAAAACATCAGTATTACAAAAATTGTTTTTCCCATTTGATTGAAAGGCCTATAAAGTCCCACATGCTGACAAAGGAAGCAATGTAGTCACATAGGCAACATTTCTGCTATCTGCTTCTATGTCACTTCCTCTGCTGCACACTCAGCAATATGATTTTCTAGATTGCACTATGACTTTGATGCTGACCTTCTGGAAGTGACTGAAACAAAGTGGTATTGGTACGCTGGCACTGACTCTTGTGTGATCTTAAAAATAGAGAGAAATGGTTATAGGAACCAAAGGATCATCGTGAATTAATGTGAAATAAATAAGTGACCACACATGTTTTTTTATTTTGAGACAGGATCTCATTATGCATCCCTAGCTGGACTCGAACTCACTGTGTAGACCAGACTGGCCTGGAACTCATAGAGATCATCCTGACTCTGCCTCCAGAGTGCTGGGATTGAAAATGTGCACCACCATGCCTGACTTAGACATCTTTCTATTTAACAAGCTCCTCGGGTGATTCAGCCATGCAGTTAATGTGTTGATAATTTACATTGCTACAGTAGAAAACATCTTAGGAAATATTTATAGAAGATATAAATATATAGGCACTATATAGGTTTGTATAGGTATACATGTATGTCTAGAGATTCATTAATCTCAATGTACATTGTGTTGTCAAAATGTACCTGCTGATAAAAATTTATTTTATTTCTTTATTCTAAATAATAATCAACATTTATTGAGCATCTTTATGCATCACACACCATTAATTCATTCAACAAATGTTTGCTAAGAACCTACTATGGGCCAGGTACTATTCATCAGAAAATAGGTACTATTCATCAGAAAATAAGTACTATTCATCAGAAAATGAAACAGCCATACTGGCCATGGTGGTGCATACCTATAATCCCAATACTTAGAAGATTGAAACAAGAGGATCTCAAGTTAAAGGTCAGCCTGGGCTATATAGTGAGTTTCCACCTAAAGAAAAATACAGTCTATACAATTATATTCAGTGTACAATACTTGATAATGATAAGAAACAACTATTTTAATGGCTTAAATATTTACTATACTGCATTTTTTGTGGATGAGACAGGGTTTGTTATGTATCCCAGGCTAGTCTCAAACTCATGATCCTCCTGCCTCAGCCTCCCTAGTGCTGGGATTATAGGTATGGACCACCAAACACTGGTTAGATTATATTTTCTATTGTTACTTTAGATTATAGCTATTTACTTAAATAGATTGCTGTAAAACATTATTCAATCCTACATGGGCAGCAGTTCTGTGCATCTTGTGTTTACTGTGTCTATTGGTTGCATCAAAAGGCAGCATCTAGTTATTGATCTGTACCATCTAGGCTTGTATAAATGCATGCTTCAGTGTTTGCACAGCCATGAAATCAAATAGCAATACGCTTCTCAGAACTTCCTCCTGTTATTAAGTGACACATAACTATGACTGACATAATAATTGTGTATATTTATCAGGTACAATTTGATGTTTTGATCTATATATACACGATAGAAATAAAGGTAATCATATAGTAATTATATACATGTAATAACATAGCCATCGTGTGTGTGTGTGTGTGTGTGTGTGTGTGTGTGTGTGTGTGTGTGAGAGAGAGAGAGAGAGAGAGAGAGAGAGAGAGAGAGAGAGAGAGAGAAAGATTTAGCGATTTTAAAGTAGATCAAGCTTTATCATTAAGTGGTCACCATGCAATACACTAGACCACTAAAACTTATTTCTCCAGTCTAACTAAAATATTGTATCCTTTGATCAAGAGCACCAAGGCCAAAGGGATATTTCCATAAATGACCTTCTTTCTCCTTTAATGGCAGAGCCAGCAATTTTGATGATGATTTGGATATTAGATGTGTTAAGGACCTAGGAAGGGAAGTTGTCTGGAGATACTGAGCATGGCAGTTGGCTACACTTGCTGTGTTAGCAGATTTGGTTTAAGGTATAGAACATGATTTAGTTCCAGAAAAAAAAGAAGATAGTTTTGTCTGTAAACCCCATCTTCTGCCCTTAAGATCAGAGAATTTACTACGTATACTTAATACTTCAAGGGGAAAAAATATCATTGCAAGAAACAGTGAGAGCAAGCTTCACTGGTTTTAGCAAGATGCTCAGTAGGACCTCAGTAAATAAGTACTGTTCTTATAGTGACCTTTCTTCCTGGCACATAGGAAATATTAGGAAATCTGCCTTAGTTAACCAAAATGTAGGCAAGTAAGTTTAGTAAATCCTCAAAAAATAAAAACCTTACTTCTTTCTAAGGCCAAGGGTAAAGGAAATTATTATTCCCACTGAAGGGCTTTAGAACGTGAGATCTGGAAAAGACAGGAAGTTATGGGAAGGTTGAACTCTGTTAGATCAATTCTTCTATTTTATAGCTCTCCTCTTCATTGTGTAGCCTAATCTATAGTGACTGGATCTCTATATAAAGAATAGATGCTCTGATGTTCTCTCTTCTCTCCCTCTCTCCCCCTCTCTCCCCCTCTCTTTGTGTGTGTGTCCTAACTCGGTTACTAAATATAATAATTTAGTGAAAGAATTGGAATTGGAACTAGAATTAATTGGTCTAGCCTTATACAATGCAGGCCTCTTGGTTCCTCTTCTCTCTTTCCTTTGTCTCTGCATCTGGTTTCATCTGGTCATTTCATTTCTGAATAGTAACATTCACCAAAGGGTGAACTAGAAGGATGGAAAAATAAGAAAGTCACATTAGATACTGTGCAGAATAATTTTGATAAAATCATCAGGAGAGAATGAAGCAATAATTAACAGTAAAATGGAACTCTGAATTCCTAGTGGATTTGGGTTTGCTTTCCTCTAATCATCCTTTGTTCCTATAAAAAAAATCTGAGTTCAATGATGCCAAATACCTAGTGAAACTATGCTCCTTTCATCTTGCTGAAGAAGCCAAGTCTACCACAGGGTGGGTGGCAACAGTATTTAATACCCTTTGCCTGTTTCAGTTTGCAGTGATGACCTTACTCACAAATTCAAAGGTTTTACTGTGATGAATGAGGCAGAAAGATATGAAGCTCTCAGACACTGTCGCTATGTGGACGAAGTTATCAGAGATGCACCATGGACTCTCACACCAGAGTTTCTGGAAAAACACAAGGTACTTCTCTTTCTCCCATATTTTCCCTGTAATAGGATTAGGGACTCTGTCTCTGAGGCTGAGACTGCAAGAAACCTAAAGACTCTTCCAATTTCTAAAAGGGGAATCTCTAGGGGATGACAAGGGCATCACTTGATATATCACCTCTCTTTTGCCCCAAAGACTGCTGTCTTGTCCTTGCCTTGAGTGCAGGTATTAGAACTGGGCTAGCCAGATCTAAAGCCGCCTCTCTCTTCCTCTAACTATAGAGAACCATGAGCAAGATTTTTAACCACACTGGACTCAGTTACTTCAGCTATAAAACTGGATGGAACTGCTGTATTTCTTGTGGGACCATCATGGGACCATTTTAAGGAGCTAATGAAAGAGTTCAAGTAAAACAATAGGGAAACTGGCTGGCCCACAGCAAGAGCTCCAAGGATGTCATTGTTACTACTGTCACCAGTATCATTTTTGGTGCTCATAGGCTCACAGGCATCCCTAGGCATGGAACAAATGAACACACATCTTATCTGGAAGGTCAGAGGTGAGGCTTTAAGGAAAGAACTTTGTATCTATGATTTTGTGACTCTGAGATTCCCACTGACATAAGATTTTTACTAGTTGATAACATGAGACATTCTTTTGATCTGCATCAAATTATGTTCTTTGTATCTCCCAACCAGCCCCACGCTAGGAGCTATTCTTTCCTTTTATAAGCAGTACAAAAAAAAATAAGATTAAGCTGTTCTAAGAATTTTCTTTTCTATTTTTAAATTCGCAATGCAGAAGAGAATAGAGAACACTGATAAATGTGCATGGGTAATAGCAGAGGAGACAATTTCCTGGTGAGGATGAAAAGAAAAGAGGAAAAACTACAATATGATTTACTTCCAATAATCATACCTTTTTTACTTAGCATATATTGTATATTCAACATATGACAGGCATTTTAGAGGATACTAATAATGACAATGATGAATGCCATTTATTATTTACCATATGCCCAGCATTGTGCTAAGAACTTTGCTATTATATAAAATGAGTTCAATGTCATGGCTACCCTGAGTTATTATTATTATTCATTGAGGAGTGGGAACTAAGTTTGAGTACTGGGGATAGAATTAACAACAACAACAATAAAATACATACTGAGTAGTCACCATGTACCAGTTCCTATTTTTAAGCACTGCTAGATATCATTTAATCCAGCAGTTCTTCATTGAGCTTGCACCTCAAAGGGCAATGCCTAGAAACATTTTTATTGTAATAGCTAGGGGGTGCCACTGACATCTAGTGGGTGAAGGTATGAGATGCTGCTCAATGTCCTCCAATGTACAGGACACTTACACATACACACACACACACACACACACACACACACACACACACACACACACACACAAATTATCTAGCCGCTATTGTCACCAGTATTGAGGTTGTGGAATCCTGATTAAATTCCTCCTTCCAGTTTATGAGTTTTATAACTTGTAAGTGGTAGGTAGGAAGGATACCCCGGCAAATTAAATGACTCATCTAAACTACCTCTCAAAGTGGAATAAAGGCTCACTGTAAAAGGCTTTAAAAGCTGTGCAGGCACTATTTACCTGTGGTAGGGAACGGAGTGAAGACTGCAGGCATGGAGATCAGAGGAAAACTGTTCAAGAAGGCATATCAGTTACTTGTGTCATTGTTGCGAGATAACATCTTACCAAAGCAACTCAAGGAAGGAAGAAAGGTTCGGGAATCGTGACAATGGATGTATGGAACATAGATGGAACAATGGATGTATGGACAATGGATGTATTGTGAGCAAGAGGCAGCTGGTCACACTGCATCCAGAGGCAGGAAGCAGAGAGCAATGAAGGCTTGTGTGCTTTGTTCACTTTCTCCCTTTTATTCGGTTCAGGAGGCAAGCCCACAGAATGCTAGTACCCACATTGAGGTTGGGTCTTCCCACTGAATTAACCTAACATAAAGCACTGGGGTGAAGTCATCAGGGAAGGAGTCATCAGTCCCTTTCAAATCTGCAGACCCACCCCTTCATGGCAGTGGTAATGTCCTTTTTCTCTTTCTTCAACAGATTGACTTTGTGGCTCATGATGACATTCCATATTCTTCTGCTGGTTCTGATGATGTTTATAAACATATAAAGGAAGCAGGTAAGGCATTTTTTCTGAACACCACAGCACACAGCCAAGCGTAAGATGATAGCTGCTCTAGACCTGCAACATGTGTATATGGAGTATTGGAATATCCAATATCACCCAAGCAGCCAGGTCTGTACCACCTTCTTTGCAAGGGCTCCCTCAGAACTCAGGAGAACTGGGTAAGAACTGGGGCCTGACACTTTTCAGTACCAACCTTGCTTGTAAGGAGTTCAAATAAAAGAAATCTCACACTTTTCCAATTTGGAAAGCTGCAGAGAAGCTGAGAAACACTGTGCAGAAGAGAACAAGAAAACCCTGGTTGATGCAGGAATTACATCATGATGGGATATAGCAGGGAGGATGAATTGGGTCTGAGCTGTAAGCCAGCTGTTCCTTCCCTAAAAACAGCAGCAGAGACATAGACCAGGATTAGGACCCCACAAAGAGACCCTAAGGTTAACTGAATTGCTGCTCAAGAACTCCTCGGCACCTTGGACATACTAGTGGTTTCCTTCCTAGGTGAGTGGCCTCTAGTAAAGGAGGAATAATAAGGTAGGAAAAAAAAGGAATAAAAAAGGCGGGTTTGCTGATGATTTTCTGGGGCAGGGCTCTAAGAGGGGCTTGGCTGAGTGCTTCTTCTATGTTTCTCTCTCCCTCTCCCTCTCCTCTCTCTCTCTCTCTCTCTCTCTCTCTCTCTCTCTCATGCTCTTAGCTCTTACTCTGTAGATTACTCTGTAGCTCTGGCTGGGCTGAACTCACAGAGATGGCCTTCCCTTCTTCCCAAGAGCTGGGATTAAAGGCATATTCCACCATGCCTAATTTTTCGTTTGTTTGTTTTTGTTTTCTGTTGTTTTTAATGTAATATGCTGAGCAAACACTCTACCACAGGCTGAGTGTTTTTTGCTTGACTCTTCCAAATTGTTGTAGCTAGATGCTGATAGGAGCTATAGTCATCTGAAGGCTTGGGGCTCTGCTATTATACACTTAGTGGCTAGTTCTGGATGTTAGCTGTGAGCTAGGAGCTCAGCTGTTGGTCAATGTGGCACCAATGCATTGTGTCCACATTGCCTGGGCTTATTGAAGCATGAAGGCTGGGAGCAACTATCTAGAGAGCAAGCAAATTTAACAGATATTGTAAGAATTCTTGTGGCCTAGACTTGGAAGTCACACCCCATCATTCATATGACCTTTTAAATATAAGCATGTCACTGAGGTTAGCCCAAATTTGAGGGCAATGGAGTGGTAGGCCTCTTTTAAGAGTTATTGTTCTGTGTCATTATTTTGTGTGTATCTCTTTATAAAATGTAAGGTTTTTTACTTACTCCTTGAAAGTCTCATACATGTATACCATGTATCTTGATCATGGAGCCAACCCAAATATTCTTCATAGCCTTCCAAGGCTCCCCATATTCTTATCTTCTACCTACATGTCTTCTTCCTCTTCTTTACAAAATATAATCCACTGAGTCCAACTAGTGCTGCCCATGGGGCCACGCAATGGAACATGGGTAACTCGAATAATGTGACCTTTCCTCACAATTCACTTTCCAAAATGAAGAGTTGGGTGGCATTTTGTTCTCCCTGGGAGTACAGGCCTAAGACTAAGGGTATGTGACTTAGTTTGCACAGAGATTCTTCCTTGGGGTCCATGAATCTGCTCCATGGAATCCTCAGTAGGATGAAGAGTCACTGTATAGTTCTAGTTGGTATACACATAGAAAAGGCCAGAGATATGAGAAAAATTTCAGCTGATAACATTTGTGCTCTGTTTGTCAGAACTGAGTGTCAAAATCCTCTAGCAAAGCTGGATAGAAAGATGGGGCTGAGATGAAATAGACTGTAAGGTCCACGCTACTCATTATCATTCCGATAGTGCCCACTACTGTTGAAAGTTGCTTTATTAACATGTGCTTTGCTGCTTCTTAAAATAGCTCCATAACCAAACGCTGCAATTCTGAAAAGCATGATAAAAAAGGTTCTCTGATCATGCTCATTACTGAATATTTTTAGCAGAGCAATAATTAGGATTTGGAGGAAGCTGGGTTCCTCATTATGTCAGCAGAGGGCTTGGCTTCTTTCAGAGACCTACCTCTCAAACAGCCAAAGCAAATCTCCCAGCTCCAAACCTGCTTTCAGTTACTCATCCATAGAGTCCTAAGGCTCTGACTTCAGTCAGGGCAAGCTCACATCCCCAGCGTCTCAGCGACTCGGCAAAATCAATTAGTAGCTAAAGAACCTTCACGTTTCATCAGTCCTGAAAAAAGGTGGGATGGATTTCTCACCAGAAAGTTTTCAACTGTTCCAATTAGGGTGAGGCTGCTGTCCCAGACCTGCTGGCTTGGGGTCACACAGGGACCCACCACCTACCAAAGCCCTTCTCCCACGCTTGGTCTAGTTCGAGTTCGCTTTGCATCCATGTTATTAGATGCTTGCATTTTCTGCCTTCCATTTAGTTTTCTGTCTTTGGTTTTACCCTCCTAGAAGATGTTCAAAGAAGTTTCAGACCTAGTAACCAACCCCCAACTCTGTCTGAACCACAGACCAGAGTCAGACGCTCCATTTCTAAGATCAGCAGTGCCACCCTGCTGCCAGCACTGTGAATGTGCAGATGACATGTTTTTAAAGGCCCCCAAAGGGACACCTTGGGGCAGCAAGACAGAAAAATTCAGAGAGTTGGATTTGGAAGGGTGCTAGGCACCAGTATTTATCTTGTTGTTCATTCAGCAAGTATTCTGATAGCTCCTGCCTGTCACTTGGTGCTGAGACTATAGAAGAAAACAAGAATGGTGTGGTCCTGTCCTGCAGACAGATCACAGGCAGGAAAGATGGTTGCTAATGGAAGTGTTCCACCAAAGACCATATACTATTTGAAGGAAAGGGCCAGTGGGGCTGACAAAGCAGGCTAAAAGACCTGATCTGGGAGTCGAGACTTAATTTTCTTGTCACAAAACCTGAAACCCAGTGAGTAACCAAGAGTTAAGCAGACAGACGGTGACAAACAGAAGGAGAGCCAGTAGTTTTAGGACACTGAAGAAGCCCAGTGTGTCTGGGTACAGACACAGCTTCATAGACTATAAGCAAAACAATCCCAGCCCATGTACAGTACAGGAGCCTTGGCTGGGAGAGTGAGGAGAGGCTGGGAGATTCGATTAAGACTAGAAGGAAGTGCAGGAAGAGGACTGTGGAAGCTGTGGCAGAACCAAGTTATAGGCTTTACTCTAAGTACAGTAGAAAGCCAACAAAGAAGAACAAGCAGGCATGTGACTTGCATCTGGGTGCATGACTCTGTGGATCTTACTGTGTATGTTGAAGTGTACAAAAATGATATCACTGGAGCTGGAGAGATGGCTCCGTGGTTAAGAGTGCATACTGCTCTTGCAGAAGACCTGGATTCAGTTCCTAGTATCCATGCCAGTCAGCTTACAACTGCTTGTAATTCCAGATCCTAGAATCTGATATCCTCTTTTAGCCTCCCTGGCTAAAAGAGCGCATGCACACACACACACACACACACACAAAGTGACATCATTAAGGACTGATTTTGAGCCTCTTGATGTAACCTTTGAATAGGGTTTGGATAACGATGGAGAAAAGTGGTTGGATTAGGAAAGCATTTGAGGAGAAGGTTTGTTATTGTACACTGATTGGATATGGACGGTGGTGGTAGAAAAGTAGCCCAAATGACCCCAGATCACCTTGTCTAGCTAACTTCTCAGTTAGAGGAAACTAAGGTCAAGTAACTTGCCTTCAGAGGTTCAAGTGACTTGCTGTAAACTGAGAATGCAGTACCCTCGTCCTCAGGTTTTCCTGTTGCTGATGCAGGCTATCTCTAAGTGATTGGAATGATATGGGCTAGAAAGATCTCAATTTCCAACACACGATTTTGGCTGACAACAGAATTTTGAGCATGAATCCAGTTTTTACTGTGTTGGCATTAGTGACTACTTCATAGCTGGCATTGCTGGTAAATTGCAATGTGTCTTTAAAGATTTTGAGGGCATCTAGCAGAATCATTAGAACCTGCCATCCTTGTGCTTGTTTAATTTTACTGTTTTCCACACATTTCAGATGAGAGGGTCTTTGAGTGGTGAAACAACCGTGCAGAGTAGACTGTTCTTAGAGGAGATAAAGTCATCTATCACATCACATGCATATCCTTAGATAGAGGCAACAAAGATGGCCTTCTTCTTCTTTTCCTGTGGGGATAATGTGATGCAGACTTCCAGAGGGAAGAAGAGTTGCTGTGATATGACTCATTCATTGACTCAGTTGTTATTACTCATTCACTTACGCATCCACTTTGCATTTATTGAGCACCTTCCATGTGTACTGATCTGGGCATTGGTGATGTGAAGGCAATTCAGGCACAACTGCATTCAAAAATGCCCATTTCTATTCTTTAGAGAAACCAATAGAAGAATACGCAAACAAACGTCTATTTCTATACAGAGACAGGTACCCGACATTTGGTTTTGTTAACTGAAGATACCTTTATGTCCAAATGCTGTGGGTTCTCGTGTTAATATCAGGAGACTTCACAGAGGCACAACCTTGAAGGTAGACCATTTAGGGTGAGGAAGAACTCTGGATGATGGCGGCAGGAAATGAATACATAGGATGGAAAGGAAGGGCTAAGTGTGAGCAAATGTCAGGAGTCAGGTGAGTAGACGGTGTCTCCTGGGCCAGGCCTGTGATGATGACTGCACAGTGCTTTGGTAAAGGAAGTATGTGGTACTGGGGCTGGAAGAATTAGCTGGTTCCGGAAAAGAAGGCCTCTCTGGCCTACCCAGAAGCTTCACTTTTGTCCATCAAAAAAGGGATCATTAAAGGAAATAGGCCGACTGAGGTAATTGTCCCTTTATCTTTTTGTTCTCACTTGGACAGGCATGTTTGTTCCAACGCAAAGAACAGAGGGCATCTCAACATCAGACATTATCACCAGAATTGTGCGTGACTATGATGTATATGCCCGGCGCAACCTCCAGAGAGGGTACACAGCCAAGGAACTGAACGTCAGCTTTATAAATGTAAGTGTGCCTCCCCTTGCATTCTGAGGGCCACTATACTATATTATCATGATGCTGTTTACTGTGTGCTGTGCAGTGCTCTTAATGCTTTTCATTTATTGTCTCACTTCATTCACATAAAAACCAAATAGTGTGTTTTAGTTTTTGAGAAAGGGTCTCACTGTATTTCCCAGGCTATCCTCAAAATCATGGCCCTCCTGCTTCAGCTTCCCAAGTGCTGGGTTTACAGGCATGCACCAACACACCTGGCTCAGTAATAATGTATATATTTACAAATGAGGAAACCAGTGTCTACAGAGGTACCGCAAGTCAACCAATGAGCATAGGCAGCTTCACATTTTATAACAGAGCTTCCTCACTTCCCTCGCCCTACCCCCAAACTCCCTCTTTAGTTTTCAGATGTGGCAAAGGGTTTCTGGAACATCTGCCCCTTGGGAAAGGCAAGTGTTGTCGTCTTCTCAAAGGAAAGGAAGGCGGGCGGAAGCAATGAGATGCTAAGCCCAGAGAAAATGCTTTCTTGTTTTAACGTTTTACAATTTTCATTTTATTAAGGCCTTACAGATGCTCATTATAAACCTTAACAGCCATGTTTTATTGTCCAGAGAAATTACAGCTGCTTAAATAAAGCCTGAAGCCTTTGGCTTCCTTTTGTATTTCTACCTTATTGTTCCCACAGAGCTGCTGTTAGTTTAATAATAGAGCACTGTTAAAACAATCTTTAAAACAAGCAAAACAAGCTGTTACAAGGCAAAGAGAGTAGCCGGATGCTTGGGTGATATTACTGAGTCTGGACAACTGGGGTTACCAGGCTTCCAAAGGAGCCCATGATTTTGATCCAAACAAACGCTCTCCATGCATACAGACTTCAAGCCTCCAAATAGATACTGTATTCTCAAAGGGTGATTTGTCTTCAAAAGTAGGCATTTATAATTATGTGCAGCTCTAATGATCTAGCATCTTATACAGCTGATCATTGGTACCTTCAAAATAGGAGGGGCTCATTAATTGTAAGTCAGTGATTATTCATTGTCCCACTAACGCAGGGAGTGTTGGAATCCAGGCCCTTCTAGCTTCCTACAAGCCAGGCAACAAAATGGAAAATGCTGGGTTCGAGTGGCACCCGAACACGTGGCTAAAAAGAATTCAGCCAACGTGATGATTTGGTATCTTAGAGAGAATAAAGCCCTGGTTATTTCAATAAATTAAACTGTCTGTTCTTTTAAATTGAATTCAGTCAACCATCCAAGCATAGCAAGCCATTTCCAAAAGTTATTGCTCACTCTCTTTAAATGGTCTTTAGATAAGCCACTTAGCTCAGGGAACCGTGAGGACAGTGGGGTGTGCTTACTGCCTTTCTGTGACAACAAGCCTGGCTGCAGCTCAGAGAGAAAATTGAACGTGTTGGATGGGCGTGTAAATGAAGCACAGAACCTCAGAAGTGGCAGAGACCTGATGAGGACCAGTCATCCAATCCATGTCCCTTGACTTTGGGATAAGGAAAACAGAGCCCAAAGAGTAGACAAGGCCAAGGGAGGGTGAGGGAGAGGTGGAGGTGGTGGTACCCTTCCAAATCTTGTGACTCCCAGCCCGGTGCTCACTCTACTGTTATGTGCTGTCAATGAGCATTAAACAAAATAGCCATCTCCGGTGTTGAACAAAACGTGGAAGAGCGTGATATAAAGACAACAGCTAGCACTTACCTAGAGCTGATCAGATGCTCGCCTAAGTGTTTTGTCTGCATTGTCTCATTTAGTGCTTGTGATAAGCCTACTAGGGTGTGTGTAATGACACTATCCAACTTATAGGTGAGAAAACAGAGGCCTAGAAGCTTAAACAACTCGCCTCAGACCACACAGTAAACGCCTGAAGACAGAGTGCCTTCTTGTAGCACATATGTATGATTATATAGCTGAGTAGTAACACACGGCTTATATCCAGTCCCACCCTGAGGTTGCAGTATGGTTTTGGGAGGTCTAAATCAGGGAATCTTGACCTAGTTTTATAATATTTGAGGTATTCTACAAAATTCTAAAGTACAAAATGAGCGTGATTTTCACATAGTAAAGAAAAATAATGCATCCTATGACTCCTTTAGAGATAAAACATTGAGGTTCCAAAGGGGAAGGCCCTTTGTGTGATATTATTTTCATTGTTTATTTGGTAATGCAGATAAATGTCTATGGTGCTTTATAACAACAAAATAGATAACACATGTGAAGCAAATGCCCAGCATTGAGCCACACATTTGCATGCATGACCTTACCCGATTGTCACAACAACCCTGTGAGGTAGGGATGATTATTACCCCCATTTTATTGATCAGAAAACTGAGGCTTAAGGGTGACTAGTGATTTACGCAACACAACGGCTTCCTAGAACATAGGCAGACAACATCATTACATAAAGTCCCTAAGCATGAAATCCAGAGAAGCAATAAAAAACGAGCTTACTTTATGTCCAAGGAAACCAGTGCCATTTAATTAGCCTCATGAGAAATATGACAATGGCAATTTTTAGTATAGACATAGGTCCTAAGCCCAGTCAGTGGACAACTTATATCAACAGTACTGGTTTTAATACTACCTCAGTAAAACAGAATTTTTAGACAGACTCTGAGCAGCGGTTGTGTACACATTGCATCCTTTTATCTAAGCTCCAGAAGAATTGAGTAGGGATATTTGCTCAATAAAGGGTAGCTCTGTATGTTTTGTAGTCTGTTCTCATACAAGTTCAACTCAATGATGTTGAACAGATTGAACATAACACACCATTTGTACTTCACTTTATATATCCAGAGACTGGTGTACAAGACGCATGTCTTCCCATCAATCTAGCCCTTGGGAAAAGATGATGTCTACTCTTTACATTAGGAGCTAACCAGAGTTGATATAAGATATAACCAAAAGAGACGGACACGTCTGCTGTCCTCTTGGATCAATCTAGTTCTTTCTCTTGTCACTTTTAACCAGGAGAAGAAGTACCGTTTCCAGAACCAGGTAGACAAGATGAAAGAAAAGGTCAAGACCGTGGAGGAAAGATCAAAGGAATTTGTTAACAAAGTAGAAGAAAAGAGTCATGACCTAATTCAAAAGTGGGAAGAGAAATCAAGAGAATTCATTGGCAACTTCTTGGAACTGTTTGGGCCAGATGGTGCATGGGTAAGTAGTTATTTCAATTGGCATTGCAATGGCAGGTATTTTCAGTTTTTCTTTCACAGAGCTACTCAAGGATGTCCCTTATTCAGTGGCCTCTGCTTGGACATTATCTCAAGTCATTCCAAGTCCATGTCCTTACTTCATTATCAATTCACCCCTCACTATGGTGCCGGATGGCACACAAAGTAGGGTCCTCTCTGTTTCTGTTTCCAGAACTTGGAACCCATTCATTTATTGCTGAAGTCGGTCTCATAGCTCATCCCAGTCTTCCGGTTGGAGGTGCTGTAAAGCTTAGGATTAATGGTAAAGTGAGTCAGTGCAGCATGGAGTTTGTGTTGGGAGTCACGTCCAAGGGCCCTTAGATCAACTCTAGGCATTTATGTTTGGGGGAAGCAGCAGGATTTGGCCTTGTATCTGTGCCAATCAAACCTTGATTTTCCGTTTTTTCCTTTTGGCATATAATTGTTGATATAGGTCTCAAAAGTCTTAAGGAATTGATACCATGATCCGAGAAAGGAAAGGCATATTTTTCCTCAACTAAATGCTTTAGACAATTCTGATTAATAACTGTAGAAAAGAAAAAGAAAATTCTAGAAGCTACAATGGTATTTCTATTGTGCATGCCCTCCATGAGTTAAATAACCAACGCTATTAGCAGAGTTGAAGGTTGTATGAAATAGATATTAAATTGACTTTCTTTAAAAAAAAAAACTATGTTTTCATATGTGTATGTACACATGTGGGATATAGATGTCTGTGTGCAGAGGCCAGAAGATGTCAGATATCCTCCTCTATCACCCTCACCTGCTCATTTCAATAAGAGTTTCTCCCTGAACATGGTGTTCCTGTTTTCTGGGCTAAGATGGAAGCCCCAGCAGCCCTCCTGTCTCAGCAGATCAGAGTGCTTGCTTCATAATTGTGAGGACCAGAGTTTGGATGCCAGCACCTGCATAACAAACCTGCCATCCTGTACATAGGTGTGACCCCAGATCTAAGGGTGGAGAGATGAGACAGGTTACTGGGGCTTTCTAACCCCAAATCAACTTTCTTTTTCAAACAAAAAGAAATTATTCCATTTGATTTCCTTAATCTTAAGTAGCCAAGATTTCCTATTATGATATGAAAAGTCTCTAAGGATATCCACTTCTACTTAATTATTTTATTGATGGGTTGTCACTACTGCTTTTGCTCATTTGAGCTCGTTCATTATAGGATTATCTAAAAGTAAAACACTCAATTAGTATAGAAAAAGAACAATGTTCAGAGAGTTCGAAGAGATGCTAGGGCCCCTAACATGTCATAGGAGGTGTTATAAACCAACTATGTTCTATCTGTAGGCTGAGTTTGAAAGAGAAGGGCTAATTGAACCACTAAGAACTTCCGGTGAAGACTGGCAAGAGAGTAGAAACCAGGAACTGGGCTCCCTTTTCACTTTTTAAAAATTCATTTTCAATTCAGATGATTTAATTCTTGGCCCGTTTATTAATGTTCTTGTGTATGCACCGCTCTATGGAAGAACACAAAGACAGACAAAGTGAACACCCTATTCTCTGATCTTCAGTATATAAATTCTGAACTTGCCCCTTTGATCTAGTGTATGCCTCAGTACTTTGCATCTTCACAATTTTCTGGCTCTGAAGAAACAGCAATGGTTTTTAATGAAGCCATGTAGCCGCTCGCTCGCTTACGGTGCTTCAGAGATGTGACTCTGCCGGAAGCCCTCGGATTGTAACCCACCAGGTGGATGTTTTCTCCACCTGGGGTGAACAAAGACAGGGAAAGGATATCATTTCATAGAAACTTTATACCCCCAGGCTTTTCAGGCTTCCAGTGAAGATGGAATAGTAGCTGGAATTGTTCTTAGGGAGTCTGGTGACAGCGAGCTGAGGTGATTTTTAAGAAATGAAACCCAACTTAGAGACTGGAGGTTTTTCTTTTAAAAACTTGCTATTAGTGTCAAAACTGTTATTAACATTAATTTACTGTATCAGCCAGACTTAGACATTACTTTTTTTCTGTTGACATTAAAAGTACAGGAATAGTTACAAGGATGTTAAACGCCAAGATAAGTAATTTGCTTTTCATGAATATGCTATTATTATAATAATTCTTTATTTGTGGATTTGTGACTGGAACTCATTTCTTAAAATAGGGGATCTGCATTACCTGCAAGTACAGTACTGATACAAATAACCCAGACTTAGGAAGGCACAAAATAGAAAGATTTAAGGTCCAAAATTTGGTACAGCGGGATTGGCATACAGTTTCATATGTAGTTTACATAGGCTATCCACACAAATATTTCTGCATTGAGTGAGTGCGTGAAGGAACGGATTATGAGGAATACCTGTTTACTGACCTTCCTCGCATATGCAAAGGGCACAGTGAGGCCTAAAGTCTCTATACACACAGTCTTCCTTTGCTTATGGCACTGGGTACAGTTTAGTGTTTGGTGGATCAAATCCAATAGGCAGAACTTTACAATGAATTCCAAACCAGCATGTGCTATGTGAGGTTCAGGTCAGTCTGGGCTACAGAATGAGAACCTGTCTCAAAACAGAACCACAAGAATAGACTGACTTGGTTTTCCTGGTGTTTAACATTTCACTTAGGAAAAGTTTGTCTTGTTAGCTCTCCATAGCCATATCATTTTCTCTGCTTCCCCTGCCTTCCCAAACCACGTTCACATATTTATGTTGCTTAAGATGGCCCCAAGGAATATTTTTATTTGTTCCTTATCTATTGTGGCAGGACACTACATAAAGATGGAAGTATCAGGCATGGGGCACTAGGAGGCTATCTTGGAGGCTGTCAGCCACAATGACTCCTTTTAATTTGAAGCCAGAAACCTATGTATTTCTTAATTGCTATAA
Source organism: Cricetomys ansorgei (assembly GCA_026225945.1). Lineage (NCBI taxonomy): Eukaryota > Metazoa > Chordata > Mammalia > Rodentia > Nesomyidae > Cricetomys > Cricetomys ansorgei. The sequence goes on from JAMJFZ010003399.1 coordinate 1,022,682, forward strand.
AAAATTTCCAGTTCCCACTTACTCAGACTGAGTCTGGGCCCAAACCATTTTTTGATTTTTAATCACATCACTTTATTTAACTACTATTAATTGATTCTTCTAAGTTGTCTTGAGTCATACTCAGAAGATGGCTATAGTTCAACCCAAATGGCAAGGAGAAGCCTTCTGTGTTAATCAGCTTTACATTATTGTAACAAAATACCTAAGACTACTTAAGAAGAAGACAAGTTTATTTCATGTATATTACTGAGGTGAGTTTAATTTAATACACATGAACATTTTAGGGTTTATTACAAACTATATGAAAGTTTTAACCTCCATTTTTACACGTGGTAGTAGTTTATCTTTAACTCATGCATCATATATAATACATTCTTAGCATGTGTGTAGTAAATAAATCTTTTTTTGTTTTGTTTTGCTTTGGTTTTTTGAGACAGAGTTTCTCTGTTGTAACTCTGGCTGGCCTCGATCTCACAGAGATCCGACTGCCTCTACCTTCAGAGTGCTGGGATTAAAGGTGAGTGCCACCACCGTCCAGCTAAATAAATCTTTATGAGAGAGAGAACAAGAAAGAAAAAGAGAGGGAGAAGAATATTGAGATTGAAATGATTTGGGCTCACTGTTTGTGAAGATTTTACCCCTGTTGCTTTTGGGTCTGTGGTGAGGCAACACAGCACGGTGGAAGAATGTGGGAGGAAGCTACTCACCTCGTGATACCCAAGGGAGTCAAGGGAGAGAAAGGGGGACAGGGTTCACCACGATGATGAGAAGACTCCTCATTTGGCCTCTCTTTTCAAAGTTTGCAGCCATCCTTCCAATAGAGCCATGGGCAAGAACAAGCCTTTAATACATGGGCACCTGGGGGATGGCCCAGATCCATACAGTAACACCTTTCTGGCAAAAATTTAGTGTTATCTTTCCTTATGAGTATTGTCTCTGAATGACACACTGTCTCAAAAAAAAGAGCTCTAAATGAGCTTAACTTTGAAGCTCAGTTCCTCTGTTAGGGGTGATATTGTTTGTCTCCAAAATGGCACTTGGTGAAGGATGCTGGGTTATGGGATGTTGATCCAGTATATTGGCTTTGCTTTGAGGATTGGTCTTTTTAAAGCAGCTTCATTATTTTTTATTTGAAGTATCTGAATTCAGAGAGCAGAAACATTCTATTTAAATATTAGATCTCAATCACCGGTTGGTGTCATGAGCTATCATTTTAAACAATCTGTCACTGTACTTCTTCATTGACTCTGAAAACAGAATTATCTCCTGTTTAGAATGAAATGAGTCTTAAAAAAAAAAACACAGGTCCTTTTCTTTAACACCTGATGACAAAGATCTTAAGTCCAATGCAAAATTTTAGTTCATTTTAGACCAGACTTACTTAAGCTAGGAGTTTATTCTCTTGCCCCAGACCAGTCAAATAGATCCCATGCCAACCAGACAGACATGTGTCATCTGTTACATGCAATTATGTTGTTTGTTTGTTTGTTTGTTTTTAAAGACTGTGGAGCTGATTTGGGGGTGGGGAATAAATATAATGCAAGGTCCACTGCTATTTTTAAAATCATGGCATATGTATTTATGTATATCATAAAATTTGCCATTTTAACTTTATATTTTCAGGCCTGAATATCAAAACCAGGGCCTCATGCATGCTAGACAAGTGATTTACCACTGAGTTACACTGCCAGCCCCATTTGAACCACATTCAAGCAAACAGTGGCTGAAGCACATTCCCATCTGCATGTAAGCACTGCCACCACCCATTTCCAGAATGCTTCCACTATATCAAATAGATACTGCACAAGCTCCCTATACATAAGCCATTGGAAAACACCCTCCTATTTTTTCTCTGGATTTGACTGATTACACTAGGTGCCTCATATAAGTGGAAACATACAGTATTTGTCTTTGTGTCCTTGCATCTGACTTATACTCACTATAATCTATTCAAGGTTAGCCTGTGTTGTAGTGTGGATCAATGTTCTAGCAGCTTTTCAAAGCTGAGAAATATTCGCCTGTGTACATGCGACATCTGCTTCATCCATTCCCCTGTTGTTGGATACTTTGGATTTTGTTACTTTGGGCAGTTGTAAATAATGTCACTATGAACATTATGGTGTTGTGTACATAGATGTCTGAGTCCCCACTTTGAGTTCTCTTGGGCATATACATAGAGACAAAGTTGCTGGATCATATGGTGGCCCTGTTTAACATTTTGAGGAACTCGTCATACTGTTTGCCCAGCGGCTGCACCATTTCACATTCCCACCAATGGAGCACAAGGGCCCTACTTTCTCCACGTCCTTGCCCAAGCTTACACTTTTGTTTATGAAATAGTCACCTTCATTTCTGGCACATTGCTGATTTTTAGGGTCATTTGATTTTGATAAAGAAAGATATAAAATGAAGTTTGTGTGTCTGAACTAGACACATTTGGAAACATTTTTCTTTTTGCAGTGCTGGGAACTGAACCCAGAACCTGGCAAGTGCTTTACTGGTGAGCCACATTCCCAGCCTCTCCACTTGAGACTCTATGGTGGTTGGTTTTTTTAAATGCATCTTCAAGCAAATAAAGAGGCAAAGTATAAATAAGCCTGAAAAGTCTTTAATGATGAAAGTGCCTAATTACAGGAGAGGTGGTCCTGAACATGGACACGGCTTCTCGGTTCTGTGCCTTGGGGAAGTTCTTTTGTTGGTGTTGGTGTTGTCTCCTGAGTGGTTTCCTTTTGTGAGTTCCTTCTCTAAAGGTCTACTTATCACCTTACACATGCACAGTTGTTCCACCACTGACCCTAGCGCCAACCCCAGCCCAGACCCAGTCCGCCAGTCCCAGTCCCAGGTCCAGCCCACCTTGGCAAGTTCTTCTGCATCTCTAGACCTCAGTCACATCATCTGTAAGGAAAAAGTAAGCTTAGCTGCCTCCTGGGTTGTTGGGAGGATTAAATTGGTTAGTAACAAATGTCCTCAGGACAGATCCTGACACCAAGACCATGCCAGCCACAGTGAAGGGTTAGTCACATTTTTTTTTCTTTTTTGTTTTTTGAGACAGGGTTTCTCTGTTGTAACTCTGGCTGTCCTGGAACTCACTCTGTAGACCAGGCTGGCCTTGAACTCACAGAGATCTGCCTGCCTCTGCCTCCCAAGTGCTGGGATTAAAGGCATGCGCCACCACTGCCCTTTTGATGATAGTGATGTGTATCAATTCCATCACCTCTTCTCTCTTATTGAGTTTCATCTTCCTTATCAGAAGTCTAAGGCAGATCATACTAGATTTTTTTCACTTCATTTGAATTCATTCGCCAGGATGTATAGGAAACACCTAAGCCTTTGAAGGCATTCATCAAGACATTCACTGCCTCACTCGATGGTAAATACTTCTTAAAAGGGAGAACTTTGTAGGCGGGAAACAGAAAATTACTTTCACATGGACAGGACTATAAACGGGATTATTTTCTTGGAGAAAACTTTCTAAATGGAAACCTCTTAATACAATAAAAGATTGAATTTAAATACCTTTTCTCTTTGAAAATGTCATGCCATGGTCTTCATTATTTGCTATATTTCTAAAGTGCTTTTCTTCCCAGGAAGCTCATTACAAATTGTCTCCTGACCGGATTCAATTCAGCTCCTTTGTAGGGGAAGCACCCTGGAAAGTCCAGCAGAAACAGATCGGAGAGCCTGCAAGTCCAGGCACGGCTGCTTTTGCATGGGTAGCACATTTTGTGATGTGTGACACCATTGTTTATCATTAAAGATTCAAATTTTTTCATCCCTTTAGGCAGAATATTCTCAAGTTATGAGCTTGATTCAAACTAGAGTAGACAAGATGTAGATTTCTTAGAAAGTGGGCTTCTAATGGAAATGCTGACAATCCATTAACAGCAGGAGGCCTAATGGCTGCCACTAAAAATATGCTGAAAGATTATAGTAATAAAAACACATATTTTAAAGTGCATGCTAGAAGTTCAAGGATTTTTTTTTTAATGTTACTGTTAATAATAGGCTACCCAATCCTTTTGGCATTTGATTTTGTCTCATAAATGGGCTTAATCTCAGGTAATGCTGTTGTACTGTACTATTTTTTTTTTTCTGTTTGATTTCACGGGGGTTGGCTGTCTTTTGGCAGAATTATCAGTGCTCTTAATGGAAGGTAAATAATTGCTGTATTTGTAGACAGGTGGAATTTTCAATCTGGGAAGAATCTCAGTGATCAGCAAGGTTTCTCTATTCCAGTTTCCAAAGGAAACTTTAGGCTCTACAATGTGAAGCTTAGAAAGGGAAAGCAGTGGATGGGGCAGTTAACAATGTGCTTCAGGTTTTGCTGTTTCCATAGCTATGTCACCATTGCAATGCCTGCCCGATCTCCCTGTTCAGGCCATTCAAGTTTCTTCCTTTCATAATATGTTTTATGAAGGCAAAAGCAACATGCGGCAGCTATTGCTTTGGATTTGTTGGGTATCGGTCTAGGGCTTCCTTCAGATACCAAAACCTGTGGATGTGCAAGTCCCTTATATAAAATGGCACAATGTTGGCACAGAAACTACTTTAAATGATACTTTAAATGATCTTCATGACCTGTAATAGCATTAGGCATTATTCTATATTTTTCGGGGAACAGTTGCTAGAAAAAGTCTGTATATGTTCAGTGTAAATTCTGTTTTTTATCTGCAGACAGTTGAACCTACCAGTGTAGAATGAGCACATATGAAAGGTTAACTGTATTCATTACAGAATACAGTTAGAAGATAATGAATAGGTAGATCTGGAGGCCCAGTATTACAATCCTAGCTTCATGAGAGAGCCAGGCAGGAGGATCACAAGTTCAAGGCCAGCCGGGCAAATTAGAGAGACCCTCTGTCTCAAAAAACAAAAACAAACAACAACAACAACAACAACAAAAAACAGGTGTGTTGGCACACACCTTTAATCCCAGCACTTGGGAGGCAGAGGCAGGTGGATCTCTGTGAGTTTGAGGCCAGCCTGGTCTACAAAGTGAGTTCCAGGACAGATAGGGCTACCTAGAGAGACCATGTTTCAAAAAATAAGGGAAGCTGGGGCTATAGATTAGTGGCAGAGCACTGTCTCAGATGTGTGAGCTTCTGGGTTCAGTTTCCAGTACCCCCTCATACACACAAAGAAAGACTAAAAGAAGAAAAACTCACTCCAGTCCTGTTGCACAGATCTTGTCCATCAATGTTATAACGTTTCTTCTATAATACTGAAATCATGCAGACCATATCATCCTTAAATCATTTTGAATTTTCAAGAGAATTTTTCATATTACTAAATACTCTTTAAGAAACTGATTTTTATGACTGGAGAGATGTCTTTAAAGTTAAGAGCACTTGTTGCTCTTGCAGAGGACTGGGATTTGATTCCTAGCACCCACATGACTCACAGCCATCCCAATGTGTAGTTACAGTTCCAGGGGATCCAAAGCCCTCTTCTGACCTCCTCAGGCACCAGGCAATCACATGGTGCACACACATACACACAGAGAAATCACATCAAATAAAATGCCTGCTTTTTGTCAGCTGCTTAGTTTATCTTCTTGGCGTTATATGATATTTCTCTAACTTATTTCAGAAGTTTACATTTTGATCTCTTATAATCCTATAATATCTATACTCCTAATAAATGTTTACTTACACCCCTAATTCCTCAGGGAAACAGAAGCTTTTGTTCTTCCTGCCAAATCACCTCTCAGGAGATGCTCCGTGTTGTCATGCTCCAGCAGGAGCAGGACTGTGGCCCCTTTCTTGTGATCCTCATCCACACTAACCTTTACAAATCAAGAAAACTTTAGTGATCAGATAGAGTAAAAAGTGTGTCTTCCCTAGCTGGTTAGCTCAGTTAATTAGAGCATGGTGCTGATGCGAAGTGTCTCACTCTGATCGTTTGATTGCTAGTGGGTTTGATCATTTTTAGTTCATTTTATACATACCCTGTGCCTTTTTCCCTTTATCTTCTTTCCCCCACCATCTCCACACCTCCATCTCCCCACTCTCTTTACCCTCTTCTCTATCCCCCTCTTACTTTCATTTTGATTTTTTTTTGAGAAAAAAAAAATCTTTCTCTGTATCCCAGAAAAGAGCACCACTCAATAGTCACTTGAAGTCTCAAAGACTGGAAAAGGCACACGCCTGTAATCTCAGCACATGGCAGCAGACCACACTCCAGTCCCGTGGTTAGCTGATTCTTCCTGACACATGGCTTGCTCTTCTTGGGCTGTCTTTCTGGAACCGGCTTCCCACTGATCTCCAATGGTGGGGTGGTCCCTCCCTCATCTCCTTCAGGTCTTTGCCCAGATAGCATTTCCTCAGCCAGGCCTTCCATGGGAAGCCCATTAGCAATTACAGCCCAGTACACCAATGTGGTAACTTTGTTTTTTGAGATAGTCTCTCATAGCTTTTCTCAAACTCCTTCTGCTTCGGCCTCCCAAGTGCTGGCACACGGGTGTGAGCCACCATGCCTGGCTTGGCATCTTCTCTTATTTTTCTCATGGATCACATTTTCATCTGTTGTCCCACATAATTTGTTTACTGTGTGAATTCTCCTCATATCGATGAAGACAAAGGTTTTTGTTTTATTTTATAAGGCCCTACTACTACTTGGGATTTTGCTACTTTGCTTGGCAGTTAAATTTTACAGATGAAAGAAGATGAAAGTCCCACTTATCAGCAGGGATTGTAACCTCAGGTATAGACTTCTTACTGGCCCCAGGTTTCACTCATTTCCCCCATTTATAAAGTCTGTGGATGCAGGTGTTTTGGAGAAGCGGCTCTCCATCCTGTTCTTCCTTTCTCTTTAGCTGCACTAGAAATCGCTGTGTTAACAGATATCTTCTCTCAATCTTCTCTCTAGAAGCAGATGTTCCAGGAGAGGAGTAGCCGGATGCTACAGGCCTTATCTCCGAAGCAGAGCCCCGTGAGCAGCCCAACCCGGAGCCGGTCTCCTTCCCGCTCGCCTTCTCCCACCTTCTCATGGCTCCCAAACAAGACCTCTCCCCCCTCATCACCCAAAGCAGCCTCAGCCTCCATCAGCAGCATGAGTGAGGGGGATGAGGATGAGAAGTAAAGGTGCCTGGCCAACAAGAGCCACAGCACACAGGATGGGAAGGGGTCCCCGGGATGCCGAGACGGTGTTGAGAGCTGCAGCTCAGCAGGGAGATAGGAGTTCTGCCATGGGAAGGTACTGGGGCTGGCTCCTCTTCCTTCTCCATACAGCCTGGCATGGGCTCAGCATGGAGGTTTCCTACCTGAAAACCCGTGCAAACCTTCTTAGTGTCATAGACTCATCCCACTTTAGCCCTGCTACAGAAAGGTTCAGAGTAGCCATGAAGTGGGGTGACTTCTGCTTTGGCCCACACACCCATCATATCAAATAAGCCACCTGCAGAAGTGACTGCTGTCTCACTCTGCTCTCTCCAGCCCTCTAAGAGCCTTGCACGCTGCCTCCTAACACCCAAGGTCTCCCAGAATTCCCTTCCAACTGAGGTGGCTAAGTGCTTCCAAAATGGGCAAGTTAAAGACAAATCCCAGCCTTCTCACTCCAGACACTAAGGCCTGATGATACAATGCATCAGTTCCTTCCAGTTCCAGGACCATGACTCGGACATAGCTTCACTTTGGCCTGACAGAAAAGTGTGAACCCTAACTTCTCGTTCAAAGGACTGTTGTGTCATGGTGAACTCCACCTAATGCCTGACATGCTTCTGGCTGTACTTTTTCATCATTGGCATGATGACACTGTTTCCCCAAAATTACCTGAATTGATGGGAATTGCAACAAGGAAACCTGTCTTGTCTAAAAAGAAATAACCAAACCAACCAGGGGCTGCTTTGCTTTGGCTCCATATATGGAAGCTGAAAAATATCTCTTGGAGCTTCTTAAAGGAATGGCTCTTTCCATTTCTGACCACTTCACAGTTCATAGTCCTCAAGTAACAGTTTGATGTAACAAACACTTAGTATACCGATAGGGGGTGCTACCTGCACGTGTCTGTTCTATGTATTCTCCAAATATGCCACCCCAGGGTGTATACCATATGCAATATGAATATATGATGGTGGTGTCTGACTATCTAGTCCTCTCCTGCTCTCCCCCTGATACCTGCTGAAATGCTTGATCTAAAGAACCATCTGGTTCCCTCATGACTTGGGCACTTTGTCAAAAGCTCATGTCAGATTCCTGTAGAAAATTTTTGTCCCAGAAAATTCCTGTTTTTCTTCACCCATGCCATTTTGGATAAAGGGACACTCCAAAGAGTCCTGCAAAGAATTGAAGACTCCATCCTTTGAAAGTCTAAGAGACACTGAAGTTATTTCTGGCCCTATCTTCTGTGAATGGGATGGAGACTCTCAGATTACTGTAGAACTGTTTGGGGTTACTGTTCCCTAATCACATGCAGGAAATGAGCAGGTACAGTCAAGGTTTAGAGCCGATCTCTTAGGTAGAAATAGAATTTCCTGATTATTCTGGTAAGTCAGGCAGTGCTGAGGCTTGACTGAATAAAGGCCTTAACCTGAAACTTATGGCAAAGCCCAGCACCTCTGGGGACAGAAGCATCCCTTTTCAGAGGTCTTGGTGGGGGGGAAAACCTTATGGGAGGCAACCAGTGAAGAAAGGCACCATGTCTTTCCCCTTTGTGTTGGGGTTGAACTACCTCCCCACTCGCCTGAAGATCAGTGGTGACTGTTGCAAAGCAAAACTGTGAGGCAAAGCCAGTCCGAACCTCCTTGTTCCTGGTACTCCTTCCAGCACTCTGTAAAGTGCTCACAAAAGATGGGCATTGGTGGGAACATGGCCTGTGAGAAAGTTCATAGTCAAGGCCCTCTCAGAGCATCACTCTCCAGAGACAAGGGCTCCCATTCTTTCATTGTGTCTGTTTGACCTCGGCCTTCTACCATGCACCCTGGACAAATCGTGCACGTATGCCTTCCATTTCAGCCAACTGACACTTGTGGCATTGAACGGGCAAGGAGATCAACCGAGCAAATGAAGATAGTGAGGACAAGAGAAGAGGAGAAGAGACGGTCCTAGAGAGAGGCAAGAAAGCTAAAAGAATCCCTGCTCTGACTCCATGACCCAGGGCAAATAGATCCATTTTTACCTAAGTTTTGCTTAGAAGAAGAGAGTGTAGGGTTGATGTATCAGGTGACTATCATTTTGCAGGCCCTACACACCATCCTGACAGCTGTCACATACATGACTCATCAGAGAGTGCCACTGTAGCTGTGAATGACAGGAAATGACTAACATCCGAATCATTCCAGGCACAGGCCCAAACAACCCCTAAGTGGGTTTCAATCTCCTTCTCAATTTCCAGCAGCACCTCTTCACCTTCGTAAAGCCACAAGTCTTCCACAAAAAGATGGGGAGGATCTGCCTGCTAGTCAACCTTTAGCCCTTCTTGGCCATCTCTCAGCTTTCCCAGACCTTACCCCCGTTCCCTCTCCCACACCCAGGAGAAGCTGGGATTGCACTTTGTTTGGGTTATTCTGCCTATTCTCATGGCCAAGAGTGAGTTAAGGATGAAATGAGAGCATAAAATATGCTATAAACTTGGGGAGGTAAGAAGAAATTACAAAAAGCAAGGAAAAGGGTTCTTTTTGTTCCAGAAAGGGGAAGAAGCAACTTAGGGAGTGGGGTAGGTTGGGAATGGGAAGATAAAGTTGGTGAGTATGGGAGAATTTCTATTTCCTATTTTCCTTCCTGGCATCACTAGGCCCCTAACAAGTGAAGAAGGAAGTCTTCCTATTATATACTTCCATGGTTAGTGGATCCCCCGCAATAGGTGGGGTCCTGGCCTCTCCAGCTTCTTCAGAATATTAGCAATTCCCATGTCTCCCCTGAGACCAAATGCTGACTCCCTTCACATAAGCAACAGGGGTGGAATTGTAATGTGAGAATCTCACCGAATGGCCCATTTCTGTCAATAAACTTCACTGTCAGGATTTCCCAGAGGCAAGGTAAACCAGCCCTGTGATGGATGTAGTATGGCTTCTAACCCGTAGGTGCAGGAGACTCAGTCACTCTATGACCTAGGCTACGAGACACTGCTGTTATGGTGGGTTGTGGCTACAGGAGGAACACAGCTTACTTTCCCTCCGTCTTCAGGATTTAGTGTAATCCCAATCCCACCCCACAGATGAGCCTGTTTTCAGGCATCTGCTCAGCACCAATCCTGTCCTGATCATCCGACAAAAGAAAGGAAGAAAGAGTGTGAATGATGAGTGAGCTCATCAGGCATTTTTGACTTCTCCTCTTCTCAAATTTTCTGTGGTGTCACTGCAGTGTGTCTGGGTACAAAGCCATAAGAACAACATATCTACTTAAAACTCTGCTGTACATATAAGACTATGACTCGTCTGGATACAAGAATGATCTTATGCCCAAGCATTTGCTGTGGTGCTGACTAGTGCAAACTACTGGAATCACCCCACCCTCACCACCGAAACTCCTAAACCGTCTTCCCATGCTCCTAAATGGACCACAGTATTCCCAATTTGTTTCTAAATAAAGGGACACAGAGTCACACTTTCATTGCCCTGTTTATTGTGTGTTGCCGTGTTCCTGTCTAGGAGCTCAAGCTGAATGTGCATGATACACGCACAGTAGCAGTTGTCCCGGGCCACTGCCTGCGCAGCTGGGGCTTCAGCACTTGGAAGGCTCTACCTTGCTTTCTGCTGAATCGAGCCAAGTCCTGCCAAACGAAGCACACCTTTACTGACAAGATACTTAGGAACAGACCCACTTGAGGGGAGGTCAAGACTGAATTATAGGTCTTACCACTCACTTGCTCGGGGACCTGATGAAACCATTTCACTTCCCTAGCCTCAGTGTTCGTTATCATAAAACGAGGGGGATTTGTGGCAATAGTTTCTGAGGTCTCCTTTGCCTCTAAAGCACTATGGATTTGCAAGGTACCCTGCCCCGCCCCCAACCTTCTCCAAGCTATCACACTGACCAAGAGATAGGGCTTTACTTCTCACAAAGTAGAAAGCCCCCGGGGCCTCCACAGCCAGCAGCATTAGTGATCTTGCTTCCACATTTGTAGCAACAAGAGAAAAGGCTCTCAGGTTCATCTACCTTTATTATCTTGCTATTTTTTCTTCAATTTTTAAAATTAGCACAAAACAGGGTTTCATTATAGCATTTATTTTGTATGTATGTGTTTCAATGCATGTTTGCATGTAGGTGAACATGTATGTACATGCATGTGGATGCCCGAGGTTAACTGTGGTGGTGTTCCTCAGGCACCATCCATATCGTTTTTACAGGTAGGGTCTCTCCCTGTTCTGGATCACACCAGTAGGCTAGGCTGGCTGCCTTTGCCTCTCCAGTGCTGAGATTCCATGCATGTACCACATCTGGTTTTTGTTGTTGTTTAATATAGGTTCTGGGGAAACGCTCCTGTGCTATCTCCCCAACTCCTCATTATGACAATTCTATACATATATGCAATTATACGTGGTCCTTCTTTGTCCCCCACCCCTGCTCTCCTGTCTCCACTCCTACTCTCATAAGCCCCCTTCTTTACAATTGTGCTGCACTTCTGCTGTATGTCTCATGTATTCCATTGCCCTCTTACTTCTCCTCCCCACCTTTTTTATCTGTTTTCCCTCCTGTGTGAACTCCATGTTTAATGAGAGGACTGTCTCTAAATATAAGGTGGAGAGCGACTGAGGAAGACACCTAGTATCATCTTCTGTCTCCATATGCACACATACACATAAATAAAAATGTAAATATAAATATATGTATGTACATTTAAATATAGATTCTACATATGAGAAAGAACACGTGATGTTTGTCTTTTTGAAAGAGAACTCGAAAAAAAATCAAACACCAAAACTCAAATCAATCAATTAATGAGCTAATAAATTAACTGGACAGTTCTCAAAATAAATGTAAATGGCCACTAAATATTTGAAAGAGCGTCCAGTATCTTTAGCCACAAGAGAAACGTAAATGAAAACTTCCTTGAGATGCCAGCTCACTTCAATAAGAACCACCACCATTCAGAGAGCAAATAACAAATGCTGGTGATGGTGTGGGAAAGAAGAGCCTCTCTTCACTGTTGCTGGGATTGCAAACTGGTGCAACCACTATGGAAATCAGTGTGCTGGCTCCTCAAAAACTGAAAATAGAATGCTTTTCAAATATAGCTAGGCTTTGGTAAGTGGTCAATTGGACCACTTTTCCATCTTTAATCAACTGGAAGCATATAGGAGAGGCAGAGACACTAAATCATGATTCCAAGCATCAACACTGAAGGAAGATGTGGCTGTTCTAAGAGTTTTGTACATGTCATTGTCTCACTCAATTCAGGAGCTTTGATTAACTCCATCTGGAGCTGTTTGGCTCTGTGAAATGACTGCAGTTAACATTAGCATATGCTCTAAAATAAAGCAAGGGCTATAGTCAGTAAGGGAAGAAATTTTAAAATAGGCCATATTACTTGGATTTACCACACAGATCATATACATTCTTGACAGGCTGTATTAAAGTAAGTTCTAGGTTTTTCTTCTCTTCTATGATACCTCAGACAAGTTCTTAAGGGAAAAAACAGTACATTTTATTCTATCATGAAACTCATGTACACCACCAAAAATATTTATATACACACAATTTTTTTTTGCATTGGAGTCCTCATTGGCTATTAAGGTTTTTAATAGCCAAAAGTGAGCTAATTCCAAGTACTCAGACAGCCACAGTTTCTTTCCTTCCTTCTTTTTTTCTTTCTTTCTTTCTTTCTTTCTTTCTTTCTTTCTTTCTTTCTTTCTTTCTTTCTTTTTCTTTATTCCTTTCTTCTTTCTTTCTTTCGTTTTTTCTTTTCTTTCTTCTTTCTTTATTGCTTGTCCTTTTTCAAGACAGGGTTTCTCTTTGTAACTCTGGCTGTCCTGAAACTTAATCTGTAGACCAGGCTGGCCTCAAACTCAGAGATCTGCCTGCCTCTTCCTCCTGAGTGCCGGGATTAAAGGTGTGTGCCAGCACTGCCCAATGACACTTTTCAAATGCATAACAATTGACATACCAAAAGTACACCAGTGAATAAGTTTTCTAAGAAACCCCCAACTGCCCAGAAGTGGCCTTGAACTCACAATTTTCCCACATCTCTCAAGAGCATGCATTGCTATGCCTGTGAACTTCTGGATTGTTTTCCTGGTTAGAAACAAGAAGAAGAGAAATTTTCCTTTTTAACACTTTATTTAACAGTTCAGCTCTTATTTAACAGCTACTAGTGATGACCTTACTTTAATGTTTCTTGACTCTTGATGCCCACAGAGAAGAGTGAATGGGACAGGAAGATAGCTTTACAAAGTAGGAAGTTGTCAGTAAACATATGAGTGGGTCACTAGGTGTTGGGGACACAAAGGTATATCAGTAAGCTACAATCTTTGACCCTCAATTCAGGAAAAGAGAAAGGAAGGATAGAAAGAAATTTTCACCACGTTTGCAAGCGGCCATGATATAGAAAGAGAGAAAGGTAGAAATCTTCACAGCCTCTTTTAGGCTGTCGTAAGCTTGAAGAGGACTAGCTAACAGTGAGTCAGTCTAGCTTCTAAGCTCATGGTCTGTAAACTCAATCTCTCCAACCCTTGTTCTTTTAGGAATATCACACTAACAACGACAACCCAACCAACGAACCACCAACACCCACTCCGACTCTTGGGGCTTCAGACCTTTTATACCCTAAGTCAAAAGTTCCCATAAACCCATGTGGTACACAATCCCCCAAACAAGCTACACATGCCAGAACGACTGCTCCTAACCAAATTACAGCCACCTGCATCAAGCATTCCCAATCCAACTCATAAACAACTACCACAGCTGGGGTGGGAACACAAATCTAATCCAAACACCATTTTGCGTTTTAAAAGAAACCAAAATAACAAAAACTTCTTCCAAGTGTCCCGCTACACACAAATCCAAAAGGCATGCAATCTTTGTGATTTGTCAACTTTAGTTGTGTCTTTCCTATCTATCCTTACTTTGATTCTTAATGAGCTCTTAAGGAAAAGTCCATGTTTGGAGACATAAAAGCTTCTGACTTATGCACCCCTATAATCCCAGCACTTAAGAGGCTGGCAGAAGGATTGCCACAAATTTGAGTCCAATCTGGGCTATAAAGCAAGCACCAGACTAGGTACATGGAAAGAATCTGTCTCAAAAGAAACTGAAAAACTACTCTGATTCTATTGAGTAAAATTTTAGAATTACCTTACCAATTTACCAATCTTACCAATCTCGTTGTGGTACAGTACTAAGTGTAGAGTGTAAAGATTTCCGATTCCTGTTCAGAATGGAAGAAAGAAAGTAGAAAAACTAAAATTTAGAAACATTTTCTATTTGAAACCATTTGAGTAAGTTGAAAAGAGGAGACTGGTGAAGTTATCTCACAGCCAGACCCATAAATAGCAGAAAGGCTATAATGAGCTCCCAAATTATTGTTGACATACTCTTTCCATAAGGACCTTGGCAAGTAGGCCTGAGCATCTCTGAGAATAGACCAAAGTCTCCTTTATGGATGAAATGCTCATTCTAGGTCTCACTCTAGATTTGTTTTTAATCAGTGTTTGAAAGATGCCTTCAGCTGAATAAAAGGACATTCGTTTACCTTTACAAATTGTTATTTCATTACCAGTTTTAGGAAGAGCAGTTTTCATATAGGAAGCTCCATTCCAATTATTGTGCTAAGGTAACAATAATTTTCCCTAACTTTAGAAAGCATGACAACTTGTTAAGCTGTTAAAAGAATTGTCGAGGAGTTGGAGAGAGGGTTCAGTACTTAATTGCACTTGGTGCTCTTCCAAAGGACTGAAGTTTGGTTCCCAGCAACCTTGTTAGGTGGCTCACGGCTACCTGTACCTGTAGCAAAAGGGGATTTGATACCCTCTTGTGGTCTCCCTGGGAACCTGCACACATGTGACATATACTCAAACACACACACATATATACATATATTTAAAAAGGAAATCTTTTCGGGCAGTGGTGGCACACACCTTTAATCCCAGCACTTGGGAGGCAAAGGCAGGTGGATCTCTGTGAGTTTGAGGCCAGCCTGGTCTACAGAGTGAGTTCCAGGGCAGCCAGAGTTACAACAGAGAAACCCTGTCTCGAAAAACCAAAAAAAGCAAAAAAGTAAAAAAAAATTGTTGAAAGTTTCAACATCTAGTATAGATATTGAAATCACTAACAAGTTTATTTTTATTGCAGACCAACAAATTCTGCTTGGACAAGATGCCAGGGAACAGTAACTGAGTAATGTTAGCCTACCTTGGCATTTTATGCATAGAAGGAAGCAGCAAAGCTAGCTAGTCCCAAACCCAATCCAACAACACCTTTTCTCCTTTGTAGTTTTCCAACAATCTGTTAACCAGAGCACCAGTAATGTTGCTGTGCGAGAGGTGGGTTTGCTGCCAACATTCTAGCCAACATCAAAGGCCACTTTGTAACCTGCCACACTTGAGAGTCACCTAAGGGTACTCCTCCAGTGAGTCTGGAGTAAAGGCTAGGTCTCAGAGATTCTGACATGGAACCAGGTCAAGAGCCTGTGGAGTTGGTTTGCAGGGGTGCCTGATCTGTGGCATGGGTAGCAAAGATGAGGCTTATTCCGCCACAGGATGACAGCAGGAAAAAAAAAACAGTGTTATTTTGTTGTTTCCTTAGCCAAAGAGAGATTGTTATGCTGATTATGTTATCAGTGCTCAAGGAGGCAAGGGACAGACCAACATTTGGAAATGACAGCTGCCATCAAGCACTGAGGCCAGTGACTGATGAAATAGGTGCTTAATGTCATTTCTTAAAATTCAGCAAAGGAAATGGCTGTAGATGGATATTTGTTGCCTTCAGAAATGCTTTTCAGTTGCATTAACCACATTTTAACTGCTAAGGTATCTAGTGTCCCCACAGCTGACAGCGTAGACGCAGGACAAGAGCAACACTGAGGCAGAGTTTGAGTGGTGAAGGGTAGTCTACAGGAACTGTTCCCAGAGGGCAACCCCTTCTACACAATGCTTTATGATTTATTCATGTGATCAAAGTGTTAATCTGTGTTGTTATGAAGCGAATATCTGAAAACATTATCAGCAGATAATCACTCTCCAGTATGCATTACGAAGTCATTTGGGAAGGATTCGGAGATGAAGGACAAGGAAATAAAAATACAACACACTGCAGCATGAAGCTTTGCAGCAGCTTTACAGAAGGACACAAGCTCAAGTGGAAGAGTTTCTTTGCAAGGCTAAACGATACTTACTTATGAATTCCAAACCAACACAGGAGCCGTTGCTATGAGAATGTAATCCCCAAGTCGTGCGTGGTGTCCTAGTACAGTGGCTGACTGTTGGTAAATACAGATGTAAAATTCTGAAACCAAAACTCACTTCTAAGTTTTGCATTCTTAAGGCAAAACGGGTCACATGAAAGTAGTTAATTTTTATTTAGCTCATATAGCTCAGGCTAATCTTGAATTCACTGTGTAGCTGAGGATGACCTTGAACTCTTGATCCTATTGCCTCTACCCACCAAGTGTTGGGATTACAGTTGTGTGCCACCATGCCTGGCCTAAGTAGCTGATAACTAGTCACTTAGGTTTTAAGTACCATAAAACATCAAACTTGGTTTTAAGAACCCATGTAGTCCAACTCCAAATTTTTTTTTGTTTATTTTTCTGAGACAGGGTTTCTCTGTTGTATCTCTTGTTGTCCTGGAACTCACTCTGTGGATCAGGCTGGCCTTGAACTCACAAAAATCTGCCTGCCTCTATCTCCCAAGTGCTGGGATTAAAGGTGTACACCTTCACTGCCTAGCTCCAACTCCATAATTTTATAGAGGAAACAAAAGCTCAGTTAACAGAACTAACTAGTAACAGATAATGATTTCCTGACATTAACCCTCTTAAGAATCAACTGTAGCCAGGTGATCCCAGCACTCAGGAAGCAGAGGCAGGCAGATCTCTGTGAGTTCGAGGCCAGCCTGAGTCCGGCCGCATCTACAGATTGAGTTCTAGGACAGCAGAGGTACAACAGAGAAACCCTGTCATGAAAAACAAACAAAAAAACAAAAAACAAAAAACAAACAAACAAACAACAAAAGAATCAACTGCAAGGTTTGCCTCAAATTTCAAGACCTTTGGTTTCTAGTTGATTAATATATAATAGAGTGGCCATGTGGCTTTCATATTAAATTTGAAAAACTATACCCTTTTACTCCTAAATCTTTAGTATGAGTGACACGCTGCTAAATAAAACGAAAGAATCCATCTTTTTATCTAGGAAGCACATACTTGCATCTAAATATATTTGGGGGTGATGGTATTGCTTCTGCCACTTTCCCCAAAGACACCATGGAACAAATGGTCCTTTGATTAAAATCTTCAAGTTATCTTCAGAACACTCGCAGAAGCTCCCAAATTTACACTCCTGGAGCATTTACTAATATTTCTGAGCCTCAACCCCAGGAAATCTGAGTCAAGAGAGCCAAGAGAAAATCTAGGACTTCATGTCTAATCATTTCAGTTAATTCTGATTGTAGGTGCTTTGCCCAGAACAATCCAGTTTACACCTGTTTACACAGTCTACAGCATAATAGTGTTCCTCTCCCTCAAAAGTGTCCAGACTGGACATTATATGGTCCACTTCACCCTAGGCCTGGACCATATTTAGAAAGATGCTGTGGGAAAAGTTTACTGATATGCATCTCCTGCGTTTTGCTCATAGGATGGATAAGTCTCTAAAATGTGATTTCAATGTTCTCTGCTACAGAGAACCCAAGCAATTGATTTTTCCCTTTGATCAATCAAAAGAACTTGTCAGTGTCCTTGTGCATCCCAGGCAACTTGAAAAAGGAGCTTGCTGCTGCTTATGTATTAAATTTCAGAAACAGAAGGCAAAGTTTATCTTTGTGAGAGTGGTAGGAATACAGACACACAGAGAGCTCAGAAAACAACACACTAATGAGCTGTGAATAATAACTGCCATTTTATTGTTCTAGTTACCAGGGTACAGAATTGCCTGTGTGCAGCAGGATCGGTCTGCTTATGACAAACAACAGATTGCTCAGCAACTCATGAGAGGTACAGCCCAAGCCACATGTGTCTCTGGTTGTGTTTTTACAACAGTCACAGCCCACTTCTCTCCATGGAACACAGAATGACAAATGACCCCATCTAATCATTCTTCATTAATGACAGCATAACTTATGGGGCTGAGCTTCAGTCTATGAACCACAAGGTTGCTTGGGAACTGTGGATATGTGTGTACACAGATCAGTGTAACTAAATCAACAGAGGCACAGAGTGAATCAGGTCAGACTTGCACTTATGGGTACAAACCCTGCAATGAACATTTATTTCATGTGTAAGTTAATATTTGTCTCTTATCAAACCAGCAATTATTCCATTTAGACAACACTAATGAGTCAAGGAGTTACAAAGAGAACTTGGCAAAGCATTGAACTTTTCATTCACGCCTCTCTTGCCCAGTTCAAGCATCTCCTAGGCATTCCAAAGTTGTGTTCTAAGTATGGGAAACAGTTCCGTTTCAAGCACTTGGGTGGGGACTTAACAGCAATTGCTCTGTTTATAAACTTTAAGCAGCAATCATGACCTCAAATAATGTTAAAGCACAAATTCAGCAGAGATTGGGGTTAGCCATCCCTTTCTTCTACAAGTACCATTGTCCAGGACTGACTCAAGTACAACCTGAGTTTCAATTCTGAATTAAGAGAGAAGCACATGTAACGATGAAGAGAAGGGAAACCATGGAGACAACAGGACCTGATTCCTGCAACATGTAGTATAATTCACAGCAATTTGTTCCCCTGGTTTTCAATGCTAGGGATAGAAACCAGGGCTCCACATGTGCCAGAGAAGTGCTAGGCCATGGAGCTGCAGCCACAGTCCAGTTCCTTACAAATTTGAAATCACTTAGCACTTTACACATTGTAGGTAAACTCTGCCTTTGTTGTCCACCTGAGTTAAGATACACTTATTAGTCTCAGAAATTTTTTGTTGGTCTGTATCATGTGTCAGCTCTAAGAGGAACTTTTTTTTTTCTGTGAAAAGAAACCAAATGACTTTGGGATCTTTTTCCCCCAAGGAAGTCATAGAAACACCCAACAAGAAAGGAGCAGATGCAGGGCCTATTGTTGTGCCTTTTATTTTCCTTTTCACGCTGGATAAACAGCTGGGAAAATCTGCCTCCTGAAAGGACTTGCCAAGTGAGGCTGCAAGATCCAGCCTGGTTCCTCTTTAGTGGCAGGCAGTCTCAAGTTTTCTCATATTCCTACAGTTAAGACTTCAATTGTCAATATGCTCCTGTATCCTAATTAAACACGTGGGATATTTGGCTCAACATTTAAAATAAAGGCATAAGCTAGTTCTTCCTAAAATATGTTTTTCAGTTAAAAAAAAAAGATTGAGGCTTCTTAAAATGGATCAAATGTCACAAAAAGAAAACAGAAATTACGTGACAGGGATGCCACAATATAAACAATATCACATTTGATACTTGCTCTGACTTCACAAATTCTTTCTAGACATGACATTCAGCATGACTAAATGACAAGTGTCATCACAGTTAACTTCCACAATTGCCTTGTGGCTAGCATGCATCAATATCTAAAACAGAGTTCACATTAAATGTTAATGCTGCTTTTTTTTTCTCTCTCAAGAATCTGAAGGTAATTTTAAGCAAGAAGTAGTTTTGTTACTAATATGCATTCTGTTGGAATTGTGCCATTTGCAATTAATCTGTGATGTCAAGTTGAGCTAGACAGCAGTTAGACCAGTCCCACCTGCCAGACTTCAGTATCTCTTTACTGAGCAAACTACAGGGCCAGCATTGCTTAGTTACCGTACATATGGGATCTTTGACGTTTGCAAAAGTTATCTAGCGCATTTAAATTAATAGGCCACTTTTAAAGGAAGTCAGAATTACTTAATAGGATGTTGTTTTAAGTGCAAGCTTCCTACCTCAAAAGGAGTCAGTTCTGAAGGAGTATAAAATCTTCACTGAAAAGTCACTAAACAAACGGCCAAACAGAACCAAACTACAGGGGGTTTCTATGAAAATCTCAAAAATATGAGCATCACTTCTCATGAAAAGGGCAAGTTCAGGTTTCCTGGGTAAGTTTATATTGCTGAGATGACAATTCCTTTGACACTCACTGTGAAATTTAGACAAGTACCAAATCTAAACATAACAGTTCCAGATCTTATCAGAACCTGTTCCCTGAGACAGGTGAGGTCTCTACTCAAAAATGAGTAACATCTAAAATCAATTTGATCTTTTATCTTTTTTTTTTTCTTTTAAGTGAACACTTGCTGCAAAGGCACGCCTGGGCTGAATGAATGCTTTCCTATACCCTCCCCTGATACTTCAATTGAAGCCACCATTTGGTAAAGAAATAAAAACATAGCTCTCATCATTTACACAAAGTTGGTGGAATCCTAAGAAAATTCATTGGAAGGAAACTATAATTCTTCATTTTTGCAACTGTAATAGGAAAAAGTGAGAGCAAGCCTAATGGAAGCCTGGAGTGATTAGAACTTTTGAAGAATGCAAGTATAATTTGGTACTTTTGAAAACCAGAATGTGAAAAACAAATCCAAAATACCCCTCTATGTAAATTAAAGCTCAAGCCACGGTATTCAAAATTAAAATGATTTACATAATCTACTATACTCTGTGTTTTTTAGTAATTAACCTTCCTGAGCTGATTTTGTTCTCCTTACTGTTTGCTTAACTAAAATGCTTAATAAAATTTCTACAGAATATATTACCCTCTCCATAGATGAATATTATTTTGAACTACAATCTGACAAAAACCTAACTACATTTAATTATGCTTGATTAATCCAAATGTCACTGAGAGATTTTATAGAAGAGAGAAGTACTTTTCAGGTTAAGTTCATACTCGTTTTCACCACACCCATCCCAGATCTGCTTTCTCCAGATTTACTATCTCAACTTTGCAGTCGTTTTTAAAAGTCTCAGCAAAAAAACTCACTAGTTCTAACTGGACCATGAGACTCCACACATCAAGCTTTCTTTTTACTTCCAAGGGACTTGAGGACAGACCTCTATCAAAGGCTGATGTCACCATTTTGAATTGGTTGGTACTGTGCCTGTGGTCACCTACATTTAAGGAACATGCATGTTGAGACCTGAAGTCAGTTCTGCAACTTGGGTAAATTTTTGTACAGTAAAATGCACTTATAGGATATCTTAATTAAAATACCCAAAGGAGTTGAGTAGAGGGATGCTCTCCTTTACTACAGATACAGAACTATCAAAGTTTGAAGACTTTCAGTACTGATGCTCCAAGTTGATTTTGTTCATGTAAAAGTAGTCAGTTTAAAGGGTGAGAAATTGGATCTACTGATGGACACTATTAAACACACCCCATCCCCAACTCCAATCAGTTAAAGTTCCCACTTCTGGGTCATTCAAATCTGCCCTAAGGTGTCAGAGAGGTGGGTACAGAGGATGACAAGTCTCCACTGAGGGTCTAATATTCCCTATGAGGGAAAGTGAATCTTTTGCCATGAAGCTGTGTGTGGCATACACAAAGTAACAGCCCATGTTCTGGCTACTTCAAACTGTATCATGGAGATTAGGGGGAATTCATTCATGTCCCTACTTCAGAGACAGAAATATGGAAGTAGAGGTTTCTCCATGCTTCTGCGGCTGGAATACTGTCTTCATTTTGGCAAGTAAATACAGCTGATGGTAACTGGTACACTTCAGAGGGAAGCTTCTTGGGAGACTCCTTTCCTCCACCTCTGAAACGAGTTAGTGTTAAACAGGGTGGTCTCCTGACAAGCAGCAATTTTAACCTTAGCCTCATTCTCCAAATACTGCTAAACTTTTTATCAAGACATTAATACATTTATTTAGTGTGTGAGTGGGCATGTGCCACAGCATATATGCAGAGGTTAGTGGACAACTTGGTTTGTTCCTTCTACCATGTGGGACTTGGAGACTGAACTCAGGTCATCAGGCTTGGTGGCATACACCTTTACGAGTTCAGCCATCTAACTGGCCCTTAAACGATTGTTTTCCGAAGACGTAAAGAGATGTATCTGAACCTGTGGTGAATTTCTGTTAAAAAAGAATCAAATGGCAGCCCTCATTATCCCATGAGATTTGATTGTGAAAGCTGGCCCCTCTCAGGAACCACTTCTCCCTGTTGGCCAGGGAGACAATGACTAAAATGGGCTCAGTCCCATTATCTATTGAAGCTGTAGTACAAGGACCTCAGTAGGCCCTGCAGAGACCAGCAAAGAGCCAAGCACAAGAGACAGATTCTCACAATGCAGACTGATAGATTAAAAGAAGAAATTAACTTGGGAAATCATGAAGATTTCCTTCTCTGAATACATCTGTGCTTTATAAAATTGAAGTCTTTCATTTTCCCCACAGTATCCCAAGTGAACCATGAAATGACTCTATCTTGTACCTACTAGACTGGAAGATCACGAGACAGGGATTTAACTCTGCTTTGATGATTGTCACATGCCCAGCATTGAGTAAAGTTTCTAGCATGTACACAACGTATTACTGAAATTGAAGACTGAACTTCATCTTCCTCCCCATGACTCCTCTGTCTGCCACCTTCACTTCCAGTCTCCCTTGGTTGAGGACACCTGTGTTTATTCATCTATTTCACACCAGCACAGCCTGGGGCAAAGACCAACCTCAGGGGAATGCCCTGCTTCATGAACGGTTCAGCAGATGCTGCAAGGCCTTGATCATTGTATGGGAGCTCCAAAGGGGATAAAAATTTGCTGCTGCTGCCTACTAGAATGTTCTGGCTATCGAGGCAACCTACACCCATGATCTACCTGCAAATACACTTTCAAAACAAACATTATCCCATGTTCTTCTATGGTACACCCTAGACCTACACTTTATTTGAATGAATATTTGTAAATAAGCCATAAGGAAGACTTCATGCCTCTTTCCTTTCATTCTTCCCTCTCTTCTTCACCTTTGTTCTTCCTTCTTCTCTTCCCTTCCCTCCCCTTTTCTTCCTCTCCTCTATTCTCCTTTGGCACAGGGTTACTATGTAGCCCAGTCTGGCCTTATGCTTGCTCCTGCTGTCACTTCCTGTGTGCTGAGATTACAGGGGCACATCATCAGGAACAAGAGAGTTTTCTATTTCTTAGTAAAACCACATTTTAAAATGGTCTTTCCATTTAGGAAAGAAAACATGTCACAGTGAACCTCTTAGAATAGTCAACACTGTCAGTGAGACTGTCTACAAACTGCTAATAAAACAAGCTTATACTTCTCTTGATAACTCTGATTATGCCCTAGCTTGAAGTATTCCACCATATTTAACTAACAAATTAATCACTGTCAATGGTTGATAACTTCTCAAGTTCATTAAAATTTCACATGTTCCCTATTTTCAAACCAGAAGGTACTGATATCTCTAATCAGTGTGACAGGAACTGGAGTTAAAAGTTATCTTTTCACCCAGAACAGCAAACAAAAATCCTGCACTGATTAAATAGCTAATGGTGCTCTCCTGCTGGCAATATTGGTTCCTTCTGTTTACTAACATATAGATTGTGAAGGACATTATCTTTAAAGTCAATGTTTAAGCATCTGGACCACTGGGAAAGGCGGCAGAATAAATATATGTTTGTGTAAGTGTTCTATCCCCCCTGGCCAGCACACATGTTCAAAAAATGAGCAAAAAGTTATCTATGATGAAATTATTAAAAGCCATAATCCCATACCATAGAATCTAGGAGTGTGCCTGACAGATTAAGCAAAAGATACACAAATATATTCTGGAAAAAGACTGATTACAGAAACCATGAAAAATTTAGACCAAGAGGCCAAAGAAATAAGGCATTACAGAGGAATAACATAATGAGCTAAGAGAAGTAAATTAAAAAATAAAACTAGGATGAAGTGAGAGCAAGCCACGAAGCCTAGGAAAATAGAGAAAACAAGTCAGTGAAATGAAGGACAATACTCAAGGGTGGAAAATCACACATAAAGGGAGACAAGGAGATGGAAGCCATAAAGAAAGATTGGTAATGGAGCTGATGAAGAAACAAATTTCTGAAGAACAGAAAAGTACAAAATGATACAAAATGTATTAAGGCCCAATATGTGACTAGCTAAAGCTTACTATGTGCCAGGAAAAGCCAACAGACAACTACCAACCTTGAGCTATACTGAAGTTACAAAATATCAAGGATAAACATGTAACCATGTCAAGCAAGCAGGTTGTCTACAAAACTGAAAGAAAAATCTATCTGTGCTCATGGACTTTGGAGCACCAGCAGATACAAAGTCTCTAAAGAATCTAGGCGAAAGGATGTGATCCAAGGTTCTGACAGACTGCAGAGCTATTATTTTAAGTAATGGCAATAGAATGTGCAAGAGCATCTAATTGAAGCTGTAATTGAGTCTACGAAAACACAAAGCCATCAACTTCCAAATGCAGAATCTCTGTACAAAAAGGCTGGCAGCAAGCACTGATCTCATCCAAATATAAACTCTAGTCATGGCCTACACTAGTCTAAAGTTGTCTGTTTTACAAGACAAAGGCTGTCCAGTCCACTTGTCTCCTCTGTGCCAGAATGGAAACACACCAAAGAAAACCTTTCCTGGGTGGAATTTCCTTGTATTACATAAAACTTTTGATTTACATATCATCCTTGAGGATTAATATGCCCTAGAAATTCCTCTAAAGAGATCATCCTAACCACCTGATATGTTGTTCAGAGCACTGGCCTCAGAACAGCAAGACCCAAGCACTGACGCTGGTTCTACTGCTTGCTTTCATGTCTCCTTGGCAAGCCATGTAACTGCTTTGGAATTCACATGAAAAATAAAAGATACTTTGGTAGCCCATCTCCTGGCATTGTAAAGATCACACAGGGTGCTGAATGTTAAGTTCTTTGGAATCTCTAAGAAGGCTATAAAACCATGTCACCAGATAGAAAGAAGCCCTTGTATTA
This sequence comes from Cricetomys ansorgei, assembly GCA_026225945.1. Taxonomy (NCBI): domain Eukaryota; kingdom Metazoa; phylum Chordata; class Mammalia; order Rodentia; family Nesomyidae; genus Cricetomys; species Cricetomys ansorgei. The sequence goes on from JAMJFZ010003399.1 coordinate 1,047,678, forward strand.
TGGATCCAAAACCAGATATTCAGAGACAAAGAATCAGATGGCTCATGTGGATCCATTTCTAATTCCTGTCATTTCTCTACATTTTAAAGCCATCTCTTAGCACTATAAAAAGAAATTCAGGACTGCCACAGCTCTTGCCCTGAATCATTACCAATTTGAAGTCAAGAATACCTGAAAACTTAGAAAGATGTTTCCACACCACCCACTCTAAATTTACATCAGTTTCATTCTTTGACTCAACAAATGCTTATTTAGTCCTTACTGTGTACCAGGTACTGTTTCAAATAGTATACATGGCTCCCAAATACCTAAAATAAGAGTATAAGTTAGAGGGCATTACAGAGAAATAGGGAAGAATTCAGCTGAAAAGGAGTCAAGATCAATTTGTAATATATGTAGAAATTCATAAAGAGCTAGAAAAACATAATTGAGGTCAAAGGATCATGTCCCAGTTAAGGGAGAATAAACTCTGAGAATGCAGGATGTTCCTTTAAGTCTTATGGCTGGCTTAGGGTTGAGATTAAATTATTGATGACACAGACACAGACAGAGACAGGGGAAGCTGGAATGCAGCGGGCTTAGATGGACATGAGTTAAGACTGAGTGTATTAGTGGACTGTGGACTAAATCCTTAGGACAGTTAAACAAAATCTGGCTTTTCAAAAAGAATATGACAAGGATTTTCTATGCCATAACCAACCCTTACATGGTATTTATTATGGGAGCAGTGCTGAAGAACAGTGCCGAAGCAAGGTAATAGAAGCCTCAGTATGAATCTGTTGCCTCCTTTCTTCTACAGTCAAACTTGCACGTGTAAAGGGAAGATGGCTGGAAACTGAGACCTAGTAAGGCATGACCATACTATCTGATGTTTATAAGGCAGCTAGGGTCTTTAAATGGAAAGGATCATTATTTTCACAGCTTTTCCATTACAAGAAAATAGTCATTTAGTTTAACTTTCAAGAGACTGACTTAGACCTGTGACCAATAAGTCTCTCTCACCACTCTTTAAAGTTTATCAACATTCTTTTTGTTTGACTCAGCTCTGTAATGAAGTCTTTATAAAGACAAAAGGAGCGACCAGGAACTCAGGTAAGACAAGGAAATGGAAGAAAAGCAGATGCGACTCAAAGAAATTTACAATTGAACCGAGTGCAGCTAAGTCAGAGCAAACCTGGCAAGCAAAAAGCCTTCACTGTAGAGGCAGTGGGTAAAGAGTACGTTGCCACAGCAGTAATGATAAAGGAGAAGTAACACAAGTTCAAACTTTTTTTGAGAGGAGTACTGAGATTTCAGGTGTGTACTATCATGTCTGGCTATGAACTAACACATCTAAATCTGGATTCAATATTGAAAAACTCGGCAGAATCATCTAAACACACAGTAAATGAATGCAGTAGTCAGAGTGGATGACACAAACGTGAAAAACCATAGTAAACAGAGAAGCACATCCCAGGGAGCTCGATAAGCCAAGTACTGCTTTGAATCCAGACTCTGCCTCTTTATATCACATCATTTCTCTTTCCTCACAAGTCTTCTGCTAATTCCTACTTCTAACTTTTAGCAAAAAGGGATTATAAAAATCAGACTGAATGGACAATTCTAAAACTGGCAAAAATTAATGGCAATGAAAATTATCAAGGCCTATAACATTTTTCAAAATAAACTAGAATCTTTCCCTGACATGCGGTGTTACAGTGAGTCAAATGAACCGCACAGGAGCTTCTAGTTCCTAAGAGGAACTACAAGAGGAAGTTCCTACCAGAGGAAGTTGATATGGCAAAGCACGAGTATTATTAGGTGAGTGGAGCTTTCGCAGAAGCAGACAGCTGCGCTTTCCTGTTCTTTACAAGTTTGATTCTGACTGCAAGGTAGTTTTTCCACTTCAAATCTTTCAAACCAATGTGTTAAGTGAGAAATTCCAAGACAACTTTTACAGTGCTTTAATCAATGGAATAGAAGTATGCAAATGAACTTTAAAGTAAAATTAATACAGATGAATAGGTTCTAACTATAAGTACCACACCTCACAATGAGAATACAGTCAGATGGAAGGTGGCAAAAGTCTAAAACAGAGAGTGAAGGGGAAAAGTACAAGGGACAGAAAGAACCCTGGGACTGCATTTTCAAGATGTACCCCACTGATGCCTTCCACTTCCAGACTCCCCAGGCCCCAGGCTGGAGGTTTGAGAGAGATATGGTATTTGGTCAGACACAACAACAGTAGGCTCTGCTTTATCTGAAGTGAGGAAGGAGCTCAGAATCTTGGGAAGACTTCACACACTAAACTCCATAACAAGATACAGAGTATAGGGTACGAGAGTGCTAAGGAGGCTCTGTGCTCTTTTGTGACGGGTACTAATGATGCCACAGCAAGACACCATGAAAAATTGCTGAGGTTACAAGTTTAGTGGAAGAAACGATTGGAGTAACTACAGAAAGGGCTCCATGGAAACACAGAGACATATTCAAGCATTGGGAATAACAGTGCCATGGTTAAGAGCCGGTAGAGTAAGGGCCTCTGGTTGACTTGCAGAGGATCATCTTTCTTCAGAAACGACCACAGCACTTGGTTTCCTATAAAGTTCTATTAGTCTTCATCTTGTCGCTGTGGAGAAAAGAAAACCATAGAGAGCTCATAAGTATAACTTTCTCTATTTTAACCAAAACTTACATTTATAGTAAAAATTCTAAAGCCTTTGCCTTAACTCAATTATTTTCAAAAGTTACTACAGAAAAAGTGTCATTTCGTTACTTATGCAAATTTTACGTAAACTTTACTCTCAAAAATTAATCTGATTGGAAGCCAGGCATGATGGCACATGCCTTTAATCCCAGCATTCAGGAGGTACAGGCAGGTGGATCTTTGTGAGTTAGAGGCCATTCTGGTCTACAGGTGAGTTCTAGGCTAGCCAGGGCTGTGCAGAGACCCTGTCTCACCCCCCACCCATACCAAATAATTAAAAGATTAGAACTATAAAGTGACTACTTAGTGCATATTGGATTTCCTCTTAGCCTGAGAAATAGTCTCAGTGGTGAATATACCCTAAACAACTTAACTGTGAATTGTATCTCAATACAACTGGTACTTTAAAAACTAGCTAAAAATATACTTTAAGTTCTCTTTCTACATAACACTGACTTTCCCATTCCAACTCCATTCCTGAGATGCAGATGATTCCCCAGATGTTCTTTCTTTCTTCTTCTTTTTTTTTTTTGAGACAGGGTTTCTGTGGTAACTCTGGCTGTCCTGGAACTCAGTATGTAGACCAGGCTGGCCTCAAACTCACAGAGATCCACCTGCCTCTGCCTCCTGAATGCTGGGATTAAAGGCTTTAATTAAAGGGATTAAAGGATTAAGTTACCGCTGCACAGCTAGGATTTCTTTTGTTAAAGTTTGTTTGAAAACAACATTTTGGAAATCAAGATCCTTCCTTCCTTCCTTCCTTTCTAGTTTGGGGCCTTTTATTTATTTCTCTTGCCTAAATGCTCTGGGTAGGACTGCCCATACTACTATGGTGAACAAAAGTGGTAAAACTGGGTGTCCTTGTCAGGTCAAAATGGTCAACTAGGGTAAAAGCCATTAGGCAAATGGTTGATGGGTAAGTATACTTTTTGTAAAGTGTTAAAAACAAAAACACCACATATTAATTTCTGGTGAAAAAAGCCAAATTAAACCATAGACGGTTCAGACAGCTATCATCTAAATTATGGTCTACCCTTAGCATCACCAATAAAGGATTAAGTAGAAATTATGAGTCTAAACATGTAATTGTGCACTATTACTGATGGAATAGTCCAGCAAAACATTAAAAATTAAAAGCTCCATTGAGAGCCTTTATAACAACTTCTGGTTTCCATCAAATATGAGAATGAGGAATAAACTAAATGGTACTTCAGAGAACTAAACAAATCAAGGTGGGGAGTTTTGTTGATGTGGTCTTTCAACAACAGCACTTTCTACATCCAAAACAGCTTGAGACTATCCAGGTATGTTATGTAGTATGGAGTGAATCCCAGTTTGGAATATTCAGAAAATCTTTAATGAGACAAAAGCTACACAAATGGAAAAGTAGAGATAATTAAACGAAACAAAGCTTGTTCAGCAGTATTAATAGTGATCTCACTTGGAAAAAATACATATACAAATAGCAAATTATGTAAAATAATATACACAAACTACACATTAGTAATGCCTGAGTTGTGGAAATATAGTATTCTTTTATTCTTTCTTTTTTCACTTTATGTTTTCTAGATTTTTTGTTCTGTTTTTTGTAACACAAAAATTAATAAAAGGTTATTTTAAATAGAAAAATTAGAAACCCAAGATTATATTATTTACCTTACTAACACAAAATAGTTACAGCTGCAGAATGGCTAAGATCAATAACACAAATGACAGCTCATGCTGGTAAGGATGTGGAGCAAGGGGAACACTCCTTCATTGTTGGTGCGAGTGCAAACTTGGACAGCCACTATGGAAATCAATATGGCTGTTCCTCAGAAAACTGGAAATCAATCTACCTCAAGACCCAGCTATACCACTTCAGGACATATATCCAAAGGACATGCCATCCTATAGAAGAACAGTTGCTCAACTATGTTTGTAGCAGTTTTATTCATAATAAAAAACTGGATTTCAGAAATTGGAAACAACCTAGATGCCCCTCAACTGAAGAATGGATAAATAAATTGTGGTACATATACACAATGGAGTACTACTCAGCTATTTTTAAAAAATGACTATATGCACTTTGCAGGCAAATGGATGGAACTAGAAAAAAATTATCCTGAGTGAGGTAACCCAGTCCCAGAAAGATAAACATGGTATGTACTCACTTATATGTGATATTAACTGTTAAGCAAAAGACAAAGGTGCATTTGTACCATTACGTATAAAAAGAATTTTCATCATCACAGAGAATTTGTACTCATTAAGAAATCCTCATTCCACCTTCCCCACAAGCCTTGGCATACACCCTTCTACCTATGACTCTCTGAAATGATTGTGCTAGATATCTCATAAAAGTGGAATGGCACATTTGTGCTTTTGAGTATGGCCTGTCCCATATCAAATAATTACTTCAAGATTCATCTACATTGAAGCGTGTATCAGAATTCCATTCTTTTTAAAGACTAATGTTTCACTATGTGGACAGACTACATCTTGATTGATTTTAGCTTCATCTTTCTTTCAGTTTTAACCTACAAAAATTCTCTAAACATATTTCTGTCAATCTCTAAGACCGACAAACAAACTGAAAACTTAACTGTTTTTAAAAACAACATTCACAGTAGAATAAGCCCTGCTCATTTGTCAATACATCCCAAGTGTAAGGATTCCTAGGACAGTGAGAATTCCACCTAAAGTATGATTCTAACCATTCAATTCTTGTTCCTCTTCTCAGCATAAAAGTCTTTCTCCAATTTTTCTTTCTCTAAGGATCACTTTGCTTTCTTTTCCAGTGATAAAACCACAGAGAATGTGTGGTGTAAAATATTGTTCAATTGTCTGCTTGGTACTTTCTGGAGACAAATCAGATATTTTATAATGGAAATCAAAGTGGTTTCTTACTGTTTAGCCTTGTATTTTGATGCATCCCTTGGCTCACTGCTGGGATTGCTCCAGTCATCAGCTTCAGGAGTGGTCTTGTAATGGCGCCATGCAGACTTATTGAAAACCGGCAGCCTCTCAAAGGATTCACTTGAAAGGGCCTATTAGAAAAAAATATATACACCAAAGGTCTAGGATACTATTTTTCTCACATTAAACTCACAGATTTTACTCCTTTAAACACTGGTAACCAATGTGTATTTTGGAAACATTAAAATTTACTTTACACATTTACTTAGACTAGCTAGGAAAAAGATCCTGAATCCTTTGTAAATGAGTGAAATGATTTGCTCAGTCACTCTCAAAATCAGTACCGAAATACATATAACAGGAAAAAAATGCATTGTAATTCAGTTAATACTGCTTTGAAATACTCAATAGTTTTAACAGTATGTGTTAAGATAAAGCATTTTTGTTTAACAGACAACTGCTGCCCTAAAAGGGCCCCAGAAGATATAAAATCTCATTCATATTAGATTTGTAAACATTTGTGATCAAGTGATATTAAACATTACATTATTTAGGGATTAGAGAAATGTAGCTCAACGGTAGAGAGCATGTGTAATATGCGAGAGGCTCTGGGCTCCATTCCTAGCACCAAAGCAAACAAACAAACCCATCATTGAGATCTACTGACATCCAAAAAACTAGTGAAATTGTATTGTCATTCCAGTAATATGCTACGCCATAGTTAAGAATGAATGAGCCAGTTCCATGTGAATCAAGATAGTTCTAGAAAAGTTTAGAAAGTTCTGCAAGATACATTCCAAAGTTAAGAAACAAAACCAAGATGCTGAAGTGTCTTTCGGATTCTATTTTTAAATCAATTTATAAATGCAGAACCAACAGTATTGGAGGTTTTTGAGGTTGCTAGTTTTTGAAATAGAGTCTTACTATATATATCCCTGGCTGGCCTGGAACTTTCTACACAGACCAGGCTAGCCTGCCTCTGCCTTCCAAGTGCTGGGCTTAATTGTGTGTGCTGCCACTCCCAGCTCCTCTATTAGATATTTTTGTTTTGCTTTTGTGATTCTGGAAGTGGAATCCAGATCCTTGTACATACTAGGAAAGATCTACACCACTGAGCTACATCCCCAGCCCTACAAATATAGAACCAATTCTAGGAGGATCCACAAGACCAAAATCCAGTACCTCTTGAGAAGAGAAGTGTGACTCAGTATCAGCAGTGAAACACTTCAGTTCCCCCTTTGATCTTTTAAATGTTACTATATGCCTCTATTATCTATTGAAATAATATAGCAGATTTCTAGAGTCCAGAAATAGAAATCTAACATCACCAATAAATGAAAAAAAAACTGTTACAGAGAACTTAGTCATTAGATGAACATTTTAAATGGCCATTACTGTGATTTTGTTGATTTAAAAATTAATGTACAATGTTATAGGTTCTATTAAGGCATTTTTTATATATAATTTGTTTTTTGCTCATTCTCCCCCCTCCACCTCTTCTCTTCCATCCCCAATGTTTGTTCCCTGCTTACCCTTTCAACTCCTTTTAAAGTAGATTTTTCAATAGACATATAATTTTGAAAAAACACAATTTAGATCTATGCTTATAAAAACAGAATTTTAAGTTTATACCTTCATGAGCTTTCTATTTTCTTATGTCTGGGCATAAATCAAGGGCGAAGAATACCATGGTTTCATGAATCTGACCTCAAGGTAAGAGATGATGACACAGTGCTCTTCTGGACTGGCTATGTTTACTTCCAGCTTTAGAAAGTCAAGAGGTCTTTAAAACGAACAGACACAAAACACAGTACCTTCAGATAAATGACAGCGTCAGTACCCACTCCTTCCATGGAATACAGTTTTAGATCTCCCTGAAAATATCTGGCATAGAGTCGAGAAATTGGCAAGCCATAACCAAATCCAGCCTATTAAGAAAATAAAATTAGTAGAATGAGACTGGTGCTAATGTTTCACAGGGGACCACTTAACAGAAGATTAAAACAAGTCCCTTACCTGAATTTAAATAAATTGAATTCGGAATTTAATCTTTATAATGCTGTGTATATATAACCTATGACCAACAATTCTCTATTTCTACTCTGAAAAAAACCAACCAAAAAGGTTGTCAAGTTTTTGGTAACAGAAAAAAAAAGAATTTTTTTTATCATTTTAAAAGTAAATTTTTAGCTATGTCTAAGCATAAAATCAAGGGTAACTCTTTTTTGAAACAGGGTTTCATATCTTCTAGGCTGGCTTTGAGCTCATTATGTACCCAGGGTTGACCTTGAGCTCCTGATCCTCTTGCCCCCACCTCCTACATATCAGAATTATAGGTACTGAATCACCATGCCTGGTTTATGCAGTGCTGGGAAGGAACCCAAAGCCTCATGCATACCAGTCAAGGACTCCACCAACTGAACGATACCCTGAGCTCAAGGGTTACTTTTTAAAAGTGTATGCTTATTATATCTACAGGCAAGTGTAGCTCTCATCTCTCAACAAAGAAGCTTCTTTTTGCAGCAGACAGAGACCATTACAGAAAGCTACAACTGGTCAGAAGGCAGAGAACAACTGTCCTTAGTTGATAAACCTATAATACAATTCTTACACTTAGGGCTCAGGGAGCATCTTGGCAAGGTGGGAAGAATTAAGAGGATCAGGATATCTGTTGCAAAATGGTGTCTTCTTTAAAAAAAGGAAAACAGTGGGAAGCAGAGGGAGTAGAGAATAGGACGTGGGTCTGGGGGCAGCAGTAGGGAGTGAATTATGATCAAAATATAAAATATGTTGTATGAAATTCTCAAAAAAATATATTAAAAACTAGAAAATCCAATCAAGTGAAATTTGGTCTGATGACAACACAAAACTATATTTACTTCCAACTTTCATTATCATATTTCCCTGCTGTCTGAAGTGAGATTAATAGCACAAGACTTGAAATTTACCAATAACAAAACTAAGCCACTGAAAAAAATTCCTTAGAGTTCCTTACTAAAGGTCTGGAAAAGCTATAGTATGTCGATATAGCGAATGTGTATTTTTAGAAATAAAATAATTTAGTACCTTCCCATACTCTCGTGTTATCCAACTGACATACATACATATATACACACATACACATGTGTGTGTATGTGTGTATATATGTATGTATGTGTGTGTGTATATATATATATGTGTGTGTGTGTGTGTGTTTATATGTGTATATTTAACAAAAGGTTACAGATATTGTCAAGAAGAAGAGCCATTCCACTGATACTATAGTCAGTGATTTCGTTGTTGGCACAGGTGGGTATAGGTAGATGCTACCCAAGCAAGCTATAGCACTTTGGATTAAATCTGGATCAGAAAAAGGGCCTTAAGGAAAGAAGGCTTCTGACTCTTATAGATCTAAGTTGAAGCCTACATTTTTGTGTGACTGAGCCGTTTGCTCAACTTCTTTAAGACTTTTATCATCATGAGATAAAAGCTGACCTCTGAGTGATAAGGATTACATGATATAATAAATGCCATTTCTGTGTAGCAGCTATCATACAGTAAAACTTAATAAGCTGTCTCAGTTTTTCTGACAAATCTGATGACCTGAGTTCAATATCTGGGATCCACATAAAGATAGCAGCAGAGAACTGACTCCACAGAGTTGTCCTCTGACCGCCTAAAGTTCCAAGAGTTAACAAGCATAGTAGACGCTCCCAGAAAAGGAAATTCAAACATGTGGAGGTCAGGCTGTGCCTTGCTCTAAGTTGTTACACACAGTGCAAAACAGTGGCTTTTAGGCTGTGCCTTGTCATGGACAAATCTGCTCTACAAAGTGTTATTTGGCTCCACCATATAAATGCTCCCTACTTCACAGTGCACATAGACATCACCTGCCCAGCACCATCAATCAGACACAGACTAGTAACATTTCTAACATAAAAAGGTACCACCTAGAAATTTAACTAAGTAAACAGGGACATAAGAACAAATGAGTGTATTAAAATCATTTCAGGTGCTGGGGCTGTAGCTCGTGAGTAGAGTACCAGCCTAGCACAACAAAGGCCTCAAATTCAATTCCCTAGTACCGCCTAAACTGAGGTACCATGCAGGTCTGTCCACCAAGAATTCAGGGTCATCCTAGCTTCAGCCAGCTCTCAGCCAATCTGGATGACATCAGACTCTGTCTCCAAATCTCTACCACAGGAAAGATAGATCTTGTGCTGGTGAGACAGCTGAGTTGGTCAAAGCACTTGCTGTGAAACCCCTCACAAGTTAAGTTCAATCCTTGAAACCAACAAAAAGGTAAAGGGAGAGAATTCAACTCCAAAAACTTTCCTCTAATGTCCATACACACAAACAATAAATAATAAAAATTTAAAAATCTGTCTGCAGGGCTAGAGAGATGGCTCAGCAGTTAAGTGTACTTGTTGCTCTTGCGGAAGACCCAGGTTCAGTTCCCAGCACCCACATGGTTGCTCAAAAGCATCTGTTAACTCCAGAAGATATGATGATCTCTTCTGATCTCCACCAGTACTAGGCATGCACGTAGCACACATACACATATATGCAGGCAAAACACTCATACACATAAAATAGTTTAAATTTTCTTCAATTAAAAACAATGTATGAAGGAAGGCACAGATATATAAACTCTTAAGCCATTGGAAAGAAATTGTTTTCTAGTACTACAGGTCATATACCCACTTTAAAGCTGAGGACAGTTTATTAACTGGGAGAAATGTCGATACAAGAATTTCTTCAAAAGCAGCCACAACAGTATACTAGAAAGTTCACAGATAGCCAGTACCAGCTCTACCATTAATTTGCTTTGACCCTCTTTCTCTCATCTATATAATGGGAAAGTAGATAAATAATGATCTCTTGGAGTCCTCTGTTTCACAAAGAAAACATGGCATAAAGAGCTACCCATCAGGATGCTATTTTAAGACCTGGAATAGATAATCTATATTCTTTCTAAACAACTGGGGAAGATGCAAAATTTGTACCGGACCCTGGCCAGGGTAATACTATTCCAAATTGATCTTTTATGAATTTTCTTGAATCCTGTATAAATGACTTCCTCAGTTTTCCACATGCTGAGTTAACAAAGTCTGCCTCAAATAACAATGCAAAGTGTTTGATTTTATTCATACAAATAAAATATAATCTTATGTGCTTATCAGTCAGGTAGGACTTTAAAATGAAACTTAATTTATACCCCGGGCCATTTTGCAGACTGATAGATACATTGCTGTGTTTAATGACAACGGGTTCAATTGTTGTTTGTCAATTAGAAACACTCAGCAGGGGAAGAAAGTGTGGCCCTACCAGGAATAAATGCTACCATGGTAACCAGAGGTTTTTCTCACTGTCTGAATAAGGCTGAAGGTTATTTCTAGAGTGCTACAGAGAGACCTCTGAAAATATAGACATCACCTATATGTTTTGTGCTTACATTATTCAAAGTGAAAATTTCAATGTTTACATAATTAAATATTTTAATTATATAAACAAACTTGACACTGGCGACCCAAAGGCTCTGGGTGACTTGGGCCTCTAAGGTATACAGCAGTAAAGTATCTCTTACTAAGCTACAGCTACAAACTACATAGTCTCTTTGCTCACCCATAGGTAATGTTCACTTCTCCGAGGGTGGTGCATAATGGTAAGTGGGTCTCCAGCAGCAGTCTTACCACAGAGAAAAGCTTTTTCACACTGTATTTGACAGTGAAACACTCAGCTTGGAGTGCTTCTTAGACAAATAAGAAAAGTACTCTCAGTTCATAGAACACACAACAACCTAGTCAAGGCAAAAAGGTGCCTCTCCTCCCAACCGTACTGAGACATCTTCATTCAGACAAGGCTACTGCAATCACCTGATGGATGGGAAGCTCTCTATCTGCAGCAGTTTGTCATGCTTACCAAGGGAGCAGCTCTTGTAGGCTCCAGGCTGGGCCGAGGAGCAGTTGAGTACATATAGTTAAAAAGACGGTCTATTTTTCGAAGTGGAACTCCACCACCTAGGTCACTTATCTGCAGTACACAAAATGTTAAAAATAAAAGGGGAGTTGATCTAAGTTTAAAAAGGAGGCAATGGAGTTCATTAAATAACACAATGTTAGGAGGCTCTAAAATGAGTAAGGGTTTGAGCTCTCACTTAAAAGTGGTTTCTTTGAGGACACTGTAAACAAAGGGGACAGAGCAGTGCAGCAATATCTGATAGGCTTGTGAACATTCAATGAAGTAACTTAAGCCAAGAATCCAGCACGATATAGTCATGTTTCCATAAACAACAGGGATACATTCCTGCACCATTAGTCAAAGTCATCATGCAAATATCATAGGAAATTCTTACACAAAATAAGATGACTACAATGTCACTAGACAATAGAATCTTATGGGACCACCACTATACATATGGTCAGTTCATGGCTGAGGAAGCAGAGATATATGACTTTACTTACAAATAACTCACTTAAGAAATTCTAGTTTTCTTTCCTTCCCTCTACATTATTAAATACATAATATCAAATCAACTGATGATTAAAATAAAAATGCAAACAAAGGTTACCTTAATGGACAAGTCTTCTTTACCCAGAGTAACGAGAGTTTTAACAGCTGGGTAGCCCTCTTTTCTACCTTCATGTAGTTCAACTGTTGCTCTCATCGAGTTCTATAACAGTAAGTTCTTTTTTAAAAAACCATGCTGCTGACTCACAAAGTACAATTAAATTAAATGCATTATTATTTTCGGTGCTAGGGGTGGAACTCAGAGCCATGCACATGCTAAGCAAGTATTCTACCACTGAGCTACACCCCTAGCCCTGAAAACCACAATTTCAAAAAAGAAACAAGCACAAAATTACTTATATGTGATTATTATTTTGTGGAGCTACTATTAGTAAGATTTCTATGGATATTTTTCCTCTACTGAGCTTGACTATCCATGGATTCCTATCAAGGAAAATTTTCCTATTGTTCTATTTTGCATTTAATTATAGTCTCGTTCCAGATGTTAAACATTTTTCTTTCCTTCTTTTTTGGCATTAGGATTTTTTTGGGATGGGGAATGGTTGAAACAGAGTCTCACTATGTAGATTAGGCTGAACTTAAATTCACAGAGATAGATACACCCATTTTTGCCTCTCCAAAGGGATTAAAGGCATGTGCCACTATGACTGGTATCTTTAGGGTTTTAAAATTATTCAGCTCAACCCAGAAGAATGTTTTTATCACATGTAATGAGGCTGCAAAGGCTAATTTGTGCACTTTAAATCCTATTTTATCAGTTGCATTTATAAAACAACCTTTCCTCTAATGAAGGCAGAAAAATAGAAAGGATTCATATTTTCCCATAAAAATTAATCACTAGACTGAAAAAATATATAAAATACCCATTAAAAAGAAATTCTGAAAAATCACAACTGACGAAGAGAAAGCTTACAACTTAATGTCCACCTTAGTGTTACCCCAGTAGCATCCTTGTTCTTGGGAACAAACGGGCACAACGGATTCTTTAGGTGTTCAATTTAGCGTTGTTTACATTAAAAGCGATGAAATGTTAGCTCAAATACCCTGTACACATAACACTGATACTGTAAATATCACTGACTGGGTAACAAAAGAAATAGCTTAGGCCATGGGAAGTCTGAAAAAGGTTTTGTTTTCTTTCCTTTTTAGCCTAGGCTCCATTTTTCCTCTCTTGCCTCTGTCAGGTCTTTCTTCTGAATTGATTCAAGTTATAAAATGGTTACAGGATCTGGACTGGAACGACTAATGCATCAGCACAGTTAATGCTTCAGAATCACAGTTACATAGAAATATGTTTTTATTTTGGTCTGGTAATCATCAATAAAACCTTTGCCAGGTTTAAAAACCTAAAAAGCATCTCTAACCTCCTAACTGACAGAAAAACAGTATGGATTTTATGTGAAGTCACTAAAGTACAATTAAGTTTCAAAATCAATATGTACTAATATTCACAAAACCATACTGTACACAGCAATTTTTCATCTCACAGTGTACAAATTATAAAGCCCCCAGGATATCAGAAATAGACTTTTAAAAATGGTTATGCAAAATCTTTTTCTTATGCTAATCTAATGAATCCATTATGCCCAGAATCAAAGCCATTTAAAATGAAGTCTTCTTCCCATGTTTTAAAATTCCACTTACCTTGAACAACTCAAATAGCATGTGAAACAGATGTGACGGCACATAAACTACCTGAATAGGTTTGTTTGGTGCTTTGGCTGAAAACAGAGACAAAACCATCAATGCATAAGGACTCAAAGTAGGAGAAAATAAAAAATGTTTGCATTCTATTTTCCAAGTACATAAAACAAACCTCCATAAAAACTAATATTACAGATTCCCACATTTAATAAGAAAAAAAACTGAGCAAAAAAAAAAAAAAAAAAAAAGCTTCAGAATCAAGCACACCTGCAGTAAACTCCACTTCCTTACTGCAGTTCTATGGCCTTGGGCAAATCAGTCAAGCTCTTTCAAACTGTGTTGAGTAAAACTGGAACAGTATCATTTGTGCCATGGCATTCTAAGCATCACATAAGGACATACAAACATCACTTGGAAATTTCCAAATTGGGAGAACAGATCTGCCACCAACCCCAGTAGTCATTTGTGAGATTATGAGCCAAATGAGAAGGGGTGGTAAACTGGGTTTAACAGCACTACTATGGTTTAAATCTGAACTATTCACTGAAAGGCTTGACTAGCTGCCAGATGACAGGCTTTAGGGAAATGAATGAATGTGTCAAGAGGGCTTTGACACAATGAATGCTTAATCTATGTATAAGATTCATAATTTATTGACAGTATTGGGAGATGATAGAAAATAGGAGGTGTGGCCAGGTTGGAAGAAATAAGGTTCCTGAGGCATATCCTTAAAGAAGGTATCTTGTCCCTGGCCTCTTCTCTGCTTTTTCCTGGCTGCTGTGAGGGGAGCAGTCTCATCTGACACATTCTCCTGCTGCCACAGTGGTTTGCCTTGCCTCAGGCCCAAAGCAATGGGACCAGCAGACATGGATTGAAACCTTTTGAATTGCGAGCCTAAACCAACCCTTCTTGATTTGTTTTTCCATTATTACAGGGACAAAAAACCTCCAAATACAAATAGTGTTATACTAAAACAAACAGAACATAGTGAAGGATAGACTAGGAGGTTCATGTAACTTTCTACTTCAATGAAACCCTTGAAGGTCTATGGTATTTTCCTCGAAACACGGATCTCTTAACGAAAATCCAAGAAACTGAACCTCATGCAAATCACTAAGAACAGTATGGAGAAGAGAGAAGCTCAGCATGAAGTCTTTCCTCGTCCTCGTGACCTGTAATCAGGTGAGACATTGAAACATGAATTTTCTCAAATAGAAGACATATGCCTTTCATCAATCTAAATACTTCCTCTAATAAAGTAATTAACAATAATTAAATTAGAGCTAATAATAATTTGGTTCTTAGCAATTTATTATGAACTTCTCTATTCACCATGAAATTTTATCTTTATAATATGTAGTGGTTTACAGAGTAGGTGGTATCAGTTACAGATGAGCAAACATGCTTTGGAAAAGCTGTAACCGTGGTAACATAAGTGATGCTGAAATTGGACACACAGTGCTGTAGTTTGGATCTCATGTATCACCCAAAGGCCATCCATTAAAGACATGGTTGCCAGTTTGTGGTGCTAAGAGGAGGTGGTGGAAACTTTAGGAGAAGCCCAGTTGGAAGAAGGCATACCTCCAAAGCTAACTGTAGGACTCAAGCTTCTCCCTTTCTCTGTGCTTCCTGCCTTCCACGAGGTAACAACTTTACCCCATAATATATTCCCTGCCATAGTGCTGTGCCCTGTCAGAATGCCATGTCCTGCCATAATGCTGTGTCCTGCCATAGGTCTTACAGGCATGTTCAACCATTTGACATGGCAGCACCTACAAAGTTGGCACCAGAAAACCATACAATTGAGTTGTTCAAAACACACCCACACCCACACACACCCTAAATGTTTTAAGTAGCTTATGATTTTGCACTGAGCCACACTCATAGCTATTCTGGTTGTGAATCAGACACACTTGCATCTGTAAAAATGGAGCCAAGCTATCATGGATTAAAACCTCTGAAACCACTCGTTAAAATAAATCCCTACTCCTTTAGGTTGTTATCACAGATATTTGTCATGGCAATAGACTCTAGTTAACACAAATGGCCTAAGGGCACTTTTGGCCTCACGTATCTTTGATAAGTGCTCTACCACGGAGCTATGCTTCTAGGCCCTGGTCCTTTTTTACCTTTTCCCATCTCTGTACTTCTGCTGTGGTCTTTTGATGGATATTTGCATTCTGATCTGTAACCCTAACTAACTATTCTATCTTTTCCCTATAGGCTCTGTTAAGAAAGCTAAAAACCAGTAATGTTAGCAATATTCTATGTAAGTACCAATCACTGAAGAACAGCCACAAAGGTCCAATGACATGACTCATGTACTACTCGGAGGAAATACTTCAGCCTTAAGGTAAAATGAATTCTGTCTATATTCTTCCAATTGCTCACCATTACATTAGCCTTTTTAGAACATATCATATTCAGTCTATGGTGGTCTGAAAGAAAAATGACCCCCCTAAAGCTCATACATTTGGGCACTTGATCCCCTCCCCCATTGGTGATGCTATTTAGGGAGGTTATGGAACCATTAAGAGGTGAAGGTTTGTTAGAAAAAGTACTTTATGACATGCTTGCTCTTATCCTTCTCCCTCTCTCTCTCCGTCTCTTTCCTATGTGCTAATGAAAATGTGACCAGCTAGCTTCCTTCTCTTGCCATCATTACATGCCTTCCCCAACATGAAGGACACTATCCCTCTGGAACCATAAAGACAAAATGAATTCTTTCTTCTTTAACTTGCTTTTGGTCATGGTATTTTACCACAACAGAAAAGTTAACTACTGCACAGTGCTTATCTCTGTTACGTGCTGTGTATTTTTCCTGTTGTGTCTAATTACTCTCCTCTTGGGTAGTAACCTCACTGTATCACCAAGAGCTTCCAGCTTCATCTTTTGCATGGTATCCATGCTATTCTTTGAGAATCTTCAAATTTGATTCTGCTGCTTTCTAAACATACTACGTTGCCATCTCTGAGGTTCTAGAATGTTTCGTGTATTTTTTACATCTATATTATATAGCCCATTGACCCAGTTATATAACCTACCTTACAAAAGTATGAATGGGAAACACATCTCTCAATCCTGATAACCCTGTCTCAGGTTAAGGGTTTGGCTAGATATAGAATTTGAGGTTAAAATCATTCTCAGAACTTGATAAAGAGAAGCAGTCTGGCAGTAACAGTACAGTAGATAAATTCAATGCCAGTTAGGTGTTTTTTCATGTTACTGGCTTCTGCCAAAGTCTAACATATCATGGTTGTGATTTTGTTTAGGAATTCAGTTTAGAACTGAATTTATCACTTAAGGTAGCTAGTGTTCCTTTCCCTTTGGAGATTGCACATAGTGAGAATGCTGACTTGGGAGTTTTTAAAACCTAATCAAGATTCCATTTGCTTTAGAAAAATCCTTTACTAAGGTAGACCAGAGAGACCTTCAAATGAGAAAATGAAGAAGGCTTTACTTTGGGGTAATATTATTCATATAACCCACCCAGTAAGTTGTTCTTGAACAACACACACTCATTTTGCTGTTGGTAGCAGAGCCTAGATAGTAAAGCCGTAATCTCTCCAGGCTTCCCTTAGACCAGCTTTCAGCTAACTAATCCTTATCCTTTGCTTCCTTTCTGCTCCAGTTGTTTGCACCACTCAGCTCTGCTCCCACAGTCCCTCTCCAGGATAACTGGGAAAACTGGTTGCCTTCTCTGCAGCAGCCTACTCCTTTGTGGTTGGTCCTGCCCTGTCTTATCAGTTAGTATACGTCTACCTGGCTGGATTCTTCCAGGAGTTTGCACTAGTGGGTTGCCACAGACTCATTCAGTGTCTGTGTCCCTCTCAAGTAATACCTCAAAATTTAATTTCTAAAGTGATGGTACTTGGGGGCAGGCTCTTTGGGAGTTCATGAGAATGGAGCCTCATGAATGGGATTAGTGCTCTTATAAAAGGGACCGAGAGAGCTCCTTGGTCCTGTCCTACACGTAAAGGCACAGCAAGAAGTCATCTACAAGTCAGAGATGGGCCCTCACCAGACACCGAATCTGTTCCCACCATGATCTTGTACTCCCCAGATTCTAGCCCAAGAGAAACAAATGTCTGTTGTTTAATCCACCCAGTTTCTGAGGGCTTTGTTTAGCAGCCTGAAGGGACTAATACACTAGTTCACTCAGGAGCCTCCTTGACTTCCTTTGCTGTTTTTATGGGATTCTTTTATTATGGTTGTAACGGGGCCCGAGAAGCAAGCTGAGTGCTTAGTCTATCTTGTGGCAAACGACATTATTAGTTATATAAACAGCCTCAGAATTCAATTCAACCTTTTCAGTCTAAATCTCAAGGAAATGAAAAAACATTTTACAGTTTATTTTCTTCTTTTAAGTTTAAACAACATTCTCTAGAAGTCATCTAAAGGCTTGCTCAATTATGTGTACTTTTCTTTGGGAATATTACAGTTGACATTTCTTTTCTTCCTTTTAAAACCATGAAAAATGTTTTTGGCTATGATTCTTCCCTTATCTTGGGCCTGGTGGCTGTAGTGGATGATTAATAGAGGTCTGTTGGCTTTCCAAAATAAGATGAACAGAATATAAATATTCCCTCTAATAGTACGTTTTTAAAAGTCAGTGAAAAAAGTGGTCTGGGTTTTTATGCTTGAGACTCAAGAAATAATAAAGTCTGTTTTGCACAGTCATTGCCTGAAATACCATTAGTTGAAGCAGCACTTAATAAATGTCAACAGAAGGAACTTTACTTTTAGATACCTTTCCTATAAGAATGAAAGTAAAAACTGGGGGCTAAGCAGAAAAAACACATATAAAAGAAAAGATAGCCACACAAGATTAACCCCTAAAGTGAATGGAAAAGGCTACTGAACACAGGATACGCTGCATATTCCTATTCAAAAGCAACTTATGATAATACTCCTCTTGACTAAAGGGATAGGAACCGTTTTGCAAGGACATAAAGTTGGAAGGGCAGCATCATTTAAGGACCTCTCAGAAAGACAGTTCAAATACTATCAGCATTTGAGCCAGCTTCTTTGTACTTAACATTAAAGTACTTTTTCTTGTCTGTGGCCATACCACCCTGACCCTGCCTGATCTCATCGAAAATGCTTTGTCTTTTACCATTGAATTCTTCCACTTCTAGTTCTGGAGCTACCAGGTAATACTGCTCACAGAGCATCTTGGCTGTTTCATATGCATCTGTAAGAAAGAAAAATTTAACTGTTTGCATCAATGGCATAGATGTAAACATGTGTGTGTATACATAGAAATCAAGACAATTTGTAAAAATTGACTTTAAATGAATCAAACATCATCTTTTAAAACATAGTCTTTTGGCTTTAATACATTACTATGACTAAAACATTCCACTTCCCTAAGGGTTTTTTTGTTTGTTTATTTTGGGTTTTCGAGACGGGTTTCTCTGTTTTAACTCTGCTATCCTGGAAACCACTCTGGAGATCAGCTGGCCTCGAACTCACAGAGATCTGCCTGCCTCTGTCTCCTAAATGCTGGGATTAAAGGTGTGCGCCAACACCGCCTGGTTTCTTTCCTAAGTTTTAACAACCACAACCATATAAAAATCTTAGACTAGTAACAATAAAGTTAGTTTTATGCCATGCACACAACTGTTGAACTTTTGAATACTGCTAAAATATATTTTTCATGAAAATTTATAAATCCAGAACTGTACTTCTGAACATCACAGAATCTGATTAAGTTGTAGTAAAAGAATACTTTCTGTACTTAAAAAAAACTGACAACAGTCAGACCTGGAGAGGTGGCTTGGCAGCTTAGAGCACTTTTGGCTCTTGTAGAGGGCCCAAGTTCAATTCCCAGCATCCACATGGTGGCTCAAAGCTATCAATATGTACCAGGGGATCTGACGCCCTCTATGGCCTCTGTAGGCACCAGGCATATACATGGTACACATACATACATGGAGGCAAAACACTCATATACATAAAATCTTTAAAAACTGCCAACAGTCATGATTTTCCAGTTGTTGCATTGGAACATTTCCAATGATGAGATACAGAATTTGAATTCTTAGAACCACCCATTATCGTCAAAATGTCCTTTAAGTTGGTTATGGATAACAGCTTAGAGCTAATATAAAGTCTAAGGTGCAGGAGTCTGCTTTTCAACAAGGGAAAATAGACATGAGGTAAGAAAATCAAGGTCATTACAAAAAGAGCTAGAAGTTGGAATGTAGAAAGTTCAAAAGGTGGGGGATGAATTAAGAAAGTGAAAGTGCCTCATGACATATTTATTAATTTTTCTCTTGAACTGTAAACCATTTTTAAAAAGAAAAAGACCAATGAAAGCCAATCTGAAGAAAGTATTTGTGTCTTACATTTGTTTTATAACGTTACACAGCATAGTCTAGTGCCAGTTTAGGTGGCCAATTGCTATTCCTTGGCTTGCAAGTCTCTTGATAACTCACTTTAAAAGCTTTACTGACACATACTTCTCATACAATTTACCCATTTATAGCAAACATGCAAATATTTAGTATTATCTGCAAAGTTGTGCACCTCTATCATAATTAACATTTTTATCACTGCAAAAGAAGTTCCACACTATTAGCAGTCATTTCTCTCTGCTCAGTCCTTGGCAACCACCTTTCTACTTCATCAGATTTACCATTCTGGACATATCAAATAAACTGAATCCTGTAATATGTGGTATTTTGAAACTGGTACCTTTCCCTCAGTTTAGTGTTTGTGATGGTTAGCTTTGTCAACCTGACATAATCTAGGGTCACCTGGAAAAGGAGTCTCAATGAGGGACACTGGTCTACGGGCATGTCTGTGGGGGTTATTTTGATTATATTATCTGAGGTGAGAAGGCTTGCCCAATTTGAGCAGTACCATTCCCTAGGAAGGCAATTCTAAACAAGAGTGGAGAAAGCAAGCTAGATACTAGTATGCATACATTAATTCATTGTTCTATGACATTGATTGTAGATGTAAAGTTACAGATTCAATCAAGCTCCTTCCACTATGAATTCCCTGTCATGATAAACTATAACCTGAAATTTAGAGCCAAATAAACCCTTTCTCCCTTAAGTTGCTCTTGTCAAGGCATTTTATTGTAGCAATAGGAAAAGAAACTATGATAGCATTTTCAAGGGTCATCTATGTTGTAAGATGAATCAGTAGTCCATTCCATATCATAGTATAACAAAATTTTAAGTAACAGTCACTGTGCAAATCTATCACATATTCTTCATCCAATCATCAGCTGATAAGACATTTGAGCTGTTCCTATAGTTTGGTTGTTATAAATACTGTGATGAATATTCATGTCTAAGCTTTTGTGTGAACATGCTTTTGCTTCTCATGCACCTAGGAATAGGAAAGTGCTGAACCATATGGTAACTCCATATCAATACTCGAGAACTGCCAGACTACCAGAACAAGAGTTTTCAGTTTCACCTTTACAATTTCCAAAACTCAGATATTCAAATTACTTTAAGATGTTTCATGGGTGCATCTGCAATGTTCTCAGCTATATACCAGCTTCTCGGAGATGAATCAACACTGTGCATAGAGAATATATTTGCTTAAGTTTCAAGAGGTGAGAGAAGGAAGGAAGGAGAGGAAGAAAGGGAGAGAAATAAGTTCTAGAAATTTAAATGTTAAAATTTGACATTACTGTCTTAAAATACAAAGGTAAGAAAAGGATATGTTCAGACTATAAGTTCATGTTGCTACCAAATTAGAATTCTATATTCTAATTATTTAATATTTGTCTCCCCATTAAAAATTCACATCTTATTAAACTTTTAGAATTAAGCAACAAAGATAGAGACATCAGACTAATTTTGACAAAATACAATAAAAATAGAAAGCAAAAAGGAGATAGTAAGAACAGAAAATAATTAGTAGTGTGAAAACAGGCACTAAAGTGGGGCTGAATTTTTACTCTGAAAAAAGTTAGAATTTTACATGACACTAAATTTGCAAATTTTTCTCTAGAATATAACAAACCTCATCATTTATGTGTAAAATACTTCTGTTTTTAAGAGAGAGAGAGAGAGAGAGAGAGAGAGAGAGAGAGAGAGAGGGGGAGAGAGAGAGAGAGAGAAAAATCAAGATCCAGTTCTTTTGCTTGGCTAGTATACCAAACAATGCTACATCTCCACCTAGTGACGTGATAGCACAAAAGCTGACCATGAACTGGTAAGACCCCAAATACTGATATTTATAATGCTCACTATCTATATACAAAGTCAATACACCACAACTCCTCTGGGTATTAATGATGATTAAATATTGAACTTCCTTTCACTATAAAACATTGACAGAAATTAAATCCTCTAAGTATTCTAATTATCCATGGCATTAGCTTTGCCATTACTATAAGTATGGTAACACTGAAAACATGCTATGTACATACAGTGTGTGGAGGATAGTGGAGTCCCAATAAAAACAGCCAACTTCAAACTCAGTATGGCTCCAAAGACCACATGTGAATAAGAATATTTTAGTTTCATTATACAATGTATAGGATTAATGCTGTAATTAAGAATTACTTCATTAATCTTGAAAATCTCAAGACACTGCAATGTAGACTCACACACACCAGCCAGCCAAGAAAACGTTAGGAGTATTGCTAATAAAAATTTATATTAATATGCGCAATTCACATAGGATACCAAAATTCTTTGAATAAAATATACAAATAAGCATCTGATTAATGGCTGGAGTGCAGCTCTGTAGTAGAATACTTGTATATGAAAAGTCTGTGTTCAATCCCAAATACTATAAAAGCAAAAAATAAAGCTTATGCAGAATGAACAACCCTCTGGCCAATGATAAAGTTTTCACTATTCAGTCAAGTGCACTAACAGAAGGTGTTCCGTTTGGTTAGATTGGAGGTTAGAGTCCTAGACTGGTGAAAAAAAGATTAGCAAATTTAAAAAGAGTAGAGATTATTACTTATTAGCCTTTTGGGTAAGGCTGAATGTAAAAAAAGAGTTCAGATTATGAAATAAGTCCCTCCTCTCCTGGAAATTCTGAGGCAGTATATCTTTTTTGAGGCCTAGGCACAGACATTTAAAAAAAATCAACAAGTAGGCCAGGTATAGTGGCACATGCCTTTATAATCCTAGCACTTAGGTTCAGAAGGCAGGAGGCAGGTGGATCTCTGAGTTTGAGGCCAGCCTGGTCTACATAGTGAGTTCCAAGCTAGCTAAGTAATCCTGGAGAGAATCTAGATTTAGGGACCACTTGCTTGAAAAATCAAGGTTATGTCACATGTTTCTGTTCGTCTCTCCCATGACATAAATGATCACAGGGCTCCTGGGGGTTTTGAGAGCACTAAAACAGGGCATTCTTTGCTTAAGTAATTTAACATAAAAATTCAAACAGTTTTAAAAATACCAACAACCAAACTTCAGTTCCTGGTTTAGAAATTTCCTTTACACCTAGAGTAAAATGTAAACTCTCCTTAAATAAGTTCTCTAATAAAAATTTCCTATTTTAAAATTAGAAATCAAATTTTTTGAAAAGAAATTCCCAAACTATTTTTACCTGTACTATATTTCAGCCAGTATTTACCACTAATCTTGAAGAGGAAACATGGGAACTAATTATTACTGCCAGTAAACATAAGTGACAGTTATTGCATTAAGAATGGTTGCAATGGTAAGACTATTTCCAGTAGGTCCATATTTAACCATGAATCAATTTTCAAAAATATTACATAGAAAATTTTAACAGACTATGGAAGTTATTGATTAGACTTCTCTACTCTAAATCAACCATATAATTTTCATCAACTATCAGATTTTAAACCTAATCCATTGGATCACTTATTTAAAGATATAAGAAGCTAGATTTTGAGTATTGAAAAATTTTAAATAAAGATGTCATGGACATAGATACTTTAAGTCTAACAGAATAAAGAAAAATCTTATGAACTCAAGTTTAAAATTCCCATCAGAACAAAGTACACATAAATAGTCATAAAATATTGCAGTCACAAAACCCTGTTTTTATTTATCTTTGGTGTGTGTTTGTCTATGTATGTGCATATTCCTGTACGTGAATGCAAGCACACATATGCCTCAGCGCACAAAGGAAAGTCTGAGGACAACCTCAAGGGTCAGTCAGTCCTTGCCTGCTACCTTGTTTGAGAAAGATGCTTTTACGTAGGTTATGGGAGCCTGAACTCAGGTCTTTGCACTTGCTTCACAAGCACTTTTATCCACCGATAAATCTCTTAAGCTCTGATTTTTAAAATTTATTATTTTAGGTAAGTGGATGTGTTGCATGTATGTCTTGTGTACTATATGCATGCAGTGCCCACAAAGGCCAGAAGACGGCATCAGATCCCCTGGGATTGGAGTTGGAGCCTCTGGAAAAGCAGCCAGTGCTCTTAACTGCTGAGCAATCTCTATAGCCCATTATTTTCATGTGGTAATAATATAAGAGTAATCAAAGCAACATAAGCAGGTGATTTCAAATTACTTTGTCAAGCCAAAGACACCTAAACTTTCCAATTACTGTCTTCTTAATAATACATCATTTTATCAGTTGTTTCCAGTTGGAGATGTTTGGTAGCAGAACATTATTATCTGTTAGCACAACCTAAGTACTTGTTTCCTTAACTGTTTTAAAATTAATCTTGGACTGGAGAGATGGTTCAGCAGTTAAGAGCTCTGGTTGCTCTTCCTGAGGATCCAGGTTCAATTCCCAGCACCTACATAGTGGCTCATCACTGTAACTCCAGTTCCAACAGCCTCTTCTGGCCTCTGTGGGCACCAGACATTCATGTGGTCCATGGACGTACATGCAGACAAAATACTTACACACATAAAAGAAAATAATGATAATAATTTTACAAACTTAAAATGAATTTGTTCTGCATCATCCCATATGAGCCAAAGATTCGGAGTTGGGAATGGTGGAACACTCCTGAAACCATAGTACTTAGAAAGTGAAGGAAAGGCGGTCAGGAGTTCAAGATTATCTTTGGCTATACCAAGTTTTAGGCCAGCCTGTGCTATGTGAGATCCTGTCTTGACAAACCTAAACAAAGAATAAAACAAAAACAATATTGCCCTCATGTTATGTATGCACTTGCTTACTGAGCCAGCTTGAATTGGGGACCTACTTTGCAAGTATCTGAGGATGAGACTGATGGGTTATATAAACCTTCAACTGCACTTTTTTACCCTGACCATCTAGGTAAATGTTTACAAACATCATACTGACCCATGTTCTCCCTTAGAAATTTCTAGAAATGATATGCTACTTTTTAGAAACCCCTTTAAGTTACAAAGAAAATATAATGCAATGTATATTATTAGTATTCATACACAAAAATATCCATCCTAAGTGGAATCTACTAGTTTTCTGAAACAGTATATCCTCTAACTTCATAAACATAGTCAACTAAGGAAGTACAGATAAAACATTTAATGTAAGGGCAATGAATCTCCAAGCTATGGAGATTTTAATGGCCAAACCATTAAAACTTGTAGTCAAAGGTAAAAACACAACGAACTCAAGCAATAAAACCTACCTTTTGGAAACTCAATATGGGGCATTCAAGATGACTGTAAGTCAAAAGGGAACTGAGAAGTATCATGATGTAGGAAAGCCTATAGGGCTTGCTATTGTCTTAAGAGGGCTGCAGTCAAATTAACCAGGATATACAAAAAAATGCAAGTAGAGAAGCCATAACTTGGCAGCTCCAGCTACAAGATACCCAGAACACAACCTGGTATATTTGTTTCCCAATTGTAGTATCTATAATAGCTCTGAATGTAAAGTGTTTTCTGTCCTTGGATTATGATAGGACCCACTCCTATATTTTAATAAACCTATTTCTGGAGCTAGAGTGAATCTGTTAACTTGCAACCTGAGGAGGCCAAATTGAGAGCATAAGATATTATTTCCGAGTCGAAATAATACCATGCACTCAGGAGGCCTTTCATATGCTATCATGCTAACCAGTAACAACATATAAAAACATGATGGGAAAGTTAGCATTCCTGTAGAAGTCAACTTTTGTTCCAAAGCAAAGATTTAGGTTTGTATCTTTAAAACAACTCTCATCACAGTATTTTCCACTTGATTTTCTGGTTTTGTACAAAGAAAGGAGGGGAAAGGGTCATCATGAAAGGCACCTCCCAAAGGATAATAGGACTTCCTTTACAACACTAATTCTAGAATTCACTACACTGATTCTATAATTTACAATGTATAAAGATAGATATGAATCTGCTAAATAAGTCACAAGGAGGTATGGTTAACAGTTCTATACATTCAGTTACTGTTATGCTGGATGAACCCTATTTCTACACATTTATACAACTAAGTCAAAAATAAAAAGTGCTTCTATCCTTCTACATAAAAGTTGTCTGTAGTTTGTCTCATCAGGCCTAAAGTATGGGATCACTTTTAGTTCATTAAAGACTTGTAATGGTTGTAAAACACGTATGTGACACACACGGGCACATGCATGCACATACACACAGGGTCATTTGGGATGGATATTTAACTATGCTTAAATCATGCAAGCTCTTCACAGCCAAGGAAGCCCCACAGAGGTGTTCTGGTGGTGCAGGCCTGTAATAGCAGCTATTCTGGAGGCTCATGAAGAAGGACAAGTTCAAAGTCTGCCTGGGCTACAGAGCTCAGAGCAAGCCAGGCAACTTAACAAGACCCTGTCTCAAAATTTAAAAAAAAAAGAAAGGAGGATCAGAATATAGTTCAGTTGTGGAGTGCTTTACTCAGCATGTGAGAGCGCCTAGGCTCAATCTCCAGTACTATAAAAAATAGTTTAATAAAAGTAGATCCTTGTAATGCGATCTTTGTAAAGGTGGCCATGAAGTTGATTATGTGGGTTTGGCTTTGCAGCAGTGTCTATTTCTGCATCTGAAACAACCCTTCATTGCTTCTTAAGGAAATAGACTACAAAGAGATGAAAAGTATCCAAAGATGCAGAGGAACAGAGAGTGTGTCAGTCCTTCCCTGGTAAGGTGGTAAGGATGTGCATGCATGCATGTGGTGTGTGTGTGTGTGTGTGTGTGTGTGTGTGTTTGGGGGTGTGTGTGTGCATACTTGAGCATGCACATTTGGGGAAGTGGAATGACAGAAGAGTATGAGGAGTGACAATCGCTGCATAGAGCTTCACCAAGAATCTAGGCTTTAGTTATGTCCCCCACAAATCATAAAATAGGATAGTTATCTTTATTTGCAATACACTAGACAGAAAATAAGGAAAAGGCTGTGAAGTGAAGATAAAGGTGTGAGTGGGCAGTGCCTGATGGTATAGGCCTATAATTCCAGCAACTGAGAAGGCCAAGGCAGAAGGATCACACATTCAAAGCCTTCAGGAGCTACAGAATGAGTTCAAGGCCAGCCTAATAGACATGGTGAAACTGTCTCAAAATAAAAGGTAAAAAGAAGGCTTAAATAAAGCTCAATGGTAAAGTTCTTGCCCACCATGTCTAAGGCCCACAGTTCAATCTGCAGCACAGCAAAAATAAGCTGTGAATAGTGAAGAATGAAGGAGAAAGGAGAGACTGGAACTGTGAATAAAACAAACAAAGAAAATGGGTGTTTTATGTTTTGGAATCCTAAATGTCCCCTAAAGACCATGTGTTAAATGGCCTTCAACTTGTGGTGCCATTGGAAGGTGACAGAACCTTGGGGGATAGGGGGTGTAAGGGCAAGGAAGTTGGGTCACTGATCCTGAAGGGGATATTGAGACTCTGGCTCCTTTCTCTTTTTGTCTCCCAGCTACCACACAATGAGCAGCTTTGCTCTGGCATACATTCATTGCCACAATATTCTACACTGACACAGGTGCGAGACGATGGGGCCAAGCAACAGTGCACTGAAACTTTCGATGAATATTTTCTCCTCTAACTTGATTTCCTCAAGTATTCTGTCACAACAATAGAAAGCTGACTGACACAGGGAGTCTCAGAGACTCAGGCATAAACTTTCAGGCTTTTTAAAATTTTCTTTCAAATATGTGTTGAACTACTCTGAATAATATTCAGTTAGATTTTGGTATAAAACTTGTCACTAAGAATGATGCGAAACTTTCTGGCACACCTTGCAATTCTGATCACAGGTTAGAGATCAGCATAGCAACAATATCAGTAGTTAGTATGTACTAGATAAGAGAACAATGCTGACATAACAGCCATGAAGCATAGGTTCTTTCAGCCGTAAGAGTCCAGCCACAAGGCCTTTGGTGCACTGTGGCACTGCTTAATCTCTCTGTACTATGGAAGTTGTTAAGGTTCATAAAACTTTCAATGCTTATCAAATCCCACTGGTTCTCAGCTATAACCTAAAAATTAGTCAAAGCCTTATATTGTAAAGAAACGAGTTAATAAAAATGAGTATTTTTCAAAACTTTACCATGAAAAATTTCAAACATGTAGCAAAGTGTAAACCACAGTACATGAACCCCCATGTACTCATCAAAGCCTCAACTATCCTTCACATAGACTGTCTTTTTTCATTCCCCACCTCTGTCTAATTTTGAAGCAAATCCCTTATTTCATACCATGTACATTTAAAAATATCTCTTGAAGCTATATCTCTAAAGCTATGACTAAAAACATTACCACTGTATCGATATCAAACATAAAAAACTAGACTTTGGATCCAGTTGATTTCAGTGTGTGTGTTTTTTTTTCAATTTCTTAAAAAAGATTATTTTTTACTTTACCTCACGTGTATGAGTGTTTTGCCTGTATGTATGTCTGTGCATCAGGTGTGTGCCTGGTGCCCCCAGAGGTCAGAAGAGGGAGTTGAAACTGGAGTTATAGACAGGTGTGAGCTGCTATTATGGGTGCTGGGAAGAGAATCTGGGTCCTCTTCAAGAAGAGCAAGTGCGCTTAACAGCTGAGCCGTCTCTCTAGTCCACAGTTTTTAATAATAAAATTTAACAATCTTAAACATCTGGTATTTATCAAGCCACAGAATATTTACAGATCATCTATATCTATAGGCTATTGGCACGCCAAAGTTCTATATAAGTTACAAAACAAGACACATTCCCTGGCCTTACATCAATTACAGTTCAAGAGAAAAGGCACACATGCTGGACCTAGTCACCTTAGAACTGAAATCATGTGAGTAAATGTCTTCTGACCAAACAGAGACTTACACAGTCCCAGGAAAACATACTGTACAGGATGTCCTTAGCAGTGGCTGCTGAAGAGCAACCAAGGTCCTTGACAAAAACCAGGAAGAGGTAAGGTCATGCAAACTTGGCAGCTGAGTGTTTAGAGTGAGATGAGAAGCAGAGTAGGAAATGCAATATGGAAAAGGAGACAGGTTGGGAACATGAAATCTTCTTCGCAAAGTAAAAACTAAAGAAGCTCTGGAACCTGATGGATTATAGCCAGCTGAGCTCTCCTGACATAGCATTTATTTTAAATAATGGGGAACCTGTTATTCAAACTCAAAGTTCCCAGTGTTTCAGGGATTTGTGAGTACCTGGCCTGTTCTACCCTGAGACTATGGGCATATTGTCCATCCAGCTAATCCCACTTGCTGTATAGCTTCTTAACACCAGGAGTATGCAACAGAAAGACATATAGATTTGGCAAATGTGAATTCAGCCTCATTGCATAACAACGAAATCTTTAAAAAGTAGCAAGTCAAAATTTAGAACGTCCTGAAATGTTTACTGTTTAAGAAATAACTACAAGTACAACCTTGATCAATGAGGTAGAAATTGGTATTTGAACATCAGAAATTATTCATCCTTTCCTGATCTGGAAATATTTCATATTTGTATTAAGTAGTTTAGTTCTAACATGGCCTCAAATAAACTACAATGCTATTTCTGCCATGGTCAGAGACACTGGGTTGGTATCCTTACCTTTTACCACATCAGCTACGTTACAGGTGGGATCAATACTCCCTATGTGTTTAGGATGAGCTGGATTAGTGTCGCCTCCGAACAGAAGAGCTAAATGAACACAAAAGAGAGAGAAAGGGATTGAAACACAGTACACTGGGATGGCCGAGCACAGAAATGAGTTTCTAACTGTCCAAGGGATTTTGTAAGAATCATTTCAGCATCCACAATGATTTAAGAGTGATGCAATACAGCTGATGCGTAAACAAATATATCAACCAAAAAAGGGGGAAGAATGTATTCTTAAGTCCCATCAGTTGCAGTCAGTAGATCCTAAAAGCAGCGACACATACCAGGTGTCCAGTTCTTTCTCCCTCAGCTGATGGAAACTAGATCAAGACACTTACTTCCATGTTTAGCAGTTTTATCTCCCTGCTCAAGTCTATTGTAGCCATTTATTCGTCACTAAATAGTCACAACATGAAGCCTGGCCAATTGTGAAGAGCCTTCACTAGCAGTGCTGCAAATGCCTCCACTGCAGAGGTTCTTTTCAACTCTGTATACACGAGCAATATTTATTCAAATATTTTTAGGAAATATTTCATTTTGCTCTACACAACAGTTGCAAAATTTTAAATAAAAGCCTAATGAAGCCGAAAAGAAAAAAAAACAAAACCTCGAGCCATATTTCTGTAAGTATATTTTATTTTAGATCAATTAAAACTTGGGAATAACTTAGACTCCACAAAAGGAGAATACCTAAACAAACCAGGAATGGCTTGAGATTATGGAAAATGGTAAATATAGGTATAAACCAGTACATAAAGTTCTAATTCATTAAAAATAGAAAAAACAAGCTGGGCAGCGGTGGCGCACACCTTTAATCCCAGCACTTGGGAAGCAGAGGCAGTTGGATCTCTGTGAGTTCGAGGCCAGCCTGGTCTACAGAGTGAGTTGCAGGACAACTAGAGTTACAACAGAGAAACCCTGACTCGAAAAACAACAACAACAAAAAAAAAAGGAAAAACAGAGGTGCATAAGCTTAACAACTAAATATACAAACATTTGTGTGTGTGTGTGTGTGTGTGTGTGTGTGTGTGGTTAGATATAATATATATTAACAGTTCCATATCATTTATCTAAAT
The DNA here is from genome assembly GCA_026225945.1 of Cricetomys ansorgei. Lineage (NCBI taxonomy): Eukaryota > Metazoa > Chordata > Mammalia > Rodentia > Nesomyidae > Cricetomys > Cricetomys ansorgei. The sequence goes on from JAMJFZ010003399.1 coordinate 1,078,402, forward strand.
GAGTCAAATGAGTAAAAAACAAAAACAAAACATGTTTTGTCCATTCTCTGATTCAGCAAGGATGACTCCAAATATATAGATACTTTTTCCTTCGAATTAAAAAAATCAACCAAGGTGACACCACTGGAAATCAGTCAAGAAGTTCTTTGTGTTCAAAGAATTTTAGATTCCTCATCCCTGTCTATTACCATGGAGAGCAGACTAAAACTCTCTATGTGGATCATGAACTAATAATCTTGTTTATTAAGATTTTACCTATCAATGTGAAACAAAGGAAATTTCTTATATTCAACATTCCGAGTCAATATCCCCAGTATTGATGTTTTTAAAACTAAAAAAGAAAATACATGTTTTGGATTAAGAAAATATTCCCAGATACATTAAATTATCGAGAAATTAATGTGGCTGTTATTAAAGCCAGTCCTTGTATCCACAGAAATGTAACAGCAGAGCCCTTGAAAGGCAGGCAGTGGTCCTGCCTCTAATGTGAGCAACACAAATGCCTTCAAAGTACAGCTTTTCATCCAGAATAATATTGATTAACACATTTCTATAATAGGAAGGATTCATTTAAGAAAAACTGAACTAGAAATCAAATTTCTACAGCCAAAAGTCTAAGTCAGTAAATTAAAGTGAAGTGAAAGAAAAACTTTTCAAAAAAATCAATATGGTTACCTTTTCAAAACTGAACGCAACATAAGCCAACTTACTGTGTTGGTTAATAAGCATGCGGAAAGAAATGCGGTTGGTGTAAAACCGATCGAGGAAATATTGGATGTTACTACTAATGAATGGATCAAACCCAAACTTTTCCTTGTACTCAATCACGCCTTGGGCCATTGTAGGAACAACATCATTGTGCCTGTTTCTGATATTAATCAGAACATGGAGAAAGCTGTGTGAGAAGGAAACAAAATATGGTAAGTCTATATTCTATGGGCCAGAACACACTTTCCATTTGTCTAGTTATCTGCTGGTATCTTTATAAGTAAAAACATTACTCTCACTCAATAGTAAAAGGAAGTAGTCATAAAAACTAAACCCTAAACCAAACTTTGGCTTGAAACTTACTACAGAAATTCTTTCAGAACTATATAAAGTAAAAGGTTCTAATAAAGTTTTTTTTAAAAAAAATAAGTTCAAATACTTTTTAGGAATGCATTGACATTTGGATTTCTATAAATGTTTTCTGATTAAAAAAGTACAGAACACATAAATGTTTCTCCTGACAACATGAGGACAATCCTGTCAAACGTCTCTAAGGACTTAAGAATGGAATCTTAAAGCAATTGCTTCTTCTATGAATAAAGAATGCCAAACTTTTTATGAACCAAAAATTGAAGTATTTTTCTTTCAGCAGTAAAACATGATGATGAAATATACATATGAAAAGTCAATTAAAATAAAAATATTTGCTGGGAGAAGTAGTACATACACATAGTTCCAGATATTCAGGAGGCAGAGGCAGGAGGGTATTTGAGTCAAGGCATTTAAGACGAGCCCAGACAATATAGGAAGACACTTGTCTCAAAATCAAATACACAAATAATTTTCAAGTATTCTGGCACATTATTGTAAAGATGTACAGGGAAGGGGCTGAAGAGATGGCTCAGTGGTCAAGAGCACTGGCTGCTCTTCCAGAGAAAGTAATTTGCACATGGTGGCTGACAATCATTTGTAAGTCTAGTCCCAGGGTAGCTGACACTCTCTCCTGGACTCCATGGACACCAGACCCTCATGTGCTACCCAGATATACATGAAGACAAAACACCCACACACACAAAATTAAAATAATTTAAAGATGTATAGGCAAATGCCTATGAAATATAGTAACTATATAAGAAGATAAGCCAAGCAATGAAACCAAATAAAATCAAGGAGCCAGGCTCAAGGTTGAGTAAGTAGGTATGCATCAAAATTTGGCATATTAAGAATGTAACAAGCAGAGCGGTTTGGTAGCGCATGCCTTTAATCCCAGCACTCGGGAGGCAGAGGCAGGCAGATCTCTGTGAGGTCGAAGCCAGCCTGGTCTACAAAGTGAGTTCAGGGACAGCCAGAGTTACAACAGAGAAACCCTGTCTCAAAAACAAAAACAAAAACAAAACACCAAAGAAAAAATAAAACAACTAAACAAAAGTAACAATGTAAGTAAGTTAAGTAAATAATTAAACCAATTAGCCCAGAGGGCTAACAATTTAAATCATATACCATTTTTAAGCCTTAAGCCCCAAGTGAATGAAAAATGTAAGAGTGGGACTGGGAAGATGGCTTGAGGGGTAAAGTGATGATGATCTGCTGTATCCACAGAAAAACGAAGCGTGGCAGCGTATCTCCGTAATCCCAGAGCCAGAGAGATAGAGACAGGTGGATCCCAGGGGATCACTGGCTAGCCAGACTCAGAACATCGAGCTCCCAGTTTAGTGAGAGAGCCTGTCTGAAATAATTGAGAGTGATCAAGGAAGCCACCTGATGCCAGCCTCTGATCTCCACATGAAAATGCACACATATACATACACATGTATATACATAAACTGCAGTTTCTTTTTTAAAAGATAAAAATGATGAGACTGAAATCATAGGAATAATAAAAGAAAATCAGCTGAATTCGGTATATAACTTTGGGATAAGGAAAGCTATTCTAAGCTTATTATCAAGGGCAGAAACAAATGATACAAAGAAACAAAGAATATGACTGCAGAATTCCAGAAGCACACATTAAGAATAAAACAAGGAACAAGAGTTCTTATACTTAGTGAAGATGAACATCCTACTGGGGAACCAGGAAAAGGATCTGAGAGTAGTGGGAAAAACTATGAAAAAGCAAGCACAAACAATAAACAATTTATCAGCACAAAAGCAAAGTAAATTAAAACAATGTGAAGCTGTTCTTTATAACAACAGCAAATAATAACCAGTGTAGGTTGCATGTGGGCGCTAAATGGAACATTTTCTAAGGGCAATTTAACCAAATATATCTGAAGTCCAAAGAAGTCCACCTCTAGGATCAATGCTAGGGAAACAATTGGACAAGGTGAATAGCTGTTTTTAAAAACTGCTTTTCACACACATATATCATACAAATAGAACATGGCTGGGGTGAAAAGGAGAAAAAAACAAAAGCTGTTTTGGTTAGAACATTGTTTGAGCCAGCAGATGGCTCAGTGGATAAATGCACTTGCTATGTAAGCCTGCTGACTTGAGTTTGGATCTCTGTAACTCATGTAAAGGGAAGGTAAAGACCAACACCCAAGGCTGTCCTCTGATCTCCACACACACAAGAAACACATGTACCCTCATACACAAACACCTATGCTCATATATCATGTACTCATACATACATATGAGTAAGTGTTTTTACAAACTACAAACCAGTCATAGTCCAGCACTATTGGGTCAAATTGCAAGACCTATCTGTAGAAGAATTAATAATGGAAGTATTGATAGCTATGTGCTACACAATAACATTTCAATGACAGACTGTACATAACCGTGTCCCCAAACGATTATGTCACCTGGTAAGGTTGTAGTTAGTATGAGGATACTCTATAGTATTCACACACACACAAAAATTTCCTCATGAAGCATTTCTCTAAAGGTATCTGTCATTGAGTGATGCATGACTGTATTGTGAAACTATTAATAATGGCCTAGAACTATATCGTAGACACTTATTTTTATAAAAATGCTTCACACTCATACAATATGAATGCTTAGGGGAAAATAAGGGTAGAAAAAAATGTTAGCTCTGGTTGTTCCCTAGTAATGGAAATTTGGGATAAGTTTCTTTTACTTTTCTGGTCTTATTTTTCTCAATGAAATATTTCTGTAACAAATACATACACTAATAGCAAAGATAAATTCTAAAACAAGTTCACAATTAGCCAGGTGTGGTGGCACACACCTTCAATCCCAGCATGCAGGAGGCAGGCAGATCTCTGTGAGTACAAAGTCAGCTTGATCCACATAGTGAGACCCCGTCTCAAAAACAAAACAAAACAAAACAAAAAGGCCCAAGCTCATAATTATTCACAAGAAATTTTACAATTGTTAATTTTTCCTGTTACTTCTTTTCAATTTATTTATAAATTAAGTATCTGTAAAATGAAACAACTCATTATAGTGGAGAAACATCTTTACTTGAAGGGAAGAGGCTTACTTTAATGGATTAATTCTCAGAATATCCCCTATCCTCCTGGGCTTTTTCTATCTCCATCATGATGATCAACATGATTGACATAATTATTCCCCAGCTAATGACCCCCTATAACCTCTAGCTGAACAGAAGGGCTATTACTAGGACACTGGCTCACCTCTTACCCCTCCCTTTACTAACCGCATGAGACTTCTCAAATCTCAGCTTTCCAAACTAGCTGCATAAAGTCAGCAAGTTATCAAAACTCACTGAGGGAGAGCTATTGCCATGAAGACTTAGCACACACTAGATTCAGTACTCTCCATTTATACAAAATGTCGCTGGTGGAAAATTTGTTATAGAAATAGACAGAACTCCAGAAAAACCATAGCAATAAATTCATAGATTCTCCAATCTATACCCTCAAAGGTGGAGCTAGAAGCCAGCTTCACTTTGAGAATTTCAAAATGTTCACAAGAAATGGCTTAAGGAAACAAAGCTCCTGGGTTCAATCTATTTAATGTTAACACTTTAAATGACAGCAGTGACTAGGATCAAGGAAGCAATTGTAGTGTGGCTCTAACCCAATGCTTGCACCTTTCCTGTTTCACAGATTCATTAGAAAAATTACAACTAAACCTGAGCTGCCTTCTCTTGGCTGGAGGCAGCATTTTGGCAGTATGGTACAATGCAAAGAACCGTAGTAAGGAAAAAGAACTATGACTCACAGCTAGCTCTGCTATGCAGTGTCACAATCTTGAGCACATTCTTCCACACCTCTGACCTCCATATTTCCTTGTTTGTGAACTCACATGACTGGGCTAAAAACTCTCCAAGGTTGTTTGTGCAGTGCTTCCTCAGTTCTTTGCATGGAATGTGTCCAAGTCAAGTGTCTCACAATTACATGGGATAAGTCTATACTTACAATAAAAGAAAGTTCTCAGCACAACAGGACACCACAAGCATTCATAGTATATGCCCCAAACAGGAAGTAGTTAGAGTGAAGGAGAAAATATCTCTTGAGGGAAATACCCCCACTTACAGCTGGGATTATAGCTTGCTGGAGAACAAAAGTGGAAAACTGAAATACTTTCCAGTAACATGAAAATTCAGCAGTATGTGCAGAGTGACAGCATAGAATTCAGGTTGTTGTATTAAAAAAACACTCTTTTATGCTTCTCCAAAACAAAATCACTATAGTTTTCTGAGATCAACTGTAATGCCCCATTGGAAAATATTTTTTAAGTCAATGGATTAGATAGATAATCCATGTATAAATAGAGGCTACTGCATTCTTAAAACTACCACTAGATGGAACATTCACTACAATGCTTCTATTAAGCTAGTGTCCAGTTCACTTTGAGTAAATATATTAAGAATTGGGTCATGAAATATTAATTGAAGTTTCTTTGTGTACTATGCTAAATTCTTAAATTAAAAAAAATCCAACAATATCATTACCCAGAATAAAATTAAAACTATCTGAATTCTAGCTTTTGTGTTCTCAAATATATATGTAGTATGTGTGACTGTATGCATGTTAGAATGTGATACAAATGGGCATGCACATACATGTGGGGGCCAGGTTCGTATCAAGTGTCTTCCTCATTTACAAAACAGGATTTGAACCAAAGCTCATTTATTTGGGTAGTTTGGCTAGGCAGCTTCTCTGGGATCCCCAGTGTGACTCCCAAGCACTAAGATTACAGGCAGGCTGTTGCGCATGCCCAGCATTCACTTGACTACTTAACTGCAGATCCAAATGAGGCCCTCACACTTGTGCAGTAAGCATTTCAACAACTGAGTCTTCTCCCCAGCCCTGAATTATTATTGAGCTTTAATGAAACAAGTTCCATTTATCAAAATGTTCTTTTGCCTAAATGTTTTTACTTTTAGGTAAATGGCACCATACTTACTTGTCTAAAACCCGAGGATCTTCTGGGCTCTTGTTTTCATATTCTAAAAGTTCAAGGAAGCTCTGCATATACCTAAAAAAATAAGAGTCACCACATTAGCTGCCTGTCTAACATCCTTGCCCTCTCCACAAGAGTAATCCAAGTTTTCACTTGGGTTTCACCACACTCCCATATGCAGCTCAAGTGCTTCAGGCTAATTTGATTCCTCCAGAAAGATGGTAGCCCCATCTTTCTCTGGGAGATCAGTTTTCTCTTGTCAATAATTGCTCATCAGTCTCATGGTCCACAGCTATGAACTGTGTGCAATCTCTGAACACAGGAATTGACTCAGGAATAGAACAAGTGGTTCAATTCAGGCTGAAAGAAGCACACAGAAGACTTGCTGAAGGTCTCTGGGAAAGAAATTGACATCTCTGGTCTTGGACAGTGTGTTACATGAATATGAAAATCTACAACTGATAAAGCTAGTCTGCCACCTGGAAGGAAGCTCACCTGAAAATGAAGCCAATACTATCAAAAAACAGGGCTTTGATTAGCTTTTGATTAGTTTCACAGGTCTCTGATTCAAACTAACAGGAAAAGCTTATCCTATGACTGGCCTTTCTAGTTGTACAAGCCATGTTCAGCTGTACCGTCTGCTATTACAAACACATCTTAACTAATACTCCAGTCTACAGTTCAATTACTCAAAAAGTACATAATATTTGAGACAGCGTCTCACTATGTAGCCTTGGCTGTCCTAGAACTTGATATGTAGATCAGGATGCTGTTGAACTCACAGAAATCCACCTGTTTACTGCCCCTTTAATTCAGAGATTAAAGGCATGCAACCACCACAACTGGTAAAAAGAACATAAAATTTTAAGAAACACCCCAGTTTGATCCTGAAGTGTACACCAAGAATAGAAGAAGGCTCCTTCTCAAGAGTAAAATTAACTTCATCAAAATGTATTAGAGAAATGCATGTTAGGCCTTCAGAAAAAGATTGTGGATTAATCATGATATTTCTCAATAAGGGCCAACACAAGAAAAAAAGTGTACAACATTCTAATTCTTGAGTCTTAATAACATGAGCTCCATTTATCAAAATAACTCAGAGAACATAAAATGGAATTCAGAGAAGCACATTAGTGTGGCAGTTACATTCAGCCCAAACCTGCTGAATCTAGCACAGCTTCAGATATTCCAATTAAAAGTACATGATTCTCTGCTTTAGGGCTTAACAAATCCTGAAGGATTTATCCCTCTGTTCCAATCTAACAATTAATTACCACTAATTCAATTAGAGAGGATTAGAAAATTCCAGTTACCAAAAATAACTGTTATACATATAAAGACATAAACAGGAATGACATTTTGATTCATCAGCCTCAAATGAACTTTGAGATAATGCCTCTGATCTGAAAGTACACTCATATTTGAATCTTCTTTTAAGTTTCTGGGCACAGAAGACTATGAGTTAGGTATTATTAATAATCATTATATCAAAACACTCTCAAATGTCAGAGTTGGTCAGCCCCAATGAGTTTGTCCATCTGTCCTGCCACACATGAGCAAAGTTAAGCAGGCCTCTAGCCCTTTCCAAAAAAGTTCTAAATACAGAAGAATCCAAAATTATACTAAAATTCATAGCATGAAAGAAAAGTAGGAAGACTACAGAGTATCAGAGGTAACAGTAGCAGAGTCACTGTTTTACACATAGTTCATTTTTAAAAGCAAATTATAATATCACACAAATACATGATCCTAAGCTGGATTCTTAAGACAGAATTAAAAAATAAAAACACAGGAGAATTAATAAGACAATTAGTAAAATACTAACAAGTACTAATTATTAGGAAATATTACTATATCAATGATAAACTGCTAAATGTGACAATTATATCACAGTTTTCTAAACGTTATACCCAGAGATGTGTGTTAAAGTACTTGGGGGTGAAGGAGCATAATATCAACCTCAATCCAAATGTTTCAGGAAAAGCAATGAATGTTTGTATATGTCAGTCTGAAAAAAGAACATCAGAAATATAGCCTAAAAGATTACTGATAATTACTTAGAAGATATTACAATGAGAAAGCTACAGGAAGCCATAGCCCCTCCTTGACCACGCTTCTAAAATCCCTAAGTCAACATGCTTCTTTTTCCTACTCCCTTTTCCAGTTTTTCCTTTCTTTGGTAATGGTTCTTTGTTACACAGGGATGCTGTTTTTATTCATCTTGCTTCCTCTTAATACTTAAGGCATAGTCAGTAATACATGGCTGACAACAAGGGTGGGATGCATTGGAGGTAGAACAGTTGCTGGCCAGATGGCCTTATAGAAATACTTTTTTTTATAAGGCTGTAGAGGCCTCTGTACAAGCTTATAGACCCAGACAGAATCTTATGCTAGTCACTAACAGTCAAAATAATCTTCCTTAATAACTTTCTAGCTCTAGTCACTCCATTTTGATCCTGACCAACTTTTACATTTTGTTCATGCATATGTGTATGTCATATAATATACACATACACATGCACATATATATTCATACTTTCTCCCCCATCTGTGGTGGGAAAGAGACACAGAGAGAACATAAACATGAATTATGAAAGATTAAAATATAACCAAATGCTATCAGTGAAGCTGGATGAAGTTATATGCCAATTCTTTCTACTAGTCTTGCAATTCATAAGTAGGAAATTATTTTTCAAATATAATGTGTAAGAACAAAACACGGCAGGCACATAGTCTGAAGTAGACATGGATGATGGAGAGGATACAGAGAAAGATTTAATAGTAATCTGAGTCTAAACTTCACTTTGCCAGTATGTATATATAATACAAAAATAAATTTGGTATTGACTCGTGGTTCCTGGTACAATTCCTAAACTTTCAAACTTCCAGTATGACAGGAGTATCTTTTGTTACTCATAAGCACCTATTGCTCACAACTGAGGTATTCTAATGAATAAGGTGGGGACTTTAGACAGTGTAAACATGACCCTGATCAAAACAATGAGCAAGTGACTGGAGAGCTGGAACTTTCAGTCCAATTCCCAACTTCTGTGGAAGCATGAGGCCTGGAAATGAAACTCTATAAAAACTCCTGAATTAGATTCTGAAAGCTTTGTGTTGAACACCTGGAGGCACCACCAAGCACAGGTATGGATGCTACAAAGCCACACTAATACCTTGTTTGATATGCTTCTTCCATTTTGCTATTTCTGAGTTGTATCTTTTACAAGCCACCTGTAAATATAAACAAAGTGCCTTCCTGAGTTCAATGATCCACTTTAGCAAATTATCAAACCTCAGAAGAGGGTTGTGGAAACTCAATATACAGCCAACTAGTAAAAAACATGGCCAATCCAGGACTTGAAGTTGGCAGCTGACATGTGGCATCAGTCTTGGGGGACTGAGCAATTAAATTGTGGAGTCTGTGCTGACTTCAGACACTTAGTGTTAGGACTGAACAGAGTTGCTGAAACACCCAGCTGAGAGAAATGGTAAATACTGGAAAATACTTCTGAGGCAGTAGTAATTCACTTTTAAAGTTCCTGAAGTAACTGCTACGTAAGCAATGGAAAACTGTTTGCTACCACCTACTGGATCAAAGGACGACTTTGCCTACCTAGGATCCTCAATATAGTGGTCCCTGATAGTAACAATTTCTACAGCAAAATTTTCAATGCTGGTCTTGAAGCAACAAAGAAGTCTCATGCAAACAAGTATTTGCTGCTCCTTCCTTCTCAAACAAGCTATGGATCCAGAACAGAAAGCAACTATGGTATCAAATCCATAATGATTGTTCTCTGGTCTTTCCTACAACCTAAGGACTCTGCACCTCTCAGTCAGCAGCTTCTTGCTGCTTTTCTGGAAAGGGAGTTAGACAGCGAAACCTCTAAGATCATCTAAAAGTGTGGGTAGCAGAGGAAGTACTGAATGAATGTTTTAAGTATCGGATGATGTCTTGATGTGAATGCATATTATTGACATGAGCATGGTCATGTCTAGAATGCCAATGCCTCACACCCTATTGCAAACAGGAAAGTTCATCCCCTGGTCCATGTGCAGATGTTGACAGTGTGTATAGAACACATCCACTGAAGCTTTCTCCTCTCAGATATTTATAGCTTGAAGACTGTTCCACTACCACCCTCTACCTAGAACAGCTAAACTTGTCTCATTAATTCAGCTGCATACAAATAAATCTGCCTTCTTAATTCAGGGCTGATGTTGATGCAACTCCATCAGAATTCATGACTTACTACTCGAGTCCAGCCTTTTCAGTATGTGTGTCTGTCATCTCTCCATTCCCTGTCACCTAAGTTAGGTCAATCCATAGGCCATGCAAGATCGTAGTATAAAATAGTGTAGTGGGATATTTGAATTAGATATTTTATAGTTATATACTGTCTTTACAGAATGGTGCTCCTGTGGACGTGCTTCCTGTGCTGTATGGGGAAGGGCGCTTCTTAATACTTTGCAGCTTGCTTCATTCTGTGAAAGACTTGCTTCCTGCACCTGTTCACACATCTGTGCTAAAACAATGGGTGTAGTCCCCTAAGATCTCCACATAAACAGGCCATTTGTTTATGTCAATGCAGATGAAGGATCCTTAAGGCCCTGGCCCTAACAGGTTATAAGCTGGAAGACAAGAGAAGACTTTGGTTTTCTCAACTTGGACACCTGCTGGGATAGGTAGGAATAACCTATGTGAGGTTATTCTTTTGTGTAAATAAGACCTTTGTGGGGGTAGGGGAGTTTTGAATGAAAAAAAGACCTAGAGGAAGAGGCAGAGAGAAGCCTAAGCCGTCTAGGTATTGTACCAGGTATTGCACCTTGGAGTGTTGTTCTTGCTCTTTATCGAAACCACCACAGATATTAATATTTCCTTTACAAAATAGTGCTTCTCAGAAGAACTTATATTATTCTTGAGGAATGGCTGTTGAATGTCCATTCTCTATCAGAAGCCAGTCCACCACAACTCTCTAAATACAAGCTAGTGTTTTTTAGCTTATGATGTTTTCTTAAGATGGTCTCCTAGTCCTCTACACCAATCAATCAATTCCACACACCTATCAAGGAACAGTACAAGACCACAGGCAGCATTTTCTGCCCTCCTTTTGTTCTTACTACACTGTTCCTAATTAGCAATATTATGCAACCCGGTCTCTCCAGTCCTCCAGGTCTTCTCCAGATATTTCTACTATGGTTTTATAGCAGAGCAGACCAGACATAGCAAATCCCTGTCTAAAAACACCACCTTTTCTTACAGTCTCCCACTGGATGACTCTCCCCCTCAGGGGAGAGGAAGGGAGTCATCACAAACTCCACCCCTGTTAAAGAACACATACATGCTTTACAAGCAGAGCTATAACTGTTATAGCTTTGTTTTAACTTTAAGATGAAGCACAGCATGGAGCTGATATTTTTTTCCCATGTGAGGTTCCCCCATAAATGACTTGTTCTAAGAGTACTTCCTTCGTGGAAGATCTTTAACACAAAGACAAAGGAGGCAAGGCTGAGACTTACTAAAAGTAGAGAATATCTCCCTACCCAAAAGAGGGCAAATGGGCTAGGCATGCAGCTCAATTGATGGAATGCTTGCCTAGCATTCTATGTTGAAGCCCTGCTTCAATCCGCAGCACTCAGGAGGCAAGACGATCAGAAATGAAAGATTATCTATACTACAAATTGAATCCAAGGCCAGTCTCAAATACATGAGACACTTTCTCTTTTATTTTTAATGAAAGTGGATCCACTGATAACTGGACACTGCATTGTCATTCCTTTGTATTATTCTGTTTTCACTGAGCAACCATGTGTATAATAAGAAAAAAATGAAAAGTTAAAGTATCTTATGGTTTAAGATACTTTCATTAAACAGTTTTAAAATGAATAGTTAAAAGAAAAGCTTTTAAATGCAAGGAAAACCCAGCCATCCCAAGTGACTCATTCTGTGGAAAATGGTTCCAATGCCAAAATGTTCCAAGCATTGTGGGGTGATCACATTTACTTACCAACTCTGAACTAATCCCACAGAAGGGCGGTTCAACAAGTTATCTGGCAAAAGATTAACTTCTCTCATTGTGTTAGCCAGTCGCACAGGAAGCTCCTTGCGCAGAAACATATATGAAGTTTTTTCACATGCATTGTCTCTTCCTATTAAGAGATGAACATATTCCATAAAATTAACATTCAGAGTCATAAAATGCCCTCACGTTAACAGAATTACTTCTGGTCAGGGAAAAAAATTAAGTGTCTAAATTTGTATTCTCTGAAATACTAAGTTTACAAAAACCACTTAATTAGAAGGAAAAAAACATTTACTCCAAGAGGCAATCTTGAAAGCAGTTTTTTTTTTCTTAACACAAATATGTACCTAGAGTCACTGGCCACAATATAAAAATGACTTGGGTTATAATTTGAGTTTGTTTTCAAGTAAACACTATGGAAAAACTGCCAAGTACAGAAACAGTACAACGTGTAAATCCACTCCTGCTCATATGGGTTTTCTGAGAGGCAACAGGATCCATTCATTCTGTAAATATTTCTATTGTGTGCCAACCATTTGTTAAGAGTTTTCCTCCAGTGTGTTTCCTTAGGAAACACATTGCTCTGCCACTCTGGAAGCAGAAGTTCTGCAATTCCAAACAAGGGGCTCTAAGCCACAGGACTATTATTTCTCAAAGAAATGGCTTACAATGTGCTCCCATGTTGCCGCTCTAGTTGGAACCGTGAACCTGGGGGACTAGGCCCTAAAACTGAGGCAGACTAAATTCTCACGGAATAGCCAACTTTATTCAGAGCTTCAGACAATTTATACTCTGAGGGTTAAGAAGAGTCACCTGAGTAAAGTGTACAATCACAAAGACAAGCTGTGCATAGCAAAAATATGGTTTTTCCATAGAGACATAAACAAATAACAATAGCTACCTGTAATGAATAACCTAATGCGAACTCACTCTTGTTACACCTGGGAGGGGCATGAAATCACATTCCAAGAACAATTCCTCCATGTTTCGGAGGAACAGAGATTGCAAGACTCTTGTCTTGCTTACTTGGAATTTTCTCACGAGGCCTCAGAAATCTCACATAGCTTTGTTCATGGACTGTGTTCCAACACTCCCAGGTGAATGACCCACTATGACACATCTAAGAAGGAAAAATGTATCATACAGGAGGTCAGTGAGGTAAGGCAGGAACAGCAATCAAGTAGCACATGAACTCACTCATGTGTGGAATAGCAGAAGCAGGCTAGACTGGTGGCTCCAAGAGGCTAGGGATAGTGCAGAAGGGGTGGGATTTTATCAATTAAGCTTAAGTTAGAAGAAATAAGTTCTAGTGTAATGCTGCACAATATGGCCTACAATTGTGCACCGTACATTTCAAAAAACTGAAAGGATTTTGAAAGTTTGACACAGAAAGAATCAAATGTTTGAAGAGGCAAATATGTTTACTCTGATATTAATATTATATAAACTATATCATGTACTGAACATTATATGCGGCTCCATTAATACGATCAATATAAACAGATTAGGTTATTACATATCAAATAAAAGGTAAAAAGAAAAGACATGTTTGGGGAATCTTCTGGAGCTGGTTGATATTTACATAAACAGGGCAGGGTGAGAGAAAAGTCATCTGGCCACCTAAAAGAGGAAATCTGAGCCCGTCACCAACTGCCTTGTGGCCAGTGCAGTTCCCTAAATCTGTTACAAACGTATAGCTGGGGGATAAGTATGAAATAAAGGATATGAGCTTTGGAGACAGAAATAGTCTCTGGCCTCAAGCTGGCCATCTTGGGACTGTGAAACATTTGCGAAGTTTACCACACCTCTGAACTTTAGTTGTCCTAATCTATAAAACAAACTAGGGGTCAAACTTTGTAAAGGCAACATGTAATCCTGATCCTCCTCCATTCTGTGATACTCATGGGCCTATCCCATCTCCCTGGCACTGGCTAGGCCTCCTTGATGCTCCGCACTCCCTGGAAGCTGTTCTAGAATGAGCCAAGACCAGACCCAGGGGAAGGAAGCAGTGCTTTCTTAATACTTCTCTCCTCCAAACTCTCCTTATTTTCCCCTGTATATAAAGGCAGCAGCTGAGAGGTTCTCACACAATATTTTCTAATGCTTTCACTTTTTTCCTTTTCCTCTCTACAAAATAAAGTCTGAAACAAAAGGATCCACTGTTGAAAGTCATCTGTGGATCTTCTTCACCAACATGAACCCCATTTCCATATTTAAACAAATTAGAATGAAATATTCGTCTTCAACCATTATTTCTTTCATTCTAAGTGAGTATATTGGAGGTCTTTGGTAAGGAAATCTTTAATGGATGATTTTTTCACTTTGCACTCTGATGCTTATTGGTCCTCAAATACCCACCCCAAGGAAGAGGAGAAGGGGTGCAATACTCCAGACATGAGCATCCAAAGCATCCTCTACTTTCTAGAGGAGATTCTGGTAGTTTTGCTTCAAAAATACATTATTCCTGAAATGATCCATAGAATTTGAATTTTAAATCCACTAAAATGTTGGTATTGCCATAGTTAATCTCTCACTGGAGCTACTATCTAAGTTAAAACAAAAATCTAGGTTTTTACAGGCCAAAAGAAACACTCTAGCTTCTGGTAAAATACATAGGCAAAAGCACTTGCTAAAGCACACAGAAAATGTCACTGTGGGATGACAAAGACAAGCCTTCAACCAAGCTTCTTCTGAAACTTATCTCTCAACAACCCTGACCTTACCTATGTTATCTATGTCAACTCTATGTCGACCTGCTTAGAAGAGTTGTAACAAGAACCTTGCTAGGCCATTTCAGCAAAAGTCCTCTGCCCTTGGTGTCTGGTGCCTTGGTATCGATCAAATTTCTCACATCCTATTCTAGATATCTAAATACTCCAGACAGTTTTCAGCATGAGTCTAGTTGATCTAGTAAGAGTCTCCCAAAGCACTCACTGAACCCTCTTAGTAATTTTCTGCGCATTGACCCTCTCCTTCACATAGATACATATACTGTTTCTGACCTATAAATCTCCACTTGTTCATGGTTCATTGATGTAGAGGAATGTTATTTTTTAATACATCAGCATGGCTGCTCTAGGGTGGAAATAATGTTGGTGCACACCTTTAATCCAGGAATTCAAAAGGCAGTGGTGGTGCGTGCCTTTAATTACAGCACATGGGAGACAGTAAGCAGAGGAGGAAGCAGAGCTCAGGAGTCAGTGTCAGACAGAAAGTGATGTCTGAGATCACTCAGAGTGAAGGGCAAAGTGACAAATCAGAGGAAGAGTTAGCAGAGTGAGGACATGCCCAGCTCTCATGATATAAAAGCAGGCTCTCAGTTCAGAGAGACAGAGTTCAGAGAAGCAGAGAGAGGAAAAGACACAGGAGATAATGAAGGAGTCTGATTTAGGATAAGGCAGAGAAGCAGAGAGGCTGAGAGAGGCAGTGTGGAGTAGTAAGAGCTCACAGAGACACAGAAGCAGTCTGAGGAGTCTGAGGCAGAGACACAGAGGCAGTTTGACAGAAGTCAGTATCAGATGAGAAGAGTGAGTCAATCTGAAGCCAAGCAGAAAAGTTCAGTTTGAGGCAGAGAATCATCCAGAGTCTCACAGAGTCAGAAGAGTTCAGTCAGAAACAATCAGCCAGCTCAGAAGGTCAGTTTGAACCAGTTAGCTTGGAGAAGAGTTGAGTTCAACGCAGCCCTGAGTTCAGAAGGAGCTAGTCAGAGTGACTCTGTCAGCAGGAAGTCTCAGAGGCTTAAATGTTCTAGATAGTACAGATGCTGATGCTGAAGCCTTCCAGTCCTAGGCTTAAGAGTAGATTGTACAGAGATCGAAATGCTCAAGCACTCCAGGACTAAGGACTGTGGATTGAATGAGGCAAAGAACAAACTGCTCTTTGAACTGAAACCTATGGCTACACATTGAGAGTTGAACCCAATCGCTTTCTTCTACTACAAAATCTCACTATACTGGTCACTATTGAATAAAATTTCCCCTACTATCTGTCTTAGTCACTTTTCTATTGCTGTAATAAAAATGCCATGACCAAGGCAACTTATAAAAGAAAGCATTTAATTTGGGCTTAAGTTTAAAAGGGCTAGAGTCTGTGGCATTCATAGAAGTGAGTATGGTAGTGGGCTGGCAGGCACAGCACTAGAACAGTAGTTGAGAGCTCACATCTTGATCCACAAACAAAAGGCAGAATTTGAGAGCCACTGGGCTTTCAAAGCCTGCCCCCAATGACACACCACCTCCAACAAGGGCCATTCTCATTTAAACCACCACACCATCTTTAACAAAAATTACTAGTAATTTCTTAACAGGGAGAAGAAAGATCTGGAATGGGGAAGAAGTAAAAGACCCCTGTACTAATGAGCTGCAACTAAGAGTATCAGTATGAACTAAAAACTTTAAAAAACTGAGGTGTTTTTTTTTTGGGTGGGGGGAGCTAGTAAAACTTTACATGCTTAAACTTCCTAGTTTGTAGCTGGTTAGGAACAACAGATTAGAAGCACAAGGGTAGGATGAAGAAAAGGCTGTAATCAGCAAGAGCCAGCCAGCAGGTCCACGTCTCTCCTCTGAACCCATGGGACTAAGTGGTTGCAGAACTGAAAGTTTCCCCAGTATTAAAAAGTAAAGAGTATATACCATACTTACATGATATGGGATGTATACAGATGCAATATAGCTACAGTGAAATTTATGAACATCTACATTCAGTAGGACAAAGTCTATTATTTCAATTCAGCTCAAATCAGATTCTGCTGAAGAATAAGTTGGGCACCAAAACTTAAAATTCTATTTTCAGAAAGTGTATGGCCTTGTAGAATAGCAGTAACAAGATCTGGTACTGGAACTAGACTTGGATCTGAATATTAAGCACTCAAAGACTTCTTTACCCTTCTAAATCTCATTTTAACCATCCATAAAATAATAGCACCCTTTTCACAGAGGTTTAGTGAAGGCTAAAGTGTTCAACATTGAATACTGATACAATCTTTAATCTCAGAAGTAGAGTTCATTAAATAGCAATCAGTAATGCCTAAAAATGATCAAGGAGAACAGATCAAATCCATGGGCAGCAACATCGAATTGTCTGCTACACGCACCGGCAGTTTTCAGAGAATGACTGCATTCTAGACTGCTGTGACTCTCAGCTCATCTGTCTACATCACATTAAAAACCATGAAGATGTCCTCAGTGTCCCTACCATTCACTATTTAAAAATGAAAGTCCTAGATGGTATAGCAGTCAACTCTGCACTATCTAGAAAACTGAACCTTAAGGTATGACCTAAGAGAACCAGTTTCAGAAAGTATTTGACTGTGGTAGAACTAGATTATCAGACTGTTACAAACCCATGGAGAGGAATTTTGTCTTGATATCCCCCATAGCACCCCTCACAACACCTTGATTGTAGTTTCTCAATGACTTTATGGAAGATGTGATCATGCTTTCAGGTTTGTATTTCTAATGCAGAATAGGTAAAAATCCCAGGTTTTTCCTCCTACATTCTAATTTAGCTTTAAGAACAAATTCTTTGTACTTAGCTACCTTAATTATATATCAGCTTAAACAGGAGCATAAGTCTTTTCAGTTAGCTAATTAGTGAATCTAAAAATAAATGTCTGATTTTTACAACTTTTCTGTGGCTTTCCTCATACATTAAAGATATTTTATCCTAGATGTTGAATACTTAGCATAAATCAAGGGATTCTAGCAACTATTTTTATAATAAATGCATCAAAAAACAGTTTTTAATAAATGTCCCCCCCAAAGGTTTTTTTTTTTTTTACAGGTCTTTTCCAGCTATTTTTTTCAATTATTTGACTCCATTTCCTCCTTCACTACTTACTTGGCTTATCTACATTCCTTAATTCTTATTTTCTATTTTTATTCTACATTACTCTACATGCTTCCTCTTATTTGATGTTACCAGTTAAAATTTTTCCTAATATCCATTTAGAAGGTGATAAAGAAGAAATAGTGAGGGGGCTTGGAAACTTCTGAATCAGCAATGTAAATAAGTCACTAGCATTTTTTTGAGACAAGGTTTTTCTGTTGTAACTCTGGCTGTCCTGGAACTCACTGTAGGCTGGCCTCAAACTCCTAGAGATCCACCTGCTCTGCCTCTGCCTCCCGAGTGCTGGGATTAAAGGTGTGCACCACCACTGCCCAGCTAAGTCACTAGCTTTAAATACATTCACAGGGGTTGTTTTTCTCCCTAGTTTCATGATCCTTTGATTCTTTTGTCTCTGTTTGGTTTCAGTGCTGAGATTTTAAAGCTTCGGTTCTGCATGTCCTCTTACACTCAGTTCCTCCTTGGTCTCTTTGCTTTTTATAGTCTGTCCTTTCACTGGAAAGTTGGAGATAGCTATTCATGTGCAGAGACCTCTCCAGTTTGCCTGGTCTGGGATGATTCTTTATATTCACCAAGACACAGGAAGAATAGGTACAGAAATTAAAATGACTTTCAGTTTAATTTGGGGAATCCCCTTTGTGGAGGAATCAAGTAACCAGAAGTATTTGTCTAACTACCTGAGAACGAGAGTTCCCAGACAAGATTCTTCCATAGTAGCTTGAATTTTTCTCCCCTTTTTACCTTTTCTTTCTTTCTTTCTCTGTTTTTCATGACAGGGTTTCTCTGTGGTAACTCTGCCCTGGAACTCCCTCTGTAGACCAGGCTGGCCTGGAACTCACAGAGATCTGCCTGCCTCTGCCTCCCAAGGGCTGGAATTAAAGGTGTGTGCCACCACCACCTCCCTGGCTAATAGCTTGCATTTTTAACTCTTTTCAATTAATTTACAGGAAATAGAAAGAAATCATTGTGTCTGTTAATGAGATGGCCTGATAATGAGTGAATTCAGTTTCCTGTGTGGATTACTTAGGCTATCTTTGTCCACATCTTCCAGCTACACACTTGGTGTGGGTTACTTAGAGAATAGCAGTAGGGGAATAAGAAGGTGGAAAAGGAGAACCATGAAAGGGAAAAGTACTAGCAAGGTCTGAAAAAACAACAGAATGATCCTGCTCATCCAGATTGTGTGTGTATGTCTGCGTCTGTCAAGTAGTTTGGAATGCATTTTTCCCATTAACCATGTTAAATTGGATACATTCTAATAGGACATAAATTAGGGTAGCTCTAAAGTTAGGTAAAGGCCACAAGGTACATTTCTGAGATTCATTGAGGTAAAATATTTAGTGAATGACCACAGTCAATAAAGGTAAGATAAAGCCAGTCATATTCAATTGAGAGCACAAATAACCTGAGAATACTATCTATGTTCCTTGGGAAAGGATCAGTTGGTACAGCAGAGACCTTTAGCCCACAAATTTGAAAAAATGACATTCAAGGTTAAGACCTCTCTACTAAGCTTTTATTTTTAGCTAGTTTCGTTCAGAAAATGTGTCACCAATTTATGATAAACCCATAAGCAATGTTTATTGAGTATCTACACCTGTATGGCACACTCTTGGGCTCATCAATAAAATAATCAAATGATTAAATGCTATCATTTCTACTTTGCAGAAAGGGCCACAAAGTATGATAGGATTAAACAGTTCTCCCAAGTCCACACTGAGGGCAGACACCCAAATTAAGACCTGGGTATAAATCTTCATACTGTTTCTCCTATATCCAGACACAATTCAGCAGACTAACAGAAAACTATTTCAATGTAAGAAAATGGAGTAGGCACTAACGTGACAGTTCTGAAATGATAAAACAAAGATATTTTTAGAATTATTCCATTTTCTGATTGTGTATCAGAACAAATTTAGAGAAAATAATATTACATATAAGGACAGTGTTTACGATAAAGAACTGCACTGGGAGCCAGGTAGGTGGTGGTAGCGCACACTTTTAATCTCAGCACTAAATCCCAGCAGAGGCAGGTGGATATCTGTGAGTTCAAGGTCAGCCTGGTCTACAGAGTGCAGTCAAGAGTTACAACAGGGAAACCCTGTCTCGAAAAATCAAACAAAGAGAATTACACTAAAAGAAATGGCATATTATGTTCAATTGAAAAAAGCAGAGGTTTAAAAGTTCAATATAATTGCATTTTATCCACATGTTCTGCCCTAAATTTGCTTAGGTAAGAGATATACACTATCTAAGCTTGGTCATACAATAAATGGGAATATCTACTTCACACGATGTTGTAAAAATTATAGCTAAACCTGTCCACTATTGTGTCTGACAGAGATTATATAGAAATGGAAGTTCACTTTCCCTCCTAGGGGCAGAGGGAATTTCTGGTTTCCTTTGAAAGAGGTAGCCAAGATGTTATGCCAATAACTGGTTGATGATTGGGACAATCCCTTCATTCCTCAGGGCTTCTACCATCTCATGTACAACACAGGGGAGGCTACAGGTGGTCTTTAAGCTCAAGCTTCCACTGGATCTAAAAGGGGAAGATTTAGATTTGTGTCTTTACAGTTTCCAGTTGTATCATACACTGAGCTTGGCTATTAATGGAAATTCTGAGACAAAGCTGGAAAGAAACAATCAAAGAAAGAAGTGGAAGTGGCAAAAGTACACACTTCCATATGTGTTCTTCTGTGTGTCTTCTCTATCCAGAACATCTCTGGGCAAATAAAGGACAAGTGGGTAAACACCTCACACATTCCGAGAAATAAAACAACAACAACTTTATTTTAAAACCTTTAAAAGATAGGCAGGGACAGCAGAAAAATACTATGAAGTCACACAATTCACAAATTTCATTAAGTGTGGATTTGTTCTAACTTCTCACTTATATGAGTGCCTCAAAGGATGTGACTATCCTTAGCAATTTTCTAATGCTTCTCGATTCCTGTTTCATTCTGGACTCCAAATACTCAACTATGTTGGCAATACTCCACAGTGACTTAAGTGGTAATCTTCAGCAACCCATAGACTCTGTCCCCTAAAGTTATGTTTTAAACTCCTGGGCTTGAGCAAAAACTTCTCTGACACTGTGGTTCTTAACCCCTGAAGTACATTATAATCACCTATTTAACTCAAAAGTACCAGCACCTAGACACTACTCTCAGAGATTGAGGTAAGTGGCTGAGGTATGGGAACACATCAGTTTATTATGTATGGCTGACGACCATGGACCATGGACTAGTATCTAATCATATACAACTAAATGAGGAAAAGCAAATCAAAGAATTCCTCAGGCTCAAATGGTGGCTGTTAAGCATTCAAAATTATTCTGGCTACCTACACATTTTAGTCTTTATTTTCATGTTTGGGGTTTTTTTTTTTTTTTTCAGCCTCGTAGCAAACTGACCACAGATACCTTCACAGTCTGCATGCCTGTCTTTTCTGCCCTTTCTCTTTTAGATGATCCCAAACAGAGAATAGGAAAGCTGAACAAATTCATTAAGACAATTATCTGTACTTTACAATGTGGTGATGCTTGACAAATAATGACAATGCTCTTATTGAAGTTTTCCTATTTCCACATCCAGCCCCTCCATCCTCAGCTATAAAGAAGTAGCAGCATGACTAGGTGAACAGAAACCCAGCTCTACCCCTACTGCACATGTAATCCTCACCTGTTCAGAGTTTCAGTTTCCTAATTTATAAAGTGGGTACAGCTGTTGTGAGAATCAAATAGTATCACATTTTATACCGAGTTTTGGTAAGCATTCTATAAATGCTACCGGTATCTACGGAATCTTTCTGAATTGCCATATAAAGTCTTCTTTAATCTCCTACTGGAATAGTTTCAGTGAAGCCAAGTTTAGACTAAAATGGAAAGAAGACTGAGTACACTGGCCAGAGACATTTACAAGGTGTAAACAGCATTAGCCAAAGATGGATAGCGTCCAGGAAGGACAATTTCTAGAGAATAAGGGATTCAGTGTGAGGTAAGAAGTCTTCTCCAGAAGAGCTTACTCCAAAAAAAAAAATGTCTCCTTAAGCACATTATGTGACAAGTACAGGAATAGTAACAGAACAATGACCACTTCAACTTCAATTTAACTGGCAGAATTGGGAAAAAATTAATTCAACCCATATAAAACCAGAGTCAGGTACCAGAAATACCTACTACCAAACTTAGGGAAACATTCTGTGTCACTACAGCATATCCAAGAAAAAGTTCCAATAGAAGCCTGAGGATGTGGTGGCACATCCCTGTAATCCCTACACTCATACAAGAATTTGCGCATGCTCGTCTATCAAAATATAATAGCTGTTGGAGAAAGATAGGTATGCTACAAATTTCAAAGGGCCCTATTGTTTTCTGACTAACACCACATGGAAAAGTATTAAACGTCACGGTGTGGGAAAATACAGAATAGTGAGACTATTTTATACTGACCTCCAAACAGAAATAAAAAACAAGACATCATGGGTGTAAAACAAATGTTATGGCAGAATCCCAGATCAAGTCTAAGAATGAAAGTAAAATCGCCATAGCTGCCAGAATGACCCTTAGAGAAATAAAATATCTTTGAGTTAGAATCTAAAGTGTTCTATTAGAGAGAATATTATCAGTATTGACTGTGTAACATAATTGTTTACTACAATTGTTATATCATTCATTATGGCAGAAGGTACAATCTTAGAGAGAAAATGAACCAATGATCAGGAGCAGGGTTCTCATTAAGAGATATAAAGGATACCTAGCATGGGCTATGACCAAACTCAGTTCTGCCAGAAAAGAAATATATAGGTAAATTAGTCTTCCCTGCCCTAAAAGCATATGGCTGACTGAAGATACTTCAATGCTAGTTTCAATGCCAGTTTACATGACAAAGATGGAAAGCCTGAGAAGATTGGAGGCCCACCCATAGTCCCCCTGGCATATTTTTGATACTATGCTAGTCAACATGTTCTTCACCCACTACTGACACAAAAACATACAAGAAATTCACGCAAATGATTGAAAATCCGGATTTCAGTTATTAAATGTTCAAAGACACTTTATACAGAACAAAAATGCAGGTAATATACCTAATCAGGCAAAAAAAACCTTGTAGTTCCCATTTTAGGCTTTACAGTTAAAAATCACAAAAACTCGTTTTGGCAATCCTGTAGAGAAATAGAGTACACTTAAATTTTACTGACAGTTTTGTAAATTAAACCTATAAAATCTTCCAAAGCCATTCATATGGAAATCCTTTTCAGAAACAAGACACTCCATAAGTAAACTATGAAATTACCTGGAAAAGTCTGAGCCAGCACCAGAAGTCATATTCCAGAAAAGCAAGGCTGTGGGTTAGCAGGAAACAGGACAAACAGCTTTATCACTTAATTGCAACTTAGGAACAATCACTGCTTGTTCTTCAAAGAGGGAACTGAATTGCCTTAGACCAGGGCTGGCAAACTTGTTTTAAAGGACCAGAAAATAAGCATTTTTGGCTTGTGAACCAAACATACAGTTTCTGGTAACAACTCAATTCTGCTGTTGTGGAAGAAACCAAATATACAGACTGTATATAATAAACGAGCTTATCTATGATCCAGTAAAGCTTCAAATAAAGCTTTGACACATGGGGTGTCAAAACTCACAGAATAAACACAAAGGACAATTTCTAGTATAAACTATGGACTTTTGGTGATAGTGATGGTTTATTAGCTATAACAATAATTACTGGTAGTTCCTCAAGGTCCCACACTGGTATAGGATATTGAAGGCAGCAGAGGTTTATGTGTTTAGAAGGTATAGCAACTCTCTGTACTTTCTGCATTTTGCAGAATTTTGCTATGAATCTAAAGATATTCTTAAACATCTACTAATTAAAAAACAAGGAAAGAAACAGGCTTTGATCAGAGATATTCTTAGATGAGGGTATTAAAAAAATTTACCCAACTCTGAGACAGAATTACCACTGAAGTAAAATAATTTAATGCACATACAATATAAAGAAAAGGGAAAGTGGTAAGTTTCTGCAATTGTATCCAGCAACAAAGCCAAGGTTTCCCAATCTTGCCAACAGTCTGATCAATTTCCCAAAAGCTTAATAGGAGAAAACCACCCACACATCAACAAGGTCAGTAAGTGAAGCCGTATCTCTCTTCTTCAAAGAACCCTTATTCACTGCTAGTGGGAGTTCAAAGGAAAGCAATCACTATGATAATCAGTATGCAAGTGCCTTAAAAAGGAAAATAAAATAAGCATATAACCTCGCTAGTCCAATCCTGGACAGAGATACATGCACACACACATTTACTGCTGCATTGTTAACACCAAAAAAGAATGGAAACAGCCATCAACAAATCAATGAACAAATGTACACATACACAAATAAATTTTGATCAATCCTAAAGAAAAATGAGATCATGATATTTGTAGGAAATGGATGGAACTGGAAACTAAGCAAAAAAGAACATGTTTTCTTTGTCTGCAGATGCTAGGGTTGTGGATGTGTGTGTATGTCTCTTTGTGTGTGTAAGTCCTGAAACTAGAAAGGTGACCATGGGGAGGAAAGACATCTTAATAGAGGGGAGAAAAAAGATGGGTAATAGAACACAAGTGACATGAAAGCAAATAGGGAGGGGAAGGGAGCTAGCAGGAGGGTGGCAGAGGGAGGAAAAAGATCAATACAACAGGATATATATGAAAATGCTATAGTGAAATTTGTTACGTCGTATGATTATAATTGAAAAAAAAAAAAAACTAATCAAGCACATGAAACACACTCAAGTGCTGTAAAAGGGACAAAGCCAGAACTCCAACTTTAGATGCCTCAAAGCCTAATAAATGAGGTTCCATGGAAACCCAGCCCTATCAGATCACAAAGGCCTAAAGGCTAGTTCTTTCTTTAAATACTGACCAACATGCAACAAGCTAAGGATGATATCAAGACCCTGAAGTAAATTTTCTTCTTCACTTTTAATTCTAAATAGTTGGTTTTTTTTCTCTAAACAGGTTGGTCTCATTCTTGGCAATCCCTCACAGCATCAGACCTTTTCTATTTAAAGAAAAGATCTGTTGTGCACATGAAAAGGACCAGAGTAAGCATGCTCACAGAGAAAGATGAGACTCCCCCCCACCCTTTCCTAACACAATGTTTGAAAAAAACCCTCTCAACTACTCCAGGAATGAAATCACTGTTCTGTCCACTGGTAATCAAGCTTTGAAGAGCAAGATTACTTAAAAACCTTAGACTTTGCAGAGAGCAGACATTTGGCACAGAAGTCGATGTGTCAGTGGGTAAGAGTCTTAAAATACTTTCAAAAGGAAAACCGAAGGCAGCTGGGCCCTTAAACCTCAAGAATAGCAAGAACAAGGAAAACTGGCTGCTGCCTTCTAACAGCTAAAGTCTGCAGGATTTACAGAGCCAGTGTGTTTAGGGTAGAAATCAAGGCATGGAGTTCTCTGAAAGGATAGAGGTAACAGTCTGCATTCTGGGGGTTTTATTTGGGAGATACTGCATTTTTATGTGGAGAGGCTATATGCAAGTTTAAATGTCTATTTAAATGACTAAAGTGACACAATGTATAATGACCTTCATGTTATTTATGGAGCTCCCACTCTCGCTGTGCAGAGAAAACTGAGCCCAGGAAGCCAAGAGGTTACAAAGGAGCAAGCATCCACACTCTTGGAAGAGGCTGTGTAAAAGTAACCGAGAAATAAACAAAAGGGAAGTAAGTGTGCAGGGAGGGACCAGAGTGGCTAATGAGAGGACCAGAGACAGAGTGAGGCTAAGCTAAATGATGAAAAGCAAGTTCTAATGAAAATGTCAACTGTCTCCTACCAACTTACTCAACATTCAGAACAATGTATCTTTAATTACTGCATAATAGTCCAAGCTGGTCTTTTCTTAATCAGAAGACAAAAATTGTAAGACAAAATCATTAAGGGAATTATTGACTCAAAGAAACAATTCTTAAGGGACAGAACTGAAGGGTTGTACAAACGGTACAAGAACCCCCATGATATTAACAGCCATTCGAAGACAATACATTAGTCCAAAATACACTTTGCAAAAAAGAAAATAAAATAAGACATGTAAGAGCTATATTAAGAAATAAAATCAATACAAGTTTCTTTTGTACATAAAATGTGATATTACAGTGTTCCCACTAAAAAATTAATGAACTATTTGAAGTCATACTGCCCAACAGAATATGAACTATACATATAATTTGAAATCTTTCAGCAGCTACATTAGCACAAAACAGATCAGATTTTTAATATTTTGTTTATTCTGACATATGTAAAATATTTTAATATGCAATCCATATGAAAGATGTAGAATATGGCTTAGGGGTAGAGCAGTGGCCTACTATACACAAAGCTCTAGATTCAATCTTCAGACCTCAAAAATATTAAAGACATATTTTACTGGTTTTATATTAATTCCTTGATATCTGTTATGTATCTTACATGTACAGCACATCACAATTTAGAAACTATGTTTCCATCACAAAGAACTGGCCTATAATTAGATTCCATAAAGTTTATACTTATTAAGGTAAACTCTTATTTCAAATTTATTCTTTACATACTTGAAACTAATTGAAGGGTGTAGAGAAAAGTCAGTCGGTGAAGTATTTGCCTCATAATCATGAGAACCTGAGTTGCATCTCCAGATCTCACAAAAAAATGCCAGGCATGGTGGCTTAGACTTTTAATTCTCATGCTAGACGGGGAGAGAGAGTTAGATCTCTGTGGCTCTCTGGCCAACTTGGTGAGCCCCAGGCAAGTGAGAGCCTGTCTCAAAAAACAAGGTGGATGGCTCCTAAGGAAGGAAAACCAAAGCTGCCCATTGGCCCCCACACCATATACACATAGTATCTGAACACCCCACACAATACGATCTTAAAATGAACGGAATCAAGTCTGTTTTAGATTTAAATTAAATCAATTCCTTTTCTCAGCCTCCCTAGCCACATTTCAATTGCTCAAGAGGTCCATGCAGTTATCAGGTAGTGACACAGGAATTGGACAAAGGGAGGTCTGGTCTAAAGAAATGAAGTGGGAACTGGATGACTTGGCTATTAAGAGCACTTGCTGCCTTTGCAGAGGACCCAGGTTCCATTTCCAGCACCCAGAGTAGCTCACAACCATCTTTAACTCCAGTTCCAGGGGATGTGAGCCCTTCTTCTGATGCATGCAAGCAAAACATATAATCTTTCAAAATTACAGAAATGAATGATTATATAACAAATGATGTCAAAATTCAAGCCTAAGTATTAATTAAAATAAATGTGGTAAAATAAAGCAATGAATGTATGTGATATGGGAGAAAAAATAAGGCCTAAAAACAGAAGGGAAAAAAATTACAGATGCTTACCACTATGTATGATAGATCAACTGATGTATATACCAATAAATATATTCAGGCTAAAACTATCATATAAAAGAAAACAATTATTATAAAACAAAACAAACTTTACATTCAGAGAAATATTTAAAGCAAAGAAATTCATAAAAACTGAAAATAATTAAGCAAACAATAAGACATGAAACTGGAGCCCAACATCAAATAAGGCTGAATCCAGAACAAAAGTATCAAACTAGTAATGCTAAAGGCTACAACTCACCATGAGGACATGACAGTTAATAAGCAATCAAGGATCTCATTAACAATCATATGAAAAAACTAGGAGATAGATGGAAATACAGAATTATATCAGAAAGCTTTAATTTGTTGCATGTTTGATTCACAACAAATCAAGTGGATTTTAACAAGGTACAAAAAGCCTAAATAACAACATGGCATATTTGATATAATTCTGCAACCTGAGAAGAGAGAATAGCCTCCTTTCCGCTGCTTAAGGAACACTTGTAACAAATAGCCACATTCAAAGACAAATATCAGTAAATCAGAGAATTCAGAGAACGTTTTGTGATCATTCAACAAAATTAAAGGCAATTAATAAACATAATAAACCTACAACGGAAGTTTCAACACTTACAAGCTAATACCTTAATTTGTAAAAGAACAAACATCTTCCAGGATATGGAAGAGATGGGGGTAAGAGTCAAATACACATAGCTGCTAAAGCACTGATCAGAGGCATAACAGCCTCAAGAACTGAAATAAAGGGCTGGAGAGATAGCTCAGCAGTTAAGAGTTCTGGATGCTCTTCCAGAGGGCCTGGGTTCGACTCCCTTGTACTTGCCTTAATTCCTTAATTGCCTTGTACTTACTTAATTCCAAGTAAGAGTGTATGCTCTTACATACACTCATACACATAAAAATACATCTTTAAAAAACAAGGAAAGAGATTAAATAGATCATAACACATGCATTCAATGGACAGTTATCCTGTCACTAAAGATTCATTGTGTGGACTGGAGAGATGACTTCACAGTTAAGAGTACACACTCATCTTGTAGAGGACTGGCGTTTGGTTCCCAGCACCCATGTTGGGTGGCTCACAGGAATCTATAACTGCAGCTCCAGAGGATCCTACCCCTCTCTGGCTTCAGTGGACACTACACTCATGGGCACAAACGTACACTCACATACACATATATACATAATGTTAAGAAACGGCTTGTCGGGTGGTGGTGGCACATGCCTTTAATCCCAGCACTCAGAAGACTATGGAGGAGGATTAGGAGTTCAAGGCTAGCCTGGGCTACACAGTAAGACTGTTTCAAAAAATAAATAAATATAGCTGGGCACGGTAGCAAACATCTTTAATCCTAGTACTCAGGAAGCAGAGGCATGCAGAGTTTGAGGGCAGTCTGGTCTACACAGGGATTTCCAGACCCTGTCTCAATAAATAAATAAGGCCTTACCAAGCTCCAATCTGACAGTTCCAATCCAATGATCGCACAGATAAATTAAATGGATCACAAAACCAAATCATGAATCTAGGAAAGGGACTGAAGTGGGTGTTGATAGTGATGGGAGAGGGATAAAAGAATAAGGGGGAAAGTAATAGGAATGTATTATATCATTTATAAACTTGTCAAAGGACATAGCAAATTTTTTAAAGCACAAAATAAAAAGCAAACTCCTAAATGGAAAAAAAAAAGATGTTATTTCATCTATCCAAACTGGCCAAAAAAACTATTGATGAAAATGATTTTCTAGAGAAATCTATCCAAACAGACTCCAGATGACACAGAAAACCCACACAGACCAGTATCAGAGAATACAGAAACTTGTAAAAGGTTTTATAGGAGTGTTATAGCAAATCTTTAAAGAACAGTTAACTCAAAAGAATAAATTAGTGTTAATGGAGAAAAAGTAAAATTTGTCTTTCTGAAATAAGCCTGCCTTGGATAAGAAAACCTAACAGCCTGCATATGTAAGCATCTACAAATAGCACATGACCAAGAGTTCATCAAACTATCCTTTCTATGTTCACAATTTTCCATAATGAAAAGCCAAGATAAAGGTTACTTGAAAAACATTTCTATTTAAACATGACTTTTCACCTATCTAAAGTGTGACAACCGTGTAGCAAAAGTACAGGAAAACAGGTACTCTGTCTCAGAAACTTCCAATAGGTAGGTAAACAACTTCTATGGAAAAGACATTTGTGAACAATTATCAAAATTACAAATGTGCATCCTCCCTGATGTAGCAAGGTCAATGTTTAGGAATTTGTCTTCTATCTACACCCAGACATACATGAAATTACAATGTACACAATAACTCACTGTAGTACTTGTTGTCATAGCAAAGACTAAAAACATCCCATTAGCCATCAATTGTGAGAGGTCTACTTATACTACACCCATAAGAACACTCAGAAGTCATAAAAAGAAAAGGGAAGTTTACAGGCACATATAAGGTAAGTACTTCTGTATTGAGTTTAAAAAGCAAGATACAAATAAAACTATAAGGTGTAACTCATCAAAAATTGTGAGACTAGTCCACAGAAGTAGGAAACAGGCCTTTTTCTGCCTAGATCCTTTTGTATCTTTTGAATTTGGAACCATATAACTGTCACCTTGAACCAAAAAACAACATATAATGTTTTGTTGTTTTTTTTTTTAAATCTTGCCCTTGGGAATAGTACTACAGTACTACCTTTGTAAATTGACACTGCACTTATAATACTTGCTATTCTTGCAGACTGAATTTCCAGTAAAGATATAATTCAAGAAACTCTTATTTTAAAAGCTTAAACAAATACTCCACAGAGATGAAAGGGGGACAGCAGATCAGCCAGAAGTGCACTTACTTAATGGTTTTTAACCCTGATGATGCTTGAGAGTGACCCTGGGGTCTTCTAAAAATACCAGTGCCCTACACGTCACCCCTATATTACTAACACCAGAAATTCAGGACCTGAGCTCTGGCCCCAAACCACTCATCTCAATGTTTTTAAAAGAGTGAACATTTGTTTCTACATACTCACCCCACAGATTATCCACTGTAACCCTATCCTCTACTATAGTTTTCTTACTCAAATACCATCCTTGCCAAGATGCCTATCAACATGGGACATACTGGCTGGCATAGAAATAAATTAACTGAAATTTCAGACCCACTATTCCAACTATTATCACACACTTTGAAGGTGAAAGTGAGTAAGACTCCTTTTGTTCTTTTACTGAGAATTAATCTGTCTCAGTTTACCCTAACAAAAAGTTCCTATGTTCACAATAATCTCTAAGCCCCAAGTTAGCCCTAAGTTAGAAAAACATGCCTATTTATAGCAATAGCAACATTTTAATTCTAAGCTGTGAAGTCAGGACCTGCCTCAAAACCTCTAAAACTCTATAAGCAGGGTGGGGGGGTAGGATAAGAAAGTGTAGCAAGTACAGGCATTTTCTTCCAAGCCTGACCACCAAAGTTTGCTCTCTGGGATCTACATGGTAAAAGGAGAGAACTAAGTCCCACAAGTTGTCCTCTGCCCTCTACACATGCATCATGACATTCGTGCCCACACAAACACAAACTAAAATGCTTAAGAATAAGTGACTTTTACAAGTTGCCAGAGAGACAGAGAGAGAGAGAAAGGGAGGGAGGGAGGGAAGGGGAGGGAGGGAGGGAGGGAAGGGGAGGGAGAGGGAGAGAGGGAGAGGGAGAGAGAGGGAGAGAGAGAGGAGAGAGGGAGAGGAGAGGGAGAGAGAGGGAGAGAGAGGGAGAGAGAGAGAGAGAGAGAGAGAGAGAGAGAGAGAGAGAGAGAGAGAGAGAGAGAGAAAAGAGTCCAACTACCAAAAAAGATTTTGAAAATGAAATTTAAGACACAAAGGCCAACTTCTCATTCATGTTAAATTTTCATCATCTATCTTTGGCAACTTGATTTCTAAAACTTATTTTGGCATCAGCTTAAACCTTTAACCTATACCTCTCTTTCCATCCTGGCCCCCCTCCCCTAGCATAGACAACATTACATTTTGTATCTCTGGTCATTCCAGAAGGTTCTACATATTTTGTACTTTTTATACCCAACTGACACCATCCTGTGACATTTAAGTCAAATGAATTAAACAGATCTAGGCTTTGAGAGCCTAAGTCATCTTGATTTTTCTTCGGGGATGCTGAGTTCCATTTTTGTTTTATTTTCAGGTGTTTCACAAATGCATTCAGCCTGCTGGAGTTAGAATGACATCCTCTGGGGAAACATGATTGATTAGTTAATAGAAGGTGGTAGAACTATCCCCATCTAAGTTAGGCCTCAGGCTTTATTGGGGTCCTCTCCCTCCCCACCCAATCCATGTAAGGGAAGTACTAAGCCCAGCTGCCAACAGGGTCCAAAGGACACCAAGGAAAAGTGCCCACATTTAGGCTGGAGTTGTCATAGAACTCCTGCTCTGTAGCCAGGAGCACACAGGTTGGCTCTTGCCCAACATCTAAGGCATTTGCAGCCCAGGACTGTGACTGTTTTAACGTGTCATAATGAAGTCGTTCAGGTCCTGCCACTCCAGGCTACCCAACACCTTACAGCAGAAAAGGAACAAAACACCACAGCATGATTTACTCAATCTCAAGGTGTTTCTAAACACGTCTTACTTAACCATTAAAAGCCTCTAAAAATAAAAACATTTAAGAGATCTCTTTCAGAAGTTTTAAGGACAGTGCAGTTTAAGTCAAGTAAATCTGAAGCTAACGATATAAGGCTGGGGAGTCCCGACTGGGATGAGGGTCCTTGGATGGAGCTGGGTATGGTGGTGTCAGTCAGGCCAACCCCTCCACCTCCCGAAACCCGAAACCACAGTCCCAGGGGGGCTCGCAGGCATCCTCATCACCCTGCCTGGAGATTCCCAGGGACTTTGCCCAGAGGCTGAAGAGCTCCAGCTGCAGGCGGGCCAGGGATGGCGGCCTCAGGGGTGGCCCCACGGCGTTGCACTCACCAAAGTCCAGGAACTGCTTGATGGAGAGAGGCGACGGCGAGAAGCGGGAGTAGCGTTCGATCTGCTTGGGCACGGGCTGCTTGAGCAGCCTGTAGAAGAGACGCATCCTCACCGGGACAGTGCGCAGATCCGCCTAAATGTCCCAGACCGCCGCAGGGGCAGCCGACACGGGCCGCAACGCGGAGGCGGCGCCTGAGGGGTTTTACCTCCACCTGGGGTTCGGCCTCGGCGCCACCAGAGCAGCCGCCGCCGCAGCACCTACACAAGCAACAGCAGCAGTGAGGCGACCGCCGCCGGCTGCCCGCGGGTTCTTAAGCCCCGCCTAGAAGAGGCGGGATCTCCCGCCGCACGTACGCGGCGCGCGTGGGTGTGAGGGGCACGAGGGGCACGCGGCGGCGCGCGCGTGCTGTTGATTGGCTGCCGCCGCCGCCAAAGCTTTCTTAAAGCCCTGGTAACATACACAAATCTCCCGCCCTCGTTCGTGGGTCTCAGCGTAGCCCCTGAGAGCCAGGTCGCTACCAGTCCCGCCCCAGATCATGTCTTCCAAGACTGAAAGGTGCTTGGAGACCTGGAGGACGCCGGGAGCCCACGCCCTGAAACACGACCTTTAGCTCTGCCTTCCTAACCCCTGGCCCCCTTTCCGGAAGGCCCTCTTCAGATCAGCTGACAGCTCCTCTTTAAGTTGTTCTAGTTGTTCTTTGCAGTCCTACGCTTTTTCAAATTCTTTTTCCCCTTACATGGTTTGTTCCATCCCCTCTAAGAATAGTGATAGGTTAGCACAGAATTAAATGGAAGCTACCGGTTCGCCCCCCGCTCCCCACATCCCTGGCCACTGGACAGGATTTATTGTAACATAAGTTAACCTGGCCTCCAGAGCTCTGCTCCCTGTCTGCCCACCTTCACTCTGGTGAGAGCACCTTTGGACAGGATTGTTAGAAAAAGTCATTGTTACGTCACTACCTGCGGATCCTGGCCCTTTAGTTACCACCTGGGCCAATAACTGCACAAGAAAGATCCTTAGGCCATTATATTTCATGCCCCTCTCACCACTACCACCATTGGAGAAATCCATTACAAGTAAAAGTCAACAACACTTGGTTTCCATACTTCGGAGATCCCCTTGCCCCAAAACAGATGGGATTAATCATATTAATTTCATTAGTTCCCTCTCTACATACATATCCGTTGTAAAGGCTCAGATTAGAGCTACTGACCTCTCTCTTTCACAGTCCTTCACCAACGTAGAACCCTGACTCAGTTTCATTACTACTACCACCTTGGAGCAGGAATCTATGTTTACACTGTGATAGATTTTCTTTGTATGACAGTGAACTTGAATTCATGGCTCAGTATATGAAATCAGTACTTCCTAAGGTAGATATATGGAACACTGCTTGTTTTAACCATTACCACCAAGCATTGACTTAATTTTTGGTAATATATAAACATCAACTGGAAAGAAAGATAAAAACATTATTTAAGGAAATGAGAAAAGGCACCTTGGACCCACTCCTTTACTCTGTACTGGTTTTCTTAATCTGATTATTAACATAAAGCTATTTAGCTTCATCTGGGTGTCTATGTACCCATTTCTTTGCTTTATAAAATTATTGCACCTCTGTGTTTTGAATGGAAAGAAAAATACATGTATTCAGAGAAAGCCTGTGGTCTTCCCATATTTCCAGATTTCCAAGTACAACATATGATACCTGGACTATTCTGTCCTTTCCAAAGCAAAGCCTAAATAAATTTTAGTAACTACCTTTCTAAAGGGCAGTTTTACCAACAGAGTCGAGCACTGACTGTAGTTGGAGTGCTTGGACCCACAAAAAGAGGGCGTGGCCTGTGGTTGTCTGCTTACTTTCTTGAGTGCTGCCTACAGATGGAGTTTTATTGGTAGCAGTTATGGATGAAGATCATTGAAAAGGGAAAAGTTGGGTGTTGGTGGGGAAAGAGGTTTTTCCACCTATGTGACACAGCACTGCTGATCTTTCTGAACCCATCCATCAACTTTTTCATAGTTTCCTTTTCTGCACAAACTGCTACTTTAAAATTATTTATTCTGGTGTTTTAATTACTTAAAATTATTGTGCCTAATTCTATGCTTCTCTAAAAAAGGTAGCACATTCCCAGAAGTTGGGAAAATATGAAAGAGGCCCATATAATGGAAACTTGTGCTGATTCATGGCTCAAATGACCCAGCCCTAAACTTGATCCTATCATTAGCATGCTGACCTAAGATTAGTCTCCTAGCCTTTCTGTATTTCAGTTGTTTTAATGTCAGGTGCAGATGTATGACTTCTCCCCTTTACATTTGTGACAAATAAACCATATCTAATACAAATATAAGGCACTATTAGTCCTCTTTTGTACATGATAACTATCCATCCAGAATCTAAAGCTAGTTCATTTCAGTGGTAGTTATCATTAGATCATTTGAGTTTAAATCATCTCAAAGTTTTTTCCAGCTTGTTGTACACATTAAAGTCTTGCACAGTCCTCTCTATGGTTCTTGAAATGAATTCTCTAGCCCATTCACAGCAGTAGCACCTGGAAGCGTGTGAGAAATGCAAATTCTTAGATTCCAACCCGGCCCTACTGAAGTCAACACCTTGGACGTGGGGCCCAAAGACTTGACCACAAATCTTTTGATGCTCATGTCTTCAAGAGATAGAGCTTAATTCCACTCCTCCTAAATGTGGGGACAGGTTTGGCATTTTCTTCTAACAAATAGACTATGGTCAGAAGGGAGGAAATTATACTCACTCAGCATTTAAGTTAAAAAACTACTGAGTCCCACAAAATCTGACCAGCTTAACTCAAACTATCAAGGTCACTAAAATATACATATAATATATACATACATACATATATATACACAAATATATATATATATATATTTATAGGCTCATGAGTTGTAATAAATGTACCAATATGCCTAGCATCCTTTCCCCTCCCCTCTTTATCTTCTCCCCTTCTCTCAGCTTCCCTCTCCCTCCCTCTCCTTCCTCTCTTAGGTTTCCTACTCCCACTCCCCTTCTTTCCCATCCCCCTCAAAGCTTGGAAGCAGATCCTCCCACTGTATAAAGTAGAGATGCCATAGCTATGGCCTGGGGCCTGGATTCACACCTCACTGTAATCTCTGAAAGATTCTGTGTCAAACCCATTTAGCCAAAGGAAATATCCTTGGACATCCAAAAATTCTCACAGTTTGTTGCCATAAATGCTTGTTATTACCAGCTGCTAAGCTGGTGATGATTTTTGATGCAAAAAGAGTTAACTCATATGAAAGCCCTCCAGGATTCTGGTGTATGAACCACTCTCTAACCTAACTCCACATCCCTCCTACCAAATGCCTTAGATCGCAATTAATCACTCAAACATGAAGGTGGGGGGGGGCTTCCTTGTCTGAGAAGTCCATCCATTCCCCATGCTACATGGTTTCCTAATAAACAGTACTTTCCACTCTAACCTTCCCAACACTGTGCTATACCATGAGTCATACCCTTTTCCACACTAGACAGTGTTCTGTCACTAATTAAAATCACAACAAATATTCATCAAATAAAAATGACCAAACCTGGGCTGAAGAAATTGCTCAGTGGTTAAGAGCACTTCCTGATATTCCAGAGACCCAAGTTCAGTTCCCAGTACCCACATAAGATGGACCACAACCTCTTGTAACTCCAGCTCCAGGGGATCAGATGCCTTCTTCTGGCCTCTGTGAGTACCTGCACACACACATTTTGATAATCTCTATAAAATACATTGTCTCTTATTTTTAACTACTCTCACTCTTATTCACTTCTCAGTGAATTGTATTTATGTTTGGAGAGAAAATAGCCTGTGTTAGTTGCAATTACAAGAAATATGGGCAATCTTGAAAACTAATTAGCTTAATTCTGATTCCTAGCCATAGTTCTTGGTTTTAAAACATGATACTGCCATGGGGTGTGCAGTAGAGAAGACCACATAGACACAGTCTATAGCCAATTGAAAGTCTTTATTCTTGCTGGCTGGGACTACACTTATGTATTTGGGACCCAAGTGTAGTGCTGAATGTTTACAGAAAGAGGTTTTTAAAGGTAAAACCTACATCCTACTTAGCTTGGCAGCTGTGGGGAAGGTTTTGTGCAAGCAAACAGATTAACAGAAGCTAAGATAAGCAGTTAGCTGGAGGGGTCGGGGTTCTGCACAAGTAAGTGGTTTAACGGAAGCTAAGATAAGTTAGCTGGTGCATCTTGATCTCAATTTGGGTAATTTTCCATGGGGCTTCCTGGTGTAGATGTTTATTTTTAGTTATGTTTAAGATAGTTGTTTTGTGCATTGTTGGGTGAAGGGCTTCCTAGGCCTTGACATTTTGTATTGTCTGCACATGTTGGCTTTATGGAAAAGATGTTTGATTGTTCATGATCTGCACGTGTTGTAGAGATTAAAGCA
This sequence comes from Cricetomys ansorgei, assembly GCA_026225945.1. Lineage (NCBI taxonomy): Eukaryota > Metazoa > Chordata > Mammalia > Rodentia > Nesomyidae > Cricetomys > Cricetomys ansorgei. Next base: position 1,115,104 of record JAMJFZ010003399.1, read on the forward strand.
ATTTTTTGATTGTCTTATACAGAAAGGGGGAAATAATGCAGAAGTGTATTTTAGTTGTTTAAAATGGTTGTTTTGTGCACTGTTAGGAAAAGTGATGCCTAGGCTTTGGCATTTGTATTGTCTGCAGGTGTTGACTTTATATGGGGAATGTTTGATGGCTCATGATCTGCACATGCTATCAATAGAACACCTGAGGAGCTTAGGGATCAATAAAAACCTTTCAGATGAGAGGCTTAGGGTTCCACTGTCCAGTATGGCACTTGCCATGATAGTGGTTCCCTGTGCTGAAGTCCAGAGGATTTGCAACTATGAAAATAGCTCCTTGTTCTCTTGATGAGCCCACACAGTAGGTATACAGCTACAGATTCCCACCAAGGAGGTCAAATTCCAGCCAAACCTAAAATGGCTTCAGCAAGAATAGAAGATGGAGGAACCTCTGTACTCTCTTGCCCTGTCACAACACCTGATAAAAGTTAAGCAAACAGGAAAGGAGGAAACATTTTCTAGAGCCTTGAAACTTCTGAAACAGTCCTCTTAATTTCTATTCTTCCTCTCTCTACCTTCTCCCTATCCTGAGTGCAAACAAAGAAGCAAGTAGTACCCATTTGCAACCATCTTGAGACTAGGAGGAAGCTGATATTGCAGGAAGTAGAGCAGAAACAGGAAGAAAATAAGTCCTCAATGTTTATATCAGGCTGTTATCAAACCAAGCCCAAGCCTTCTCTGAACTTCCAGTAATATAGGCCAGTACATCTCCTTCATGATTTAGGCAATTTTGAATATATTTTATTACTTCAAAAGTGACCTGACTGTCATTCCAAGAAGTCTTCAGATGTTGCAAGCCCTCCACTAATGCTTACTATTAGGTATCTTGCTAGCTCTATACATGAGAACTTAAATCAGAGTTAGTTTGATTAAAAATAAAGTGTTATAATGCTTCTTGTGCCCATAGAACAAAATCATATCCTATAATATCAGAGTGGGGGGCTGGAGAGGTGGCTCAGCAGTTAAGAGCACTGGCTGCTCTTGGGGTAGACCCTGATTCAATTCCCATCATTCATGTGAAGGCTCACAACCAAATGTAACCCAGTCCCTCTTCTGGCCTTCACAGGTACTGCAAACAAGTGGTGCTCTTATATACACTCATACACATGAATTAAAAATAAATACATCTTTAAAAAACAAGGAAAGAGATTAAATAGATCATAACACATGCACTCAATGGACAGTTATCCTGTCACTAAAGATTCATTGTGTGGACTGGAGAGATGACTTCACAGTTAAGAGTACACACTCATCTTGTAGAGGACTGGCGTTTGGTTCCCAGCACCCATGTTGGGTGGCTCACAGGAATCTATAACTGCAGCTCCAGGGGATCCTACCCCTCTCTGGCTTCAGTGGACACCACATTCATGGGCACAAACGTACACTCACATATACATATATACATAATGTTAAGAAACGGCTTGTCGGGTGGCAGTGGCACATGCCTTTAATCCCAGCACTCGGGAGGCAGAGCCAGGTGGGTCTCTGTGAGTTCAAGGTCAGCCTGGTCTACAGAGTGAGTTCCAGGACATCCAGAGTTACAACAGAGAAACCCTGTCTTGAAAAACAATAAATAAATAAATAAATAGATAGATAGATAGATAAGTTTTAACAACTCATTGTATGAAATCTAAATGAGAACATAGAAAATGCAACCGTTTTAAGTGAAGGAAAAGCAAGATACAAAATTATGCATTAATTTTCATTTGAGCTCATCTATGAAGAAAGCACATACACTTTTTATAAAATAAGGTATAGAAGGATACAGAGTAAAATGCCAACAACACAAGTTTCTTAACCTTTTCAAGTCTCTGTTTTCTTATCTGTAAATGGGTGCTTCTGCCACCTGCTACTTGGAAAACTTGGCATTTCTTACACTGGAAAGCCTACTGATATTCTCATCTACCTAATTTGTTTGTTAAGGTGCTGCCTCCCCTCCCCTCCCTGACCAATATGGTCACTAAAAATTGAATTTGACTAGATGAATTTCCAACTTGCTATGATTTCCATCAGGGAGGGTTATATGGTTACCAGGAGGGTCTCTGGAGACCGGAGACTTACTGTTATCCTCATTTCTTTTCACCATGCTGAACCCTCACTTACTCTAATTTTCTAAATATTTGAAAGTTTTGAGAAAAGAAATTCATTTATCACAATGAATCTGGGAGTCCCTATTGTAAAATAATCTGTCCGTTTTATAATCTGATGCATGAAACAACTATAATTTAATGATATTAATGGAACAGGACTGGGGCTGAGTAACTCCCACAGTTTGACGTATGCTATAAAATAGACCAGAAAGGGCCAGATTTCAAAATGTAAGGAGATTCAATGTCATTAAAAATGATATATCTACCAGGGTAGTGGTGCACGTCTTTAATCCCAGCACTAGGGAGGCAGATACAGGAGGACCTCTGTGAGTTTGAGGTTATCCTGGTTTACAGAGTGAGCTCCAGGACAGCCAGAGATACAACAGAGAAACCCTGTCTTGGAAAACCAAAAAAAAAAGAAAGAAAATAGAAGAAGAATGCCAGATCTGCACTGTCCAAAACAATACTGCCTTCCATAAGAGGTGCGTGGGCCTTGAAATGAGGCTGGTCAAAATTGAGATGTGTTTTATATATATAACTGCCACGCTTATTCCAAAGACTTAGAATGAAAAAGAATTGAAATATTAATAAGACACTTCTTATTGATTTTTATATCACCTATATGTGGAAATGATAAGCTTTTGGATACGTTTAATTAAATATGTTATTAAACTGATTTTACCTGTTTCTTTTACACTTTTTAAGTGTGGCTTCTAGGAAATATCAAATTATATCTGTGACTCACATTAGGCCCCCCCCCATGTTCTATTTCAATGGATGCTACACTAAACATAATGTAGTGTGTCCCCTATTATCTTATGAAATAGGAAGGTAACTGGCATTACACTGGACTTCTTTATGCCAGGGATATGTTAGGTATGCTTTTAATCCTTTCATTAATCTTGCCAATAAATTCAACACTGGATTATTGTTCAAGGTCTCATTCAGTTGCCAAGGCTTTTCTCTCTGCCACGATTGATCTGAAGAATATGTAAAGAGGGGAGATGATGCCAAACCAAATTTTAAAAAGAGAAAGAGTGGGTATGTACTATAAAATTAAAATTTCTTTGCACAGATGAGCCTCATGGAAAAATAACCATACCCCACTCATCCTTGGTGCTAAGTTTACAAGCACATAACCGGTGGCAAGAGACACAGCATTATTTTCATACCTTAGGGTTTTTGAGTAAGTGCTGTTGAAAATCTGAACTTTCCCCATGCAAGAAATAGTCCTGAGCTAGGTAGACACAGTGATGTACACCTATAATCCCTGTACTTGTGAGGTAAAGGTAAGTGGACCAAAAATTCATGGCCAACCTTAGATATATAACAAGTTCAAGGCTAGCCTGGGCTATAAGATCCTATCTTTAAAAAATAAGGAGGAGGATAAGGCAGAGGAAGAGGAGAGACAAAGATTTGGTTTCATTTTTGATTTAGGTTTCTCTAGACGGGTTTCTCTGTGTAGCCCTGGCTGCCCTGGAACTCTGTATAGACTAGGCTGGCCTTGAACTCAGACATCCACCTGCCTCTGCCTCCTAGTGCTGGGATTAAAGGTATGTGACAGTACCACCTGGCTAAATATAGTTATTTATCTTAGTTTTGAGTGTGGCAGGAAGAAATGATTATTTGTTTACCCTTTAATTTCTCTTTTCCGCAAAGAATATCTTGATAGGTTTAGATATGCAAGTGGGGGTTTAAAACTGTAAACAGAATTTAGAGTCTCTCAGAGTGATCATGGAGAAGTAGAATCAGAGGACCGGGAGCAGGGGCTGTAAGAATGGCTCAACGGAAGACAAAGAGCCAGGTAGTAGAGGAACCTAAGAGCATATTATACTGAGAAATATTGTGTTACTTTGGGGTATGGGGAGAGAATGGAAAAAGGCAAAGACATAAAATTGGGATGGGATACTTTAACCTTAATTCATCAAGAGCAACAAGGACACCTAACTAACATTTCAATAATATATACTACTGAACTGTTTATAAAAGCCACTATTTTTCTTTTTGCATGTGTACATGTATGTGTGCACATGTGGAGACCAGAGGTTGTCATCAGGAGTCTTCTATGATTGGTGTCTACCTTATATAATTAGGCCGGGTCTCTTATTTGAACACAGAGCTCACCAATTTGATACAACTAGTCTAGCTAGCCAGCCCATGTCTGCACTTCCCAAGCTCTAAAGTTACAGGCAGGCAACCACATCTACCCATTTACATGAGTGCTAGGGATCTGAACTATGGACCTCATGCTTGCATGGCAAGCATTATCACCACTGAGTCATCTCCTCAGTCCTGAGCTTCAATTTTAAATACTTAATACTGTCTCTTTAATTTGTATGGAGTTCCATATGTCAAGATGGAAAATGTCATCACTGAGATCTGAGATAAGAGAGTACCTTGGTTTTTCCTTGAAACAGATTGCTCTAGGTTTGAATAAGTGTTCTCTATAAGCCCACTTAGTAAAGCCCATCCCCAGTCTGTGGCATTATTGGGACATGGTGAAATCTTTCAGAAGTAAGGTGTAATCGGAGGTTCTAGGTAACAGATAGGCAGGTCCTCACAGGGCATTAGAGGATCTTAGTCTTTTACTTTCTCTACTTCACATTTAACTATGGCTGAGGTTTTCTTCACCACACACTCCCACCATGATGCACTGCCTTACCACAGGTCCAAAAGCAACAGGTCACTTACCATAGATTGAACACTACATAGCTGTGAGCCTGAATAATCCTTTCCTGAGCTACGGGTATAATTCAATGGTAAGTGTCAGCTTTGCATACACAATGCCTTGGCTTTGCTCCCACCAAAATATAGACCTTTCATCTATTTTTCTTTTATCATTTTTATGGTGTAGAAATTGAACGCATAGCCTTGTACTACACTGAGCTACATTCCCCAGAAACCTTTTTAAGGCCTCTTTTTAAGTTGTTTAGTTTGGCTATTTTGTTGCACTAAGAGAAAACTGAGTGATTAAAAACCTTATGTGTGATTTGCTTAAGAGATGATGCCAAAAAAGCACACCTCTAGAGGAATGGGAGGGCAGCCCAATCAACAGCTTGTAGAAGTCACCGTAGATAGCTGGCACTTCATCATTTTGGGTAACTTGCAATATCATATCCCACCTGAGAGGCCAGGAAGTCAGGATATTTGTAAGCCAACTCCCATTAGTAGTGACTGAGGGTTATTCCTTGGAAAGAAAGGTAATTAATTCCCTAGTATCTCTGTGTCATTGCCCTGAAGTTTACTTTTCTTCAAATTTTATGCAATTCAATTTTGTAATACACATATATTTGATTACGTAATTTGAGTTCAATTACTTGGACTTGAAAAAAATTGAAGGCTGTGGCACGTGACTATAATTCTAGCTACTCCAGGAGGCTGAGGAGAGAAGATTACAAGTTTGAAGCTTGCTCAGCCTATAGAATGAATTTGATGCAAGCCTGGGCAACTTAGTGAAACCTTGTCACAAAATAATAAATTTTAAGAGGGCTGTGGGATCATGGTAGGGGGTGATGTGGTGGTGTTTACCAAACCCAGAACTAGGGAGGCAGAGTCAGGCAGATTTCTGTGAATTCAAGGTCACTTTGGGCTACATAGAAAGTCCTAGGTCAGCCAGGACTACGTAGTGAGACCCTGTCTCAAAGATCAAAAGCAAAGAAATAAAAGGGCTAGAGATATGGTTCAGTAGTAGAGTTCAATAGTAGCCTAGCATGTACAAGGCTCTAGGTTCAATCTCTAGTACATGCATACACACACACATACAGAGAGAGAGAGAGAGAGAGAGAGAGAGAGAGAGAGAGAGAGAGAGAGAGAGAGAGAGAGAGAGAATACTGTCAGGAGACTTCTGGAACTAGTTTTTGCATTCATCATTATAAAGGGTCCTATCATGTTACATGTATACATATAGGGCCATTTAGTTTGTTTTTGGTTAGCTCTCTCAACTTTCTTTTTTCCCTCTCTCCCTCCCTCCCTCCCTCCCTCCCTCCCTCCCTCCCTCCCTTCCTTCCTTTCTTCCTTCCCAGCCATCAGTTAGATTTTAGTTTGGGGGCCACTGCTGCTGTTTCACATTCAAGCACCATACCATAGTATAGGCAAAACATCTGACCTTGAAGTGTCCCTTTCAGATCTGCCTCACTGGCTCTGAGTTTGGGACAGTTCCTCCATCTTTCCTCACTTGTAAAGTGAGAAGGTTGGACTTACTGACCTCTCAAAGGGAGACTGTGGGTCTATTAGAGGAGCACTGACTACAATAATAAATTATTTACTGATGCCAGTTTCGTCACCTGAGGCTATTTTTCCTTAGGCACTAACTTATTCAACAGATCCCTAGTGAAGAGTTAGGACAAGTAATGTCCCAGGGAATAAGAAGAAATCATTTTATTTTATTTGAGGCAATGATTTCCAAACACAAAGGAGAAAGAAAATAGTAAGAAGAAGGTGAAATACCTGCTTCAAAATGTACAATAAAAGTTATGTTTGTACTGAAGATGTTATTCAAAGCAGAGTTTGGAACTCTGATATTACTCTGAAATTACTCCAATTCTTTTTTTTTCACAACATAAAGCAGTCTTATGACATAAGTCAGGCTTGTATTCTGTTTCTCCTTGCATAGCTTGTTGTATAGACCCTTTCTTCCTTTCCTTAGAATGGCTTCATTCTTTCACTGTGTGAGTGTATTTTTCCCTCAGCCTTTCTGCTGTTACTGGTTCCAGTGAGAAAGTCCCTTCAGTCTCAGGTAAGTTTTGTTTGGCAGCATATCAAGCTGTACCTGCTCCCATTCTTGCATTATGCCACCTCTAGCACACAAAAGTTTCACTCCTGTGTGTATTTCATAGGCATGGTCAAGGAACTCCACAGGGACCAAGCACAAGCTGAGTTTTAGTAAAAGAAAAAGAAAGAAACACTATCTGTTTCCCTTTCCCTTTAACCCAGAGCTTTTCTGAGAGCCTTCTTGGCTTCTCACAGGTAAGAGACTTACCTGTTACCTTTATTACAGTGCTCCATGAATTGCCTTCCTAACTAGCATCCTATTGTCCTTTGTCTACACAGGTGTGGTCATGTTCCCAGTGAACAGCCACTATATTTTCACTGTGCAAGAAATAATTGAAGTGAAATCTTTATTGACTCAGATTCTTTGGAGACACTAAGTCTCTCCACCGATACCAAGAGAATGAGAAGAGGACAGCAAAAGAGCAAGTGAGTTCATAATTCAAGTTAGAATAACCAAGACCTGGCAGAAAGAGTAACAAGTGAAGAGTAGAAAGCTCAGAAAATCAGTGATGGTATGTTCTGGAAAAGATAAGTATGCAGGGAGGCATGGTGCTATGGTCTGAATGTTTATGCCCTGCCCCAATACATATGCTGAAATCTCCACCTGTGGTGTGATGCAGAGAATCTGGATTCTCATGATTTGGATTAGTGCTCATGTAAAAGAGACTCTAGACAGCTACTGTTTCCTTTTACTATGAGTGGACTCAGCAAGAAGGTTCTGTCTATGAAGAAAAAAAAAAACAGAGCCTCCCCAAATACCAGATCTGTGGCACCTTAATCTTAGGCTTGTAATCTCTAGAAGTGAATTTCTGTTGTTTATATGCCATGTAGTCAGTGCTATTCTGTCATAGTAGCCGAGAGAGAGAAAAAAGAGAGAGAGAGACAGAGACAGAGACAGAGAGAGAGAACATGTTCTCGATGGGGTTAGTGCAGTGTGCAGTCTTCCCCAGCTATGTTGCTCTTCCTGAAGGCACTATTCTTGCTAATGTCTGCCAGATATGCTACAGATGGTAGTTCCGCTTCTATCATACTTACTTTGCCTGTTGCTGTGACAAACACCTGATGAAATCAACATAAGGGAAGAAAAGTTTATTTTGACTCACAGTTTCAAGGGATATAATCGACCCAACATGGCATGAATTTAGCACAGCTTGTCACATTGCTCCCACAGCCAAGAAGCAAGGGTAGATGAATGCTAGCCTCAGCTTGCTTTCTCCTTTGTCCTTTTCTCTTTAGTTTTAGACCCTAGGCCACAGGATGGTGCCATTCATATTCAGGGTTGGTCTTCCCAAACTTCAGCTTCTCTTGAAACGTCCTTACAGATATGCCTAGAACTATATCTCCTAGGTGATTCCAAACTTGGTCAAGTTGACAATGAAAATTAACCCTCACAGCCCCTATTATCCACTATGGCAGATTGTTGCTAAACTGGCACTGAATATTCAAGAGATACTTTTGAGTCATATTGCATTTGACCTCATCACCATTTCTTCTGTAGTAAAAGCTTTTCTCTCCTCTGAGTTCAGTTCCCCCCTTTATATCTTCTACTGCCTTCTGGCCACAGCTAGGTCTCTTTTTTTATGACTGCTGCTCTCCTGTTGCTTATAAAAGCCTTAGAGCTCAATCCTTGGTCTCCCTCTTTCTTTTCTCTCTCTACTAGACAATCCCCACTTGCCGAGGACCAGCCCCAGCAGTGAACAGGGTCCAGAGAGGAGATAATAGGGGAAGGGAGATTGAGTCAGAGATCGAGGCTGAGAGGATCTTGCAGCTCCGACTGAAGCTCTGACTGACTAGCAATCAGGGTGCTTCTTTATTTATACAGATTTCACAAGACAAAGACAAACTCATGGTTTCCAAGTGAATGCAAATCAAATCATTTTTTAAAAAAATATCTGAGTCAGTTTAGGTAAGTCCCCAAACCTTGTATAATAGTTTGGGAGTTTACAGTATAACTTTGAAAGCTTTCTCAGGTCTAAAAGCCTCTGCAGCTGACTTAATTTTATGATCTCTCAAAAAATCTGTTTGTATAGGAGAATTTCTTTTGTTTCCTAGTTAAATGGCCTCACCATAACCTGGTGTAAGCCAGCCTTTTCTAAAAATGTCAAACCCTTATGCCTAATTATTTTTCTTTTATATCATACTACTATGTAGAGTAAAGTTTATTTAGCCAATCTAACTTAATAATTAAGTTTCTTTTTCTCTGGGGGCTGTCACACATGGCCCCCATTTTGTAAGTTACATTCCCAGGAAGCTCTGAGCATTTGTAGAAGGAGGATTCTGACCTACCATCCACTTTTTCTGGCCTGGTGAGGCTTATCAGCTTCTCTCAAGTTTACATTGCCCTGAGTTTGTTCAGAGGTAGACGCACCAAAAAGATCCTGAAGCCATAGCCTCATAAAGAAATTCCTAGGTTTTTGTGCTTATCAAAATCTCCAAGGCTTAAGAAAGATTTCTTTGTTAGTTCAGATAAGGTTAATTCCCTGAAAGCAGAAGGGGCTGTAATAATTGGAACTTTCCTAAAGAGATTCAGAAGTAATTTTCTCAGGTAAAGACATAAATGAATCACAATGTAAAAAAGTTCCCTAACAAATGGGAGTGTGAGGCAGCCACAACAACAATGCAGCATTTTGGCTCAGCTTTGCTGGAATTATGTCAAACAGCTGCTGTGGCTTCACGATTTTCGCTATATTCATGGGTCATGGCTGTGCCATACACTATCCCCCAACTTTATTTTGCCATTACAGTGCTGATTCCTATACTTCCAAATGCCTATGGCTATGGCCATGCCAACAGCTCAGTGATTCCCTCAAGCTGTACACATCCAAAGTTGTGCTATTATATTCCTGCTTATTTCTTTCTATTCCCTAAGAACTGAGGTTCTGATGACAAGGTCACATAAAATAAGCACCAACAAATCACTCCTGGAACCTCACTTGTCACTTTCTTGCATACTATCAACTATTAAATCTCCCACTTCTATGCCCTCTCCATCTCTTGAATCCTCTTCTTCTCTTAATCCCAAGTGTAATTATCCAGCTCATGGCTACAATTACTTTCTCATCTGGCTAATCCAATTGTAGTTGGCTCCCTCTACTTCCTCTCTTGCTCCCAACCTATGCTTTCATCCATTGTGGCCTAAGTGATCATTATAAATGTTTCTGCATCTGGTTGTAGATGTAGATTCAGGGAAAAAGGACAGTTTATTCTTTGTCAATTCAATTCCCAGTCCTTAGATGGTTTTAGCCTTCATACAATATAATCTTCAAGCCTAAACCTAGAACATTTCAGTCCGAGACTTACTGCTGACTGACTCAGACTAGCTCTTTCTGAACTCACAGTTGTACTGAACTCAAATGACTCTTCTGGTTGGCTGATTCAACTCACTTGCTGTTCTGGATCAAACTCTTCTCCAAACTGGTGGTTCAACTGACATTCTGAGATGGCTAGCTGTTTTGACTGAACTCTTCGAATGCTGTTTGACTGCTGCAACTTCTCTGACTGAACTGCTCTGTTAGGCTTCAAACTGACTCTTTCTCCCAAACTCACTCTTCCTTATGCTGAACTGTTTCTGTGTCTTATAACTGCTTCTAACTAACTGCCTGTGTCTTTGCCTCTGACTGCCTCAGACTAGCTCAGACTGTCTCAGACTAGCTCAGACTAGCTCAGACTGCCTCTCTGAGCTGAGAGCTTGCTTTTATATTGTGTCCTCACTCTGATTCACTCTGCTAACTTTCTCTGATTCATCACTTTGCCTGTTCTTTACTCTGATTCATCTCAGGTGTCACTCCCTGTCTGACACTGACTCCTTCTGAGCTCTGCTTCCTGTTTCTGCTTCCTCCTATGATCTACTTCTGTCTTGGGGATTAAAGGTGTGTGCTTCCATTTCCTTCTGAATACTGGGCTTAAAGGTGTGTACTAACATTCTTTCTACCCTATAGCATCCATGCTGATGGATTAAAAGATTAAATATTCTTCTACATCTGGTCAAGTCACTCTCCTTCAGTGGACCATAAAGACCTTGCTGGGTCTAATCACTGTGTCCCAACCCCTAATCTGTACAACTGTAGCTCTATTCTGTCTTCTTTAATACTGGATTCACATTAATACCTTAAATTGCAATGTTTTTCCCACATATATTTGACTTAATGTCAGTCCCCCTCTCATGCCTACAAGTTCCAAACTGGAAGAGCCCATGCCCATTTGCTCACCACTGAGTCTCCATTCCTAGTATTGCTTGCAGCTGGTAGCAGGAAACTCTTTAAGGTGGCTGACTCTTTGAATGCTCCTACCAATCATCCACAGTGCTCTCACCAAGTCATGCCTGTTGAGTTGGAAACACTTTTTATTCCTCCTGTGTTAGTTTCCTATTGCTGCTATAATACATGATCCCAAACTTTGTGGTTTAAAGCAAGACATTTATTATCTCACAGTTCTGGATATCAGAAGGCGGTAAGCAGGCAAAGGGGAAATGGTCAATTATCGCAAAGTGTCAGCTATATAGTGGAGATATATTCAGATGTTCCATTGCATAGCATGGTGGGCATAGATACTAATTCACTTTACATATCAAAGGAGCTAAAGGGGCAGGAATGGTGGCATATGCCTGTGATCCCAACTGTGTGGGAGGATGAGGCAAGAGGATCACTTGAGTGAGTTCTAGGCTGCAGTGCACCATGCTGATCAACTGTACACACTATGTTTGGCATCCTTATAGTGAGCTCCTGGGAGTAGAGAACCACCAGGTTGCCTAAAGAGGTTGTGAACTAGCCCAGGTCAGATATGGAGCAGGTCAAAATAGCTAAATGAGAATATTTTGAATGTTTTAACTAGAAAAAAACACATTAAATTTATGATTTGACCATTTCATGGTAAATACATATATCAAAACATCACACTGTACCTATAATGCACACAATTACTGTTAAATAAAAATAAAATAAACCTTAAAAATATATCAAGGACTAGGAAGAACTGTATTCATTCTAGAAGCTCTGGGAGAATGTCTTAGTTAGGGTTTCTATTTCTGTGATAAAGCATCATGACCAAAAGCAAATTGGGAATGAAAGGGTGTATTTTAGCTTATAATTCTCAAGTCATACTATGTCACTGTGGGAAGTCAGGGCAAAAATTCAGGTAGGAACCTGGAGGCAGGAACAAAAGCAGAAGCCATGGAGGAGTGCTACTTACTGGTTTGTTCCCCATGACTTGCTCAGGCTGCTTTCTTATACAACCCAGGACTACCTGCCCAGGAGTGGCACTATCTACATTGGGCTGGGCCTTCTGTATCAATACTCAATAAAAAAAATGCTCACTGGCTTGCCTATTGGACAATCTGATGGAGCATTTCCTCAGCTGAGACTGTCTCCTCTCAAATGGTTCTAGCTTGTGTCAAGTTGACAAAAAAACTAACCAGCACAGGGAAAATCTACCTTTATGACTGCAGGCTTCTTTTTATTGTTTTGTTTTTGTTTACTTTTAGAACTTTATTTATCAATATATTTGTATATATTTATTTATCAATATAACTATGTGTGAGGAATACACTCATATTGGTTAACAGAATGCAATTATGTTTAACTTATTCTATACAATTTTTCCCAGAAACTCAGTACATGGTTTGCAACTAAAAACGGAAATCTAGTTTACTTCTACCTTTTATAAATGTAGGAAAGACCCTCCATCAAACGCTGAAGAAGGCAGCAGAACCTTAAGATTGCAGACTTCTTGAGGCTGCCTGTGTTCCTTTCCAGACCTGTATCATTCCAACAGCTACCTCCACTGTCACATATCCTTCCCTCATCCTTACTTTCTTGTCTCTCTCTCATAAGGACTTTGAGTCCATTCACACAATCCACGAAAATCTTCCCATCTATAGATCATCAACTTAATAACATCTGCAAAGTCCCTTATTACTATGGTCTGAATGTTGCTCCCCACCACCATGCCAGGTTCATGGGTTGGAAACTTAATCTTCAATACAATGATACTGTGAAGTGTGGGCTTCTGGGAGTTCTTTACAGCAGCAAGAAGGCTATTGTAGTTTGCACAAGAAGTGTCTCCCCAAAGGCTCAAATGTTGGAGATGTGGTTCCTAGGTTGATAAGTCCAATTATTGACACAGCCATGGACTTGGCCTTTGTCAGTGGATTAATCCATAGATGTATTCATAACTTGATGACATTATTGGGAAAGCATGGAACCTGGGTGGAAGATACAGGTCATTGGAGGTGTGTCTTAGTTGCTATAGCTTGTCTCAGGGTCCTCACTCAGACTCTCTGCTTCCTAGATGCCATGGCATAAGCAGCTATTCTCTGTCATGACATTCTAGCCTTGTCTCAGGTCCACAGCAATTGAGGATCAATATAAAGGCTTTAAACAGTATAGAGGAATAGCCCTGTTAGGAAGCTAGGGTCTACATTCCAGATGCTACATTCAGAGGACTGTGTGGTCTGGATGGAATGTAGACATACTTTTAATCTCAGTATTCAGAAAGCAGTGGTAGTCCACATCTTTAATCCCTAGTGGGGGAAAAAACAATGGAAGCAGACAGAGGAAGCAGAACTCAGAAGGAGTCAGTGTCACACAGAAAGTGATATCTGACATGAGTCAGAGTGAATGGCAGACAAAGTGACTAATCGGAGGAAGAGTTAGCAGAGTAAGGACATGCCCAACTCTCACGAGAAAAAGGCAGGTTCTCAGCTCATTTAAAGAGAGCTACAGAAGAGTTAGTCAGTCAGTTGAGAGGCAGACAGAGGAGTCAGTAAGAAGATTCAGTTGAGAAGCAGTTACAGAGCAGTTGAAGCATTCACTTACAGAGGCAGGATGGAGCAGTGAGAGCTCAGAGAGAGACACAGAGACACAGCAGAGCTTGGCAGAAGAAGCCCAGAACAAAGAATGAGTTGAACCTGAAGAGTCAATGTTCAGATGGAGCTAGTCAGAGTGGGTCAGTCAGCAGTAGGTCTCACAAGGCTAAGGCAGAAGAAGTCTTCTAGGTCTGGGATAGCAGTTTAAATGTTCTAGATTGTATGAAGGCCAAAGCCTTCCAGTTCAAGGAATAGGACTAGATAGATTGTAAAGAGTTAAAAATGCTTTAGGGCTCCAGGGCTCCAGGTAAGAACCAGTGATTTAATTAGACAAAAGAATAAACTGTTCTCTGCCCTGAACCAACATCTACATCTACATCTGCTACTACACATTAGGAACCAGGCACCAGTGCTTTAATCTTGGACTTTTCAGTCTCTAGAACTATAAGGAATACACTTCGATTCTTCATACATTATCCAGTCCCATATATTTTATTATAGCAGCACAAAACAGATTAAGATGTAGAAGGGGACATTATTTGACCTATGACACTCCTCATGCTCCAGAGGGTAAATTCTTTACAGTTTTCTAGAATTCTGAATTTAGCTACCATGCACACTTCATATGCATGGTGGTACTGATTTATAACTGTCTTTTAGGCTCTCTTGTATGTTTTTCCATTAGTCCTTCTTTGAATGGTACATATATACCACAGTGACTAAATTAACACATTCCTTAAATATATTTAGAATATCCTTCCAGACTCCTGCCCTCTTGACAGGAGAATGCTATGGATTTGCTGTGGCCTGTCCCTTCAAAACTCATGTTGAAATGCAATCCCAGTGTAACAAGTGCTGGGATGTGATGAGTTGATTCTTACAGAAGTGAGTTCTCATTCTTGAAAGAACTAGGTTAGTTACCTGGAGAGGGGGCTGTTATGAACCAAGGCTAGCTTTCATGTTTTGCCTCTTCCTCAGGTACACATGCCCACTTGTCCTTTTCCCTTCCAGCATGTTATGACATAGCACACCAGCTGCTGAACAGTTGCCAGCACCAACGTCTTGGACTCTAGAACTGTAGGCAGATTGAACTTTCATTATTTTTAATTTACCTAGATTCAGGTATTTTATCATAGCAACAGATAATGAACTAAGACAGAAAGTCAGAGTCACAGAAAAGGGAATGAGATCCAGTCAAATAGCTGAATTGACCCCTCTGTGTACCTTTATATCCCCAAGTCTCCTGTCTAAGCTGTCACTGTCTTGAGAAACTGCTAAGGGAGTGGTCACAAGGTGTCTTGGGCTGGAGAAATTTCATCAAGAAACTGTCATTGAACCATTTTAGATGATACATTTATAATTCGTTGGCCAGCGTTCAGAAAGCACTTCTTATCCAATGTGAGTTCACTATGTAAATAATTTGCAGGTTAAAAACTTCATTTAGTCAGAATGACAATTAAAGTACTCTGATCCTCAAAGTGCTACTATAGACCACAATATGCATCCACATCAAATTAGCTTAAATGGGAACAGTCAGCGCTAGGAACACTCTTGTTTCATATCACAATTGACAGTACACACTTCTCTGACAGTTATCAGAATCAAATTGAAGGCATCACTTCTGATAGCACTGAATATACTAACTGGGAATGGCTCTCGTGTTCCCAACAGACACATTCTAGATATTTGTGGAGGCAAATGTGGCTTTCATTGTATATACTTTCTTTTCAGAAACCAACTCTCAATTCTTTAACCCTTGTTCTCCCGAAGAGGTTGTCAGTTTATGGATATTCTGGGCTTTATAAACCTGTGATTATTTTACCCATAAAAGATTTCTATAAGGAAAGAAAAAATTGAAACATTTTCTACGCTCTTCCTATCTATAGTTATTACAGTAAAAACATTACACTCAAGAAAAACTCTAGTTGGTTGTTTTGAGTCCTCTAATACAGAGAGAGGGGCATAGCTATAATATAATTTATTTTAGGCATTTTAGAGCTTGGAAGGAAGTTGGGGATCAGGTGGTCTGCCTCTTCTGTAGATGACGAAGTAGAAGTCTATGCTGCTGAGTGCACAACGATGCATAAGTTGGGGCTGCTGCCAGCCTAGGAATAACCTAAAAAGTATTAACCAAGAATCTGCCTATCCTGCCAGTAACAATTACACATGCGTGTTGCTATCTAGCCAGCAATAATTGACATGTTTACACAGAATAAACTTATTCTTCACTGTTTTAAGGTTTTGTGATTATTTAGTCTGAACTATCTGAAGTTCATTTGAAACGCTCCATGAAAGAAAAGTTTGTCAAATACTGTTATAAAAAGAAAGTTTATTCCCAAAGAGCACACAATCAAATTATTAAAAAGTAAAATAAGGCACTAGAGAGATGGCTCAGAAGCTAAGAGGACCTGGGTTTGATTCCCAGCAGCCACTGGTGGCCTGGAGAGAGAGGGGGCAGGCAGAGGGGGAGAAAAGGAGGGAGGGGGAGAAAGGAAGGAAGGAAAGAAGGAAGGGAAATATTTATAGCTCTTATTGGCTGTCCAAAGCTTGGAGAGCAGGAGCTGACAGTGAGATAAACTCTCAACTCAATATCCCTGAACCCAATTCCTTCAACCAAAAAAGTTCCATCAAATAACAACCAAACAACAACCAAACAACAACCAAACAACCAACCCACCAACCCCTGCTCTCTGAGTCTCAACCAATGTATACTCTGAGCAAAGTTCCCAGAAGTCTAAGTGGCACACAATCGTAAGTAAAAACTACAAGAGGCAAAATAGTAGCACATAAAGAAATCAGCCACCCATAACAAACAATCTAAATCACTATCATCAAATCAAACTCACTATCATCCACTACACCTGGGATGGGCACAAAAAGATATTCGAAAAGCCATTCTCGTGTTTCAGGGAAAACAAGATTACAAAACTCCTTCAAAGCATCTTACTACAGTGCACAGATTTGCATGTAGGCAAAACACCTATACACAAGAATAAAATAAATAAAAATGTAAAAAATAAAAATAAAAACCAGAGGCCAGGTGTGGTGGCACATGTCTTTAATCTCAGCACTTGGGAGGTAGAGGCAGGAGGATCTCTGTGAGTTAAAGGCCAGCCTGATCTACACAGTGAGTTCCAGGACAGCCAGAGTTATAACAGAGAAACCTGTCTCAAAACAAAACAAAAACAAAACAACAGATAGACAGACACCAAGTATCTTTTAAAAAATTAATAATTAAATAAAATAAAAATTTTGTGATAGTTCATCTTGGTTACCAAGTTGATGGGATCCAGCATCACCTAGGAGACAAATCTCTGGGAATGCTTATGGAGGACTTTCTAGATTCTGTCAATTGAGGTGGGAAGACACTATTAACCTTAGGCACTATTCCATAGGCTGGGGTCCAGAACTGCAAAAAAAAGAGAAAGCTAGATGAGCATCAGCGTTCATTGCTCCCTGCTTCCTGACTGTGAATGCAATTGTGACCAGCCCCCTCCTATTCCTGCCATCACACTTCCTTAAGATAATGGTATCCCCTGCACTGTGAACCAAAATAAACCTTTTTTCCCCTTGAGTTGTGTGTGCCAGGTATTTTGCCACAGCACAGAGACAAATAACTAATACAAATGCTTAGTGTTTTAAGTAGGTTCTAAAAGCATCCTGTTTAAAGATCGCTTGCCTTTATATGCAACCAATCGATTCCTTTTGAGGTAGGATCTTGCTATGTAGCCTAGGGCAACCTGTAACTCATTATGTAGTCCAGATTGACCCAAAACACTCAGCAATCCTCCTGCCTCCCCCTTGTGAATGCTGAGATCACAGGCATGCACTACTACATCTGGCATTCTTCTCCTGCTGATTTTAAAATAAACTCTTAAAACAGACATTGTACAGCTTAATCTAGAATTGTCTTGTTAATACTTAATATTCATTATGTACTTTCAATTAAGTTTGTTATTTAAAAAATAACCTTCAAGCTTTTCATTGTTCTGGCCTGATCACGCCTTCTAACTCAGAATTAACTGGTGGGGGGGTGGGGCAAGAGGGAGTGTGTTCCAAAAAGTCAAAAATTATGTGATGAGGCTGACTGCCAAAGCAACTGCCCTCAATTACCTCCAGTGAATCTTGGGTACATTTGCTTTGATTAACAAGAAGGGCAAGGTGCTTAGAAATTTGCTTCCCCAAACAAGAACTCATGTAGTTTTTGTTTATTTAGTGGTGTGTGTGTGTGTGTGTGTGTGTGTGTGTGTGTGTATGTGTCTGTCTGTCTGTCTGTCTGTTTATCTGTCTATTATGTGTGTGTGACAACTTTTCAGGAGTCAGTTATTTCCTTCTACTTTGTTTTGGAGAAAGGTTCTCTCTTATTTCTGAAGCTGTCCTGCAAGCTTCTCAGCCATTCTCCTATCTCTGCCTCCTAGCTCAAAACTAATGTCATGTTGACTGAGGGCCTTTGGCTTGCAGTTGCAAGGGGAGCTATGGGTAGAAAAGGTCACCAGAGAAGGATGGAAGTGCTAGAAACAAACACTAGCTACTTTGTAATCTTGCCAAAGGTCAGCCCTGCATGTTTATTACAGGTTTTCTCACTGATGATACATTTTTTTCTTTGACTGTGTTGACAACATGATCTGTAGGTTCATATTTGAATCCAGCCCAAACTACATATTTAATTTTTTGTTACAGTATTCACCACACTAACTGCTTATTTTCCTACTGGGGTGTTTATTGCTAGTGTGTATGGCATAACACTAAATAGATGTGCATGTTAATGCTTGCTTCCAATTTCTCTAGGGAAAATTCTAAACTCAAAGCAACTTGAATTCACTTCACTGTGAAACTCCCTTCAAGATTTGATTCACTGGCCTTTTTGATTATTTACTTTTCTAAAATGGCATCAAATGTAACAGAGAACAAATGACCACGTGTTAGCATTGTGATCAAGAAAAATGGATGAAATCATTATTGTAGACCACAGATGGCAGAGACTAAGGCAAGGTTGAACAATCTTTAGTCTTGAGCCACATGAATATGATAATCACTCTTGTGTCACATAGTAGACAGACAGACTAAGTGCTTTGGGACAGGAAAAGGTGTTATCATATGCTAAGGATTATTTATTTAGAATAGCAGCATTGGTCCTGGCAATCTCTTTATAATATATTTAGTAGCTTCCTGTACTAGCTTGAAATGAAATTCATAGATAATACCATACACCTCTGCACTTAGTTATAATAAATGGTATAATGCTTAGTAAAAAGAAGAAATAAAAGAAATATCTAATAAAATAGCATGTATTTCACAGTTCAAACCTTCCTGGCAACACCAGAAAACATAATAAAGCCATCTGATGCTTTATCATAGCGTCACTAAAGTGACGGCTCAAATGCAAACTGACACAGGTGGGCGTCAGTAGCAATTCTGATTACAGAAACACTACTGCCAGCATTATCGAGATTTCTTGACGTGCTGAACATCTCTTGGAAAATTCTAACCAAAAGGAAGTGCAAGTGTCCTTCAATTTGTATGGAATACGGGGTGCTTATTGTCACCTGTAAGAGTTTAGTAAGATATTTGAAGGTCATTCAGAACACAGGATGATTTCCAATTCTAGATCCCACACTTTAAATGCCAAAAAGCTTTCTTCGATTATTATTTTTTAATACCATCATAGATTTCTAAAATCCTCTCAACCTTAAATGGCATCACCTCTCATTTGCAATCTTTGATTTAAAGTTAAAAAATAAATTGCAGCTAGAGAGCCTATAGAAGCAGAAGGCGGCCTGGGCTACATAGTGAGACTTTGTCTCTCACCTGTGGGTTTAACATTGTATTTGTACATAAAATCATGAACAGATGACATGAATGTAGAAGCACGAGTGTGTGAGGGAACAAAAGGATTAATGGAGGAGAAAAGGGAGAAAAAGGGTGGCTAGCAAGACTTGGGGGCATTCACAGTACATTATTTACTTGCATGAAAATGGCCTAATGTAACCCAGTAATACAAGTGAAAATTTAAAAATGATATAGTAAAGATTATTTGCAGCAGGTTTTTGAAGATTTGTTTCATTTTAACTATGTGTATGTTGGGGAGGCATGTCCTCATGAGTGAGTGATGGTAGAGGTCAGAGGGTTCAGATCTCCCTGGAGCAGGAATTACAGGAAGCTGTAAGCCTTTCCACGTGGGTGCTGAGAACAGAACTTCAGTTCTCTAGAAATACAGTGAGTTCTCTTACCCACTGAGCTGTCTTCATGTATTACAGATAAGTTTTATAAAATCTTAAAACATATCATTGATAAAGGAATCCCTATTTGTGATTCACATTCCTTTGCATTTAAAATTGTTATTTTATGTGTATGGTATTTAGCCTGCATGCTTATCTGCGTACCACATGACTATCTGATGCCTGCAGAAGATAAAAGAGGGCATCAGATCCCCTGAAATTGGTGTTACAAATGGTTGTAAGCCATCGTGTGGGTGCTGGGCATTGAACCTGGGTACTCTGCAAGAGCAACAAGTGCTCTTAACTGCCGAGTCATCTCTCCAGTCACATCCTTTGCATTAAAAATTATCTTTGATGCAATTGTCACACCAAAAAGGAATTCCCCAGTATCCAATTCAATAAAATCATGGGGACAATAAACAAAATTAAATAGCACTTTTTTCTTGATAATAATCCTTAATGTTTTAGACATTAAAAGAATAGATTGGCAGAAGGAAGCAGAGAACAAAACCTTGCCTGTTTCACCAAGAAAAGTAATATAATGAAAGAAGGTATCCTACAGGGAGAGATGCTGTCATTATTGCTTTGTTCCAACTTTGTACTTATTCTGTTCAGTTGTATTTTTCAAACACAGTTAATGCTCAGGATTTTTTTTTTTTGTAATGTGGGTTATGGGACCTGGAGCTTGTATACACTAGGCAATTGCTCTATCACTGAACTACCTTTTCATATTGTACCTTATTTATTTGTGATGCATTTCTCACCTTCCATATCCGAAGCTCCTCACATACAGGTACTTATTCCTCTTCAGTCCCCTCATACCTTGCATCAATTGTGTGTGTGTGTGTGTGTGTGTGTGTGTGTGTGTGTGTATGTAAGAAAGAGGTTAAACCCATTATCTGAAGACAAACAAGTGTTGGGAAAGAACAATGAAGAAATATGCTATAACACAAACAAAATTATAGTAAGCTTTATTAAGGAGCTATTAAGATAGTGGTATTGGAGCTGAAGATTTGGCTCAGCAATTAAGAGCAGTTGTTGCTCTTGCTTAGGATGCAGGATTGGTTCCCAGCACCCACACAGTGACTTATAACTGTCTGTAACTCTAGTACTAGGATATCAAATGCCCTCTTCTGACCTCCAAGGCACACATGTGGTACACATACATACATGGAGGCAAAACAGTCATACACATAATAAAATAAGTACATCTAAAATAGTTTTAAAAGATAGTGATATCTAGTTGGGCATAGTGGTATGTAGTTGTAATCCCAACAGTTGGGAGGTGGAAGCAGGCAGATTGCAAACCTGGGGCACACACTGAGACTTTTCCTCAAAAACAAAAAGATAATGATGTCTAGCAGGAACAAATGTAGATGACAGTAAAAATATACAGCTTTACATGTCAGAAAATAAAATAAAATTATATGTGTACACATTGGTTATACTGAAATAAACTCTGATACTTCATTTCTTAAAAAAAAGATATATAGTTACATTGCTTCTTTACTTCATACAACCTTAAATATTAATTCATTGTTCAATACACTGGAAAACCTAATAGACAGAGTTAAATAGGGTTATACGGTATCACTCAACAAAGGCATAACAGAAAATGAAATGCTGTTGTAGCCCTGAGGCAATGTTGGGGAACAGAGACAAGTTTCTGTAGGCTGTATAACTATCAAAACTGAATTTCAGTACAATAGCTCTGCATCAGACCTTTGGTACTGCAAGCGAAAATGACACTAGTAGAAACAGTATTTAAAGGGGAGGAGCTACAGGGTACATCTCATTCAAATATGAAGTTTAACCATAACATAGCAAGGTGAGTATAGTGCAATTGAAGAAAGCAAAGTACACCCAAGTATGACAGCACATACTTGTAATCCCATCACATGTGCAGTTGAGGCAGGGAAATTTCCATGAGTTTGAGGCTAGCTTGGGCTGTATAGTAAATACTAGGCCTGCCAGAATACATAGTAAGACCCTGTCTCCGAAGAAAACAGAGGGGGAAGTGGGAGGGAGGAAAAGACAAGAAGAAGAGAGAGGAAGAAAATTACAGCTGGCCAGGATGTACTCCAGTAATTCCAATTCTCAGGAGGATGGGGCAGGGAGATCACAGATCCGAGGCCACCCTGATCTGTAGGCAATCATCAAAAAAGATATATATATATATATATATATATATATATATATATATATATATATATATATATATATATATGAGTCCAAATTAGAATCTCTCCTAATAGATAAAATATCTCCCTACTGATACTTAACTTATCAGAAAATATATTTACCAAGTGAAAGCCTGCTGTGGTGACTTTGATGAGCAATGTCCTTATAGTCTTGGCTATTTGAACACTCAGTCCTCAGTCGATAGCACTGTTTAGGGGGAGGGATGCAGCCTTGCTACAGTATGTCACTGTGGCAGGCTTTGACATTAAAAGCCTCATGCCACTTGCACCTTGCTCCCTCTGCTTTGTGCTTCAGTTGATGCCAGCTCTCAGTTTCCTGGCCACTATGATCACTGCCTGCAATCACACTTCCCCACCATGATAGACTCTAACCCTCTGGAACCACAAGCCCAAATAAACTCTTCCTTCTGTAAGTTGCCTTAGTCATGGTGTTTTATCAAAGCAATAGAAAAGCGACTAAAACACTTGCCATGACCTAAGTATGATTCCAGTACCACAGCAAATACCTAGTATGATAAGCTCAAAGATCTGGGGAAGTCCCTTAAGATCTAAAAGGATTTTTAAAACTTAAATACAATTTGTATCAAATGTCTTGGTTGTATGGAAGGGCCTAGCAGGAATATCTAATGTTTTTGCTAACGTGATGTGATGTTGACATCTACAAAGTTTATGCTAAGAACTGTACAATCCAATTAAATAAAAAACTTTAAATGTTTAAATACAATTATTCAACTTTTATGCTGAGCTAGCACATGACCCAAGAGCTGTCGGCTGGACACACCTGGCTGGAAAGGTAGACTCATTTAGTAAGGGGAGAGAATAGGTTTTAATAGAATGGATAGATAGTAGAGGATGTCTACTAGTAGCTTCAGTTCTCCTGGAAGTAGGAGCTGATACAAACATTCGAGGGTGAGTAGTTTATTTGGGAGATTTTTGGAAATATTGGCAGGGCAGGGGGAAAGTAAGACAAGGAAGAGAAGAGAGAGAAGCCACTTAAGGGTGGTCTTGTAAGTTACCACCATGGTCAAGTGCAGCTCACTCATGCTGGGAAGCTCCAAGTGACAAGTTAGAGCCCTACATGAGAAGGAAGGCACAGTCTAAGGCCTGCTCTCTAGTGTCTATAGTTCCTCAAGGCCAAGAAAGATGGCTCCTTGACTGTAGGAGCTTGAACTGGACTGCACCAACATGGCACTAAAGGTTTTATTTTGAGGAAACAAGCTTTAGTTTCTTTTGGTGCCTTGCTTTTCTCTCTCTCTTTCTTCTTTCTTTCTTCCTTTCCTCGCCTCTCTTCCTTCCTCCCTCCCTTCTTTCTTTCCTTCTTTCTTTTTCTTTTTTCTCTCTTTGTTTTTCTATATGCATATATGTGAAGCCCAGTAGACAACCTTGGGTGTCATTATTCAGGAGCCATCCATCTTGTTTGTTGAGGTAGGGACTCTCACAAGAACCTGGAGCTCCCTAGTTAGGCTAGCCAGGCTGGCTAGTGAACCACGGAGATCCTCTTGTCTCTGTTTGCCCTGCACTTGGATTGCAAGCATGTGCTACCACACCTTCCTTTTTTACATAGGTTTTGGGGTTTGAACTCAGGTCCCTGTTTGCATGGCAGACATTTTACAAACTGAGCCCTTGTGCTTTTCTAAAACTGTTTTTCGTGATTCATATTTGAGATTGAACTTCCTTCAAGGTGATTGTTAGTGGTTCATGCCTGTAATCCTAGCACTGGGGAGACCGAGGCTGGAAGATTGGGAATGTAGCCTGGACTTCTTAGTGAGATGCATTCTCAACAAATCAAGCTTGGTGGTGGTGGTGTACTCCTTTAGTCCCAGCACTCAAGAGGCAGAGGCAGGCAGAGCTCTGTGAGTTCAAGGCCAGCCTAGTCTACAGAGTGGGTTCCAGGACAACCAGAGTTACAACAGAGAAACTCTGTCTCAAAAAAAGAAAAAAGAAAACAAAAAAGCAAAGCAAACCAAAAGCTGATTCTTTACCTACTATCATCTCTTATGTGTATATTCACTGTTCTTGCCTCAGTACGTGCAGAGGCTAGGCCTGTGCTATAGGCAACATCAGCTTCTGTTCACCCTTTTCCTGGAGGTTATGCACAGTGAGTTGCAGAATGGGGCCCTTGGTGCCCAAGAAGTTTCTTCTGACTTATTAGTTGTTGTTTGCAGTTCTGTTTGTGTGTTTGTTCAGACAAGGTCTCATGTGGCTTAAACTATCTTTGAACTTGAACTTGACATATAACAGAAGATGATCTTGAAATTTTTGTCCTCCTGCGTCCTCCTCCTGAATGCTGGGATTCTGCCCTAATGCCTTTAATAAAACATTTCTATAAACAACCTGGTCCAGTTTTATACTTGTTCAACACGTTCCTTGTGTAAGGAACAAAAGACCAACTTCTCGAAGGGAAACTGGTGGTTTGTGTTCCCAGAGGACTTTGTCTCCTTTTCCTGTCCCCCTCCCCTTCTCACCCCACATCCTCTCTTAAGATGAGGCATTCCTTCCTAAGCAATTTTCAAAGTCCAAGAGATAATTGCAGAGTTCATTACCCACAGTTTTTGGCATGCAAATGCTTGGCAGTGGAAGCAATACAGGGCTGATGCCATCTTAGTCTTTCTCCGTGGCTTGGTAATAAGAGATCAAACTGCTGTCTCATGCAGAGCTGGGAGAGCTTGAGACAGCAGCTCTACACACACCTGTGCCCCATGAGGCTGGGAGGGAGTTGGAAGGCACACCCTCTGGGTGCCAGGAGGCTTAGACACTGGCTGCTTTCCAGCTCCTCCTTTCTGTCCCATCACCTGGAACTAGGACTTTCCCATGAATCCTTAATGAAGACTCTTCCTTTTTGTAAACAGGGACTCACTAGGCAGCCCAAGCTGGCCTCAATCCCGTCATCCTCCTGTTTCAACTTCCCCAGTGTTGACGTTACAGGCATACAGCACTATGCTCGGCCTTACAGAGGATTTTCAAAGGTACCCCTTCCTCCAGAAACATACACTCCAGTGCCAGGACCCCCAGATGGGCAAGCGGGTATGAACTAGATTTCAAGTGTCTATAGTGGGATGCTTGGAAGTAGTTTTGTTACTTTGGTTTGTTAAAAAACACAAGATGGCATTTGGACTAGGTTTCTGTTCTCTTCCCAGGTGTGGTGGATGATTATGAGTTTGATTTGGAATGCCTGAAGCTTTGGTTAGGTACAGCTGTTTTGCTATGTGTAGCTTGTCTTAGGATGGCGTGACACTTGGATGAGAACTTTTGCTTAAAGTATATAAGGGTTGAAGCCCTCAGAGCTAGGGTGGGTTGTTGGTTGCTGGGTGATTTGTTGATTCTTGCATAGAAGAACATCAGTTGAGAGATTGAGTTTGCAGATAGTAAGCTGAGATTCTAGTCTGGCTCACTGTCAGCTCCTCTCCAAGCTTAGAACAGTCAAAAAGGGCTGTGAAAATTTCTACCTTTTGTCCTCTATCAAGGCTCCCTGCACAAGTAGTAAAGATTTCTTTCTATCCTTCCTTTCTCTTTCCCTAAAGTGAGGGGGAAAAAATGTAGTGAACTTCTACAAGTGTCTGTGTGCAGATCACAGCTATGTACTGCACACAGGCATCTGGGAAGGTAAATTCTCCAGTTAAAGAAAGGAGAGGGATGGAGAAAGGGCTCAGCCGTGAAGCACATATACTGCTCTTCCAGAGGATCTGAGTTCAATTAATAGCATCTGTTATTATGTCCGATGATATACAAAGACACATGAGATATGGTTAATAGTACAGGCCAGATAGACCTGAGCAAAGCTTACACCATGCCATGTTTAGCTCCAACTCCTCTTGTGTCCCTGCAGTTTATTATTTTAAAAGCTCCTCCTAGCACTCTTGGCAGACTATTGGCATGATCAAAGAGATACAATGATTTACTCCTCCCAAACCTTTGGCTGCTGGGGCGTGCTATTGTGGGGTGCTACTGCAGAAGTTTATTTACAGTTATGTTTAAAATGGTTGTTTTGTGCTATTGGAGGAAGAGTTGCCTAGGTTTTGGCATCTTGTATTGTCTGCAGGTGTTGGCTTTATGTAAAAGATGTCTGATTGCACATGATCTACATGTGATATCAAAAGAACACCTGAAGTGCTTAGGGATCAATAAAAACTCCTGAGATGAGATGCTCAGGGTTCCACTGTCCAGGATGGTGCTTGCCATAATAGTGGTTCCCTCTGCTGAGGTCTGTCAGGGTTTGTGCCTTCATGTCTTATTGATGAGTCACAATGTAGGAGCTAGGCACCACCCATCCGAATTACATCCACATATTACTGTGGCAGGAACTGCAGATCAATAGGGGAGACCAGGCCATGCCTAATATTACCTCTGGTCTGATGGAACATCCAAAATACCTCTTTATCAGCAACTCTATTTACATTAAGCTAAGAGGGGGTAACTCTTATTTACATAACACAGGCTGGCTTAGCCATAGAAATCACATCCTGCCAGGCTTCAAGCAGTCAGTGCAATGAATCTTTAGTAAATATAATACCTGGAGATAAGTTCAAATATACCACAACAAGCACCCACCTCAGGTGGCTCACAATTGTATATAACTCCAGCTCCAGGTGTATCTCATACAAAATCTACTCACATGCACATACCACTCCTCACCCTAGTACATACATATATACACACAATCTAAAATAATAAAGCTTAAAGTCAGAAGGGTGATCAGATTTGCATAAGTACAGCAGGGGTACAGGGTTTGCATGGAAAGTCCAGGTGCCTTCTGGGAAGAAGGTAAGATAGAATCCTACTCTTCAATTCAACTCAGGGATTTAGCTAACTAGTATAGGGCTATAGATAAGGAGAAAGGCTTTAGGGAACATGAGTGTGACCCCTACACTGGGTAGGGCCGTTCGTTGAGAAAGAGCCAGCCCATCTGAGCTTAGAATACAGCAAATAGACACCACACATATCCTAACTCAGTTCTCCTCCCTCTGGGAGGCGTTGTGTAAGCCAACCAGGGAGGTGTCCTGTCATCATCTGGCTCCAGCATTGCTGTCTGCAAATGTAATCTGGGGACCCGGAAGCCACTGCTCTAACCACTGGCTTTGGGATTACTCGGAACCTGTTGTAACTTGTACCTACAAATGGAAGCTTCTTACCATGAATCTTTGCCCACTTCAATAAACAGGTTCTGAATTCGCCTTACATGACCACATCTGATTGGTGGAACTTAAATCACACAGCTGCAAGGGAGTCTGGGAAGTGTAGTTTTTCTATTTCCTGACTCTGCTATATACATCAAAGCACACTGTAAAGAGACAGGAATAGATGCAGAATAATCATTTATATCAGGGTGCCAGTTAGAAATCTGTCAGTGACTGTCCATTTGGACAGCACTGCTGAAGGAAAAAGTTCTGGATCTAAGATACAGGAGACGGCAGCAATGATTTTTGTTATGCTTTAAATATGGCTTGTTTCCATTTTCCCCAATTTCAGGCCATCTCTTAAGTGATTTTAGAGTTCCCACTCTTAAGTGGAGTGTGTTACAGGAGCCTCAAAGGCAGTGTCTGGTAATTTGCTCCCTAATGGAATCTACCTCTGACCATGTGTAGATAAGTATGACACTCTGATTGGCCCCAAAGATTAGAACATTACATATTGTTGTCTTCTCTTGTTAGTGTTAATCCCTCTGAGACTATCAATCATCTGGCCAAAAGAGTACCTTAGAAAGGCTGCCATGCTAAGGAGATTGGAGGAATAATTATCTCCTTAATGGGATAATATACTTTTGCCCCAGAAACTCCACTGTCAGTACAGTCACAGTCACTTTTAGAGCTTCCACCCTGTAGCGTTGAAGAGCCTGCCTGTCTTGTTCAGAAAAGCGTAATGTTTCCCTTTCCTTACTTTCTATTCATTTCTTACTCATGCTTCCCCATAACTCTTTTAACTGCCTCACATCTCCTCTGAAGCTGCCCCTCCTTTTTTTTTTTGACTGTGTGGCTGCTTGTCCACTGTGTGGCTGCTCACAAAAGGGGCTTGGCTTCCTCCCTTCCAAGATATACAGCTTGCCTGCTCTGATGTTTTTCTATTAAACTCTAACAAAAATGTCCTCAATCTTTCTTCAGAGTTTGCTTTTACAATTTTAATAATGAGACTGAGAACCAAAAGAGGGGTGTCCAATTTCCCTGTTAACATATTGCACCCAGTATGGGGCTCCACCAGCTTTCTGGTAACACCCAAACATTCATGTTCTGGAAGCTTATTCCTCAACGTGGTAGTGTTGAGGTGCTGAAAGTGATTAGATCATTGTGGGCACTGCTCCTGGAAGGAACTAATGCTGGTCTTGTGGAGTAAATTAGTTGTGAGAAAGTTTTATTTTAAAAAGAAAGAAGGAAAGCCTGGACCCTGAATCACTCTCTGGCTTCCTGTAATCCCTCCATTCATATGTGTTCCCACCATGATACTATCCTCTATGCTATGGTAGCCAAAGGGGGATCCTAGAGCCAACCAGAAGTTCTTAGATCTCTAAAAGCATGACATGAGCTAAAGGAACTTCTTTTCTTTATAAATTATCCAGTGTCAGATATTTTGTTATACCAACAGAAAAAAGACAAATATGCTTTCCAAATTGTTATCTCTAGATCCCTGGGTAGACTTGAACACAACACAAGATCTTTGTATCCTCATTCCACTGTGCTCACTTTCTGTTGGTTGAAAACAAAATTGTGCCTTCCACATATGTTTCCAGAATGGTGTCTATTTTTCAAATATGGAAGCAATTATGATAAAAAATACAAACCATAGTTATGGAAAGATAATCAGAGATTAAGAACACTCACTCTTTCAGAGGACCTGGGTTTGGCTCCAGGGATTCACATGGCAGCTCACAACTGTCTGTAACTCTAGCTTCCATGGGCACCAGGCACACACATAATTGCAGTTGTCAGGCTGCTGTGTGGGCTCACCAAGGAAGCATTTTTCATAAGTGGAAGCCCTGCCAGACCTTAGCAGAGAGAACCACTCTCTTGGCCAGTG
Organism: Cricetomys ansorgei; assembly: GCA_026225945.1. Lineage (NCBI taxonomy): Eukaryota > Metazoa > Chordata > Mammalia > Rodentia > Nesomyidae > Cricetomys > Cricetomys ansorgei. Next base: position 1,144,235 of record JAMJFZ010003399.1, read on the forward strand.
CAATACTCGCAGTGGAACTGGAGCATCTGCTCAGGTGTTTTTATTCTTTCAGAACTCCTCAGGTGTTCTATTGATACCATGTGCAGATTATAAGCAATTAAATGTTCCCCACAGAAATCCAACCCCTGCAGACCATACAAAAAAGACCTAGGCAGATCCCCACCCAACAGTTCACAAAACAATTTCAAACATAACTAAAAAGAAACTTCCCCAACACATAATACATATACTTACATGCAGACAAAATGCTCATATACAAAAAAAGCCACATAAAAAATAAAATAAATATTTAATACTACAAATCCCTTTTTAAAAAATCCTTATGCCCAGCTTGTCACCCACAAACCCGTCTATTCTGCCACTAATGGGAATTTTGTCTCCTTCTTATCTTGCTAATTCTGACTCATCCCAGGCTATAAGTCTCCTGGCCTGGGATGGGGAAGAATTATTGTCTCTGATGATGTCAAGTTAGCATAAAGAACTCTCTTCTGTTCCCTTGCAATATCATGGGACGTTATCACAATGACAATACCAAAACAAAATATAAGCTAAGTTTTAGGGCTTATTTTTGCCAAGCTTCATGAGGTGTACACATTTTACAGATGAAGGCACTGGGGCAGTGAAAGGTTGTATAACCCATCCAAGGTCACTTACTAGACAATAGTCTAGTTTTAAATTCTATGCTCTTAGTCAAAACTCATTTCTTCTCACCTTGTTACTGCACTGCTCACCATTCCATCCATTCATCCATCTGTTGATTTCTATTTTAATTATGCGTCTGTTTTTCCATAAATAACCAATGTATTTGTATGATGCTAAAATGGGAAAAAAGGTCAAAAAGGTTTTTTCTCCCTATTCCATACATTGAGAATTCTGGGACTTGGACCCAAATTGTTTGATCTTTCCATCTCTCATCTTCTACTTTCTGTTAACATGAGGATGATTTTCTCCTTCAACAGAGAATACCAGACTAAATTGCAGAGCAGACTAAGAAATTGCTACCCTCAGCTCCCTTCTTTGCCTGTTTTCTCTAAAATAGGTTCTTTCTATTGGTTATATAAATATAAGACAGAACCCACCCCTGCTGGCTTCCAGTTGCAGAAGGCTGCACAGGCAACAAGGATCCTTCATTTGCATTAATATAAACAAACAACATTTTACTGAAGATTTTAGGGGGCTACATCCATTCTTCTTAGCACAGAGGTGTGAACAGGTACAGGAAGCAAGTCTTACAGAAGCAAAAGGAAGCTGCAAAAGCCTTAGGAAGCACCCTTCCCACATTCAGCACAGAAAGCATATCTACAGGAACATATATACAATATGCACAACTTTTACATTTTCAGGTCCCTCCAGATTTCAATAAGCCACTAAGTTTAGGATCACTAGTTTAGAACAGCTGGTCCTTGGTGACAACTGCTTAGGTAGGCCCTCTATCCCAACCTTTGTCAGATGTGTATGGCCAGGGAAGACCACCACATGTCTGAAGCTACCCCTCAACCAGACCAGCCCAATTCCACCTTCCCACTTCCTCTCAGTTATTGAAACCATATATAAGATAGGATTGACACTTGGGTGAAGGTTACAGTAACCACATACCAGAGCACTGAAAGCAGAAGAGTCAAGAGGCAGAGAACAGAGGTCCTCAATTCACATTAAATGGTAAGCTGTGTCAGCTCCACTGGCCCTGCTCCAAAGACGTTAGATGGTAGATTCACCAGTTTGATACACTGTCAGCTGAAGCTCAAATGAGAAAGAAAAAATTCCTGATAAGAAGGGAGCATAAACAGGGGATATGAACTGCCAGGTGTGCTATTTCTGGAGCTGGGTGCTGGTTACACAATGTACATCCACTTTGTGAGCAATGTCCACCGACACATTTAGGAAGGATGCACTTTTCCATGTTTTAGTAAAAAGTTTTTTCCTGTGTGTGTGTGTGTGTGTGTGTGTGTGTGTGTGTGTGTCTTGCCTGCATGTATAACATATGCAAAAGCCAGAAGAGGACACTGGATATCCTGAACTGAAGTTACAAATGGTTGTGAACTTTTATGTGGATGCTGGGAATGGATGAATGAGCAGCCAATACTGCTCTTTCAGCCAATATTAACCACTGAGCTCTCTCCCTAGCCCCATTAGTAAAGTTTTTAAAAGAGAGATGTAGAGGAATATTTAATCTGTTAATCTGTCAGCATAGCTGCTATAGGGTAGAAAGAATGTTAGTTCACACCTTTAATCCTAGTATTCAGAAGACAGTGGTAGCACATGTCTTTAATCCCCTAAGACAGAAGCAAGTAAGAGCAGAGGAAGAAGCAGAGACAGGAAGCCGAGCTCAGAAGGAGTCAGTGTCAGACAGGAAGTGACTCATCTCATTCTGAGATGAATCAGAATGAAAAGGCAGGCAAAGTGATGAATCAGAGAAAGAGTTAGCAGAGTGCATCAGAGTAAGGACACACCCATCTCTCTCACGATATAAAAGCAGACTCTCAGCTCAGAGAGGCAGTCTGAGGCAGTCTGAGGCAAAGACACACAGGCAGACTTTAGTAATATGCTGCTATGGCAGCTCAGCAAACAGGACAAGTAGGCACTTTCTTACATGCAAACCTTGCCAGACCTCAACAGAGAGAACCACCATCCTGGCCAGCACCATACTGGACAGTAGAACCTCAACCATCTGAGCTCGGGTGTCTTTATTGATTCAGAACTCCTCAGGTGTTCTACTGATAGCACATGCAGATCATGACCAACCAAACATGCCCCACATAAATTCAACAACTGCAGACAACAATGCACAAAACAATATTTAAAAAAAACAAAAACAAAAAATAAACTTCTACAATGGCAGTCAATTAGAGGCAGTCAGATAAGACACAGAAGCAGTTTAGCAAAAGGAAGAGTGAGTTTGGGAGAAAGAGCCAGCTAACAGCGAGAGTCAGTTTGAAACCTAACAGAGTAGTTCAGTCATAAAAGTTGAATGTGTCTACCGGGGTCATCCAGAATCAGAAGGATTCAGTCAGAAACAGTCAGCTGGCCCAGAAGGTTAGTTTGAACAAGCAGTTTGGAGAAGAAATTGAGCTAGAACAGCATGTGAGTTGAATCAGCCAACCTAAAGAGTCAGTTGAATTCAGTACAGCACTGAGTTCAGAAGGAGCTAGCCAGAGGGAGTCAGTCAGCAGCAAGTCTCTGATGCTGAAACAATCTAGGTTTAGGCTTGAAGATTAGATTATAAGGGGGCTAAAACCCTCTGGGACCAGGGATTGAATTAGCCAAAGAATAAACTGCCTTTTGTCCTGAATCTACGTCTACAGAGAGACTTCACATTGACCACTATAAAAAGGCTATGGATGCAGATAAAAACAATAAAGTCACTGCCTGCTTAACAATGAGTTTGACAATAGCTTCATGTTAGATCTCCAAATAAAAAAGGCTTGGTTAAATAAATACAGGCTCAGACATACAATGGAATGCAAGGTAGCTTTAAATTTTTATGCTGTTGAAGACTGTGCCATGATGTGGAAGGTTCCTCAGAATTTAATTTCAAATTTTAAAATATTAAAGCACATCGTTAGATATGCTATATACTATGTATCCCCATATACATTGTTTTTTTAAATAAATATACTAATCATTTTAGATGGAAAGTAAACAAAATGGATAATAGGCTGAACATAGTAAACATACTTTTACTGAGATGTATTATAACCACTCATAGACTTAAAGTATACAGCTTGCTCTTTTAAAAAAAAATCATAGAATTAAGCAACCATCACCCCACTCTCCTAACTCTCCAACTCCTGGTTGCTAATAATTTACTTCTGAAAAAGAAACTCTTCGACAATTTCACATATGTACATAACCTGTTGTGATCTTATTTATTCCCATTATCTTTCTCTTATCACACCCCCTCTTCCACTGAAATCCTTTCCAAGAAGTTTCTCTCCTACTTTGATATCTTTGTGACTCTCTGAGTTTAATTAGGTTTGCTCACGTGAGCTTGAGTGAGGAGCTAGTGACTGGAACATGGGATGCCACTCCCCCCATTGATACATCTACAACAGAACTTGTACACCTAAGGCTCATGGAACATTGCAGAAGAGGGGACAGAAAGATTATATGAGCTAAAAGATTGCTGTCGGATTTTGTCTCCTAGATATGAGAGTGAAGCTACACCTATGGTACCACAACAGTATGGCTGCCTAAACAAGGCCTCAACAATGACAACACCACTAGGCACCCTAACATGGAAGGGGGAAATCTTATGGGGCCCCACCCATAGACAAGAGCTACAGGCAATTAATGACTGTTAGGAGAGGGAGAATTAGTCTTCTGTAGAAATGAAACCCCCTAATTGGTTATCTAGTATCAAGTGGTCAACTCTGAAAACATATACTTACAAGCAATGCTAAACGGATTCATCAGGTTGTATTTATGTATATATGTATATAATCAACAATAAGTTTTTAAAAAGAGGCCATGAATTTGAAAGAGAGTGGGAAGGACATGGGAGGAGTGGGAAGGAGGGGGAAGGGGAAATGGTGCAATTATATATTTGTTTCTTAAAGTAATTTGTGGGGCTAGAGAAATGGCTCAGCGGTTAAGAGTATTGGTTGCTCTTCCAAAGGATTCAAGTTCAAATCCCAGCACCCACATGGTGGCTCACAACTGTCTGTAACTACAGTTCCAAGGAGATGAAATGTCCTCTTCTGACTGCTAAGGGGACTACATACATGTTGTACACAGACATTCATGCAGACAAAACACCCATATACATATAAATAAATAAACAAATAAATAAATAGAGCACATGAATCAAATTTTAAAAAAGAAAAGAAAGAAAACAAAACTCTCTCCCCTACCATTAACTGCCAGTTGTTCCACAGGGAGAGGTGTGGTCTTAGGAGCCCCTCCCCCTTCCCCTTCCATGACAGAATGTTGACAGGCCCAAAGTTGTAGGAGTAACCACACCTGCAGTGAGTTCGTGAGTATAATGGCTATGTCATTTAGATATTTCTTATACAATATTGTTTTATGTGTCTGGAGTCTTTCCCTTAGCATAAAGTTTACAAAGTCATCCACACTATGGCATGTATTAATGTCAAGTAATATCCACTTGTGTGCATACAGAACATTTTGCTTCTCCATTCACCAGTTAATGGACATTTGGGTTGCTTCCACTTTGGGGCTGTTATGAATAATGCTAGTGTCAACATTCGTGTGTGAGTTTTTGCATAGATGCCTGTGTTTGTGCATCATTGGTATATACCTAAGAGTGGAACTACTGGGTCATATAATAACTATGTTTAACCTATTGAAAAATGGCCAAACTGCTTTCCAAAGCAACTTCACTATGTTTACATCCATTCTCCTTGAGTGGATGAGAGCTCCACTTCCTCCCCATTCTTACTAGTACATGCTACTCTTCATATTTTTATTATAGTTATTCTAATTGATGTGAAATGCCTCATTGTGGGCTTTATTTTGAAATTTTTCTCCTTTCTATAAATGATTTAATTGGTTGTATATATTCAAGGCATACAGCAATATTGTATAGGTGATTTTTAACTGGTTGAGGCACAATTTAATTTGAGCTGTTTTTTGATCCATATGGTACTTCTTTTCAAATTTATTTTTATTGCTTTTACTTGGGGGGGGAGTATGTGCATAGAAGTGCAGGTTCCCACAGAGGTCAGAGGTTAAAGATCTCCTGTAGCTGGAATTATAGGTGGTTGTGAGCCATCTCGTGTGGGTACTGGGAATTGAACTTGAGTCTTTTGGAGAAGCAGTGTATTGGCTAGTTTTATGTCAACTTGACACAGCTACAGTCATCATAGAAGAGGGAGCCTCAATTGAGAAAAATGACTCCATAAGATCCAGCTGTAAGGCATTTTCTTATTTAGTGATTGATTGGTGAGGGCCCAGCCCATTGTGGGTGGTGGTATCATCCCATCCCTGAGGTGGTGGTGGTCATGGGTTCTATAAGAGCAGGCTGAGCAAGCCAGTAATCAGTTACCACCCCCACTACCATGTCCTCCGCCATCAGCTCCTGCCTCCAGATTCCAGGCCTGTTTGAGTTCCTGTCATGACGTCCTTTGATGGTGAACAGTGATATGGAAGTGTAAGCCAAAAAACCCTTTCTTTCCCAATTTGCTTTTGTTTCTGGTGTTTTATCACAGCAATAGGAAATACCTATGCAGGCTGGGTGGTGGTGTCACACACCTTTAATCCCAGCACTTGGGAGGGAGAGGCCGGTGGATCTCTGTGAGTTTGAGGCCAGCCTGGTCTACAGAGTGAGTTCCAGGACAGCCATAGCTACACAGACAAACAGAAAAAAAGAAAAAAGAAAAAAAAAAGAACTACCTATTCAGATCCATTACCCACTTTAGTTTGGTTATCCATCTTTTTATTATTGTTTAAAGATTCTTTATATATACTAGATATATATCTTTTATGTGACTATGTACGTATGTTTTCCTAACTCTGTGGGTCATCTGCTGTGGAAGTTTACTTTTAGTTATGTATAAAATGGATTATGCACTGTTGGGTGAGGGGCTGCCTATGTTTTGGCATTTTATATTGTCTGCAGGTGTTGGATTTCTGTGGGGGATGTTTGATTGCTTATGATCTGCACCTGAGGAGTGCTGAATCAATAAAAACACCTGAGCTCAGATGCTCAGGATTTCGAGTCTATCGAGTGCTGATCAAGATGGTGGTTTCCTCTGCTGAGGTCTGGCATGGCTTCCATGTAAATGCCTCCTTGTTTTCTTGGTGATCCCCCGCAGAGGCATACAACTACAGTCATCCTTCACATTCTTGATAAGGTTCTTTGAAGGAAGATTTTGAAAACTTTTATGTATGGCACTGTAAATTGAACTCAGAGTATTGTGCATGCTGGGCAAGTGTTCTACTGAGCTATGTTCCTACCCCTAAGTTTTCAAGTTTGATACAATTTAATTTGTGTAGTTGGTTGTACAAGGGCTAGACATGCTCTAGGGACGTGGTGAAGGGTGAGATTATCAGGGATAGGATAGCCTGGAAGTAGCCCTTGAGAAAGGAAGTATGAACAAAATATAGATGAAAATGAAGTGGGGACATGTATCAGGAATGGGAACAAAGGGCTAGACAAGGGAAGAGTGTGGATTGCCTACAGCAAGGTGGCCTGGCAAGCTTAGTCGGGTAACTGGGTGTTAGGCAGAGGGCTCCTGAAGGATAGATGGAGGGTTCATGCCTCAAGGGGAGGTCAAGATGATCCACTAGGGCAAGAGAAGAAAAACAATGGTAAAATTTTATTGCATTTATACTTTGAATATCAACTAGCAGATAGCATGGAGGTCGATGTCATTCCCTTCCTTCATGAATGGTTAAGCTTCATCATTTACCCTTTTCGTCTGTCTGCTTAAAGTGTTCCTAGAAACTTCAGTGTCTAGTTATGATAAACCCAAGCATCACTAATGAGACATCCCACAAAGGAATCCTCACTTAAAAAAGAAAATTTGATGGGGCAAGAATAACTAAACAACCAAAAAAATGTTAGATTTCTTCTTTGGATAATAAATGTTGTATTTCTTCTCCTTTTAGGGCATTCTTGGTCCACTATAGTTAAAACAATGACAATACACCCTTCCCAAAAGCAACCCTGGGTGCATGAAACCCCCTATTCACAGACCTCAACAAAGGTATGAAGTGACCAAGGACATGAAGAAAGCAAAGCATACTTGTTCCTGCCTCATCAACATACCAAGTTCATGTAAGACATGATCTGAGAGGTAGCGCTTTCCCACATACAAACACTGCACTGTAAAGCTATGCAAGATCTTTAAGGACAAGTGGGCTTTTAAATACATAAAGAATGCCAGGGCCACACCTATGCCAAGAGGAAGGGAGAAGAGTTAAGCAATGCCCTGGCAAATAGCTAGCCAGGACTAAGTCCTCTCTCAATAAAACCTTTCCAGAATTAAAACGAAAGAAAAATGAACAATGACTGTCTATCCAAATCTGAAAAACAAAGATTTTTTTCCAAGATTTTTAAATTATTCTAGCCTATTGGGAATGTAGATATATAGTTGCCAAGGTATCATCTTTATATACTGGGTAATAGTACAACATTTAGAAATAATTACACATAGAACAAGGGATGTAGCTGTCTCATTTTTTCACTTTTGTTTGTTTTAGGGTTTTTGTTGTTGTTGTTGCTGCTGTTGTTGTCAACCTGACACAAGATGGAGTTATCTGAGAAGAGGGAACCACAATTGAAAAATGCGTGTCAGGGGTCAGACATTTTCCTGAAATTATTTACATTGCTTCTTCACTGCAATCAAGGCAGATGATAGCCCCATTTTACAGGAGAAGATACTGGGTCCTACAGAAGTTAGGTGGCTAGCCCTTCTAATTCATCAGGTCCTCCATGAAGCAGAGGCTGGAAGGCTATAGAGGGGGAAAGGTCCTTGGAAGGCTGAGAGTCTCTAGAGGGCTAAGGAATGCAGGGCAATCCATGTAGGCGGGCTTGTTGGACATCTTCTTTAATTAGTGGTTGATGTGGGAGGGGCTCCCCTCCATACTGTGGACAGGTGGTCCTGGGACGTATAAAAAGCAGGCTAAGCAGCCAGTAAGCAGTGTTCTCCATGGCCTCTGCATCAGTCCTGCCTCCAGGATCTGCCTTGTGTTCCTGCCCTGACTTCCCTGGATGATGGACTATAAGCTGTGAGATGATATAAACCCTTTCCTTCCCATGTTGCTTTCACAGTCATGGTGTTTTAATCACAGCAATAGAAACACTAAGACATAGCTCCATGATAGATCAACTTCCTAGCACACTCAAAGCCTTGGGTTCCATCCACAGAACTGTAAAAATTGTAGTAAATATGCATATAATAGGAGATGTACTAATGAAGGTATACAGGCAAAACAGGATGGAATTCATTGCTATAAACAGTAGGAAGATTTTTTCCCCCAGAGATTGGTACATTCTCTGGTGATCATTATTCTTATATGAGCAATTCTAGGTTAAGTTCTCACAGAAGCAGACCTGATGACAAAGACTTGCATACAAGTAGTTTGAAAGCTGAGTGAGGAGGTACCAGAAGAAAAAAGTAGAGATGTGAAACAGGAAAGGAAACCAGTATAGAGCATGTTATTCAGCAGCTTCCACTGTGGGCTACTGGGATAACTAAAACAACGATGGTGTGGACTACTTTAGGTGGGTGCCAAAATGACAGCTGCCATTTCCTGATTTACTTAAGTTCTCCTGTTGTCTGAATGGCTCATGGGTCATTTCTCAGAGGACCTATGTCAATACTCTGTTGTCATTAGTACAATAGCACTGGCTGATAGGCAAGGTGAGGGGCATCAAGCTAATTAATACCTTGGGGCCTAGAGAGAACAGCTACAGAATATTTCAAAAGAGACAGTATCAGTGGAAAGGGGCAAGAGTAGGCAATGCGGAGGCAAAAAGCTAGAAATTAAAGACAGCTTGTGCATGACAGGGGTCAGACATTTTTCTGAAATTATTTACATTGATTCTTCACTGCAATCAAGGCAAATGATAGCCCTGTTTTACAGGTGAGGATACTGGGTCTCACAGAAGTTAGGTGGCTAGCCCTGCTAATTCATCAGATCCTTCATGAAGCAGAGGCTGGAAGTATATAGAGAGGAAAGGTCCTCGGAGGGCTGAGGGTCTCTAGAGAGGGCTAGGGAATGCAGGGCAAGCCTGTAGAAAGTGGTGCCATCTGATGTTGAATGCCAATCACCCCTGTGAAGAAGACAAGGAAGGAAACAGAACGAGGAAGGAAGCATCTCAGGGCATGACCAGCAATGTCTCAGCTAAACCTCAACCCAAACGAGCCCACAGGAGCTCCCCTACACAAGAGGTCTGACTGACATGCTATCAAGGCTGTCTTGTGTGCCTCAAACCACAAGGCCAGTAAACAAAGTTGGAGTAGGAGTTGAACTAGGCTCTTCCTGACTCTAAATCCCAGCTTGATACTGAACCATGGACCTATGGTTTGGGGAAGACAAACTTAACAGATTTCCAAGTCTAAAGGCTTCACCTGTGCCAAGGAGTGAAGTTTTAAACTTCCTCTATAGACTGTGCAGACACCCACAGCATGGATTTCTAAAATCAAATGTCAAAATCAGGCCAACAATATGGCTCTGCAGGCAAGGGCATGTGCTGCTAAACCTGAAGATCCTAGTTTAATTCCTGTAGCCCACACAGTAGAAGGAGACAACAGACTCTTGCAAGTTATCCTCTAACCTCCGTATGTTGCCATGGTATTCATATGTGCACACACGATAGATAGATAGATAGATAGATAGATAGATAGATAGATAGATAGACAGACAGACAGACAAAATTTAACTGGATTATAGGCATTTTATGAAGAGCCTGAAAGGTTAAAAACTTTAAACCCTGTTTCTTTTTTATCCTCATCCATTACACACAAGAACACACAGATCCACATGTATTATCCGGGACTCTGACTCTGTATTGGGTACTCTATCTACCACATGGAACTGATAGCATGCTATTAGAAGCCCAAGTTAAAAAGAATCATGAAAGATTGTGGAGAAGTGTATGAGGGAAAGTATCAAAATCTCTAAAGTGGCGAGTATCCCAGGGAGGGGCGACATTGGTGTTAGTGGACCAAAGTCCAGCCCAGTGTGTGTTTGAGGGCTTTTAAGCATGGAACTGTTGAGAAATAGGCCCTTCATTGGACTTCTCTTCCTGGGTCTGCGTTTGTGTATCCACTGGACTTAGCACATCATTTTAAGCAGAAGGTGTTATTGACTACCATGTTTACAGTGTTTGAATTCTTAATCCCTTGCAATCAGTTTGAAAACATACAAATAAAATAAACACACCACATGGTTCTAAGCTCTTTTTCTCCCCCCAGGAATAAACTAGGTTTAAGCTTCCTATCAGCTGGCTGTTCTAACTATTGCAGTATAATAATTAAAGCCCACATATTTTATGCTGCCAGTTGGGAAGATGGCAGGGGGTACTCTAAGATTATACTGTTTAAAAGCTATAAAGATCCCCTATCTCCTGGTTACAAAGTGTTTGCCTTTTGGTTGACTAACTGATTTTGAGGCTCACTTGTTATACTGCTTATTCAGGTTGGAAATCATTAAACAAAATGATAGCTCTTGGTTGAAGAGACCACCATCTAAAAACAAAACGCTTTTTGCTTCTGAGTGCTCATCAGTTTCCCAGTCCTATTAAAAGTCATTCTTTCCCCATGTGGAAGCCAATAAGACAAAGCTTTTATTAAACAGATTCAAAACACTTACCAATCATCACCTCGTTCATTCTCACACTCTTCCCTGTTAAACAGGGACAAGTGTCATTACACCACACTGGGACAAGACCGGAAAGAATGTAGTTCAGTGGACAATTATAGGTCTTACTGGAGCACACAGGGCACTCAATTCTCACTGAAGTATCAAGATTGAATCACAGATTAATATCCTTTTTGTGCTGGAATGTTGTGTCAAGGCAGGCTTTCAGAGGAAGTGATGCAGAGTTGGCCAGTGCTCTGCTCAGATGATTTGTATTACCTCAGGCAAGGATCTGAAGCCCTTAGGCCAAGTTTCTTCAGCTATAAAATGGAGCTAATAAAGGTATTTGGTTTAGTTAGTACACAGGAAGTGCTTAAGGAGACACTGGGCACGGCTCTCCTTCACAACCTGCAGGAACTGAACCCAGCACCCCTGGGATACCAACATCTGAGGCTACTCATGTACTTTATATGAAATGGTGAGAAGGCTCAGCAAGTAATTGAATGCACCTGCATTCAATCCCAGGCCCCCACTTGGTGGAAGGAGAGAACTGATTTCCACAAGCTGTTCTTTGACCTCCAAGTGCATACAAGCACATGCATAAATGTAGTTAAAAATAATTAGACTAAATAAAGTGGTATAGAATCTCTATTGAACCTATATACATTCTCTTGTATATTTTAAATCATCTTTCAGTGACTTAGAACACCTAAAACAATGACAAATGCTATGTAAATAGTGTCGTACTATATTATAGGGCACAAGGACAAGAAAAGGGGGCAGTATGTGTTCACTGAAGGCATAATTTCTTAGAAGTATTTTCAGTACACTTAGTTGAATCCACAAAATCAGACCCTATAGATATAAAGGACTGACTGTGCATTTGTTATTAGACTCATACTCATCTCCCTAGGAATTTTAGAAACAAGGTCTACTAAAGCCATGGAGGCCATGAAGTTTTCCCAGGGTTCCCAAGTTGGTGAGAGTTAGATGAAGGTAGAGGAGAGAATGTAAACCTCATCTTTCCAGTGACAAATTAGCAAAGAGAGCTCAGCAATGCTATACCTGCTATCCAATGATACCTTTTTCCTTATACTCTTCTGGGTCCACTGGAGAGGCCTTCTCTCCCACATTCCTCCATACTGAGCCAGAAGTTGGAAGATTGTAGCCAGGCGCTACTGTAGCTCAACAAGACAAGGAGACATTTTCATAGGTACAACCTGCCAGATCTCAGCAGAGGGAACCACCATAGCAAGTATGGCAAGAGCCGTACTGTCTGATCTCAGGTGTTTTTGATACAGAAGCTCCTCGGGTGTTACAAATACTCCATCTTCTCATCCAAAGGCCTATTTGCATAATGAAGGAAACCTGTAGCCTAGTCTCATCCACAATATTTTAGCAGCTGGGCTATGTCACCTTTATGGTGGGGGAACTAAGGGAAGTGTTCTCTCCTTGTTGTTGGAGGCTATGGGAGAGGTACTAGAAGAATTTCTTCACAGCAACTCTGCTCTTAACACAGAGATCTCACTGAACCACAACAGCTCTGCCAGAGAGCAGTGAGCAGGTACAGATCATGAGGGAACAAACATCTTAATCACAGATTTACATAAAGCCAACACCTGCAGAAATACAAACTGACAAGGCTTAGGCAGCCCTTCCCCCAATAATATACAAAATGATTATTATAAACACAACTAGAAATCAACTTCCCCAACAGAAGACATTGCATCAGTCATTCCATCCTGTGAGGTCTTGATTCTTCCCTTGGCAATGACAGCTTGGTTGGGCTAGAGTGTAGCCTGTCAAGTGTGAGGTCCATGGTTTTTTAACTAAACTGAATTGAAACTTGACTTGAGGTCAAAGCTGGGTCTATGGCTTTTGCTATGGGCTCCAGAATCCAAAGAACGTCAAAATTACTAAAAAATAAAAACCTCTAAGGTCTCTGTAGTTGTGAAATTTGTGATTGTAAAATTAAAGGAAAATTTAAAAAGAGAAAAAGCTGGACCATGAGGAGAGAACCTTCAGACCAACATGTAGCTCTGACATCTGTCACAGGAAATGTGGACATGGGGTATGAAAACAAGACCAGGCAAGGAGAGCTTCAAACTGTGATGCTTCGCCATCAAAGTTACAAGCAAATGCCCCAGGATCACGGGAGCAAGGATTGCCTAAGACAGGAGCTTTGTGTTGGGCATGGGATTTCTCCACCCACAGAATAAGTTCCTCCAGCAAGGCTCTACCTCCTAAAGGTTCCATATTATTCCCAAACAGCTGTCAGCTGGGGACCACGTTTTCAAACACAGGAGCCTATGGGGACACATTTCACATTCAAACCACAATAACAAATTAAGAAACTCTGAAGGATTCAGAAGAGGATACATTTTAAAGTAATCCAATAATGCTGCCACAACTCCCAAAAGACTGAGTGAGAATCAATCTCAGACTACTTTTTTTCAAAGTTTAACTCAATTTGCAGCAAAATAAGAATGCCATTGGTTCTTTCACACATGTACTTACCTCCAAAAATGCCAGCAGTGTACAAGCTGAATAATATACAGAGGCAAGAAACTGGATCAAATAGATTCCTAGTTTGCAATGATATTTTGCAAAGACATTTCTAGCTGTTTCTTCTAGGATGCGCTTCAGAAGCTCATTAGATGTCTGGCATTGATCTATGAGAGGAACCTTAAAGTTGTCCCCTTTCTTGTCTAATATCATCATCTCTTACTGTACTTAGTAATTGTGAGACTGAAACACCATGTTCAGTCTGCTCACTGCAATCAGAAATCCTGGCGCGGTATATTGTATCCTCAACTAGTATTGTGAAAACTATTTATGGTTATCAGAAATCTTTCTAGGAGGTTTAAAGGAATAAAGATGTCACTGAAAACAAAAATGTCACATGCATGAGTATTACAACAAAATTGACAAGTCTGCCCACTTCTTTCTATTATATAATAGACAATGGTAACTATTATACATTATCTTTCTCCTTTTTAATTTTAAGGAGGGAAAGAGATGATACCATGAATTTCAGGGTTCCTGGAATTTGTACTAATTATCCCCTAATCAAGTTGTGGCTTACTTTTATAAGCACTCCTTAGAGACTTCTAACTCCAGTCAATATTGCTTTGCTCTTCTGTTGAAGCTGTCTTTTAAGAAATCTGTGCCATCCAACTCTAAGGGTAACACACCAAAAGAAAAACCTTATAATAAATATTAATTCAGCAAGTTTGTAGGATAAAAAATGAACATGCAAATTTTGTTGTGTTCACATATACTAACAATAAAATACCTGAAAAAGAAATTTAAAAAACCAATTTTATTATAATGGAATTATGAAAAAATACTTAGGAATCAACCTTATCAAAGAGAAGAAAGATTTTTACATGGAAAATACAAGCCACCAAAGAAAGACATCCAAGAAGACATAAATAAATGGAATGACATCTTATTCTTGTGTTCATTGATGAAAACATTTAATATTGGTAAGTTGTTAGTGCTGCTCAAATCAGTCTCCTAATTCTATGCAATCCTAAACAAAACCCTAATGGCATTTCTTGCAGAAATAGAAAAGTATCCTAAAATTTATTTGAACTCTCAGGGAACCTCAGGTAGCCAAAACAAATTTGAAAAATAACAAATTAATATGATTTCTGCTTCCTGATTTCAAAATATCGTGCTGCTAAAATCTACACAATGGTACTAGCATACAGACAGACATATGGACAAATAAAATAAAGAACCTAGAAATAAACTCATGCAATATATAGTCAAATGACTTTGAAAAAGAATGCCAAGACAAATTCAACTGGTAAAAGATACTCTCACCAATAAGTGGTGATGGGGATGCAAAGGAAGTTGGAAGCTTATTTTATATCATTAAAAAAATGAGCTCAACATTTAGGTGCAGCCAAGAGGCTGCTCCTTCTTAGCAGCTCAGAGCCATCAGTGCCTTGTATGAAACAAGAGCCATCAGGCATTGAGGACTTCCAATACACCAGCCCCGTGCTCAGCATGTTCTACATCTTCCTTCATTTCAACTTCACAGCCACCCAGGAGGACATCTCTTGGAGCTCCCATGAGGCCTGAGAGCACTTCAGTTGAAAGGCCCCTTCTCCTTGCATGTGGCTGATTCAGTAGGTTCCCCCTTAGCTCTAGCTGCTGCAATGGAAGCATTGATGGTAAATAGGGAACTAAAATAATACCCCAAACTCTTCAGCTATTGTTAGGAAAATATTAGTTTCTTTTTTGTTTAAAAAACTTAGTTTTGTAAAGAACTCAAAAGGGTCCCAGCCTATAAACCTCCTAGAACATAGTGGACAGGCTTCATGACATTGAATTTGTTCATGATTATTTAGCTATGACACCAAGAATGCAAATAATAAAAATCAAAGTAAACAAATGGGGCATCATATGTTTTAAATCGCCTGTATATCAAAGTAACAATCAACATAATGAAAAGGCAATGTAAAGAATGGGAGTATCTGCAAATCATATGTCTGAGAAGGGGTTAATATGCTAAACATGATTACGAACTCTTATACCTCAACAATAAAATAGCAAATAGCCCAACTAAAATGTGGGCGAAGAACTTATAAACATTTTTGTAAAGATGGCAGGGAAAGGACAGGAGCTATGTAAAAAGATGTCCATCATCAGAGAAATAAAAAACAAAGGCACAGCAACATACCCCCCTACCCATTAGGATGGCTTTTATCGACAAACAACACTAAAAACAGAAAAATAATGTTGAGTATGTAGAAAAATTGGGTCCTTTGTACACTATTGACTGCCAACACTATGGAAAATAGCATGTAGGCTTCTCTAAAAATCAAAATACAATTCCCATAATATTCAACAATCTCATTTCTGGATATATGCAGAAGAACTGAAAGTAGGGCCTCAAAGAAATGTTTGCACATCCATGCTCCACGCAGTACTATTTAAAATAGTTAAGAAGTTAAAGCAACTCAAATATCTATCAATGGATAAATATCAATCAGTGAATAAATAACATGTGATATAAGCATACAGTGGAATATTGTTCAGCCTCAAAAGGGAGAGAAATCCCATCACATAGCAAAATGGGGATTTAACCTTAAGGGCATTGTGCTAAGTGAAATAAGTCAGCCACAAAAAGATGAATACTATATGGTTCCTGTTACATGGAGTATCTAGTCAAATTTGTAAAAGACAACGAGTAAAATGGTCATTTCAGAGGCTGGAGATGGAGTTGAGGTTGTTTAATTGATATAGAATTTCAATTTTGCAACCTGAAAAAGTTCTGTAGCTCAGTTTCACTATAATGTAAATATTTTAACGGTCTTGAACACTTACAAATTGCTAAGATGGTGCTTTTTAAAAGAATCATTTAATGTATATGTGTGTATGCATAAACTTCATAAATTTATGTGTGTCACAGGAATACAGGTATGGGGGCCAAAAGATGGCATCAGGTCCCCTGGAACTAGACTTATAGGTGGTATTAAGCACGTGATTGGGGGTTCAGAACTGAAACCAAATCATTTGGAAGATCACTAAGTGCTCTTAATTGCTGAGCTATCTCTCCAGACCCTTAAGATAGTAAAATAATCGATGTTTCCTACCACAATGAAAGGATCAGAAAATCCTGCACTTTAAGTGATAATAACAATAAACCAGACATGGTTATTCAAGCCTGTAACCCCAGAACTTGGGAAGCAGAGGTAGAACGATTGTCACAATCTCAAAAGTCAGCCTAGGTTACATAGTGACCTATGTAATCCAAGTTAGCTTAGAATATAATGAAAAAGACAGACAGAAAGACAGATGAGAGTGGGGGAAGAAAAGCATGAAGGTATACAACAAACTCAGAAACAAGGGCTTCTGAGAATACAACAAAGACATTCTATACTGATTTTCTTTGCCTCATATTACTGTACAAATGGGGTGTCGGACTTTGGTGTCAAGTTCAAACACGGGTCTCTCTCAAGTATTGCCTCAATTATTACAAATCCGACTATTCTCTGTCAGCATTGTTTTAGAAACTAAGAATCCTTTGAGAGTTTTACCATTCAAGACTAAAATTTCTTGCTTCTCTTTGAGGGAATCAGAATTCCTCTTGGAGGAGTTTTGGAAGATGCTACAATACAGTTGGGAACCAGACCACTAGTCCAGAGGAACAGTGGAACAGCTGATAAGATGGCCCAGCCCCATTATGGGTGCCAAAGCGCAAATAAACATTAAGAAGCCATGTGATATAAGAACAATCCTGTGGCCAAGGTTTTTTGGGTCTAGCCACATGGCTACTTTACTAGGCTAAGTCCATCTCCAGGTGAGCTGTACTGGGACAAGTTAATTGGTATCCCACAAAACTTCAGACTAGGAACACTGCTCCCAATTCAGCTACATCTGGCCCCCTGCTGTAGCCCCTCATCGCCATGGAGATGGCACTGTAGGATCCTTAGAGTCATTCCCTACCCCTGGCATTTGTGCTCCGGCATCCAAGTGTACTGCAACAGACTATATGTCTGAATCTCAGAGAGAACGTCTGGCAGTGTGGCTCCTTCCAGAAGGCCCTTGGACTTCTTGTGCATGTTTGCCCATTCCCTACCAGCAATATTTAAATCCTGTATGTTGCAAATTTTCTAGAAGATGAATAAGAAGGAAAATTTCCCAGTTACAACCTTTCTTTTTTTAGCGGATGAGTGGGATGGAGGTAGAAGCATCAAGGTGGGAAGATTCAAAGAACATTCTGCACCAAAATTTTTTACCCTAGAGCCAGTAGTTTACTGCCTCTGCAAAATGCAGTGACCTTGCTTCAGTATGCCAATCCTTCTCATTCCTGTTGTTTCTTTTTGGATCCCCAGTTTTGTCTATGAAGGCTTCCTGTTAAGTGATCATTGACTTATACTTCAGGAAAGTAGAAACACAAGGGTTATTTCAAACATGCCCACTCCCTGGACTTCAGACCAACTAGCAATGCATTTTAATAAGACACAATTAACTCTTTAAGAAGTGGAAGATGGATTCACTACAGATTCACTAGTAAGTAGTCACTCTGACCCTTAAAAGACTACACACACACACACATACACACACACACACACATACACACACACACACACACACTAATTCCTTGACTGGGCTTTGGTAGAGAATGTGCTCCAATTTGGAGATGTGGTCATCTAGAAATTGTGTGTGTGTGTGTGTGTGTGTGTGAGAGAGAGAGAGACAGAGACAGAGACAGAGACAGAGAGACAGAGAAACAGAGAGACAGAGAGAAAGAGACAGAGAGAGAGACAGAGAGAGAGGGATATTGAGAGATGGATGACAGGAATGACATAAGGGAATAATAGGCAGGAAGAAAGATACAGAGGCTTGAGCTGGGGACATACAAAGCCCTAAAGCCCTGGGTTTGATCCACAACATCACATAAACAAGGTGTGGTACCATATGTCTATAATCCCAGAACTCAAGAGGAAGACACAGGAAGAATCAGAAGTTCAAGGTCATCTTCATCAACATAGCAAGTCTAAGGCCAGTTTGGGTTGCATGAAACCATGTCTTGAAATTCTTTTTAGAAGATCTAGTAGAAGCTGACACCCAGGTTAGTTGTGGGATGATATAGGTAGCCTCCAGGTGCAGAGGAGTCAGTCTGGAGTTTTCCACAGGGCAATTCAACTGATGTTGACTGACATCTTCTACCTTCCTGGAAAACAATAAGAAGCTTAGAATTTAATACATCTTTTCTGATTTTGAAGTAATGGTCTAAAATCCACCCAAAATAGGGTATTATGTGGCAACACTGTCTTCCAATCATAAATATCTACTGAATAGATTCTATGTGTTCAGCAAGGCATCTTGCTTTAACAGCCTTGTCTTATAGTTTCATTGTTATGAAAAACCCATCTCCAAAAGCAACTTGGGGAGGAAAGGGTTTATTTTACTCACAGTTCCACATCATAGTTCATTCCCAAAGGAAGTCGGGACAGGAACTCAAGCAAGACAGGGACCTGGAGGCAGCAGCTGATGCAAAAGCCATGGAGCAGGGGTGGGGGTGGGGGGTGGGGGGTGGGGGGGTGGGGGAGTATTGCATACTGGCTTGCTTCTTGTTGCTTGCTCAGCCTTTCTTATTGAACCCAGGGCCACCATCTCAGAAATGGTACCACCCATAATGGGCTGGGCCCTCCCACATCAATCACTAATTAAAAAAATGCCTTACAGGCTTGCCTACAGCCCAGCCTTATGGAGGACTTTTCTCAATTGAAGGTCCTTCCTCCCAAATGACTCCAGGTTTGTGTCAAATTGATAGAAAAACAGCCATCACAAACCTTGATTGAACCACACAATACTGTTTGAAATATGGTGAGCTTTTGATACATTGTGAATGAGGGAACATCATCTGAGGATTTTCTGCTAATTCCTATGGCTGGTAAGAAATTGGGATTTTCAATCCAGATCAGGTTACCTGGGTAAGCTTGCCTGTGCTCACTGTACTCTGATCTGCCTAGAATTTCTGCTTTCTTCTTTGTCCCTCAGAATGGACATGGACATAATAGCTGATGAAGAAAAAAAATGGATGCCAGCTGGATATGGCAGAGAAAACAGGCAGAAAAAATGGCCAAACCAGTAACTAGCTGAACAACAATGAAACCAAGAAGAAATTACTCTCACACATCACCAGATATAGCATAGCCTTATGAGACTTGGAAAGCTCTGCTCTGAGATAGGAGATTTAAGAATCTGTGTTTTCTATGCTATTGTACACTAGAATAGCAATGACCTTGCTGGGCATGGTGGCACACACCTTTAATCCCAGAACTTGGGAGGCAGAGGTATATGGATCTCTGAGACTTTGAGGCCAGCCTAGTCTACCTTGTCTTTTTTTGTTAAGCCCTTAGAGCAGTACCTGGCACCATAGTAACCACTACGGAAATGTTTGCTTTTGTTAACATTATTATGACTATTGCCAAAAAAGTATACATTTTCTTCTTCAGACTCCCACTTGCTTTTATAATGAGGCCAAAAAAGTAAACATGCTTATTTTAGAAATTTTACAATGAAAAAGTCTATTAAAAAATAAACCAACACCCAGCCAGTTACTTACATTTCCAGGACAAAAGATAATTTGACTTTGCTCAAATTGGCATTTTAGCACATTTTGGATTACTGCAGCCATGTACAGCCAAGCAGGGGTAGACTTGGATTTTTTTGTGTTCTTAGCACTCACCATAATTTTAGGCACGACACTGGGTTTCTGTTCTCTGTGGATATGTCTTTCCCACTACATTGGAAGTTCCCAGAGGAGAAGAACTGTGGATCGCATTTGGGCATCATCAGCAAACCACAGCAAAAAAGCCAGATCCTGACAGAGAGGTTCTGGGCCTTGCTGGCTGCAGTTGCCAGCAGTTTATGACTCTGTTTCAATGCCCTCTGCTCACAAGTGCCAGTTGCTAGCAGAGCCACCCTTGAAATAAATAGGAGCTAGGAATCTCTTGGTGGAGTTTGGTGAGGCTCTTCTCTGTAGCAGTATACTTTCAGGGTGGTTCAGCAAGGAAGACATGGAGGTATATTCATAGGTACAAACCGTGCAAGACCTCAGCAGAAGGAACCACTATTATGGCAAGTGTCGTCCTGGACAGTGTGTAACCCCGAGCCCCTCCTCTCAGGGGTTTTTATTGATACTAAACTCCTCAGGTGTTCTATTGATAGCATGTGAAGATCATGAGCAATCAAACATCTTTTACATAAAGCCAACACCTGCAGAACTTCAAGGCCTAGGCAGATCTTTTCTCAACAATGCACAAAACAACCATTTTAAACACACAACTAAAAATAAACTTCTGCATCACTTCTCCGTTTTGTTTTGGGGTTTTTTTCTGTTTGTTTTTTTTGGGGGGGCATTGTTTGTTTTAATGGCTGTTTTCATCCATTCAACATCTTCAAACGTTTTTACCATGGGGTACATGGCTCATTAAAGCAGTGATTTTCCACTCACAGGTACAAAAATGAAGAGGGCTGGCCAGAGTTTTGCCCCATGGAAACACGGCATCTGTTCTCAGCTTATTATTTTTGCTAGCTGCCTGCCAAAAACCACAAGCAAATGGAAGGATTCTTTCTCAACACACATAACAGTACCCTAATTGACACAAGTTCCTCTCTCAAGGAAGCATACCAAGTGACAGCCAAGAAAAGTAAAATAAAAAATGGGAATGTAGGGCTTATTGTCACATGAAATGGCCCTTCCTAAAATTGTGTTTTTAAGAAAACAAAAAGTGGAGGGAGCAAGAGAGATTGACCAGACATGTCCATTTCAGTGGCTAAGCCTGATTTCAGCCTATCTACTCTACTGCCCTCCCTTTTCCCTTTGATCTTCTTTCCAGTTGGCCTGAGGTTCACAGCAGAGAGCACTGGGCCAATCAAACTCTCCCCTGTCTAAAAAGGCATTTTGTGATATTTCCCTGTGAACCCAGTATGCTTACTGGAAGTGAAGTAGGGGACAGAAGCAATGCAAGAATGAGCGTGCACCCTCATAGCCCAAAAGAACAGGCTCCTCCTCCAAATCAGAAGCAGCTTCTAAATCACACAGAGCATCAGCAAAGGCAGCAAATGGATGTGCGTATACAAAAAATGTGCTGACATATTATGCAAAGCTATGCGTCTGCCTCCAAAAGCTGATAATTAAGAAGTGGAAGAAAGCAATCAAAGCTTGACTCTATGTACCAAAGCACAGGAAAGAGCCAGGGCTGTATTGTCACTGCTGTTTCTCCTCCCCCATAATAGATCCTCTTCTCTCTTCCACAAGCAGTTTACAAGGCTATGTTTAGAATAGACGTCAGAGCCCTGAAACCAACTCACAGAAGCAAGACTTTCCCAAGGGTGCCACCTTGTGGTGATGGTTTGTATTACAACATAGCTTGGCCCTACAGAAGGCTGCCAAAAGCAAGTAACTTGGGATCAAGTCCTTCATGATTTACAAAGTTGAACATCTGGGACTTGGCATTGGACGCGTGTGTAGTGAGGGTCAAACACACAGGTATCAAGAGATGGTTAAAATGATAAAGTGAGTCCACAAACAGAAATCAAGCATTGGGAAACAAGTCTTTTAGGTCGGCTTATACCGTTGGCTGATTTTATGAATCGCCATATCCAGGTCTTTTTCTCTTCCCTTCATTTTTTTTTCTGTATCAAGCCATGAAAAGATTTACAAAGGGCCACTGAGAAAAAAATCCTGAAAGTGAAACTTCTAGGGAAAGGCCTTAGGATCTGCGCGCCGCGCGCACGCGCACACACACACACACACACACACACACACACACACACACGGGGAGGGGGAAATAGGGAGAAATAAAAACACTTTAAAATAGTGTGCCAATCCAATTTTACATATCAATCTGATATGTAGAGAATTCTAGCCTAAGTTCATATCCTGTACAAAAATTCTGTCACCTATAGCCTTAGCAGATTCGGTTACTCTGAGTTTGGCCTTACTTTACTGAGGGTACCAGCTACACGGCAGCAGTTTTTCAGGATAACTGTTTCTGAGCATACAGAAGTTCAGACTGAATTAGACAGCACTTCTCCAGATGTGTCTACTCCGCCCTACCCCCACCCCCACGCAGCATGACTTGCCTTCTTCTACAGGTCTTCCTTGCATATCTTCCACACTAGCTGGATGCCCTTCTTCCACACCTCCCCGTTGACCGCATAAGCTTAGCTGGAACCTACAGTTTTCATTTGCCATAGTGTTTAGAGCCTTCGTTCCCAGGTTCCCCTTCCCCCTCCTCCCTTTGAGACAATGCTTCTTTGAAAACCTGACATACAAAACGGAATGCACTTTCCCCAATGACAGCCCCTTCCACCCACAGATTGCCTCACTTGAACTTGTTCAAAACACACAGACATTCCTATGTCTGCCTCTCTCTAGTTTAACTCAGATTCTTTCAACTTTTCCAGTTTAAAGAGCAACAACCAACAATAAGATAAGGGGCAAACAAAATCAGAGCAGCGTGGGCTCCACTTCGTTTACCTCAAGCACACACCTATCCCTTCTTTAATTCTGACTCAAATGTATCACAAATGCCTTCTTGTGGGTAACTTGAGTTTGTCTCCGTTGGACCTCAGAGATCCAAACTGGGACCCCCAGGGCCCAAACCGGAACGCCGCACCCCCACAGAGACTCACAGACGGGATATTGATGCAAATAGCAAGACGATTTATTCCAGTATACTGGGGCCGTTTTAACACGCAGGATAGAAGGGACCCCAAGGGACAGAAAGCAAGCCTTTTTATTTACCATTGAAACGGTTGCTAGGGGGCTGTACAGTTGCTAAAAACAGAAAAATACAGTTGCTAGGCACAGACCAAGTTGGTACAAGTTGATTGGTACCCAAATTGCTTTCCCATTTTGATAGGTAGGGGCCAGTTAATCTCTAAACTGATTGGCGCTAGCATATAGCAAGGTCGCGGGCTCCTAAAAAGAATACATGCTCAAGGTTCCGGGCAACTGGGTGGAGGAAACTCTTTTGCCCAAGGCCATGGGCGGTCTACGGGGGAAGGGGGAGCTCTCTAGCCCAAGGCCATCTCGTTTGTCCAAGAAAAGGTTTTTTCTTTAACTCTGGGAACTCTCCAGGGTCACGGTGTACCTGGCTTGGGCCTATACAATTTTGGTGCTCTTAGAAGCCTGACTAAAGTTTGGCTGTTTTGGTCTTTTTCTATACTAGGGACCTGAATCTTAGGCCCAGGGCGAGGGTCCCGACCCCCACATCTCAAACCTAAGCCTTTTCTAGCCTTTTTCATTTTTTATTTTTTACTTTCGTTCTGATAAGTGTAGGGCACACTTTGTGTCTAGTGTCTCCTGGGGCTGGATTTCTGTTGGCTTTTGTTTGTTTCTTTGTTTTTTTGCCTGCAGCCCTTTGAAAGCAGAGCTACTGAAGAGCTGCAGGCTTTGTGGTGCTTTAGCTCCACCCATTTCCTCTCTTCTCCAGCTTCCTCTCGAAGCCACCATATTCTTTTGCTCATGTTTACCTCTTAGATTCCATGGCCATAAAGCTCTTGCCTGTATTTTTGGTGAATTTTTGAAATCTTCTTTCCTTGAACTCCACATGCATTCCTGGGGATTCTTTTCTTAGCCATGCCCAATCATGCCTGTCATTTCTCCTTTTTCTCCCCACCCCTGCTTGTCACCTCATGGTTGGTAATTAGGACTGGTCTATCAGCTCTCCTCGGGGGGCTTTAATAACACCATAAGGTAATGAGAGATAAACAAAAGAGAGCTAGGAATGATTAAAGCCAGAGACGAGGCTGGGAAGGAATGTGTAAAGCAGATGCAGAAAGAACTCCAGGAGGGGCTGACAGTATTACATAATTTTTTTCTCTTGGGTTCAGGCCAAGTCCAACAGAGTGAACAGAAATGTACGAGGTCAAGATGGGTGGAAGATCTTGCCTGGTTCTTACCTTCCATATAATGGGCCAGCAGTACCAAATGTCTTCTGGGACTTCATAAATGGGACCAGGGACTATTCCTTTGCCATGACTGTTTAGAAAATGGACCAGGCTGAGAATATAAACTGAAGGCATCAGTTGAAGGCTTGAGCTGAGGTGCAGTCAAGTAGCCCCAACTAACATAAGCCCTGCAGTCGGCAGCCACTGTCCTTATTTGCCAAATGACCATTCCCACTCACCTGGCAAGCTCTGTCAATGTCCTGGCTGCATGCATTCAGCACTTTACCAGCCCCACGGTGCTGGCAGCTGTTGATTGCAAATAACTGCAGTTCTGCCTGGGACTTCCTATGTACCCAGAGCAGGAAAGCAGCTTGAGCCATTAAAGTGATTTGGTGTCAAAATACCCCCAAGTGGAACAACTTGGAGGCATGTGCTCTGTATTCTCCCAAATGAGCCCAGCAAGACTGAGCCCCCATTGCCCCAGGTGCTAAGCCACTCACCAATGCCAACAGCACTGTTCACAGATGCCAGAGGCACTCTGCATTGGTTAACAGCCTGGCTTGGTCTCGCATCCATGATTGCTTTGTGCATGATCTGCTTGCACTCAGATCTACTCTCAGGGCTATGAGTAGATGGGGAAGGGCGCTTACTGTAAAATACTCTTGTGACTATAACTCTTGAGGTTCCACTCCTTTATCACTCTTCCCCAGAAGATGGGCACAGTGACCACTCCAGGGAAGCTGTCAGGGAACTCTACCCCAGACTGACTAGCTAGCTTACTTTGTGCCTCCCCAGGAGGGCAAGCATGAAGAGTTTCCATTTTTCTGTGCTGGCTCATGAGTAGACTCCTGATTGCACAAAGCATTTGTAGGATTCTACCTACAAAGTACCCTGACTGCTCATTTGCATCACCTCCTTGCCAGCTTCCACAAGCTCCCTAAGCATTGGTTCTCAGGATATGGCCCAGGGGTCTTTGATATGTGTTAAAAATAAGGTTGCTTTAGTCTTGCCAACTGGACCTGAAGTTCCAGAAATTAAGCCAGGAAATGCAAATTTTGTTTTATTCTACTTTCAATGCTGGGAGTAAAACCCTTGGCATGCTGGACATTAGGAATAGATAAACAGTTTCTCAGGGAATCTTACTCAGTCTGACATTTGTGATGCACTGATCAGAAGTTTGTGTAGTCAGCAACCAGTAGTATCAATTTAGCCCAATAGTTATCTGCCCAGTTATATTCAGCCAAACTCACAAAATTCAATGTTGGATATTTCATCCAATGGTTCCCTTTTCCTGTTTCTACATAGCATTCCTTAGTTGGGAAGGAGTTCTCCTGTCCTCCACAGCTTCTGACATTGTGTTCTTTAACTGTATAGAGGGCATGAATGTCTGGTATTTGGGATGAAATTTAGCCCATGAGAGACAGATATGACCATCTGAAGCTCTAGCTTCTTTGTCTGACCCTCAGGATAGAGCTCTTGGGAGATGTAAGCAGGAAGGTCCAGGGTTTAAGGCTGGCATGGACTACATAGTGAGTTCTAGGTCACCCTGGATTACAGAAGATCCAGTCTCACAAGCAAACAAAGCCTTCTGCAGGATCAGGCTGGGAGGCGAGTTTGCCTGACTTCCTCCCCTTGTCTGCCAGCTTCTTGATTCCCTTCTTGTCTCCTCTGGGAATACATCCTTAGTAAACCATTTGTACAATGGTCTTCATCTCAAGGGTCTGCTTCTGGAAACATTTACCTAAGAATCTATTTTGCTTCATTTTTCTTGAATTTTGCTAACTTGAAAGTAGTTAACTACACTGGAAATAACAATTCAGTATCAAATTGTTCACAAAGAGCTAGTGCTAGTGATATACCTCAGTGCCTGTCTACCATCTACATAGGCTCTGATTCAATCCTCTGAACAGAGAAGAAGAGGAGGAGGAGGCGCATAGTCATGTTTAAACATGAGAGCTCACACTCTTTTCCGTACTTTATCATTTCCTCCTTTATTTCTATGATAACTAATATTTAGTTAGCACTAATGAGAGAACCCAGATTCTTAGCAAAAAGGAGATGTCTTTGTTCCTTGTCTGGACAAGGGACCAGAAACAGGGACAGGGGACAAGGGGCAGGGGGCAGGGCGCAAGGGATAGGGGACAAGGGATATTTGCCTCAGAGGGACAAAGGATTGCTTCTGGATAGAGAAGAGACAAATGTGGCCCATAGGCAAATGGCAGGTTTTAAAGGGTTCTAGGTAGGAAGGGAAGAAGGGGAGGTACAGTCTGAGAACAGTTAGGGTGGCTGTTTCTAATTGGCTGGGAGGAGAACAAAGGAGAGGTGTGGACTTTCTGGGAGAGAGGTGGGCACTGTGGAGGGATTTCTTGGAGATAGGCCTTTGTGTGTGAGAGGCTGAAACTTATGTCTGGCTGTTCTTTCATGACCCATCACCATCTTGGGGTTATCTGAGGGATGTTCTAACAAGTAATATTTTACCATTAAGTATTCTAGGCACTGTGTGTGTCTTTTAATCTTTACAACTCTATGGCATTGGCTCTTTTATTGTGTCGTTTTGTGATGAGGAAACTGAACATACTGATTGCAAGTGACTTGTTCCAAGTTCACACAACTAGGTAGTGGCAGAAGAGACAATTAAGACAGGTGATTTGGTTCTTATAGTTGAGGCTGACATGGATCACTCTTCTGGGAGCCACAGTGAATTTACTTACTTAGCATGACTTTGACATTATGGTCTGTCTTGTGTACCCTACATTTTATATGGTTATCTATTTTGTCTCACTCCAAAGACAGTAAAGCCCTCTTTATACTATTTATAGCTTCTCCAGGGGCAAGATGTGTCCTTTGTGTACTTGTATGCTTATTGATCAATTTTCCTTCAATTTAATTAAAAATTAAGTTAACTTAAAATTCAGTTCTTCAGCCACACTGACATATTTCAGGTACACAGTGGCTACATATGGTGAATACCACAGAAAACAAAGGAGAACACTTCCATCATGGAAAGTCCTCTTAGTGCTATTTCAGAGGCCAGTCATAGCTTATTTTACTCTTGAAGACTGAATAAAATGATTTCTTTCTGGTTTCCTTGGACTTCTACCCACTACCACTAAAATCACATCCATGTCCTCCTTCCTATATAAGGGTCTCATTCATGTTCTCCTGCCTACACAAGGATGCTAATATGTGATTTAGGGTGTAGATAGAGGAAGATCTTGGAGGTAATCCCTTTCTCTATACCAGTACTCCCAGAGGATGATGGAGCAGGGCCAGCTGCCAGCCCTGCTTCTTTATTTTCAGAAACCTTCTAGAACAGAGGTTCTCAACCTGTGGGTCACAACCCCTTTGGGGATTGACTGACCCTTTCACAGGGGTCACTTAAGTCCATCTGCATATCAGATATTTACATTACAATTCATAACAGTGGCAAAATCAAAATAGCAATGAAAATAAATTTATGATCGGGGTCACCACAACATGAAGGACTGTATGTATCAAAGGGTCACAGCATTAGGATGGTTGAGAACCACTGGTCTAGAACATCAAGCATACTCCCTCATTTGCTAACATGTATGCTCTCTTGGAGTTCCCAGTCCTCAAAAGACATGGGGGCCATACTAGATTTTTGCCACAAAACTGAATGATGCAGGTTTTCTCTTCGTGATTAAAATCAAAATAGAGCAGCTCCACCACTAAAAAAAATCAAGCAAGCTGATCAAAAAATATCCAAAGAACATAAATAGGCATTTCTCAAATCATAAATTATCAGAGAAATGAAAATCAAAACCATTATAAGGTTGGATGTGGTGGCACTTGCCTTTAGGCCCACCACTTGGGAGGCAGAAATAGACAGATTTCTCAGTTCTGGGCCTAGGCCACATAGTAAGACTATAATACATACATACATATATACATACATACATACATACATAATACATACAGTCTTAGGGTTTCTATTGCTGTGATGAAACACCATGACAAAAAAGCAACTTGGGGGGAAAGAGTTTATTTGGCTTACATTTCCACATCACAGTCCATCAATGAAGGAAGCTGGGACAGGAATTCAAGCAGGACAGGAACTTGGAGGCAGGAGCTGATACAGAGGCCATGAAGGGGTGCTGCTTACTGGCTTGCTCCCCATGGATTGCTCAGCCTGCTTTCTTGTAGAACACAGAACCACCAGCCCAGGGATAGCACCATCCACAATGAGCTGAGTCCTCCCGCATCAATCACTAATTGAGAAAATACCTACAGGCATGCCTACAGCCCAATCTTATTGAGATATTTCTTTCAGTTGAGTTTCCCTTCTCTCAAATGACTTAAGCTTGTGTCAAGCTGACATAAAACTATCTAGCACACATACATACATATATACATACCCTCACATTTAGTAGGGTAGCCAATATAAAAGACAGAACAAAATAGAAACAACCATATTGGCAAAAATGTCAAGAAATTGGAACTCTTATATATTGTTGGTTGAAATGAAAATGGGGCCAGAGTTGGTGGCACACACCTATAACCATGCATTCAGGTGGCAGAGGCAGGAGGATTGCAAGTTAGAAGTCAGCCTAAGCTATATAGTAAAACCCTGTCTCAAAAAGAAGGAAGGAAGGAAGAAAGAAAGGAAGGAAGGGAGGGAGGGAGGAAGGGAGGGAGGAAGGGGGGAGAAAGAAAGAAAGAAAAGAAAAAGAAAAGCAAAAATGGAGTGCCATTATAGAAACTTGTATGGGGTTTTCTTAGGAAATTAAAATGAAGGCAACAGCAATCTCACTTTGGAGGGAAGGAGGAAGGGAGAAAGTGAAGAAGGGAAGGAAGAGAGAGGAAGAGAGGGGGGGATATTACAAAAAGCTGAAAGCAGATCGTGGATAGGTGTTTACACACTTGCTGTTATACTAGAATTATTCACAATAGCCAAGAGCAACCCTGGTATCCTCCAACACATGGCTGTGAATAAACAACATGTCGTCTATGTCATGAGCACGCTATGCCTGAAACACAGATGAGCATGCTACGTTTTTCTAAAATGTCAAAATTGATTGAATGAAAATAAACTTACAAGGTTTAGTGGCTTCAATGACAGCGATCTGGCACAAAGCCTCCCTAACTTGGAGCTTTGCCTAAGTGAATGTAAATTCTTTATTCCTATAATAATTACTAATGTTATTTGTTATATCATGCAGCATTGCATGCATATGTGCATGCATGTGTCTGTGTGTATTGTGTGAATGCATATGCGTGTGCGTGTGTATTACAGAATGAATACAAGTTACAGACGCTAAAACAGAGTTGAAGAGGCTTCAGAAGCCTGCTGAGAAAGAGTCTGTATAGATAAGATAAGGAACCAGAGAAGTGCTGGGAGGCAGCTGCTGCAGTCAGCTTTGAACATGAAGCTAAAGAATTTAGTTCCAGGGAAAAAAAGACCAAACTGTATCAGAAGCAGGAACCAGTAGAGCGGGTTCAGGTCCAGACTGGAAAACATGTGGACAGGCAGGCAGTTCTGTAGGCTCCATCTAGGTAGGTGTGTGTGTGGGGCGTGAGTCAGGGATTCCTCACTCTTTGATGCACACTCCATGTATCAGACAATAGGTTGGTGTGGGGCCATGACATGGCAGTGTTTTGTGTCCAGTACTTTAGGGTCTGGCCAAGAGACCCTTCACCTGGCATGTCTGATAAGTTCTTGGGCCTAGTTTTTCTGATACGGTTTTAATATGCCCACATGCTCCTACAGTTTCGATTCTCCCTAATAAGTATATAGGGTGGTTCCTGTTTATTCCCAAGAATAAGTCATTTGTCAATCTGTGCTGGATGGATGCAGCTTTGCAGATGGTACAGTTTATAGGCTCACCCAAGGGCCACAGTCATCCTTCTTTCTCCTTCAAAGAAGTCAAAACTTGCTTGTAAAAATGAGTTTCCTAGGGTGAGTCCCAGCCTGAAAGCCCACTGTTTTATAAAACACAGAGTAACTTGAGTAGAGCATAGCCTGATCTCGACAGTGTGTGTATACAAAGGAATACTAAGCAGCTTTGAAAAAGAACAAGAGGCTAGCAACTGTTACAGCATGATGAACTATGCTAAGTGAAATAAGGTAGTTACAAAAAGTCAAATACTACATTATTCTACTTACATTGTTGTGGGGTATTCACTAGAGAAGACTGCTCAGAAATGGGTTTAAACCAATAGAAAGTCTGGACTACACTGGGTGTTTGGGATCTGAGTATAGCCTGAGCCTTTCTCAGGATGAGCTTGTAAGCACAAAAACCATGTTCTGGGTTGGTATACTTCAGTTAACAAGAACAGTTGGCCAGAAGCAGAACTGCAGAAGATAAAAAGCAAGGTTAGTACATTTAGAGACTTTCCCAGAATTACATGAACTTTGATGGACTGGGCCTTCTGTAAAAAATTTTGGCAGGTGGTGCTGTCTACATGCTGAGTCTTACAGCCTGAATGGTACTTCCATCATGGAGTCAGTTGTGCTAAGGTCTCCAGGCCTATAAAGTGTTCAGATCCATAGAGAATGGTGGCTGCCAGAAGTGAGAGAGAAACACAAAGTTGTAAATTATGTTAATAGTTTCAGTTTTGCATGATGAAAATGTTCTGAAGAACTCTGGAACCAAATTCTGAAGGTGTCTCATAACCATATACTATATTTCGTACTCTAGACTATATACTTAAAAAACAGTTAAGATGGTAGAATAGGAGAAGGGGAATCCAGGAGAACCATAATAGCAGTGGTGACCAGAAGGAGGCCGTGTAGCAGGGAGGGCCCTGCTGGAAGCAGATGGTACTCTCAAAGAGGAACTTGGGAGAATTCAATAAAGAAAACATATACAAAGCTGAGCATGATAGTGCATGCCTATAATCCTGGCACTTGGAGGCAGAGGCAAGGGGACCAAGGGTTTGAGGCTGGGGCTGGGGAGATGGCTCAGCGGGTAAGTGCTTGATGTGCAAGCCTGAGGATATGATTGTAGATCCCCAACACTCACGTAAAAGCCAGGTGCAGCAGCACGTGTCTGTAACCTCAGCACTGGAGACATTGCAGAGACAGTAAGATTCTGATGCTTGCGGCTTAGCCCATCTAGCTAAATCAATAAATTTCAGGTTCAATGAGAGAACATGTCTCAAAAAATGAGGTGGGGAGCAATAGAAGAAGACACCTAGTATGAGCTTCTACCCTCTCCACACATATGTATGTACATGTCTATAATAACACACACACACACACACTCTCTCTCTCTCTCTCTCTCTCTCTTTCTGTCTGTCTCTCTCTCTCTCTCCCCTCTCAAGGTCATATGCAGTTACATAGCAAATTTGAGGCAAGCCTGAACTATATGAGACCCTTTCTCTTTCTCTTTCAAAACACATAGACCACCACCACCAGCAGCAGCAGCAGCAGCAGGAACAACAGAAACAACAACAAAAAAAAACATAAAAAGAAATCAAATACAAGAGAAAACAGGACTAATGGAAATCACCGAGGAGTGATGAAACACCCCAGGAGGAGCAACTCAGAAGTCATCCACATGCCGAGGCCCAAAAAGCAGGCAGATGATGTAGTCGCCCAAACTGGTAGATACTGTAGCTCTGGGCTGCGGCCTAGTAGCTGTGCTCTTCCAGGAAAAACAGCTACTAACCCACCCAGCTTGGAAGGAAGGAGCTGGAGGAATAACCTCAAGCTCTCTCTGTTCCTGACTCAGAGCTCCAGTCAGTATCCGCCCTTTGGCTATAAAAGAAATGCCTACTTCCCAGAATGGACTGTGAAAGACAGAGAGTATGCAGTTAAGAGGCTCAAACTATCTTCTTTTGGGCACTGGAGGTTTCTGGATGCCTTGGGAGATGTATACACTCAATGGAGCAGGTGTGATTTTTCTCCGTTTGGGACCTCAACCTACCTTCTTTTGCTAACAGGAGCTCATTGTCATGTTTGCCAGCCTTTCTCCCATTATGTGTGGTTCTCTGGACCCCAGTGGCAAGGGCTGCATGACATTAAAGCCTGACCACTGTGAGGAAACACCGAGAGCATGTCGTGGAGAAGGTCCTCTGAGGACACAGTGAAAGGCCAAAGTCCTTCAACATGTCTCCTCCTCCCTGATTTACTGAAAGTCCCTCAACAAGTCTCCTCTTGTGTGATTTACTGAAATCTTCCTGTTTTCTGAATACATGGTGGATGTAATGTTTTTTGTACTCTGTGTTGTATTACATGGTAAATATTAACGATAGCTTTGTTTCTGGATCTCATTAAACACAGAGCTGTATTTTGTTCTCTGGCTTGCTTCCAAGTCAGCTACCTGTTATGGAATTATAAATTGCTGTGATTAAGAATAAAATTTGTCAGTTACCAGCATCAACTCAAATGCCCATGTCCTTTCTCAGAAAATGTCTCTCCTGGTTTCAGGGGTCTCGAACTCCACAGCCACCCTCTGTCTCTACTGCAGTCACACAGCCCTCTTCCCCACCCCTCTTTTCTGGTCTCCATCCTTATGAAGGTCATTCATGGGAATCTGTCATCTTACCAACGCCCATAGAAATAAGTCAGTGTACTGTTTTAGTGTCATATGACACCAAGCAACTGTAAGTTTTCTAAAAAAATAATGAATTTAGATCAGTATATTATTAAAGATCATGTTATAATTTTCATTTTAATCTATTCTTTAATATTCATAATATATAAGGATAAGATTTGACTTTCTTCCATTTAACAAGTGATGCATGCTGCTTAATTTATTTTAAATTAAGTATGCATGAAAGAGTATGGCTTATCTACAAATTCAAAATGACATTTTAATTTTGTGTTTGGGGACCAAATGTGTATTAATATGTAGATTGAAATTTAACTATGTGTTGAAGCCCTTGAAACTGCTTCCATGACCTGATATTTGGGATTCTTGAATTTCTCTCTTAAAAAAATCAATTCCTTTATTATTATAATTTTCATGTTTTGTTTCTAAAAAAGGAGATGTGAGCACTTTCTTGCTGCTATTTGCAAGTAATCTCCAGAAATAACACACTGTGGGGTTGGATCATTTTATTTCCAATAAAGGAAAAGCCAAATTGGATAAAATTTTCCCCTTTAACATGTTTTTTGAAGAACTAGAGCTCTCATGATGTACTAAGAGGTGCTTATAAGTCTGAGGTCAAAATTCAAAACTCTCAGTTTTGTATCCATTGCTTATTCTATCTCTTTCTCTTCCCATTTGAACCATCTTAAGGAACAATTCACTAACTCATTCTATTTTAAGTCAGTGTCATTGATGCCATCTCTTTCCTAAGTTATCCACTTGAGAAAAAGTCAGACAACTGAATAAAAATAATTGAAAGCTATAAAAGGGTCACTCGGGCACAAAAGCCCAGCAACCAAGAGACAGAGGGAATGGCCCCCAAATATCTCAGCAACATCTGGAAGTGTTTATGGTTGTAATGGCTACTTTTCTCATTGATGTGACAAAACACCTGACAACAGTAACTTAAGAAACGGTTTATTTGGGCTCATACTTTGAGGGTACTGTCCACCATGGTGGGGAAGTCAGGGCAACAGGAGTCTAAGGCAGCTGGCCACATCCTATCCACAGTCAGAAAATGAAAAGAGAGAAATGTTCCTGCTCAGCTTGCTTCCTCCTTCTCCAGCCCAGGACCTCAGGCCATGGACTGGTGCTGCTCACATCTACAGCAGGTCTTCCCACCTCAAGTCACCCAATCTGGAACTCCCTCAAGGACATGACCAGAGGCTCATCTCCTAGGTGATTCTATCATTTTTTAATAGTCCATTTTAACCATCACAACAGTTGGAATTAAATGATATTCTATAATTATTTTTTTTAAATCATGAATTTCACACGTTAGTAAATGCCTGGATAGTCCTAACACCAAAAACTGAAGTTGAACATTTTGAACTCATATCCTGAATTCATATTCTGGTTCCTAGTGCTATGACCTTCAGCAACCTCTTATTTCCCTTTTCTTTTTCTGACACTAAGTTTGTTTATATACGACTGAGCAATTAAAATTATTTACCCAATGAGCTTGGCCAGTCCACAGTGTGGGCACACCACCATCAGATGCGAAGTAGGGAAAGTGTCATCTTGGACTTGGCTTTGGTTATTTTCAGTGTATTATCAAGCCAGCAGATGGGTGAAAGCTGTGTAAAGGATAAAACGTGATAATGATCCAAATGAGTGAACATATGTAGCTCATCAAAACGGCCCTAACAGAAAGAGGGGTTCACCTGTCAGAGGAACAAAAGCTTCATTTTCATAACATCGTTAGGCAGAGGCAGGTATAGTAGAGATTTCCAAGTGTGGTTCCCCAGACCTGCATTAGTGACTTGAGTATTTCTAGAAATATGAATGATTGAAGCTCAGTTCGGGCCTGAGAAATCAGAAACTTGGAGACTGGAGGTGCAGCAATTTGCATTTTAACAAGCCCTGCCAAGATTCATGAAAATCCATGGCATTTCCAAAGTATCCAGAATCAAACTGATTCAAATTTTTTCGTCACCAAGTGCTAAATGACATTGAAGCAATGTCTTCAAAGATGGAGGAGAAAAATGTTAGAACTTAAAATTCTGTGTGGGGGGAGGGTCTTGCTATGTAGCTCAGGCTAATCTTAAACTCCTAATCCTACTTCTTCTGTCTACTGAATTCTGAGATTCAGGCACACCCTACCACACTCAGCTACAACCTAAAATTCTATACCTAAGACATTCATCAAATATGAAAACAAAAGAAAAATATTTTTAGACACAGAGAACTTAATTTTAAAAACCCACACACTTCCAGCAAATTCTGATACACACTAAAGTGCCAGAACCTGCACCATAGCATGAAGCAATTATTTTTCGAATAAGTTTCATGTTCGCGTTCTCCTTTTCTTTATGGGCTCGCTGAGACCCAGAGTTACTGTGAGGATGAAATCCTGTGTGCACTTAGAAATGCTCCATAATTGGCAAAGCCATATGCAAACCTGAAGGATTTCTCTTGAAAGAAATGCTGATAAATTTAACAGATGGTTCCACATGACACTGACCAAGCTGCCCTAGGAACAGGTACAGGACTGGACTTTTCTTGTGGTCTTTGGGGATCCACTGCATCCTGTCTGTCTGTCTGTCTATCTTGGGTTCCGGTTATTAAACCCCAGGGATTTGTTAAGCAAGTGCTCTACTACTGAGCTATACCTCCACTGTCTTGCTACATAGCCCGGGATGGTCTTAAACTCTCAGTCCTCCCACCTCCACCGCTGAAATGCCGGGATTGCCAATGTGCACCACCATACTTGAAGGCTTTGGCGATCTCATTCATTTTTCTGTGGAGGGTGAAGGGACAGCCTTTCGAGAACCTGATAGCTTTGACTGTGTGCCTGGGGCTCTGGCTCTAGGAACACCTTTTTAGTGTGTTCCAAGCAGCACTGCCCAATAGAACATTCTATGATGATGAAAATATTCTAAAACTTGCATCATCAATCTGTGCCTCTCAATATGTGAGCCACTAGCCACAAGAACCACTTAATAGTATGGCTAGTGAAATGGAAGAGATGGGTTTAAAATCTCATGTAATCTTAACTAATTTAAATTTGATAGCCACATGGGTCAGTTATACTCACTCATGGGTCAGTTATACTGAAAGTTACTGTCTGCACCAAAGAATGCTATATACATGTATGACAGTGTCATAATGAAGACCATTATTTTATATACTTAATATACGCTAAGAAAAATAGTCCAGTTGTCTGAAATTCAAACGTATTGAGCAACTTCTATTGTAATTTGCTAAATCTGCCTGCCATAATTAGAGAGTATGAGTAACACTGACCTGACTCTTTGAATGGAAAGTTTGAAAGGTTCTCTGGCCAGGTACGGTGCTGTACACCTGTGATCCCAGCACTAAGGAAGCAGAAGCAGGAGTACCACTGTGAGTCTGAGGAAAATATAATCTACACAGTGACTTCTAGCCTAGAAATTACAAAAGAAGAAGGAGGAAGAAGAGAAGGAAGAGGAGAAGGCAGGGTAAGGAAGAGGAGAAGGAGAAAGCGAGGGGCAAGGAGAAAGGGAGACAAGAAGGGTTTGTCATCAGCCACAAGGACAGAGGCATGGCTCCACTTACTCTGAGCAGCCTGCGGAGTAACTTGCTAGGGACCTCTTCTCAGGTAAGACTGGATCCTTGGCTTCTACACAGGAAGAAATTTTAGATAGAAAAAAAGTTAGGACATGTCAGAGTGAAATAGAGTTGGAGCTCATAAAATAGACATGATTTTTTTGGGGGGGAGGAGAATAAAGAACATCTGAGAGCGTGGGTGTGGGTTTCTCAAAGAAGAGTTGTGCTTTATTTAAAGATATCTGCGTGTGTGCGCACACACATGTGCATGCACGTGTGTGCATGTAGAGGCCAGAAGCTGGTGTTGGGTGTCTTCTTCAGTTACTTCTCGCTTTGTTATTTGATATAGGGTCTCTCACTGAGCCTGGAGCTTGCTGACTGAGGTAGCCTGGGTGACTAGCTCCATGCCTTTTTTTTTTTTTTTAAATGTGAGTTCTGGGAGTTGAACTTAGCTCTTCATGCATTCATGGCATTCATTCACCGACTGAGGAATCTTCCCAACCTAAAAGACATTTTAAAAACAGAACTTAACTATGGCAGGTAAGAGAAAGAGACACTTGGAGAAAGATTACAACGCACCTAAATATGAGCATGTGCTGCTCAATGGCGAGTGCAATTAAATGTCTTAGCATGAGCTATGTGTACCATTTTGGTAGTTCTCAAGTTATATCTCAAAGAGGTGTTAAAGAACTTTTCTTTTTCATTTTCTTTCTCCTTTTGGTACATGTGACTATAGGACGGCTCCAGAGGTGCCTTGAATGGGATTATACTCTAATAAGGGAAAACCAGGAGCCATTATATTTGCACAGGGGGTTTGGGACATGTCTCTTACTATATGTGGGGTTTCTAGAGATATTACTAGAAAATTGTAGGTTTATATCTGGTAAGGGAGAGAGACCTTAAGCAAATGTTAATTGTGTTAAAATTCTTGATTCTCAGGTGGTGAGAGGCTTCAACCAGACTCCTGGGTGACAGCTTCCTTCCCTCATGTTCCCACAAATTTTTCCCTTTCGACCCTGCCTCAGAAGAAAGGATGTTCTGTGTCTATAACTAGAGAAAGCAGATTTGAGTTTATCTTGGACAGATAAGGGTACACCCCTGACTGGTTGTTCTCTTTTGAAGACAATTTGAAGAGGAATAATGGCTGA
Organism: Cricetomys ansorgei; assembly: GCA_026225945.1. Lineage (NCBI taxonomy): Eukaryota > Metazoa > Chordata > Mammalia > Rodentia > Nesomyidae > Cricetomys > Cricetomys ansorgei. Next base: position 1,182,165 of record JAMJFZ010003399.1, read on the forward strand.
GAAAATCAATATAAGTGATGAGTAAAAAGACAAATTTGATTGGGGATGTGGTTCAAAGATAGAGGGCTTGTCTGAAGAGACATTCATGTAGCATTCATGTAGTTATATTTATTTTTCAACCACCAACTCCGTCTTCCATAGACAAGTTGTGACAGAAAATGGGAGGCAGTGCCCAAGAGGCTAATTTCATTCACGATGATTCTAGGCTTGGAGTAGAGTCCTAGGAACTGGCCATGATATTTGGGAGTCATATTATTGATTGTCAGGCAGACCTTCCTTCCCTCTTTTCCTACTCAGTTCCCTAGTCACCTCGATGGCTGATTACCATATTAAACTCATTGTGGGAATTAAGAAAAAAAAGACTAAGATTTGTTTATTATGACTATACTTAAGGCTTTGCTTTGCTTCAAAAACAAAACCAGAAACATATGGCAACTATAAGAATATTGCTAGTTCTCCAGAAGACTTAATAATAGTTGTCAACAACCCTATAATTTCCAGATGTGATCAAATAGAGGCACCAAAACTCTCTCTTCTTTGGATACAGAAAAGAAACAAGTTCTTGATGCCTTCAAACTCATCACTGATATAATAAAGAAGGTATTATTTTACAATTTCATATTAACTGGACATCTAATAACATCAGGTTTTCTTGTGGTTTTGCCTTTCTTTTATCTTTATTTTTAGACAATGTCTCATTATGTAGCCAAGGCTGGCCTGGAACTTGATATGTTACCCAGATTCTGGATTCTCCTGACTCAGCCTCCTAAGTGTTGGGTTTACAGGCATGTGCCACCACACTCACTTTTGAAAACACCATTTTTAAAAGATTCATTTGTTTTGATTTTATGTGCATGGGTGTTTTGCCTGCATATAGAGAGCATCAGATTTTCAAGAACTAGAGTTAAAAATGGTTGTAAGCAGCTATGTGGGTGTTGGGAACTGCACTCAGGTCCTCCGGAAGACCAACCTGTACTCTTAACTGCTGAGCCATCTCTCCAGTCCTGAAAACACCATTTTTAACTAGAGGAAAGTATTTTGAGCAGAAAAAAATTATATTAAAAAATAATGTTCTAGGAGGCAGAATGGTTCTAGACCTTCTTGTTTCTTAGAATTGTTAGATTATGGAATAATAGTTTGTGGTTTTTTTCAAAGAAAAGTTGCAGTATAACAAACAGCCAGCAGATATTTTAAATGAATCGTAGTAACACTATGTCTAGATCATCACCTTTGAAAATTTTCCATTGTCTGTATTTCTTAAAATCCTCACATAGATATATATTTAACTTTGGACAGCTGATGACTTGACACTCGATGAGTTCTAACAAGAGTGTATTAATGCTCCTCCCCCTCCTTTCCAATTTCTACCACTTCGCTAAGGAGAAGCATTGGGTCTGAAAGACAACTGATACTCTGCCCAAAAAATGCAAGCATGTGAATGGACTCCTAGAATAACTCTGCTTTAATTTAGAAACACAATACTTACCCTGGAGAAGGCTCCCCTGCAACTGGCACCCAGACTGTGTATGGTTGATCGATCTCTCATCCAGTATGATGATCTCTCATCCAGCAACAGCATCACAACAAAATCAACATCTGAGACATGATAGAGATGCTAATTTTCCTACCTGGATAGCTTCGGTTACCTGTATCCTTAAAAAAAAAAAAAAGTTCCCCTGTAGTAATATGCCTATGAGGTGACTCACCATGCAGGGCAAAGAGGCATTTTCATAGACTCAAATCCTTCCAGACCTCAACAGAGGGAACCACCATCACAGCCAGTGCCGTACTCGACACTGGAACCGAGCGTCTCAGCAATGGTGTTTTTTTTGACCCAGCACTCCTCAGGTGCAGATCATAAGCAATCAAACATCCCCCACAGAAATCCAACACCTGTAGACAATACAAAATGCCAGGGCTGGTGCATCCCTTTTTCCAACAGTGCACAAAACAGTATTTTAAACACAACTAAAAATAAACTTCTACAGCACTCCCCTACTAAAGTCCACCTAAAAGACTCCTCTTTGTTTCCCCACAATGACAGTATTCTTTAACATCAAGGTCACAGGTTCAAGCTATCTGGGCTCCCAGTGCTGAGAAAAGGAAGTAGATATGGGCTTCCATCCCTAACCAAGAAGCTTTCTCCAACTGACAACCTCTTGCAAAGGAAAAGTTAGTTTTTTCCAATGGAGTCTCACTAGGTATATTAACTGTATTTATTAAGGTAGGCCCCATGCCCAGGAGTAAAGGGCCAACACAAAATGCTATTTTTATAGACTTTTTGTCTTATTTTGCATTGTTTGGAAATTTTTGTTTGAGCATTTTTTGTCTTATTGTTTACTGCTCTTAGGCAGTAGGACCTGGGAGAGTGGAGCCAATAAATGAAGGCAGACTAAAGCCTCACGCAATAGCTAACTGTTAATCCCACCAGTTAAGAATACAATGACTACCAAAATTTTTGAGCCAAATTTGAAGTAAACATTATTAAATACTGACCAGAAGCATGGATACTGGACAGGTCCATACCTGAGACCCATGCTAAGAATATGGCACCGAATTACATTAGTCAGGGGCTTATAAAGACAAAACCTACAAAGCCACATACTTCCTGCTTTTGTCCAATGAGAGGCAAACATACATCCTGATGTACTTCCTGACTACTTACCTCCTGGCTACATGTGACCAAGCCATCCTGGGCCACTGGGACAAACAAACTTGTTTACAGAAGCAAAAACACACCATTTGTTATCTTACATGAACAACAGCCCTCAGCATTCCAGAAAATTATCTGTCCTTGGGCAAGTGGGGCTTACAGGTTAGAGGCATTTTTGTTTTATAGATCTCTAAAGCATGGTAATTTAAACTTAAAATATAACATTAGCCATCACACAATTTTACTCAGAGCACCAGACGATTTATACTCTGAGGGTTAAGAAGAGTCATGTAAGTAAAGTGTACAATCACAAGGACAAGCTGCACATGGTGGCAAGCTGCACATGGCAAAATCATGTTTTTCCACAGAGGTGTATAAACAAATAACAATAGCCAATTTTATAATGAATAATCTGAAGTAAACTCACTCCTATCCACTATACCCGGGAGGGGCACAAAACACATTTTAATAATTTCATGATTTTAAAGAAATGGAGGTCACAAGACTCTTGTCTTGTTTTCTTAGGGTTTTCTCAAAGGTACTCAGAATTCTCCTCACACAGCTCCATTTTTGTACTGTGCTCTGACAATTGGTTTTTTGCTTGTATATTATGGTTTCTGATTTTGTGTTTTCATAGATTTTGTTTTTGTGCATCTCTATGTGTATGTTTCTTGAACTTTTTCTTTTAAATTCTGTTTTTTGTTTGTTTGCCTGTTTGTTTTCTAAAGAAAAAGGAAAAGAAAGCCAGTGGAGTTGGATAATTGAGGAGGTGGAGAGGGTCTGGGAGAAGTTGCAGAAGGAGAAAACTGTGATCAGAATATATTGTATGAAAAAATGTGTATATATGTATATATACACATATATATGTGTATATGTGTACATATACATATATATGTATATGTGTATATATGTATATATACATATATATGTGTATATGTGTACATACACATATATATGTATATGTGTATATATGCATATATATACACATATATGTACATGTATGTATACATTCATTCATACATACATGTGGCATAACAAGGCTTACCAAAAACATCATAGCCAATCTAAACAACAGTTAGAGGTTTTGTGTAACAGCCCTTGTAATACCCTTATTCTGAGAATCAAAAATCCTACTAGAGAGAGGCGAGTAATCTAAGACATCATAATTATTAATGAAGCTTAACTCCTCTTCACCTTGTAGTCTCCAACCCATATACTCTCCTGCCCCAGGTCCCAGAGGATTCCAAATGGTTTATTGTCTTATATTTAAAAGATCAACTTTTACATTTATTTTTAAATTTCATATATATGTATGGCATTTACATCACTAACCCCCTCCCTCTCGTATCTTCAACCTGCTTCCCCTCCTCTCAAATTCATGGCTCTTTTTCTTTAATTGTTGTTACATATACATACAAATGAATAAACATACAACTACAACCTGCTGAGTTCATTTAATGTTGCTCATATATATATATATATATATATATATATATATATATATATATATATGTTTAGGGCTGACCACTTGGGACTGGATAACACATAAGGGAGTTGTCCCTGAAGAAGGCTGGTTCTCCCTCTCTTTCAGTAGCCATTAACTGCAGTCTCTCTTCATCGAGGGGTATGGCCTTCTGAGATTCCCCCCAGCTACACTGGCATGTCAATTGGTATTGTCATTGTTCGGGTGTTGTTCAAGCAATCATATTGTTGCGATTTCATGGGTGTGGTTTCCCTGTCATGCATAGAGGACACAGTCTCTCAGCAGACACCCTGGTCCTCTGGCTCTTACTATCTTTTTGTCCCCTTGTCTGAAATGTTCCCTGAGCCTTCCGTGTGTGGGGTTCTGTTGTACATTGAATTTTTGACCATTTGTAGTTTTCTGTAATGGTTTCTGTCTGATTCAAAAAGAAGCTTCTTTGATCAGGGATAAAGCCTACCTGTGGATATAAGTAAATGAAATTATGGTTTAGGAAAGTGGTTTGGAAAGTATGTTCTCTTCTAGGTTCCATGGCCTCAAAAGTCATGAGTAGTTGGCTAAGTTTACAGTATTAGGCATGTATAACTCTTACTGAATAGGCTTAAGTCCAATTAGGTGGCTGTTGGTTATTCCTCAGGACATAAGTGCCACTATTGCACCTAGACAATCTCTTTTCTATATCCTTTTACACCTTGAGTCTCAATACCTATTTGCTTTTGAAGGCCTAGCCCCCCAGGTTGCCCAATTTACCTGGATAGTCCTACCTACACCAGAGATTCATCTATTTATCCAGGCCTTATCTAGGGACCTGCTTCTTTCTCCAGCCCTCAAGCCAAAGTTCTCTTATATGTAGTTGACGTCCTCCTTTGTGCACCACAGAAAAAGATCCCCAAGAAGGAATTAAGGCACTCCTCAATTTATCAGCTGATATAGACCATAAGCTATCCAAAAAATAAGTCTAATTGTGCTGACAGCAAGTCAAATACTTAGGAGTGATCTAATTTAAAGAAAAGGGGAAATTAAGTGAAGACCATGAGTCACTTATCTCTTCCTTCTCTTTACCAAAAACACATAAACATCAACGGATTTTTAGAAATAGGAATAAAATTCTACAATAGCATGACTTCTATATCACCTAACAAAAGAAGCAAAGGAATGAAAGACACAAACCCTGTTATGAAGGTTCAGAGGAACTGCTGGACACCTAAACCTACCAAAACATTTACCCTGAAACCCCCTACACACACACACACACACACACACACACACACACACACACACACACACCCCTCTTCTCTCACCTCCCTCTGACCCTTCTCTTCTTACCCCATCGTCTGTTTGCTCTATCTGTCCTGTCTCCATCTCTACCTCTTTCCCCTCTTCTTTCACACACTCTCTTCCTTTCCCTCACTCCCCCTCTCCCCATCCTCTCTCCTCTCCCCCTCTCTCCCCTCTCTCTGTCTTCTTTCACTCTTTTTCCTCTCTCCCTCACTGTCATCATTAGGGATACTATTGCTGCGATGAAACACCATTATCAAAAGCAAATTGGGAAGGAAAAGGTTTGTTTGGCTTAAGTTTCCACATTACAGTTCATCGTCAAAGGAAGTCAGGACAGGATCTCAAATAGCAGGGATCTGGAGGCAGGAGCTGATGCAGAGGTCAGGGAGGAGAGCTGCTTATGGGCTTGTTCCTTAATGGATTGCTCAGCCTGCTTTCTTATAGGACCCAGGACCACCAAACCACCCACAATGGGCTGGGCCCTCCCCCATCAATCACTAATTAAGAAAATGCCCCACAGGCTTGTCTACAGCCGGATCTTATGGAGGCTTTTGTTTTTCAGCTGAAGTTCCCTCCTCTCAGATGACTCGAGGTTGTGTCAAGTTGGCAAAAAACTAGCCAGCACACTCCCTCTCTCCATCTGTGCCCCATTCTCTCTCTTCTTCCCCCTCCCTGGACCGTATCATTCATGGTAACCATAAAGACCTCCAGAATGGAAGCTCTGAAAGTTGTACTTTCCTAACAATGATGACAAATATCAGCTTTAAAAAAATGTAGCCGATAGCTACTGTGTTGATTGGCAAAGAAGACAAGGAGACACTTTCATAGATGCAAACCCTGCCAGACCTCAGCAGAAGGAACCACCCATCATGGCAAGCACCATCCTAGACAGTGGAATCCCAATCATCTGATCTCAGGAGTTTTTATTGACTCAGAAGCTCCTCAGGTGTTACAAAAAAGCTACCCTCTCATCCAAAGGCCTATTTGTATAATGATGGAAACTTACAGCTTAGCCTCATCCCACAATCCTTTAGCAGCCAAGCTATGTCACCTTTATGGTGAGGGAACTCAAGGCCTAAGAGAAGTATCCTCTCCTTATTGCCTGAGACTGTGGAAGAAGTACTACAAGAATTCCCCCACAGCAACTTTGCTCTTCCACAATGGCTCTGCCAAAGAGCAGTGAGCACATGCAGAGCATGAGGAGGCAAATATCTTTTACATAAAGCCAACACCTGCATATAATACAAACTGCCAAGGCCTAGGCAGCACTCCCCCCCAACAATGTACAAAACAATTATTTTAAACAGAACTAGAAATAAACTTCCTCAACACAAAAGCTTCTAGTTTTTCAAAGAACATGAAGAGCTATACATAATACTTGTTTAAGTCTACTCTCATTTCCAGTGGAAGAAGTGCCAAGAATTCTGTATCAGGCCACTTCTGGTCCAAGAGTAACACTGCAGTGAGGGAGGGAAGGCATTAAGGGCTTTGCTTTAAAGCTACACTTACATAACCTCTTACAGAACTTAAACAGAGCATATATAGGAGTTCCCTCATAGCAATTTGCCTTCTGCTATAGCTTCTCCTAGCTGCTATTGTAAAAGGGCCCAAGACCTTAGTAGGCCCTGAGGCCTTAGCATAACTGACTCCATGATGGAAGTGCCATTCAGGCTGTAAGACTCAGCATGTAGACAGCACCCCCTGCCAAAACTAAAACTAAAAGGTCCTGTCCATCAAAGTCCATATAGTTTGGAGAAAGTCTCAAAATGTACTAACCTTGCATTTTTTGCTTCTGTAGTTCTGCTTTTGGATAGGTGTTCTTGTTAATTGAAGTATGTCAATCCAGAACATGGTTTTTGTGCTTAAAAGCTCATCCTGAGAAAGACTCAGGGCTACACTGGGATCCCAAACACCCAGCGTAGTAGTTAATAAAGACTTTCTATTGGCTTAAATTTGTGTCTGAGCAGTATTCTAAGGTGAATACCCACAACACTATTACCCCCCAATAGGGAACCACTCAAGTTTTTAATCATTTCTTACAATTTGTTGAGATTGCCTCAAACAGTCTTTTGAAAAACTGTCCAGGGCCAGGGAAATGACCCAAAGGATAAGCCTGATGACCTGAGTTCAGTATCAGGGACCCATATGGTGGAAGAAGGGAATTGATTCTCTGACCTCCACATGCACATTCATGCCAGTGCACACCCACAAACAAATAAATTAAAAAAAATTTAGAAGAAAGAAAAACTGACCCAAATACTTAGGCTTCTGATTTCTTTCTGTCGTTTTTCCCTGGCAAAAGTCACACATCTTAAGTAGGGAAAGAAAGAAAAGAAAGACAGAGAAGGTTAAAATCTCCTTCTCTAGGTGTCTCTCTTCTGTCTCTGTCTCTGTCTCTGTCTCTCTCTGTCTCTGTCTCTCTCTCTGCCTCTCTCCTGTTTGCACCAAGCTAGACTGCAATCAGCCTGCAAACACGTCTCTCAGACTAATGAAGACAGCGGAACTTGGTGCTCCCTTTCAACCCTTTCCTCCATCACCAGATCTCACCCTTTTGCAATCCCAGCTGACATTGGAAGACACAGAGGGGAGGCGCAGCCCTGGTGAGAGGCTGCTTCCTCCTCCGGTGAGTGGCCTGGGAGAGCAGAGGCGTACGCAGCTGTTTGGCGCTGCAAAACCACGTGGTGTGTGTGAAAGAGCGAAGTGCATGGCTCGGTTGGGAGAAGAGCCTATCTACAGGGGACGTTGGAGTCCAGCTCCCGCCAGGACTCTGGAGAAACTGCAGAAATGCGTTCCCCAGAACCTTGGGGATGGCTTTGGGGAGGATTCTTTGGCGAGCTTAGCAAATGCTCTCTGGTGTCGCGGAACGCGCGAACCTGGAGTCTGGCGCCCCCTAGTGGCCTAGATATTTCTGAACGTGAGCCACCTCAAGGATCTGAGGGGGCCTCCTGGCTGAAAACCAGAACACCTTTGGCACTCTGATCCCCCGACCCACCGCCTTCAGAATGCGGGAAAGGAACTTCAGGGAACCCCAAGGCTCAGTGTGGAGCATCACAGAGTCATCCTGTGGGTTGTCACAGAGGAGAAGAAACCCAGCTTAAAGCTTAATACAGGCTGGTGCAGGCAAGGTTGCTTACATCTGTAATCCCAGCACGCAAGAGGCTGGGCTCAGCCTGTGATCACAGCATAAGATCTGGGAAAGGACCCTTCCTCCTCAGGAAGATCTATGTCTCCCTTTCCTGTCCACTATTCTCAGATCTGAGGAATTTGTAATCATGATCATCAGCTTTACCAAACAATAGAGCACTGAGAGTTGTAAGAGCCACCCAAAGCACCTGGAGTCACATGTTTAAAAGCAAGAACAGGAAAACAAAAAATGGGGCCACAAATATAATCTACCAGTAAATTGAGACCTATCCACAGGTCAGTGGCATATGCCCAGATACAGGGCATAGACTTGGGAAGCTGACAGAAGAGACCTAAAATATTAGTGTACCAATTAATAGCTTATTGCCTCAGGAAGTCCTACCCCAGTCCCAGTTTCTTCGTTTGTAAAGAAGGGAGGGTAATGCCTAAAGTGGAGCCCAGTGTGTGGCACAAACCTGTAATCCTAGCACTTGGGAAGTGGAGGCAGCTTGACACAAGCTACAGTCATCCAAGGAAAGGGAACCTCAATTGAGACTTTGAGGTCATCCTCAGCTACATTGCAAGTGTGAGTTTGAGAGTCCCATCTGGGATACATGGGACAAGCAATTCTGTCTCAAGAATGAAAAGAGAGAGGGAAGTGCGGGGTTGAAGCTCTAGTGGACATTTCTAATAGGTTAACAAAAGAGTTAAAGGAAGCATTATAAATAAACAAGAACTATTGCTCATTTATGCATATGTTGACACTTTGCTCACAGTTCCTTTGTGTGTGTGAGAGAGAGACAAAGAAAGAGAGACCTAAAGTAGTCTGTGGCAAAAGACAAAAACAACTTGTCAAACTGGTGTTTAAAAACAAAAAAGGAGCAAGGGTTGAGTGTGGTGGCTCATGCTTGTAGCCCCATTACTTAGGAGGTCGAAGTAGGTGGATCACAGGGAGTTCCAGGCCAGCCTGGGCTACAGAGTGAGACCTTGTCTTAAACAAACAAAAAATAAAATAAAATGAAACAAAAACCAAACAATCCCCCCAAAAGAAGTGAGTAAGGAGTGCTGGCATGCTAACCAACCATAAATCCAAACTCAGTGCTCTGAGCTTCAGACTGGGTTGTGAGTTTCTTGGCAGCTGGGGTGCAAAAAGAAACTTGAGCACCTGCACAGCTCCATTCATCAGAAAGAGGAAGAAGCAGAATTCCTCTGAGGAGTGGAGGGCTCTCTTGGCTCCAGGTTTCAGGGGGAGATTTTATGGCTTGGCTTATAAATGACCTGAAAGTTTTTCTTTCCTGGGGGCTTCCGAACACTTTAACAGGAGCGATGTATGAATCAGGATTGTGACAACTGCAGCAACTGCTACCCAGAATCCTTCCAAATCCCTGCTGTGTTCTGAGATCATCCAGAGGATGTGTAGACTCACTGCTTACACCCCAGAGGAAATATTTTGTCACCTATACAGAACCCTCAGATTGAGAACAAGTCTCTTAAGCATATGGGTAGTTTTAGATTAAAGCACTCAATTCAAAAGCTTCTTCTCTTTCCATGGTCCAATTCTGGACACACTGCTCACCCATCAAGGGCCATGGTCATCCTTCTCGAGCATTTATTTAGAAAGTGAACAGCCTTTGCCAAAACTTACTACAGGTGAGCTTTCCCAGCCAAACAGTGAGGCACCTCAACTAATCTGCATATGTTAACATGGGTTCCAGGAAAGGCGTCAAAATAAGCTCCTGTCCTCCCTCACCTTTACTTTAATCCCCACATAGGTTTTGCTTTTACCATATGGTAATTATTTCCAAATCACAAGTGCAAACACTCACTCTGATTGGAAAATTAGCAGATTTCAAACTCAGGTAATTTGTCCCTAATGAGGAACTTGTTGAACTGAATTTAACAATTAACTCAAACACCCTTTGCTGACTGCTGCTAAGGCTGGAAGTGGAAGACAGAAGGGTAAGTCAAGGGCTGGGGTCCAGCAGGTGAATGCTGGAATGGGAAAAAGGTGTATTTGTGAGGCTTTTAGTATCTCAGAGACTTGGCTGTTTTAAGAGCTGTATGTCTCTCTCTCTCTGTGTGTAATATACCCAATTTTGAATGCACATGAAAGTAGAGGCTAATATAATAAATCTTCATATACCCACAATCCACCTCTTATTGCAATGGAGAGGTCTCCAGTTGACCTCTGCAGCAATCTTGGTTCTTGTGCTCCCAAAAGAGAAGAATTCAGATAGGATACAGTAATAGATCAAGGAGTGAAGGGTGTAATTAGAGCAAGCAAGGAATGAACTCTTTAAAAAGTGAGTCTAGCTGAGCAACAAAGACCCCAAGTCTGCTTATATCTTCCCTCTACCTGTTGTCCCCTCTCTTGTACCTCTCCCAGGGTAAGCACTTCCAGGAAAGGGATGTTTTTCTAGGAAGCCCATTTTACCCAGAATTCAGTCCATATAGATGTATAAGATACAAAAATATTCACAAGGACTTAAGTACTCTTAAAGTTGCTGAAAAGTTCACTAGGGGGAAGGGTAACAGTATGCTGTGCATGCTCCCTTGTAGATGAAGTCTTGAAGTTGCTGACTTCCCTAGCAGCATGGACCACTTTCTCCTATTGCTCCTTATATCCTGTTTTCGGGAGGTCCTAAACTGGTCTTTCTGGAATCTGCCACAGCCACTTTCCTTATATCTAGATCATCAGTTAACCACCACCGTTATCTTTACACCATTTCAGGGACCTTATTTAGCCTGCCTGTTGTTCTTTATGTCTGCTATGTAACACTATATTAATGTAATATATTCAGTAAAATCAGAAGCGGTAGACTGGAGCTAACCTCCTGTTTACTACCACCACTGTTTACCCACGACCGATCTGGTATCAGCTGTTTAGAAGGAACTGGAGACCCGCAAGACAGATAAACAAAAGTACTGGAAGGAAAAGCAAAAAGAGAGGAAGTACCCCCTCCTTGCTCTCATTCCCTAGGCTCCGCAACTGGGAAGGTGAAATAGGTGAGTTTTAGTTAACTGCTGGGATGATTAGGGTCCCCTTCCTGGGCATTTTGCATATGATTATGCAGAGCCTTTTAAACCATTCTCATTTACTCTCCTTGCTCCATGTCTGGGGCCCCTTGATTTCTGCAGATCACAGCCCAGGCAAGCACAGACTGGAAGGATTTCCAGCGTAGGGATTTAGCAGCATCACTCTTTCTGTTATCTGCTTTGCTCCTCCATCTCTTCAGAATGCCAGTGACAATGCCCAGCAAAAATCCACTAGCCACATGTAGCTGAGAAGCACTTAAAAGGTAGCCAGTGAAAATAAAGAGCTAATTTTAAAAATCGTGTTTACCTGTAATTATTTTAAAATTTAAAAGTTGTTGGGTATGGTGATGCATGCTTTTAATACCAGCAATGGGGAGGCAGAGGCAGGAAAATCCCTTAGTTTAAACCTAGCCTGGTCTAAAGAGCGAGTTCCAGGACAGCTAGGGAGGGCTACACAGAGAAACCCTGTCTCGAAAAAAACAAAAATAAAACAAAATAAAATTTAAAAATTTCTTAGGAAAATTATCAGTACATTTGAGAAGTGAATCTGCAAATTCTTCTTTAAATGAAGATTATTTACGTGGACATGTGTGTCTGTTGAGTGTGCATATTCATTGCAAATGCTGAGGAAGCCAGAAGGAGCTGGATCCCTGGAGCTGTAGTTATAGGTGGCTGTAAGCCACCTGACACGGGTGCTGGGGAACACAATTCCCCTGGAAGAGTGGCAAGGGCTCTTACCACTGAGCCATTTCTCTAGCCTCTGAATCTGCATTTTCAACTGTAAGTTTTCTACAAATCTAAATTTGCATTGTGTATTCGTGTGTGTGTGTGTGTGTGTGTGTGTGTGTGTGTGTGTGTTGGGAGTCAAGGGCATATGGAAGCCCAGGTGCCATCTATCTTATTTTTAAGCGGGGTCTCCCATTGGCCTAGATCTCTGAAAAAGGCTACACTAACTGGCCTATGAGTCCCAGGGTCCTGCTTGTCTCTGCACCACTATACCCAGGTTTTTATCTTTCTCATGTGGCTTCTGAGATATCAAACTCAGTTCATCATGCTTGCAATGCAAGCAAGCACTTAACAAACTGAGCCATTAGCCCAGCGACATATCAAGTATATTTCATGAAAATTTAGCATCCCAATTGAGACAATGTCTGGAGTTAAAAGACTAGGTCTAAAAATATAAAAGGTCCCATTGAGAATTTGTAAATATTGATAAAAATGGAAATGATAATATTTTAGATGGACTGAACTGGACCAAGTAAATTTTATTCAAGTAATTTCTCCTAACAAATGCAAATTTCATGTAGGCAGATAAACATACAAGTGTACTTAAAAGACAAATTTCATGTAGGCAGATAAACATACATGTGTATTTACAAAGGCAAATTTCATGTAGGCAGATAAACATACATGTGTACCTAAAAGGTGAATTTCATGTAAGCAGATAAACACACATATGTACTAACCAAGGCAAATTTCATGTAGGCAGATAAACATACATGTGTACTTAAAAGGTGAATTTCATGTAGGCAGATAAATACACATGTGTACCTAAAAGGTGAATTTCATGTAAGCAGATAAACACACATATGTACTAACCAAGGCAAATTTCACTTAGGCAGATAAACATACATGTGTACTCAAACGGTGAGTTTCATGTAGGCACATTATCTTAAGAGTTACAAAAGAACAAACAAAACATAAACAGTGAAACAATGCCTGCACACCTACACAGGGATGATGGCGGCACCACTACCCACACTAGCCAAAAGGTGGAAACCGCCCACACACAGATCAACAGATGAGGCCATATACAGACAGTGGAACATGGCTGTGCCAAAGAGGACAGACGTGCCAGTACTTGGTGCGATATGCATAAACACCTGACACGTGGCAGGCAAAAGGCAGCCACAAAATGTACAACGTTGTACAAAACGCTGCACAACTAACCTAATACAAACACTGAGGACACCTAAATCCATGGGTGGTGCTGGCTGCCAGCGGCTGGGGGTGGGCATGCCTTCCTGCTTAGTGCTTAATAGGTCCAGGACTTCCTCTGAAGTGCTGGGCATGTCTGGGAACGGACAGAGGGGCTGGCTGCACAGCACTGCCAACGTCATAAACGCTAAGGAGCTGCACGTTGGCGTGGGTAAGCGTCTGTTACAGAACTGATCACGCCTCAACACTCTGAAGGGATAAATCAGAAAGGACAGAGCAGTTCTGCCCACGGAAACAAGGAAACGAGGCGAGGGGCAGGGAGTGCTGAACACCCACGAGGAATAAGCAGAGGGTGGGGAGGAAGGGCAGAGACTGAACAGCCTCAGAAGCCCAAGGATACTGGAGATGCAGACAGGAAAACCGAGTTTTCAAGTGCTTCTTTCTTTTGTGCAAGCAACCTAGAATGTTCTAAAAAATGTGTCAATGGCTTCTTCACAAGGAGAGCCACAGTAAGCTACCCCAGACTGCCTTTTCCAGGCCAGGGTCTGGAGGAGAGCTGGGATGTGCCAGAGCATGGAGTACAGGGTGTGGTCACTGAACAAGTCTGCCACCGACTCCCTCGCACAGGAGTGCACGTCTAGGGTGCGCTCCATCTCAGTGTGACAACCTTCATTTGTTCTGCTCTCTTTCAGTAATAGCTTTTCACACTGCACTTGTGACAGTCACGTTTCAGGCCCTGCACACAAGCCTTCTAAGTTAAATAAATACCACTAAATTCTCCTGGAAGATATTTCTCCTGGTTCACAAGTCAATTCCTTATGTATTTAACACAGGAAAATTATTATTACTTTTTTTTTTTTTTACAAAGCAATGGCCTTCTGTCACAAGGCACAACATGCATGAACCTTGGGGACATCATGCCAAGAGGCAGCCTGAAATAATAGCCACCTTGTGTTTCCATGCATGTGAGGTACCAGGAGCACTCAGACTCCTGGAGACAAAAATAGAAGGGTGGCACCCAGAGGCAGGGGACAGGAAATGGGGAACTGATCATTAACGGGTGCAGAGTTTCAATCTCCCAAAAAGAAAAAGTTCTAGAATTATGTTGCACAACAATGGGATTCCATTGTACTTAACTAATACTGAGCTCTATGTCCTGAAAATTGTTAAAACAGCAAAATATGTATTTGTTTTTAATCACCATTTACAAATTTACAAATAAGGCTCTTTTGCTAAATTATAAACTTAAAAATGTATTATTGCACTTAAAATAAAGACATACTAAGTTTATTTTTTGTGCTTGGGAGTTTTGCCTGTGTGCATGTATGTATGTGGGTATCTGGTGACCATGCAGGTCAGAACCCCTGTAACTGTAGTTACAAGATGGCTGTGAGCTGTCATGTGGGTGCAGAGAATTAAACCTGGTTCCTCTGCAAAAGCAGCAAATTTTCTTTACTCTCCAGCTCCTATTTTATTTTTAAATTATATTTGTGTGGGAGGGGCACACGCATGTCTATCCCCATAGAGGCCAGAAGAATGTCAGATTCTCTGGAGCTGGATGTACAGACAGCTGTGAGCTGCCTAACATTGGTGCTAGGAACCAAACTCCAGCATCAAGTGCTCTTAACCATTCAGTCATCTGTCCAGCCAGCCCCATGTGACTGCAGTTTTAATGTTTATCTAAATGACAATCTTGAAGAGACTAAAGTGAATGAAATTTGAATGTGGATTCACATTGAGACACTATAGTAAACAGGACTAAATCAAAAGCAAAAAGAATAACAAGCAAAAAAAGCCTCAGTTTTAAAAATCCCTTCCCTGGTTCTATGTAAAACTTGGATTTTGTGCTTTCTTTTGCATTCCAAACTGTAATATATTGCCACATTCAAAACACCAAAGATGAACTAAAAACTGAGAATTGATTTAGCTCACTACTGGTGTATTTTAAAGAAAAGTAAGACTTAGGACCTTGAGGTGGCTGGGGGCCTCCCGTTCCTCTATCATTAGGTTTACCAGCTGCATGCCATGCTCGGAACACTGAGTGCCTGTTCTAGTTACTATGCGTGGCATGATTTTAAACCTGTACATTCTGGGTCTGACTCAGCCCCTGCTGTACCAGGGTAGCAGAGAGCTGGAAGTTTTGTGAATGAACATTCTGCCTGTGACTCTGCTGGGTGGAGCCAACATGAGACACCACAGATGTCTGGATCTGTTGAGACATTTTGGCCCCACCAGCATTAAGAAGACCAATTTGCCCAATGTTAGGTCTAGCGGTTTGCTGAGCTGGCAAGGACAACTGCTGATGGTTAGACCCTTGGGAGGAAGCTGGTAGCATTGGCTGTGGGGGGACGGGAACCCTAGGTGGCTGTTGCTGTTTTGGAATCAATACGTATATCTGCTGTGGCTGCTGTGCCTGTCCCCGAGATGGTTTCTGAGGCTCTGGGCGCAAAATGAGAGAGCCAGGGGGAAGCTTTACAGTTAAGGGATTTGTGGTATTATTTATAATAAGTTGCACAGATGACTTCACAGGGTGCTGTGCTGGCCCAGGTAGCTGCTCTTTGGTTGGTAGAAGGCTTTTTTGAGCTGGGACACTAGTGGAGCTGCCTAGAACCTGGGTTGAATTACCCATCAAACCGGAAGGTCTTGGCATAGACCTTACCATACTGACCACATTCATACCAGTGGTGCTGGTGCGGTGCTGGATCTTTGGGCTATTTGCTGAGGAGCTAACATTGGATTGGACAGCTGGAGGAAGGGTGCTAACTTTGCTCACTCCCACAATGTTCTGCTGAACCACAGTGGTTGCTTTAGGAGCAGGTGGTGTGTCTCGGCTAGCCTGTGGTGTGATATAACTGATAGTTGAGGGGCCCTGTCTTGAGATGGGAGCAGGTGCAACTGGTACAGGAGTCCTGCTTTCCTTCTCTAACACTGAGGATGGCACCAAACCAGTTGTGGGCATCCCTTGGGAGGGCTGAGCAAGACAGACTGAGCTACTAGACTCCTGTGGCATCTTGCCTGGACAGCTGGCTTTACTTTGTACAGACCCCTGGCATACATCCACTGCCTTCCTAGGTTCAGTGTTTACCCTAGGCATGAAATCATCTAAATAATCACCCAGGGAGATGTGAGGGAGATAAATTTGGCTATCACTTCTGTCCTCTGGAGGTAGCCCTATTTCATCAGAGAAAAGTGGATCATTAAGGGAATTCATGATATTTAGGTTCATTCCCCATGGCTGATCACCATCCTCATAATCAAACATACAATCATATTTTACCTCAGGAGCTGCTGAGACAGTTGGTTCTATGTCATCAAAGGGCAGAGATGGCATTCCTTTACCATAGTTCTCCACATCCACCTCTGAAGGCATGGTCATTTCAAAGGGGCTCTGCTTCAGTGTTCCTGCTCCAGTGATCTTCAGTTCATATGGGTCATCTGGTCTTATTTTTGCCTGTTTTTTTAAAGGAGTCATTGCCATGAGGCCAGGAGGACATGTACATACAGATGGTACCTCCTGTTGATCTAGAGAGGGTAATGCATGCCTCTTGAAGCACTGTCTCATGCTATCTGTCATCATCTTCTGCTCATTAAACAGCAGTCTGTTGGCTGTGCAGGTGACAGCAATAGAGGGATCCAGACACAGTGGCTCTGACGTAGTTAAGATCAGTTGACTCTCAAGCTCAAGCTTTTCTTCCTGGGTCCACTGGTGGTTGTCACTTGTTATGGACTCGACATCGCTTACTAGACTCTGCATCGTTGGACGTAAGAGAATATGCCGACTTTGGTAAGCAGTGGGCTCCCCAGCAGCTGACACAGCAGGCTCTGCATCAAGCTCCCCAGGAGGGTAGATGTCACTGTGCTGCCTGTAGTCTCGGATCTCTGCTATGACACACCCACGGTGAAAAACATTCACAGGAGAATTTTCCAGGATATCGATCAAAAAAGGAGGCAACTCTTCAGCATCCAAGTATTCAAGCAATTTCTCTACCTTATAAGGCAACTGAAAGGACTCTATAAGGGCTCCATCTTTGTCCTTGATCATGAGAGAATAGCCCGGATTTTCCAGGTACAGGTTGATCACTAAACATGGCAACGCCTCTTTCCTCATAAGCTTCTCTAGCAAGCTGACATTGCTTTGAAGGCCCTCCACTTCGGGCTCTTTTTCACATTCTTCAACATAAATGTCATACAGTTTCTCATGAAGAGACTTTTCCCTACTAGACTCGGGTCTCGCTGAGGGGGGCTGCTGCTGGACACTTCTAATAATATCATCCGCCCACTCCAAAGCCTCCTCTAAAGTTTGTTCCATCGTAATAGAAAACCGGGGCCCTTAAAGAAAAGAAAAACGTGTTGGCGGAAAGAGGTAGAAATCTGGCAGTTCTATTAACTGTCCAGCAAAACTCTACAAGTTGTATAAGAGAATATGACCTGAATGAAATATGGCCTGAGGAAACGCGCCTCCTACTTGTGAGATGGCCTCCAATTCCCGCACTGGATTCTAGGGGCTTAGTCACAAGCACAGCCAGTCTTCACTGCACCCGGACGCCTCGACTTACCAGCAAAGACAAGTCAAAGGAACTAAGAGTTACGTCAAAATTTTGTGACTTTCGAGTTCGGCAATGGTGGCGCACGCCTTTAACCCAGAATTCGAGGCAGAGGCGGTCAGACCGCTGAGTTCGAGGCTAGCTTGCTCTAAGAGAAAGCCTGTCTTGAAAAACCAGAAAAATAAAAAATAAAAAAGCCTTACCTGTGGCTATCACTGCCCGTGAGTCGACATGATACCCCTCTGCGCTGCAAGTGGCCTTGCCGGCTTCAGGAGCCGCCTTGCTGGCGTCGTGTGCCGCCTGCTGCCTCCTCAGGCCTCGTGCTCCTCAAGCCTTCTGGGTAAGAGGGTTCCCGCTCACACTTCCTCTCCAGCGGAGACCCCACTTCCGCCTCTGGAGAGGTGGGAAGATTTTGGCGGCAGTCCCCTGCTGTCTGTCTAACTTGAAAGACACGCATGCCGAAGCTTGAGCAAAATTTTTGTTACAGTTTCCGTGTCCACCATTTTGTACCGCAATTCAACTGCCAGAGTCATCATGCACCATTTTGTTTGTGTCTCACTATGTAGTCCTGGCTGACTCGAATTGGCTATGTAAGCCATGCTGACCTCGAACTCTCAGATATCTGCCTGCCTCTGCCTCCCATAGATCAGTTCTCGAAGGGCCCAATAAAACAAACAAATAAAAAGAAGAGAAAAACTGGAAACATATAGCAATGAAAAATGAGTGGTTATGAATAAGAATGCCATGTTATGTGTCTAACTATATGAAAACCCTGGGACAGGAGGTACCCCGAGAATAAGATGAAGCATTGTGATGCTCACATCAAGCATACAGTGCCTCGCTCTTTAGACCAGACTGGCCTCGAACTCAAGGCATGTGCCACCACACCCAGCAAGACTGTATCTGTCTGTCTGTCTGTTTTAAATCTGTGTTTGGAATCTCTTGTCTCCAATGTTTAGGTTATTCCTGGTACCCATCACCAATTTAGCACACTTAAGAGAGTCCACCTTGGTAGCCTTCCTTATCTTTATACCTATGGAGGTACGGATTTTCTCTTCTTTTTATTTATTATTTTGTGTGCATGGCTGTTTAGTTCGCATATGTTTTTGTACCACGCAGGTGTGGTACCCTAAAAGGCTAGAAGAGAGCATCAGACCCCGCTGTGTGCTGACATTGGAACCCAGGTTCTGTGGAAGAGAAAGCAGAGATCTTAACTGCTGTGCTATCACTCCAGCCCTATTCTTTCCTTTTTAAAAATAGATTTATTTTATTATTTGTGCATTTTTACACATATACACACATGTCTTCAGAGGATGGAGGGTGTCAGATGCTTCAGAGCTGGAGTTATAGGCAGTTCTGAGTCGCCCAGCATGGTGCTGGGAACTGAACATCACTCTTACAAGCCTAGCAAGTGTTCTTAACCACTGTGGCATCTCTCCAGACATGGCTTTTTTTTTTTAAACTTTTTTAGTGATGTTTTCTTTGACTATGCATAGAATCTTGTTTTCTAGTCCTTTTGTTGCCTTGAAATTTGCTGGGTTTTTTGTTTGTTTCGTTGGTTGGTTGGTTTGGTTTTGGTTTTTTTGCCAGCGGTTTAGAAGATTCTCTAATGTTTAGATTTACATATAGCAAGGACACAATATTCACAGTGTTTACCTGTAATGACAAGATTCCAAGGTAGGTCTGTGAAATGCCTGAAGTAGACAGCTTTACAATAAATGCCAGTTTTGTTTTGTTTTTTGAGACAGAGTCTCACTGTGCATCACTGGCTGGCCTGAAACTCACCATGTAGACCAGGCTGGATTTCAAACTCACAGAGATCTGCTTACCTTTGCCTAATGAGTAGTGTAAAGTGTATGTGTATGTACTATGTGTGTGTGCATGCAGCTGTGTGTACCCATGAGTGTGCATACATAAGGAGGGCAGAAGTCAACATTGGATGTCTTCCTAAATCACTCTCCATCTTATCCTTTGACACAGGGTCTCTCACTGAATTTAGTGCTCACCAATTGGTAAACAGGCTGGCCATTGAACTCTAGAGATCTGCCTGTCTCTATTCTTCCAGGGCTAGAGCAACAGGTGTAGGAGGCCATATCCAGCTTTTTTCACATGGGTGCTGGGGATCTGAATTTAGGTCCTCATGTTTGTGAGGCAGGTACTTTACCAATGGAACTATCTCTTTACCAACAGAACTATCTCCCTAGCCTCATATTTTCTTGTTTTATTTTTTTCATTGTTTCTCTTTTAAATTTTCCATATCTGAAATGAATTGCATTTTGATTTTCCATAACATTTTTTGGTTTTGTTTTAGTATCTCCTAGGTTTGGTTTTATTTTAGTGAGAGAGAAAGGGAAGAATAGAGAGAGCCACTTGATAACCTTCTTTGCTATTCATGGACATACTCCAAATGCTGCCCCATGGTAGTCATTCCAGGGTACACCTGCTTTAGCACAGAGGGTTGTCTGCCCACCTGGTCATAGGATTATGTTCTATTTTCATTTCTGTACCTGTGATAAAATACTCTGGTGAAAAGTAACTTTGGGAAAACAAGTTTATTTGATTTACAATTCCAGATTACAGTTCATTATATAGCCAAGAAGTCACAGTGGCAGGAGCTCAAAGTAGCTAGCCACATCATGTCCATAGTCAAGAGCAGAGAGAAATGGTGCATGCAGGATTGCTTGCTTTTTTTTCTACTCTCTTATATAATTCAGGACCACTTGCCTAGGGAATGATGCCACCCACTCTGGGCTGGGTCTTCCCACATCAATTGACAATCAAGACAATCTCCCATTACATACCCACAGGCCAATCTGATCTAGACAATTCCTCAGTTAAGACTCTTTTTCCTTAGGATTGGAGAGATGACTCAACAGTTAAAAGCCTCTATGCACTTGCAGAAGACCTGAGTTCAGTTCCCAGAATTCACATCTAGTGGCCCATAACTGCCTATAATTCAACCACCAGAGGATATGAGCCTCTTCTGACCTCTGTAGGCACTTGCACTCCCGTGTACACACTCATATATAGACATTCATACATATGCATAATTAAAAATAAAATAAATCTTGAGAAAAAAAGACTCTTTCCAGGAGAACAAGTTGAGACTTAAAAACTATCGCAAATATAAAATTATTGCATTTGCTGTGCTTTACACTAGGTCTCACTGGATTTCAGCTTTCACTGAGCACAAGCAGTTCTTTGACCATTTGTTTGAAGAAGTAACAGTGAGGAAATGAGGAAATGAAGCAAGGACAAGAAAGACAAGAAAAAGCCTGTGTAATTCACACAAGAGTGCGTGGACCATTAGGCAACTGGTCCACACTAGAGACTCAGGGAAGCAGCTGGTTTGATCCTAGAGACAAGGAATCTGGGCCATTTATCCACAGTTCTCTCTCATTGGCTGGGGCAGTTCTGGTAACATTACTCCTTGAAAGTTGTGGTTGTCTCAGACAAGGGCCATCCATCTCATTGTGGCTTTAGGATGTCCTCAAACTAAGAGTGTCACATCCTTGCAGTAAGATCCTGTATGTGTGTCCAGAATTGCAATACCCCAGGAGGTAGGTGGGGCTCAGGCAACATTTCTTTTCTATTAATACTGAAGGTAAGTATAAGTCAGCTGTTCATTCTTCCTGATGTAGGTATATGCTATATAATGGATCAGGGCATTCGGATAAGTGAGATTGTGTCCCATCTAAGTGAAACAAGCAATTTTATGCTGGTAAAGTCAGCAGACTGAAGATACGGGGTGTGGTCTATTCTTGGATTTCCCCTGGACATTCTCCAAGGCAGCCTGGGCCACAGTTACCCCAGGAGACTCTAGACTTGTGTTTGTTCTGTGTATTCTTCAGTAGGCATCAGTTGGCCTGGCATTGTTTATACGGCTTTCCATTCCCTTTCACTTGAGCTGCCTAATTGCCTGATCTTTTCAACAGGTGAAGTGTTCATTTTGTTTTAATTTTACGCCATGTGTACAACAGCTTTTCAAACATCTAAGCATGTTAATGAGCACAGTGGCTGGGTTTAAGAACTCTATAGACAGCCCTTTCCCACAGCAGCACAAAGATGAGAAAGCTCAAGGCCTGACAGATATTTCTAGAGGAGTAATTCATTGAATTGAGAGATGATTGGCCTAGTTTATGAGTAGTGAGCTACATTCATATTTGCCCCTTGGTTCCAAGGCCTCTGCTTCCCTTCCATGTTGCAGAAAACTTAGAAAGATAGGATGCCCAGGCTGGGAAAGCTGAAGATACTTTTGCATAAATCTTTATTCCAAGTTAACACTGTATATGCTTGCTTGAGACTCAGTCTATTTCTGCCGTGGTCAGGTCCCAGCTGGGTAAAGCAGATCTCAAGGAGCACTGTGACTCTGTAAGAGAAAACGGATGAATATCACTTCCCATCGCCTATTACTTCACCTATTGCTTCTCTAACTGCCCTGTGTCGATAATTGGAGCTACAAGTATCTCAGAGCTCATAAGCCTTGCATCATATGTTAATCTTCCTCCTCTTTTTTAAAATTTAAATCTATTTAATTAATTTTTGACAATTTGTCTCTATCTAAAATATGCATTCTCTCTAGAGAGTGCATCCTGATTACTGTCATCTTCTGCTCTCTCATCTTCCTCCCATTCTATCACCCCGCCCCCCCAGCAGGCCCTTTCCTACAGTCAATGACCCTTCCACTACTCCCTTTCTTCTCACTTCACTAACCCTGATCCCCTGTAGCCTCCCTCCAATCTCTTCTCCTCTTTCATGCCCAATGCATCCTTTTGACTTCCTTCCCAATCTTCCTTACCACTGACTACTTCTCTTTCCTGGGCTCCTTTCCAGTGTTTAGGCCTCACTCACCCTTACATCTGTTTATATGTATTCATTCATATATTATATGCTAGGGTTTGCATTAAGGGAGGACATGAGGGGTTTCTTTCTTTCTTTCTTTCTTTTTTTTGTCTTTCTGAGTTTGAGTCACCTTAACATTATACTTTCCAGATATATTGATATATCTATTTTCCAGTAGATTTTGTTTTCCTTTACAACTGAATACAATGCCATTGTGTATGTGCATCACATATTCATTAGATACTCTGTGGCACCTTCTTTCTTTACCTTTTTATTTTCTCTGTCTGTCTCCTCTTTCTTTTCCCCAACTTGTCCATTTAGGGGGGAGGTGCTAGAGAGATGGCTTAGATCAAGAGCTTGCTGCTCTCACTGTTCTTACAGAAGACTCGAACTGGCCTTTGGTTCCCAGCTTCCATGTCAGGCAGCATACAACCAGATGCAACTCCAACTTTAGGGGACCTGAGCTGTCTTATGGCCGCCTTGGGTACGTACATACATACACACACACACACACACACACACACACACACACACACACACGAAAAAAATTGCTCTACTTCTTGTCATAAGTAGCCATATCCACAGCCACAGTTTTTCACCATGCATTAGCCCCACTCACCTTCAGGGCCATCCTGTGCTTTGTGGGACGTTTTCAAGCATGCTTAGTCTCTACCCCCTAAGTGCCAGTAGCAGCCTCTTGTATTTTATGACAGCCAAACATACTTGTAGACATTTCCAAATGTTCTTTGGGGGACAAAAATCATCTGTGACTGTAAATCACCTCTATAACAAATCTAGCTTTGTAAAACTGAGACAGTAGTCCCCCAGCCACACAACCTTTTACACACTCGGCATAGTACAAATGATAGGTGTACTTTCCTATTTTATTTTTTTGTTTTTATTCCAATTGTTTTTACTAATGTTCTGAAACTTGCCATTTTTTAATTACTAGGGTTTTTGATCAGATGCAAACAAAAACATCACCAAACCTTTAGAATGTGCTTTTAAAAATAGACTAGGAAAGCATTTTATTTATCTGCTTTGGAAACAATCTATAACCATCTCGAAAATTTCTAGGTTTATTCAGCAACTGAAACCTTTTGTTCATTTTAATACTTTTCTTTAGCCCTCAGTGTTTGTTCTTTTAGCATGAAACAAACTTTCCCATGGATTCTTCTTAAAAATTCTGTGCCAGTTTTCAGTGGCTTTAAAATTCACTTGTTCAACCAGCTTTAAAATATATAACATCTTTATTTTATTTTATAACATTTTATTTCAGAATTTAATACAATGTATTTTGATCATATCAATAACCCTCATCACCCCCTAACTCCTCCTAGGTTACCCTTTCCTCCTTACCTCCAACTTCATGTCATTTTTTAAAAAAGTAACCTACTGAGTCCATTTGAGTTGCCCAGATGCATGACTGTGGGGCCAACCCCCCGCCAGCAGTCAGTTGTCCATAGCTCCTCAGAGGTAGAAACTTGTGAGCCTCTTCCCTTCCATTATCCAGCCAGTTTTTTTTAACTTATGACTTGCTGCCATGGTACTTTTTAAAAAATTGAGACAGGGTGTTTCTAGATACCTTAGGCTAGCCTGGAGTTTGTGAGTAACCTGCTTTAAATTTCACAGTGCTTGGACCATTGGTCTGCACCTCCATACCTGACTGTACTTTCTCTCCATGTCTTCTTTTTGAGTTGTTTGAGACAGCCCCTCACCCTGTGGCCCAGGCTGGCCTGGAACTCATGATAATTCTTTAGCCTCAGCCTCCAAATGTTGGGATTACAAGTGTGAGACCCCACTTATGGCAGTTTATATTTTTAACATTAGAATATTCCATATCCAGTATTTTTATTGATTTTTCCCTGCCAGCCCATAATGCTTCGATGACCTCATCTGGCCTCACAGCTTTAAGACCACCTGTATATACACTGATGTTGATCTATACATTGATAACTTTGATGATGTTATTAGTCTTATGCATGGCTTTACCTATACAGCGATGGCTTGCCAATTTCCATCTCTAGTCTGGACCACACACTACTCATAGCATCAAGCTTCCGATTCAAAATCTTTTACCTGGATGCTGAATAGGAAGTCTAAATTTCACACACTGAAACTGAACTCCTGACCATAACTTGCTGCATTGGCAGTGCATCGGCGACATTTCAACAAGGAATTGGAATCACTTCATTTGCTATGGAATAACATATTTATTTATAGTAATCAGGCTCCATACAATCAGGGGAGACACGAGGGAAGTAAGGGATGGGAGAAAAAGTAAGGGAGGATCAGAGCAAAGTCATTAGCCATCAGGGATCACAAAGGGGAGCTACTGGAATCTATGGAGGGCTGTTGCTCCTGTCTCAGAGATGGAATCTGATTCCATGGAGGGTTAGCAGTGCAAGCAATCTGAAAGAAAAGCAAGGCATGAAGCAAAAGGAATCAAGGATCATCAGGAATATACAATGTTTAACTGGAACTAGTGAGGACAAGTCTGTCTGGGTCTCACTGCCCTGAACCTTGATGACAGAGGTAACCTATAGAAGGGTCTAATTCCCTTCGTGTTGAAATGTACAGAAACCTGGCCCCAGATTCAAGAAAGCTGAGGGAAGAGATTCAGTAGGAGCTGGAGTTCAAGCTATTGCCTACGCCTGCCTCATATCAGCACTGGAGACTGTCAATGGGGTGGGGTACCAGGGTCAGCAGTAACGTGTGTGAGCTGCAGTGGTTCCTGACACCTGACACAAACCTTCAGGGTGTAATGGCTGATGCTCCAATTCTGCTTCCCAGATCTCATCCACTCTTATTTTGAGCACCTCTAACCTAGGACTGTAGTATAGCTATGAGACGATCAGTCCATATATCAGTAGACAGATCTAGGGGAAAGGAAATTAGGAAATGTAGTCCTGCTTTGGGTAAGTTAACATAGTATTCAACTGCCCAGGGAGCATTCTGATCTCATGATGCTCAATCCAGAAAGCTAGGAGTCAGGGATTTTCTTTAGTTAAGTGTCTGTTTATGAATTTTGTTAATTTTGAGACTGATTATTTATTTTCTTATTGTTGAATTTTAATAGTTCTTTGTGTATTGGGGGTAACATCCTTTGTCAGTGAAGGATTGCTTTTCACTGTTCTTTTTGTGAAACCCTCTGAATGGTGTATTAATGTATGCTATATTAGAGATCCTAAGCATTAAAAATAAAATTGCTCATTTGCAAGTACCCTTCCAGCTATGGAGGTAACCAAATAGTCAAATAGAATTTTAATTTTTACAGGGAACCAATGGTTAAATTAGCTAATATCAAAGTCATTTTCCTTATACAATTTTAAACAAAAAGAATACCATGCAAAAAATAAACAAATGTATGTCATCAACAGTTATACTGGTTGAGAACTACTTTTGCTTAAGGTTATTTCTTTAAGGCAATGAAGCTCCCATTTACTACAAATAGTGTTATTCAGTTTTGGTCCCCTGTTTTCTCTAAGATCCTTTTGTTTGTTGGGGTATGGAAAATATTTAGGTCATAAAAAAGAACATGTATTAGAAAAATGAAGTTTTCTTGTTTCATAATAAAAATGCATTTCTCTAAGAACTCTGAGGTGAAAGAGGATAATTGGCTGCTCCATAAATCATTTTAGTCATTTTCTGTCCTGGAAAAGGAAGATGGACCCAAAGGAAATCAGTTCTATAAAACGTGTTCACCCTTTTCTTGATCAGAGGTGTGCATTTCCTGTTTTGAAAATTTCCATGGAGGATTAAAAGTTGAACTTGTGGTCTGAGTCAGTTTTTCCTGTGATAAAAAAGAAAGAAAAGAGTCATTCAGGACATAGCTTAGGAGTTTCATCATACCTTTCATATGAAGGTACCTTTGGATTTGTGAGGTCTTGAATGTTCACTACTAATGCCAACAACTTCTGACAGGTCACCGATAGGACCCACATCTGTAGTGCTGGGGATGGACATAAGAGGGCAGGGGCTTTCTCCATGGTGGAAGAGCCAAATAAAGCTGTCAGGATGGGTTCTGGGTGGGATTTACTCCTCAAACAAGTCATTCATATGTTTCATATGACTATGGCTCATTTTTTCCTTCTTTCAAGATTTCTTCAAAAATTTGAAACTGTGTTTCCTGGTGGTTGCTAAGGGCAAAAATGTTCATTTGCCTTGTAAGTAGTTTTTGCTTGGATGGAATATAAAGAAAAGATGGGACTGGAGAGATAGATCAGTGATTAAGAACATATGCTGCTTTTCCAGAGAACTGGAGTTTGGTTCCCAGCAGTCATCTCAGGCAGCCTGTAACTGCAGCTCCAAGAGATCCCACACCCTCTCCAAGACTCCATGGACACCCACATTCCACATTACATATGGTATACACAGACACACACACACTAGAAAGGAGAATATTGGGAATTATTCTGTTTTGCCCATAGCCCTAATGGAGAGAGGTCTAGATGAGAGAAATGTATGGGGATGGGTAGCTAGTCAAAGTTTTGGGATTATGGGAAAATGGGAGGTAAGGATGGTCTCTGGGAGTGCTGGAGAGCATGGAGGTTAACATGGGAGAAATAGAACTGCCTAGAGTTTTACAGATTCATATATTTATATATGAAGCTTTGTCAGACTTGCAGAGATTAACTTGAGAGAAGCTGTAGGAATGCGCTTGTGCTTGCATCTACCACCCAGGCATGTAGACACAAAGTTCCCAAGGTGCTTTGTACTTCCCAACATTTGTTCACCATGCCCTAAAACCAAAGAGCATGACCAGGAGGAGTCTTCTCATTTTGCATGCCCAAGTAGAAGGCCAGCAGCAGGAAACCTACCTCAGACTTAGTACCTCAGCTTATGATACTTTCTTAGCTCAATTTTTGTGCCTATTTGCCATATTAACAAAATATTCATCTTTGCAAACAGAGCCTGAGGACATCCTTGAGTCCTCATCTGCTGGACAGTCCCCAGGGCTCTTCATGTCTTAACAGGTCTAAAAGCAATGTGAACACCCTGGGAGGAAAGGCTGGAATTTCAAAAACATGCAAAGGGCATATCCACCACAGGCCAGCCTGAATAGAGGTCTTAGCCATCAGCTTCTTGCCTAATTCCAGGGTCCTAACTCCAAAAGCACTTCTTCTCTGGCTTGATATATGAAAGTAGGGGTCAGAATAGAAGTTTTAAACAAGGGAATCTGTGAACAGATTTCAGAAGGTCCTTTCTGAGATCTTGGGGTTTTAATTGCTTTGTTTTATGAGGACAGAGGGCAGGAAGAGAGAAACCACAGGGTGTCTGAGGAAAGGAAGAAAGAGAACCCCAATGAGAGACACAAGACAGATCTTGTGGAGGCAGGAAGACACATTTCACTACCTCACAGCTTTTTTATTTAATGGAAGAAAAGCTACCACCCAGGAAAAGACCATGTGTGCCATGTAGAATGTGGGATAGTGGGATAAAATGAGTCAGCTGGCCAGAAGCACAGTCTATCACCAAACAGCATCCCTGGGAAACCACCAAATGAACAGGAAATCAAGTCATTAAATCTTCCCCAAGCTATAAAACCAGATACCATTTTCTAGTCATTTCCTTTTGTAGTTTCTCTAATGATGTGATACTCCAAGGACCTGTGGAAGATTAAAGAATGAGGAGGTTAAATGATAGGTTAGTCCATTCAAAAAGGGCAATTCAGAAACAGCACAGGTCCACATTGCTACTGTTCAGTCTGCCCAGTGTCCCAGTAACCAGGCAAGCTTTCTTTGGAAATTCAGAGCCTTAATATCAGGGCTGGTGAAAAGTGTCCTGGAATTCATTTTAGAAAGAAAGGCTTTTTGGAGATGATCTCTTCAGTGAGCATATCCATCCCTGATTATTTGTATTCTCATCTCATTCATGTTTATGGGTCCTCATGAGCCTGGAAAGTGACGTCAATGTTATCAGTAAAAGGGAGGATTGAAGTTTTTTTTCATTAATCAGAATTTTCTCCTGAGTTATAGAAGATGACGTACTGTGGGTAAAGACCTTAAACTTAGTAGTAGGTCCTACATATGTCACATAAAGTAGGTACTGCCTCCTAGGACATAGAGATGCAAACACTTGCAGAGAGACTCATCAAATCTTTCTGCTTGATGATGCTTGGTGTCATCTTCTGAAGCAGAGGCTGTTCACTGAAGTCACCTGAGAAGATTTTTTAAAATAGCAGAATGTATTCTCCAGAAATTCTGCTTATAAACCTGTGCTGGTGACTAGATAATGATCACTTTTAAAACCTTCCCAGGGGATTCTATCTAATATGCTAACACAATTGAAAATCAACCTTAGGTATCAGCCATACCACCCTGAACATGCCCAATCTTGTCTGATCTTGGAAGCTAAGGAGGGTTAGCCTTCTTTAGTACTTGGATGGGAGAAACAACCTTAATAGTTTAGTTGCTTTTCCTAGCTCTATTTGCCTCTTTTAGACCAAGCTAGCCCGGTTTCTGTATTACAGATGAAAGCACATTCATTTATTCAGTGTGTGTGAGTGTGTGTTGGTTCTGCATGCACCACTTTGCATATGTAGAGGTCAGAGGTTCTCTCCTTCCAATATGTGGGTCCCAGGGATGGAATTCAGATTGTCACGTTGCAAGTCCCTTTACCTGTTGAGCAATCTCACCTGAATGATTTTCTTAGGAACCTAAACTAGATCTAATGGCAGAGTTGGCAGCAAAACTTGTAATACCAGCACTTGGGAAGCTGAGGTGGGAAGAGCAAGAGTTCAAGGCTGTCCTGGGCCACAGAACAAGCTCTCCTTTCAAAAAAGGAAAAAAAATGGGCTGGGAGATGGCTCAGCATGGGTAAAAAGCAGGTAAAATGGCTCAGCATCAGGACCTGAGTTTGAATCTCCAGAACCCATAGAGAAGCAAGACATGGTAAAAGGAACACCTGTAACCCTAGTACTCCTAAAGGGTGATGGGAGGCAGAGACAGAATTCACAGAAGCTCGAAGGCCAGTTAGCCTGTCATATGCAACAGAAAAACAACAGATGCCCTGTCTCAAGTAGAAAGAAGTGACTGACACCCAAGGCTGTTCTGTGACCTAGATGAATGCTGTAGTATACATGAGCCAACATATTCTCTCTCTCCCTCTCTCTCTCTCTCTCTCTCTCTCTCTCTCTCTCTCTCTCTCTCTCTCATGAACACACACACACACAAAATCTTAGAACACACTCTTTCTTCCTTTCTTTTTAAGAAATAATTTTTAACTGAGTACTTCATTCAGACCACGTCCTCTTTTGGCTGCTTCTCTGGCAACAGTTTGGTCCCCACTTCTCAAGAACATTACAACTGACTGTACTGCGTGAGCAGGAGCCCCAAACAGGGCCCTTTGAAACAGTAAAGAAACAAAGAGCAAAAACGAAAAATCAGCCTCTCCTTTCACTTAGAAAGGTATTGGGAGTCATAGGATCAAAATCACACCTTCTAATTGTAGACAACCAAGAGTCTGGATGCACTGCAGACACCTGAACCTAGCGTATTAAAAACAAAGCACAGCAGGCACACACACACACACACACACACACACACACACACACACACACACTCCAATGAGAATACCTGATCTCTGGCCTCTTCCAGTAGGAATGACCACACTCCAGCATTCCTAAAGGAAGGTGTTTTGGCCTCTTCTTAATTTCCCAAAGAGATATAAAAATCTACCAAAAGTGATACAATGGGTCAGCATAAATCAGATTACTCACAAGAGACTTTCCTGAGTAATGACTTTGGACTGTTGAGAAACTTCACATTACTTCGAAGTGGCAGACATCCAGGGCAATTAGAGAGGACAGTTCAGCGGCAGCCTAGGGCTGGAGGCAGGTTTCTGGAGGACGCAGGTTTCTGGAGGACTCAGGTTTCTGGAGGAGGCAGGTGCACACACACCTCTTTTCATCTGGGTTTATGGCAAGCCGCCAAGACCCCCATCATCAACAGAAGTCATTTTCTATATTGCAGTTCACAGAACAACAGAAGGAAAGATGCTTTTTAGAGGGCGATTGAAAGGAGTTCATTATGCAGAAAGTCCCGGGACTAAGCAAATAGGCAGCAGCTGGGAGGGAGGAGGGAGAAAGGAGCTGGGAACTGGGAGCTGGAACTGGAGCCTAGGAGCTGGGGCCTGGGGCCTGGGGCCTTCAGGCGCTTGCCTCCTGCTTTTTGGCTTCAGAGGCCTCGGTGGCAGCAACTGCTCCCTCCACCGGTTTTGCTGGTTCCTCTTCCTTCTCTTCTTCCTTCTCCTCTTCATAGTAGTCAAACTCATAGTAAACTTCCTCGTCCTCTTCTTCCTCGTCCTCCTCATTATAGTCAATCTCGTAGAAGATGTCCTCATCTTCTTCTTCTTCGTCCTCCTCCTCATCTTCATAGTAGTCATCATCTTCTGCTTCATAGTAGTATCCCCCATAGTAGTCATCCTCCTCCTCGTTCTCTTCATAATAGTCATCCTCCTCATAGTAGTCTCCCTCATCATCATCCTCCTCCTCATCCTCAGCATCATCTTCACCTTCCTCCTCCTCATCCTCATCCTCATCCTCCTCATAGTATTCCTCATCATCCTCATCATCCTCATAATCCTCCTCCTCCTCCTCCTCCTCCACCTCCTCCTCCTCCTCATCCTCCTCACCCTCCTCGTAGATGCCGCCCTTGTTCTCATCCTTCTCTTCTTGGGGATAGATGTCAGGATATTTCTGCATGCACTCCTGCATGACCTGGAACTGATCTATACAGTCGGATCCCTTGAGTTCGTCTGTGCTGTAGTGGAAGCAGGAAAAGGCAGCCCTGAAGTGCTCTCCACAGGGGCCGCTGGCCATTCCTCCAAGGCACGGGCAATTCCAGTTAATGTTTCCGTTTGGCAGTATCAGTCCATAGTCCCCATACGGATCATTGGGGTGGTCAACCACCAGCTCTGCGTTGCTGGGGTTTTCGTGGTCTTCTTTGGTCACAAATACGACTCGATCCTTCTCTTCCTGCCCGCTGTAGGCCATGGTAGTTCTGGGTGCTGGTAGATAGCTCAGTGCTGGTACTCACAAGTAGCAGCTTACAGCCCAGCAGCTTAGCTTGCAATGCTGGAGGAGCGAGCGGTTGTAGCTGATATACCTTCAGGCTGTGACCTCCCTCTCCCCTCCTCAAGGCCTGGAGGGCGGTTCTGAGGCCCGCATGGACCCGCCCCCTCCAGGCCTCCGGGCTGCCTGCAGGCCCACAGTATTTTTCAAAGGGAAACATAACCTCTTGCAGTTTGGATTGAGGATCCCCCTCAAAGACCCATATGTTAAAATTGGGTCCCGGGGTGGTGCTATTTATTGGACAATCCCTGTAGATCTTTAAGCATCCTGTGAAAACTCCTTAGGTTATTGAGGCCATGCCTTTGAAGGGAATAATGAGTCTAAAAATCTTTCAGGCCCTTTGCATCCTGGATCATGGAATGACCATCCTTTCTCTGATGTGTGTGCTTGTGTTACTGCCATCCACAGAAGCTGCCAATTCTTAGACTTAAATCTCTAGAACCATGAGCCAAAATAAAATCTCGTTACTGCCTAAGTACCCTGGATCAGGCATTTTGTTGCAAAGCTGTCTCAAACATGATCTTTCTATACCTCTGCATCAGCTAATTGCAAACTTGACTGAGTATAAGAATCATCTGATGGCTTATTAAAATTAACATCCCTAGGCTCCTCACCTGAACATTATTATTACACCATCAGTGTAGGTACTTGGAATCTGTGATTTTTAAGTATTCTACCAGTTTGATATGTCATAAGTTAAAGGAACTATGGGTACAGTACAAAGGAAAATTGATATTTCTTTTTAATGATTTTTCTCCTGAGGGACAGACAACAATAAAAAATGATGCCGACCCTGCTTTATCAGAAAATAGACCTGAATTACAATTCTATACTTCTTACTTTGTTTGGTTATTGTTGTTTTAAACTTAAACAGGTGGTCCTCAATCCTCCGCCCCCCCCCAAGAAACCATGGGCATGCCTTTTATTTTTTAATTTTGTAAATTGATTTTAAACAGTTATAGCTTCCAAAATGGAAAATGAATTGGCCACCGCTGTGACTCATAGCAATGGCATGCAGCCTAGCTTATAGTCATTCTGCTGGCTAGCCCAAGTCTGGTAGTTTTCGGGGTAGGGGTAAGACCACTGAAGGTGGTGTCCCAGCTGAAGTGCACCTCAGCAATCATGTGTCCCAAAAACCCTGACTGAGCCCGTGACTCACATGAATGCTTCTAAACTGTATCCTCCAAGGTGTCTTTCTTCAAAGATGGAGTTGAAAAGCCTTGGGAGGAATCCCCAAGCCTTGGGCATGAAAGCTGCTCTTATCCTGTTGCTGTACAACTGTAATAAAGTCATTGTGAGTCTCACTTCCAAGGCTGAACAGAGGTGACAATGAAATTCATCCTACCTAGCTAAGGAGAGTGTCTTCCACTTTTTCAAAACAATTGTTATCAAGATAGGCCCTTGAGGTGGCTGCCAGCCACAGGGGTGGGTGGTCACTGAAGCAGTCGCACCCTGAGATACTACTGAAGGTCACTGTGATGAAGTCGGGAGCCTTCTGTGGCACAAAACTTCCACAGTAGTGAGATTGGAAGTGACTAGGCAGCCACCAGGTTAGGAACCCAGAGGATCTTTATTATTTAATATTTGTAACACTCAAGGGATAAATTGAGTCACCTAGTGATGTAAACAAATTGCCCTCGCCAGGCATGGCAGCAGAAGCCTGTAATATCAGAATGTAGGGGATAGAGACAGGAGGACTAGGAGTTCCACGGCCTTGATTATGTAGCAAGTTCAAGACTATCCTGGGATATGTGATACTCTGTTTCAAACAACAACAAAGGGGCTAGTGAGATGGCTCATTGGTTAAAGACACTTGCTACAAAACCTGCTGTCTGATCTCCTCTGCTGTGCTCTACCTTATTCTCTTAAGACAGGGTCTTTTGCTGAACCCAGAGCTCACTGTTCTTTGGCTAGGCTGTTGGCTAGCACATTCCAGAGGTCATCCTATCTCACCGCAAGCACCAGCACTAGGGTTGCAGGTGTGCAAGGTCACACCTGATGTTTTATGTGGATGCTGATAATCTGAACTCCTGTCCTCATCCTTGGGCAGCACAGAGCCATCTCCATAGCCCAGCTTTAATGTTTTTGTTTTTAAGGAAAGATTACAGATAGTGTCTTCATAAAGTATTACTTTTGAGCTAGCATAAAAAGTTACAGGTTTCACTGTGGATTTTCATACGGTTTTTTGTTAATCTTTACAACTGCTTTTTAAAATATTTTTATTTATTGTTTGACAATTTCATAAAGGTAAAATCTTAATTTTAATTTTTGACAAAGCTGTCAAAAAAATTCACAGGAAATGGAATGTTTCCTTTTCATCAAACAGTGATGGGGAAACTGGATGCCCACATGTAGAGGAGTAAAGTTAGACTTGTATCTCTTACTCTGAACAACAACAAAAAAAAGGTAGTCAAAATGCTTAAAAAATCCTAGTATAAAACCCAAAACACTAGAACTGCCAGATGAAAATATAGGGAAAACAGGTCAAGATACAAGCATAAGCAAAAACTTTCTGAAAAGGGTCCCAATAGTATAGGAAATAACTTCAGTAGTTGACACATGGAATTGGGTAAATTACAGAGCCACCATAATTTTTAGTACTCCATGATTGATACTATGGAATAAAAAAAAAGTCATCAAGGTTATTAGGAGCTGGGAAGATGGCTTAGTCAGTAAAGAGCATATCACATGAGGCATGAAGATCTGACCCCAGAGCAGAGAGGATCCCTGAGGTTTGCTGTCTAGATAATTGTTGAGGTTCAGGTACAGTGAGAGACTGTCTCAAAAAATAAGGTGGTAGCTTTGTTCACATGTTCTTTTGTGTGACACCAATATTATTCTCTTCCCAATACAACTAACCAACAGCTTAGGGAGAAACAGTTAAAGATCGTGGAAATGCCCTGTTGTTTATCAAAATCTCCCCTAGAGTTAGTATTTACTGATGATTCTAGTCTGCCTGGTTAGTCTTGACGATGGTTGCAGAATGGTCATTTTCCAACTCCAGTTCCTCTTTTCTGATCTTCCACATTAACTACTTGTTAGCCCTTGGCATTCAGTGGAAAGCAAGAGCTCTTCTTCTCCCCATTTATCTACTTGTCTGGCTAATCAGAAAGGACTTATGTTTCTATATGCCTGTGGGTCTATAACTTATTACTGAGCTTCATTAGCTGGTTTTGGTTCTAAAATTTGCCTCCTCAGAACTTGAAGCATGTCACCATCTTTTTTTCAATCACTTCCTTTCTTCCTGGCATATCAAAATATTCTCTGCTCATTTTATATCTACCTTTATCTGTCCCAGAAAGCAGCCAGAGAATTATCCTCAACTTATAGTTTTAAACTGTCAAATAAACCTCTTATAAACCTCTGACAAAATTGGTTAT
Source organism: Cricetomys ansorgei (assembly GCA_026225945.1). Lineage (NCBI taxonomy): Eukaryota > Metazoa > Chordata > Mammalia > Rodentia > Nesomyidae > Cricetomys > Cricetomys ansorgei. The sequence goes on from JAMJFZ010003399.1 coordinate 1,217,512, forward strand.
ATCCAAAACCAGCCTTCCAGCAGTTGTGTGTCTGTGTCTGTGTGTGTGTGTGTGTGTGTGTGTGTGTGCACGCTCGCGTGTGCACACGTGCATGCATGTAGAAGGCATAAATTGACATATAGTGTCATATTGGTCATTTTTCATCTTTTTAAAAATTATTATTTATTTATTTATTTATTTACTTACTTACTTACTTACTTACTTACTTACTTATTTATCTATTTTAGACAGGGTCTCACAATGTAGCCCTGGCCTGGAACTTACTATGTAAACCAGACTGATCTCAATTCATAAAGAACCACCTGCTTCTGCCTCCTAAGTGTTGGGATTAAAGGCCTGTGCCACTGTGCTCGACTTTATGTGTTTTAAATGTTAGCTCTCTAAAGTATGGCTGGCAAAGACTTGCTACCATAGTGCAGGCTGTCTGTTCACTATAGTGATAGTTTTCTTTGCTGTGCAGAAGCCTTTTAATTGTTTCTAATTCCATTTACCAACTCCTGAAGTTATTTCCTGTACTATTGGGGGTCCTTCTGGGAGAGTTCTTGCCTATGTGTGTATCTTGAAGTGGTTTTTGTATGTTTCCCTCTAACAGTTTCTGCTTTTATATTAAGATCTTTGCATAATAATTTTAAAAAGACAATAAAAAAGGATCTGGAGAAATCAATGTGTCTAGAACTTTCAGGGAGGAGACCAGAGAAGACAATACTGCCTCAAGATTGAACTCTGGAGATCTGCAGAGGGTGTTCATATATCTGCAACCCCATGCTGATCTGTGTGTATCATGAAGCCAGTCAAACAGTTTCTGAAGGGATCAGGTGGGCAAGTTCTTGGGTATTATTACACAGAATTATTACATATTCCAGTATATAACACTGGAAGGAGTTCAGCTTTCTTGTACCCAGAATGGGCATTGTAACATCCACATATTTGGTAGAACATGAAGGAGAGTGTGTTCTTTCAATAGTGATTGAAGGTTGTTCTTATCTGAGCTAGCCTCACAAAGCTGAAAAAATCCTTGAAGGAATCAAACTGTTTCCACATAACTGCATCCTAGAGAAGATTTAGTTACAAAATGCTAAAGAAGCCCTTTAAAAAAATTTAAACAAAATGAGCCAACACAGAACAATGACCCCAGTGTCTGGGATCCAATCACTAACTAGTGTGATTATGTGAGACTATCTCTATTCTTAGGAAAAATGCTGAAATGTTTAGGCCTCAAGGTCTGTGGTCTGTGGGATTTGCAAAATGGGATAGTAGAAGGGATTCAAAAGGGGATTCAGTAGAGGATAACTGAATGTGGATCAATGTTAATACAGCTTTCTTTGTACCGTTTTTATTTTTACAACTCTCATGCTGAAATTATTAATATTCCAAGTTAATATAACTGCTTCCCGAATTTCAGAAACACATATAATTTGTTCTATTCGGATTGTGTTATGATGGTACTCAATCTGGCTACAGGAAAAGTATATAACTTTTAATTACTAACTGTTACACAGAATAGAAAATAGCATCTGAGAGGGCACTTGCAAAGGCAGATCACTGCAAAAAAGGAAAGAAATTTAATGAATAGCTCTTTGTAATCATGATGGGCATTTGGAAGTCCTTTAATTATCAGTCATTTCCTCTATTTTGCTCACGTGAGAAATTTTTGATTATACTTTCTTCTGATCCGGTGTTTCTATTTTTTACTTTTCATTTTTATTTTTAAAACTATGTCTCTATATGGGTCTGTGCATGTGAGTTGTGAGCTGCCCAACCACCTATAACTCCAGGTGATATGATACCTTCTTCTAGCCTCTGCAGGCACCTGCACTCACGTTTTCTGTAGCAAGTGCTCTTAACCACCAAGCCATCTCTTCAGCTCCTACTTTTTTTTAATTCTTATTTTGAGATAGGATAGTCTCACTATGTCGTTCAGGCTGACTGTGAATTCACAATTCTCCTGCCTCTGCCTCTAGAGTGCTGAAATTATAGGCTTGCACCCATCCAGCTGGTTGATGTTTCTATTGATTCAACTAATAGTCTAGACACTTTCTAAGTGTGACTTATTGTGTGAGGTGGAAGTAGATGGTCCTAGTATAAGGCAAACAGGAATAGGAGGGCTTGTTCCTGGTTGCAGCAAGGAAGAACAGGTCCAAGTGAATCCAAGAATCCTAAAGTACTCTGTGCTTCAGTATGCCCACTGTCAATGCCAAAGATGGGAAGAAAAAGACCACCAACCCAAATCATCATAGAAGAATTAATTCAAGCAAGCTTTTTAATTCATGTACACAGGCTGCCCTAAAAGCAGGGTTCAAGAAGTCAGCATTGGATGTGAAACACGGGATGTATGGAAGGCACGTTTATAGCTCAGGGGTAAGAGGTTTCCACATAGGGGATTTGGTGGACAAAATAGGCAAGGTTACAGGAGCAGAACATAACAAGGTGGTCAAAACAACAGGTAGTCATAACAATAGGTAGTCATGGCAACCCCTTTAAAACAAAGGTAAGGTTGCAAGATGGTTATAAACAACTTTTTGAAACAAAGACATGATAACCATTCCTGGAATAAGCAGTACAGAACCATTTGTAGTTAAGGTTACAAGTGGAGCATAGCCCAACCCTTGAGAAATAGAGGGTTGGTTAATCATCAACAGGAGTAGGCCTAGTTTGTCTTTACTATAAAATGGCCTTTAAACTTAAGATGGAGGCAGGCTTTTTCTTCACCCACATATTCCAAGTTGGGGATACAGGCACTGGTTATCACTCTGTGACCAGTTGCAGTTAATTTTCTACCTTGAGTGAACTTAACCTATGTTAAGATGACAAATATATTTTATTTTGGTCAGCTTGGTGTTTGTGGTACATGTAAGAAGACCCTAGCATTTGATACTGAAAGAAGGAAGTATTATAGATGGTCAAACAGAAGGAGTAATTTTCATTTCTGATATTCGGGAACAAATTCAATAAAAATAAGTACATTTTTGGCACTGGATTTGTATTACATCCTCTGTATCTCAGGGGTTTCTCTGTTGTAACCCTGGCTATCCTAGAACTCACTCTGTAGACCAGGCTGGCCTTGAACTCACAGAGATCTGCCTGCCTCTGCCTCCTGAGTGCTGGGATTAAAGGCGTGCGCCACCACCACCTGGTAACATACCTTTTTAAAAAAAAAAAAAGCTTTGAAGTTTACCCCTCTAAGATATCTGAAACTTCTATTTCTCTGTTTGATCTGTCATAATTAGAAACATTTCTTAGTCCTATAGGCTTGCTTATTTTTATTTTTTAGGCCCTGGCATAGTGGTGCCAGGACTCAGGAGGCAGAGACAAGCAGATCTCTGGGAATTCAAAGTCATCCTGGTCTACAAAGCAAGTTTCCAGGATAGCCATAGCTACATAGTGAGAGAGACTTTGTCAAAAAATAATAATAATAAATAAATAAATTTCATTTTAGGATATCATGAAATTCAGTTCCATACATAATTAGTGAAAATGTATGATTCAGACACTTTCAATGTTCCCAAATCAAACATAAACCCAATGACTAAAAGCAACAAGGCTTGCGTGAGGAGTAAAGACGATGTCAGTGGCATATATAGGACTCCACACTGTGTCAGGCCCAATGGTTCTCAGCTCTGGCAGTACCTTACAGTCATATTGGGAGCTTTAAAATATCTAATAAAAAGTAGAAGAAAAGCTGTCTAGGGAACAAAAAAAACTAATTAGGGGAGGAGAGGAGAGGTAGAAAGGACACGGTAGCTGGATGTATGGGGAGGATTCTTAAAGTAAATCATATACTTGTACAAAAATGGCCTTATGTGACTAATAATAATAATAATAAAATCATCTCAGAGCAAGGAAGTCAAATCAGAATGTCTGAAAGTGGCTTGGCTGTCAGCAGCTTTTAAAGTTTCCTGGTTGGTTCCCATACAGCATTGTAAGGCCAAGGAACACTGATTTTGAGTAAGATGATATGATTTTTACCATCCTATAAAGTGAGCATTTCAAATAATAAAATCCAAGAACTGATCTTAGATTGTCTTATAGACGTGTATAAATTATAACTTCAAATTCCATTCTGTTGTCAAATGTAATTTCATATTTGCTGAGTATCTTTTAGTGCATAAAAGGACCACTCTTCTTTTAAACCACTATCTATAAATTTAAGTAATTCTGAATGAAAAATGAATGAATAGAAATAATGCACACAAACAATATAATAGGAAACACAAATCTCCAAGCCTGTGATTCCTGCCACTTGGGAGGCTGGGGCAGGAGGATCAGCAGATTGCATTCAAGGCCAGCCTAGGCAACATAGAATATGAACAAAAAATGCTCCCACAACCCTTATCACTCAGGAAATTACAATGGCTCTCTGAGCTCTTTGTTAGGAGCTGGAAACAAAATATATAGTTCTTTTTCTTCTTTCACAAATGTTCTTTTAATTTTCTGTATATGGGTGTTTTGCCTGCATGTATGTCTGTGCATCACATGCATGCCTGGTATCTGTGAAGAACAGAAAAGGATATAGGACCGACCCCCTTGAACTGGAGCAACCTGGAGGCAGGAGCTGAAACAGAAGCCATGGAGGTGTGCTGCTTACTGGCTTGCTCCTTATGGCTTCCTCAGCCTGCTTTCCCCAGGACCACCTGCCCAGGGGTAACATCACCCACAGTGGGCTGGGCTCTTCCATATCAATCATCAATCAAGAAAATGCCATACAGACTTTGCTTTCAAGCCAATCTGATGGAGGCATTTTCTCAATTGAAGTTCCTTCTTCCTAGATGGCTCCTGGTTTATATCAAGTTGACAAAAAACAAAATATGAAAGTAATGCCCAAACCCAAACAAGCAAACAAGTAACCAGCACAGAGACCCTACCTCAAAATTTAAGAAAAAAAAAATGGAAAGAGGGCTAAGGTTGCAGCTCACTGGAGCACTTGCCTACCATGCGTGAGACACTGAGTTCAATCTCCAGAACAAGAGAGAAAATAAAGAAGAAAGAAAACATATTATTAGTATGTTATATTAGCGGTTAAATAGAAGAAAGAAATTTCATTTGGGCTAAGAATTGACCATTAGGGAAGACTTTATAATAATGTTTCTAATTAGAAATGGGAAAGGGACACAAACAGGCAAGAGAACTGCCTGAGTCACTTGCCCATTTTCTGAAGCAGCTTAGTGACCTTGTTTTCCACAGAAGAAAGTGGCTTTCAAAGTTTTCTGCTCAGACTCTGCTTTGTCTCCACACATGTGGCAGCATCTCTACATAAAGCATTCCATTTCACCTTGATCCTACTTCCCCCACCACGCTGCCAGTGACTCATCATCCTTGTTTCTGCCCTTCCTTTGAAGATCATGACAGTCCCTGGTTGCGCTGTTTGTTGTCTCCACAGGAGCCAGGACTGCAGATCCCTTGGTATTTGTACAAATGGGAAACAATTTGGAGGAGTGGTTGAAAATGCAGACTCTGGAGCTGTACTGCCAGGGCTTAAATCCTGGCCCTTTCTTTAAGTAACACCAAGCAAGTTGCTTGATGTCACCATGCTTCCATTTACTCATATATAACATGGGGATGGTAATAATGGAAGCTCCCAGCACACACAAAGGCATCAATGCAATGCATAGAGCAGAATAAATGCTAAAGAAACAGAAGAGTTATTTTTAAATGGTACTTTTCCTCCTCATGGTCTCATTGACGAAAAACATGAGTGTGATCCTGTGAGTCAGCTCAGTATATTTGCCTGAGCGAACTGGTATTGAATATATAGACTTCCTTCTTTGCTGCCCCAGTTCCCTGTATTGATGGTGTTCTCAGAGCAGCACCTGGGGAGTGCAATGCTTTTGTTAAACTAGTTTAAACAATATAGAGGATATAGAACTTGGTCTTTTCCCTCCTGTAGTCAGAACATCGAAGCTATTGTGTGTTCAATAACTCCATGGACTTCTTGGGCTCCCACTAGGGCCAAATATAGCTTCAGAGAGCTGCCGAGAAGTGTCTGGCTTTGAGAAACCTCCCTTTCCCTTCAGGAGCCTGCTGTGGAAGGGATGCGCTTTTCCAGCGGGGAAAGAAGAAATCAGGAACAATGTAGTTTATACTTATCAACGGTATATAACCATATCTAGTGTGTGTCCTGTTAAAGTGCTGTATTCATTGTGTCTACTAATGAGGTCAAGACCTTCACTTCAGTCTACCAGGCTATTCTTCAAACATTGACTGGATACCTGTTACATACCAGACACTGAGGCATAAGTAGACAAGCAAAGTAAGATGGCTACCCTTTAGGCATCTGGGTGAATGTTTTGTAGGCTCTGACAGATTGAAGAAGTACCTCTGTCCTCCACTCACAAGGAACTATATACATTTGACTTTTGTTCCAAGTTCCTGACCAAAGGTTCTCAGAATCTGTGCGATTTCCTGGTGATAGAGCATCTTTTGCTCTAATGTTTGGCCTTTGTTATCATTGCTGAGTCCAGGCTCTAAATTCCCTGCAGTGAGTGATAAAGGTGATAGAAGATTCTTGTTGCTTACATAGAGTTCTTCAGTTCCTTGAATGGTAGGAGCCACCCCCACCCCTTTTCCACTGGGACTATTCTTAGCAATTCAAGATGAGAACTGGCTGCAAATAGATCAAACTTTGAGTAGCAGAGGCTTAGAACTTTTAGGCCCACTCATCCCTCAAATTCTGAGGACAGGGTGAAGACCTGGAGAATAGCATGTCTCCCTGATGAATTGTTTATAAAGTCCCTAAATGCCTAGATTCAGAGAGTGTCAAGGTTGGTGAGTGTGTCTGTGTGCGGGGAGAGTGACACACCCTAACTGTACAGGACATATAAGCTCTTGGACATCACTCTGTGCACCTCCTCACCAGGACACCTCATAGTGTCCTCCATAACAAAGTGGTAAACCTAAGGAGACGAATGTTTCTAGTTCTGTGAGCAACTGTATCAACTGTGAGAACCTTCCCAATCTCTAGCTAGTTAATCAGAAATCCCAGAGGGTTAGGACTTTTAATTAACATTTCGAGTGGGAGCAGTCTTGGAAGGCTGAGTTCTCACATTTTGGAATCTACAGTATCAGACTTGAATTGTAGGGTATCCAAGTAGCATTCAGGAAGTTGGAGAGCTGGTTGTTGATATAAGAAAAATCCCATGTATTTGATTGGTTTAGAAGTGTTCTATGGCTAGTAACAGATGTTAGCAGAGTCTTTTAATTTTCTTTTAACTTATCTTTTAATTTAATTTATTTATTTTTTCTTCTCTTGTATAATATATCTCACCACCCTTTCTCCCCTCCCTCCACTCCTCCCAGCTCTCCTACCGCCCCTCTCCTCCTAATCTATTGTCCCTACTGCCACCCACTTATCCCCACCACCACACCATCCCCCACCCCCATCCCAGCTTCTCCCCATAGAAGAGAGCAGTCCTCACCACCACACCATCCCCCACCCCCATCCCAGCTTCTTCCCATAGAGGAGATCAGTCCTTCCAGGGCTACTGCTCAAACAGGGCACAACAAGGTGGAATAAAGCGAGGCACCAGTCCCTGCATTGAAGGTGAACTAGGCAACTCAATAGGAGGAAATGGGTACCAAAAGCAGGCAAAAAGATACACCCTCACATACATTCTAACCTGTAGAATCTCTGCAAGAACACCAAGCCAGACAATCACATGACATATCTAGGACACTCTGCAGGTTCTATGTCTGCCAATTCAGGCTCTATGAGACCCCAAGAGTGCTGGTCTATTGACTCCTTGGGGCTTGTTTGCTTGATGTCCTTGACCCTTCTGATCCCTGAAATCCCTCGTCTCCTTCTTCTTCAGGGTTCCTGGAGCTATGCACAACACTTGGCCCTGGTCCTCTGCATCTGCTCCCATCAGCTGCCAGAGGAAGCTGCTCTGATGAAGATTGAGCTAGGTACTGATCTACGAGTAAAGCATGATATCTATTATAAATCATCTCCTTGCTATCCAGTCTCTAGTTCCTGGCCTGCTCTACAGTATCAGGCATGGGTTTTTTCCTTTGGTATGGAGTTCTGCCCTTCCACTGTTCCAGTGAGTCCTTTAGGGAGGATAGGTTACAGTTTGAAGGTTTTGTGGCTGGGGTGGTATCTCAGTCCCTCCACTGGGAGACTTGCCTGGCCACAGGAGATGGCCTGTTCAGGTTCCCCAGTCCCCATTGCTAGAGGTCCTCTCCATGGTCTCCATCTTGGACTCCAGTGAGTTTCCACAGCCCTAGGTCTCCAGATCCCACACTAAATGTCCTCCAATTCCATTCGTCTCTCCATTTATTATTAGCCTCCACCCCTCTCCCTGCACTTGGTCTCTTCTCTTCCCATTATCATCCTCTCCCAGCCCACCTGCACTATCTGTTCTATTTCCCCTTTACCAGGGAGATCCCTGTGTCCCCACTGTGGGCCTCCTTGTTGTACAGTCTCTCTGGGTCTGTGGATTGCAGCACCTTTGTCCTTTGCTTAACAGTTAATATCCACATATAAATGAGTGCATACTGTGTTTCTCTTTGTGTGAATGGGTTACCTCACACAGGATGACTTTTTCTAGATCCATCTATTTGAATGCAAATTCATGAAGTCATCTTTTTAATAGCTGAGTAATACTCCATTGTGTAAATATACCACAATTTCTTTATCCATTCTTCAGTTGAGGGGCATGTAGGTTGATTCCACTTTATGGCTATTATGATCAAAGCTGCTATGAATGTAATTGAACAAGTGTCCTTGTGATAGAATGGAAGGTCCTTTGGATATATGCCCAGGAGTGGTATTGATGTATTGAGGGTCTTGAGGTAGCATGATTTCCAATTTCCTGAGGAATCACCATATTGATTTCCACAGTGGCTATGCAAGTTTGCACTCCCACCAGCAATGAAGGAGTGATTCCCTTTGCTCCACATCCTTGCCAGCATGAGCTGTACTTTGTGTTACTGATCTTAGCTATTCTGACAGGTGTAAGATGGAATCTCAGAGTAGTTTTCATTTGCATTTCCATGATGGCTAAGGATGTTGAACATTTCGTTAAGTGTTTCTCAGTCCGTTGAAATTTCTCTTTTGAGAATTCTTTGTTTAGAACTGTACCCCATTTTTTGACTGGATTATTTGTTTTGTTGTCTGCTTTCTTGAGTTTTTTTATATATTTTGGATATTAGCCTTCTATAAGAAGTGGAGTTGGTGAAAATCTTTTCCCATTCTGTAGGCTGCCATTTTGCTTTAGGGACAGTGTCCTTTGCCTTACAGAAGCTTTTCAGATTCATGAGGCCCCATTTATTATTGATCATAGCAGCTGAGCTATCAGTGTAATGTTCAGGAAGTTGTCTTCTGTGCCAATGAGTTCCAGGCTATTCCCCACTTTCTCTTGTCAGGTTCAGTGTATCTGGTTTTATTTTGAGGCCTTTGATCTACTTGGACTTGAGTTTTGTGCAGGATGATAAATATGGGTCTATTTGCATTCTTCTACATGCAGACATCCAATTAGATCAGCATCATTTGTTGAAGACGCTGTCTTTTTTCCAGTATTTCTGGCTTCTTTATCTAAGACCAGGTGCCCATAAGTGTGAGGATTTATGTCTGGGTTCTCAATTTGGTTCCATTGATCCATGTGTCTGTTTTTATGCCAACACCATGCACTTTTTATTACTATAGCTCTATAGTACAGCTTGAGATCAGGAATTGTGATTTCTCTGGAAGTTCTTTTATTTTTCAGGATTATTTTAGCTATCCTGGTCTTTTTGTTTTGTTTCCATATGAAGTTGAGCATTGTCCTTTCGAGGTCTGTGAAGAATTGTATTGGGATTTTGATAGGGATTGCAATGAATCTGTAGATTGCTTTTGGTAAGATGGCCATTTTTACTATGTTAATCCTACCAATCCAGGAGCATGGGAGATCTTTACATCTTCTGAGATCTTCTCCAATTTCCTTCTTCAAAGACTTGAAGTTTTTATCAAATGAGTTTTTCACTTATTTGGTTAGAGTCACCCCCAAGATATTTAATGTTATTTGTGGTTATTGTGAAGGGTGTTCTTACCCTGATTTATTTTTCTGTCCATTTGTCTTTTGTACACTGGAGGGCTACTGAGTTTTTTAATTGATCTTGTAGTCAGCCACTTTACTGAAGCTGTTTATCAGCTGTAGGAGTTCACTAGTAGAATTTTTGGCGTCTCTTATATATACTGTCATATCATCTGCAAATAAGGATACCTTGACTTCTTCCTTTCCAATTTCTATGCCCCCTGTCTCTTTCTGTTGTCTTATTGGTCGAGCTAGAACTTCAAGTACTATATTGAATAGGTATAGAGAGAGTGGACAGCCTTGTGTTGTTCCTGATTGTAGTGGAATTGCTTTGAGATTGTCTCCATTTAATTTGATATTGGCAGTGGGCTTGGTGTAAATTGCCTTTATTGTGTTGAAGTATGTCCCTTGTATCCCTAATCTCTCAAAGACATTTATCACAAAGGGGTTTTGCATTTTGCCAAAAGCTTTCTCCACATCTAGTGTGATTATCCTGTTTTTTTTTTTCTTTTAGTTTGTTTCTATGGTGGATTATGTTGATTTTTGTATGTCGAACCATCCCTGCATCTCTGAAATGAAGCATTCTTGATCATGGTGGGTGATTTTTTTGATATGTTCTTGGATTAGGTTTTTGAGTGTTTTATTGAGTATTTTTGCATTTGTGTTCTTGAGGGAAATTAGTCTGTAATTCTCTTTCTTTGTTAAATCTTTGTGTGATTTGGATATCAGGGTAACTGTGGCCTTGTAGAATGAATTTGGCAGTGTTGCTTCTGTTTCAATTTTGTGAAATAATTTGAGGAGTTTTGGTATTAACTCTTCTTTGAATGTCTGGTAGAATTCTACACTAAAACCATCTGGCCCTGGGCATTTTTTTGGTTGGGAAGTTTTTAATGACCTCTTCTATTTCCTTTGGGGTTATAGATATGTTTAAATTGTTTATCTGATCTTGATGTAACATCGGTAGGTGGTATCTATCAAGAATATTATCCATTTCTTTTAGATTCCAGTTTTGTAGATTATAGGTTTTTCAAGTATGACCTAATGTGTAGTAGAACACCTACTGTGGCAGCTAAGCAAAGAGACATGAAGACACTTTTCACAGGAGTAATCTCTACCAGACCTCAGTAAAGGGAACCACTATCATGGCATGCACCATCCCGGACAATGGAACCCTGAGTGTCTGACTGAGCTGCGGTGTTTTTATTGATTCAGAACTTCTCCAGTGTTCTACTCATAGCAGTGTAGTTCATTAACAATCAAACATCCACCACATAAATCCAACACCAGCAAGCAATACAAAATGCAAAGACATAGGCAGCCCCTCATCCAACAGTGCACAAAACAATATTTTTAAAACAACTAAAAATAAACTTTACAACACTAATAATTCTTTAGATTTCCTTGGTGTCTGTGGTGATGTTCCCATTTTCATTTATGATTTTGTTGATATTATATTTTCTGTCTGTCCTTTAATTAGTTTGGATAGGGGTTTGTCTATTTCGTTGATTTTCTCAAAGAACCAATTCTTGGTTTTATTGATTCTTTGAATCATTTTCTTTGTTTCTGTTTTATTGATTTCAGCCCTCAGTTTGATTATTTCTTGCCATCTACTTCTCTTGGGAATGCTTGCTTCTTTTTGTTCTAGGGCTTTCAGATGCCTATTAATTTGCTAGTGTGTGATCTCTCCACTTCTCTGGTAGGCACTTTGTGCTATGAACATTTCCCTTAGCATGGTTTTCATTGTGTCCCATAAGTTTGGGTATGTTGTGGATTCATTTTCATTGAATTCTAGAAAGTCTTTAACTTCTTTCTTTATTTCTGACCTGACCCAGTAGTCACTCGGTAGAGTTGTTCAGTTTTGTCAAATTCGTAGGCCTTCTGTTGTTGCTGCTGTTGTTGAAATCCAGCTTTAATCTGTGGTGATCTGATAGGATGCAGGGTGTTTTTTCAGTGTTCTTGATCTACTGAGAATTGCTTTATGGCCAAGTATGTAGTCAGCTTTGGAGTAGGTTCTGTGAGGTGGTAAGAAAAAGGTATATTCTTTTGTGTGTATGTGAAATGTTCTGTAGATATCCATTAGGTCCATTTGGTTTATAACATCTGTTAGTGTTTTTATGTTTAGTTTTTGTCTGGATGACCTGTCAGTTGCTGAGAGTGGGGTTTTGAAATCTCCCATTATCAGTGTGTGAGGGTCAATGTGTGTTTTAAGCTTTAGCAATGTTTCTTTTACAAATGTGGGAGCCCTTGTTTTGGGGGCATAGATGTTAAGAATTGAAATGTCCTCTTGGTGGATTTTCCGTTGATGAGTATGAAGTGTCCTTCTCTGTCCCTTTTGATTAATTTAGCTTTAAAGTCTATTTTGTTAGATATTAGAATGGCTACACAAGCTTTCTTCTTGGGTCCATTTGCTTGGTAAATCTTTCCCAACCGTTCACTTTAAGGTAATGATTGTTTTTGAGGTTGAGGTGTATTTCTTGTATGCAGCAGAAGGATGGATTCTGTTTTTGCATCCGTTCTGCTAGTTTTTATCTTTTTATTGGGAAACTGAGTCTGTTGATGTTGAGTGATATCAATCACCAATGATTGTTAGGTCCTGTTGCTTTGCAGTCGTTTATTGTGGTGTGTGTGTCTGTCTGTGTGTGTGTGTGTCTGTGTGTGTTTGTGTTTCTCCCTTCTATTGATTTTGATGGTGTGAGATTATTTATTTTCTGTGTTTTCATGAGTGTAGTTAATCTCCTTGGGTTGGAATTTTCCTTCTAGTATCTTCTGTAGAGCTCAATTTATGGATAAATATTGTTCGCATTTGGATTTATCTTGGAATATTTTCTTTTTTCCATCTATGGCAATTGAAAATTTTGCTGGGTATAGTAGTCTGGATTGGCATCTGTGTTCCCTTAGAGTTTGTAGCACATCTGTCCAGGCCCTTCTGGCTTTTAGGGTCTCTGTTCAGAAACTGGGTGTAATTCTAATAGGTTTGCCTTTATATGTTACTTGCTCTTTTTCTCTGGCAGCTTTTAGTATTCTTTCTTTGTTCTGTATGTTTAGTGTTTGGATTATTATGTGACAAAGGGACTTTTTTTCTAGTCCAGTCTATTGGGTGTTTTGTATGTTTCTTGTAGTTTTATGGGCATCTCCTTTAAGTTTGGAAATTTTCTTCTAAGAATTTTGTTGAAAATATTTTCTGGGCCTTTAAGTGGGAATATTCTCCTTCCTCTATTCCCATTATTCTTAGGTTTGGTCTTTTTAGTGTCCCAGAATTACTGGATGTTTTGTGTCAAGACTTTTTTAGATTTAATATTTTCCTTTACTGATGCACCCATTTCATGTATAGTATCTTCAAATCTTGAGATTATATCTTCCATTTCTTATATTCGTTTGCTATAGCTTGCCTCTGTAGTTCCTGATTACTTTTCTAAGTTTTTCATTCTAAGATTCCCTCGGTTTGTGTTTTCTTTATTACTTCTATTTCCATTTTCCCGTCTTGGACAGTTTTGGTCATTTCCCCCAATTGTTTGCTTGTTTTTTCTTGGCTTTCTTTAAAGGATTAATCTATTTCTTCTAATTGTTTGTGTTTTTCTGTGTTTCTTTGATGAGTGTACTCAATTCCTCCCATTTTTTTGTTGTTGCTGTTGTTTGGTTGTCTGTTTTGTTGATTTCTTCGAGGGATTTATTCAGACCCTCTTAAAGGGCCTCTATTATCTTTGTAAAGTTGGTTTTAAGGTCCTTTTCATCTGGTTCATCTGTGTCAGAATGTTCAGGGCTTATTGTAGAAGGATAGTTAGGCACTAGTGGTGCCGTATTGCCCTGGCTTTTGATGATTGTGTTCTTTTGCTGGTGTTTCAGCATCTAGGCTTGGGATCATTCTTGATTTAGGTGCCAAATTCTTAATTTTTCTTTGTTAGATGAGAGCTTTGTTCTTTGGTTTCTTTTTCCTCTCTGGTCTTCTGTTCTTTGTGGCCCCTTGTCAAGCAGGGAGTCTCTGCCAGGCTGGGTACTGTGATACTTGAGCTTGCAGGCTTCCTACCTGTTCTTCTGGCTGGCTGCCTTGTCTTGTTCTGGTGTGAGTGATGTCTGGCCTAGTTGGTATCTGGGACTCAGACCGCTGGCAGTGGTGGGGAGGGGTGGGAGTGGAGGTGGAAGATTATGGTGGATTGGGTTTTGGGGGACTAGGTTAGTCTAGTGGGAGGGCTGAGTGAGCATTCTTCCTACCTGCTCTTCAGGCTGTGTGCCTTGGTGTGCTCTGGTGTGGGAGATGTCTACTGGAGTTTGTATCTGGGACTCCAGGATGCATTTTCTTAATTGAGGTTCCCTCCTCTCAGATGATTTTAGTTTGTGTCAGGTTGACATAAAACTATCCAGAGCACATTCAAATGGGAAGAAGACTTCTTAGGTATGAGTAAGTATTATATAAAGCATGAGATGGGGATTGTCTTAGTTGGGTTTCTATTGTTGTGATAAAATACCATGACCAAAAACAACTTGGGGAGGAAAGGGTTTATTTCTGCTGGCAACTCTCAGGTCACAGTTCAACACTGAGGGAAGTCAAAACTAGAGTCAGTCAGGAGTTGATGCAGAGGCCATGGGGGGGGGGTGCTACTTACTGGCTTGCTCTTCCTGGAGCTCAGCCTGCTTTCTTGCACAACTCAGGACCCAGGGGTGGAACTGCCCACGGTGAGTTGAGCTCTCCCATATCAATCATCAATCAAAAATTGCACCACAGACTTGCTCACAGGCCATTCAGGTCCAGGCATTTTCTCAGTTGAGGTTCCTTCTTCCAAAATTACTCTAGCTTGTGTTAAATTGACACAACAGATCCAGCACAGGGATGTTCTTCACTGATTTTCTGGCTGGCCCAATATACTGACAAGAGTTTTTTTTTTTCTTTTTTCTTTTTTTTTTTATTTTAAGAAGGAGTTAAGAGAGACTATGAAGAGAGTCAAGCAGTGCAGATGGCCTCTAAATTCTGTAAATTGTAAACAGAGTCTCTTCTAGCACATTTGGGACAGAACAGTCTTGTCAACACCTTTGTGTTCTAATTAGTGAGATTTATTTCAGACTAATATCCATAACTGTAAATAATTGATTTGTTTTGGTTTAAGTCACTACATTTGTGCTAATTTGTCATAGCAGCACTGGTATCTTAATCCATTAAGGCTACTCTGACAAAAAATATCTTCGATGGGCTCTTTTATAAATAACAGAACTTTATTTCTCATGGTTCTTGAGGCTGTTAAGTTTAGCTGTGCCTTTCCACAGTGGAAGGGGCAAACAAGACCCTCTTTTTGAGGGACAATAATCCTCAAAGGTGAGGCCCTCATGAGCTAACCAGCTCCCCAAAGTCCCATCTCTTAATACTATCACCCTAGGAGTAGGTTTCAACCTATGAATTTTGGAGGGAGTGAAACATTCAGACCATGGGGACTGACAAAAACACACACATTTTATGTGATAGATGGAGCTGAGAGATGAAGCTCTGTATCCTGCCACCCACAGTTCCCTGGATCTACACTTGCAGAAGTCTATACCTGTCTAATTAGAGAGGGCTACTTAGTTGTCAGAGATGATGGAAACTAAAGGGAAAGGAGATATGACTCACCTATTCTAGAATGCCTAATATCATCTACTTTAGTTTGATTTGATTAAATGTCTTGTTTCCAGGATCACAAATGTTACAAACAAATCAGTGAGAGCTACAATATCTTTGAAGGATACAAAACAAACCCTGCTGGAAATATATTCATCTTGGTGTGATGATTTCTCCAGAAGATAGACTTGTCTTTCCCCTTAAATTAAAATGATACATAGAAACTTTTAGGTTGGTTTAAATGAGAATGGCTCCCATAGGCTCATCATATGTTTGACTGCTTGGTCCCCAGTTAGTAGAACTGTTTGGGAAGGATTAGGAGGTGCAGACTTTTGGAAGAGGTGTGTCACTGGGGCTAGACTTTGAGGTTTCAAAGGCCCAGTGACTGCTTCCCATGTAATGGTCATGGATTAACCCTCTGAAACTGTAAGCAAGCCTCCAATTAAATGCAATATATATATATATATTTATATGCGTGCTTTGGTCGTGGTTTTTCTTCACAGTAATAGAACAGTAACTAAGACAGATTTCCTAATATTTATATGAAAAATTAAAAGTGTAGCTATTCTAACTATATTGGATATCATAGCTGCTGCATCTCCCACCCTCCACCCACTACCTCCCATTTCTAATTATTCCCAAAATTAAATGCTTTACTCAGGTGAGGCTTCCAGTCTATGAGAAGAACCTCAATTATTGGCCCATTAAAAACACAGGAAAGAAGAAAATCACAAGGTAATGAGGAGTTTGAAACTGTATCCATTCATATCGGTGGCACATAATGGAAAGAGCTCTCAGGCTCAGGATCCATAGCAAACAAAATCAGCATCACTATGGGATAATTGTATGATCTTCCAAAATACCTACTGAAATTCTAGCCATCAGTGTGGTAGTATTAGGAAGTGAACTGTTGGGATGTGGTTAGGCCACAAAGGTGGAGCCCTAATGAATAGGTTGGTATCCTTATTAAAGAAATCCTGAAGAGCTTCTTTCCCTGTCATGAGGTAAAGGCACATAGGCAATGAGCAAGGAGGCTTTCCTCAGACCTGAATCTGTCAGCGTCTGGATCCTTAACTTCTAAGTCACCACAATCCTTAGACATTTCTATTGTTTCTAAGCTATACAGGGTAGTTCATTATAGTGGCCCAAATGGTCTAAGACGTACATAATTATTTAACCATATAAAATTATAGAGAGGTATGTAGCAGCACATGCTGTAATCTCAACACTCTGGATGCCGAGGCAGGAGGACCACCATAAGTTCAGGGCCAGTCTGGGCTACAAAGTAAGATCACATCTCAGAAAATAAATATACAAATGAATAAATGTGAGGAGAGAAGGGGGGGGGAAGGTGACTGTTGGTTTCACTTACAGTTTCCATGTCATACAGGATATGAGAGGTTCTTACAAGAGCTGGCACCTTCATACCTTAGTCCATGCCACCGCTCACAAAGGTTTCCAAGTACAATGACTGAAAAAAAGGCCTTTTTCATTAACCACCACACTCTAATGCTGAAGCCAGTCCATATAGCACATGTTTTCACAAGAAATCCCATGTACTTTAGAACATTGAAATTATACTTAGTGCTCAGAAAAATAGAATTGTATTCATATCTATTTCTGTATATAATTTTGTAGATAAACACTAAAATCATGCGTGATTATTTTAAATGGTAAACATAAGTATATTAACCAAATATGAATATATTATAACCTTGAAACATAATGCAGCAGGGTTTGAACAAACATAATTTAAACATTTATATATTTATTTGTTAAATTATATGTATATTAAGGCTCACTATTTTACCTTGCTCAGAGAGATTCATGTAGAAAAATACTCTTATTCTACTCATCATACAATTTGAAAAGAGTTAAAAACTTAAAATATTTTTAAAAGAAAAAAATCCTGTCATCAGATCCATTTTAATAAGGCTGACTAATGTTACTAAGTATATAACACTGTCTAATACCAAATTACAGTCAAAATAAATTGCTAAGAAAAGATGATAACCCCAACTATAATTTTAGTTTTGTCAGATATAAAAGCTGACTATGCCTCCCAGCCTACATTTATCTGGAAAGATTGTTCATTACCCATTCATCTAGCTTAGAGAGTTAATGCCTTGTGCCATCACCGTTTTGATAACAATTTGGTCTTTACAAGGCCAAAGGATGAAGGTGTCAGCTCTTGTAAGAACCTCTCATATCTAGGATGACATTTAAACTGTAAGTGGAACCCCACCATTACCTCCCTGCTTCTCTTTTCACAGGTGTTTTTTTTTCTCTATTGTCTGTGCAGAAAGGGGGCTTGTCATCTGTCTGTTTCTGAGTCATTTGCGTGGCTCTTCCTTTTCTGTTTTGGGAGCTCCTGCTGTGGACCATCATTTGTGTCTATGTCCTCCTCCATGGATCAATTTTCTGGCATGGAGCAGAGGAGGGTGATACAGGGTACACCAACCCCCCATGCCCTCAATACCCTTGCACAACTTACAATGTAGTTAATACTTCTGACCGGCTGGGGATGTCTCAATGGCATTGTGAGGCAGGAAATATTTTTTTTTAGTTAAATGCTAAATAGGACTCCATAGTCCAAAGGGAAAGAGTAGAAGACACTTCATTGAGGAGGGTGGGGTCTCTTTAAAGTCACACACCAGTTCTCAGCCTCACTCCCTGGTCACCAGATTCACTTTCATCTCTCCCTTCCAGAGACAGAAGATGCCTTTCTTCTAACTTGCTTAATATACATTCCACGAATCTTAGAAAATCCTCTCTGCAGTTAGCACTGTGCCAGAGGTACATAGTGGAAACTGCCCTCACTTTTGCTCCCTTAGAATCCCTTTTTAGCTCTGCACTTCTATCTCTAGGCTTCTGTGTGCCTTTTCTTTTGTTGTTGTTGTTCAGTTTTTGTTTTTGCTTTTGTTTTTTTGAGGGTGAATATTTTTTGGCTTTAATTTATTTTTTCTTCTTCTCTTGTAAAATACATCCCGACCCCAGCCTCCCCTCCCTCCTTTCCTCCCAGCTTCCCCATTTCCCCTCTCGCACAGATTCACCATCTCCGACACTCTACTTCCCCTCAAAACTGAGCAGTCCTCCCAGGGTTACCAATCAAACAAGATGGAACAAGGTGGGGTACACGCCCCTACATCAATGTTGGACAAGGCAACCCAGGTGGAGGGAAAGGGTCCAAGGGTAGGTAATTGGGTCAGAGAACTCCTCATACTCCAACTTTTAGGAGTTTTCCAAGAGCATCAAGCTAGATAACCATAAGATATATGTAGGGGACCTAGCACAGACTGTGTGCTTTTTTAATGGTCTTTAGCAGAGAATCTTTTTGGAAGATTGATCTATAACTACCTAAGGTGCCTGGAGAAACTAGGGACAGATGTATCAAAGCCTAAACTTTATGGCTTAAAGTCAAGTCAAACAGAGTTCTAACTCATACTCCAGAGCTCCTGGTAGTATCACTGAGGCTAGGTCTTTTGTCTGAATCAAACCCATATCTTCTTCCTCTTCCTTGTCTAATTTTCTTAAGCACCAACTTAAAAAAAAAAAAAAAACTCTTGCATATGAATCCGCATCTCCAAGGCTTCTGGAAAATTGACCTAAAATGTCTTTCCACCCATTTTTAGTATGGATTCCCCAAGTGAGTAGAATAGCCCAGGGTCTATCTCTAGTGTAATATGTCAAATCCTTCTGTGTTTTTTCTCCATTGGGGTGGGATGAAACTACACACTATTTCTCTAGTCTGCAAGTAGGTAAATTCTGGACAAAATGAACACTTTTCCCAAGAACAAAAATAGTAATAGATTTAAATATTATTAAAAAGTAGAACTTCCCAGCTTGCGAAAATGTACTCTACCCAAAAATTATATACTTAGAGCATTCCAATTCTGCTCCTGATTTCTATCTCCTATCAAGATGTCATAGGAAAGTAACCCATTACATGCCCTTATGAGAGAACAAGCCAACTTCCTTGATGGCTATTTCCAGCAGTACAGAGATTCAGCAGAAACTCTGATGTAACAATCGCCCTGACTCCGATCTAGTAGTTCCCCACCTGTGGTCTCTAGACCAACAGCTTTAGCATTTGCCTGGGAATTGATTATAAATGCAAATGTTGAGGCCCCATCCCAGACTTGCATGCCTCCGAAGTCTTGGGGTCAGCAGCTGGTTCAGTGTTTAAGAGCATATGCTGCTCTTGCAGAGGACCTGGGTTCAGTTCCCAGCACCCCCATGATGGCTCAGAGTTCTAAGAGATCTGATATGCCATTCTGGCCTCTAAGGGCATCAGGCATGCATGTGGTGCACATATATACATGCAGGCAAACATTCTCACACATAAAATAAATCTAAAAATAAGTAAAAAGAAATCTTGGGGTCAGTGGTGGATCCAGCATGCTGCATTTTAACACTCCCTCCAAGGATGCCTTTGATCTGTCTTTAGTTTCTGTAAACTTGAAGGAGGCCTCAAAAATAATGTAACCAATGAGAGTAAAGACCTCCAACTGGTATTGGGAGTGTGTTGTTGATCTTGTATTTACATAAAGAACTCAGGGAGGGCAGCTGTAAGCCAGACCCCAATACACTTGAAAGGTCACTATTTTGTGATTTTAGGTAGGGAACTATGGTGATAATGGAAAGAGCCTTAGCTAGAATCTTAAATTGTTTTTTTTTTTTGCCTCACAAAGAAATGTGGTAGCTTCTCAGGCCCCAAGAAATGGTATTTTAACCAGAAATTGTTACTGTTTTACGAAAAGGAGTTTCTGCTGTCTCCTGAGCTCTGAAACTTGGTGAGGTCCCAAAGGGCTGAAAAACAAGGCACATTTTGAATAGTAGTATTACAGTAAAGAACAGAATTCAACTCTGGTAGGAGACATGACACTATCTCGTCCCATAACCTTTAATCCAGCTGAACAGATCAATCACCAGGCCATTGGACTGCTCCTCAGTAAGGCAGGTCCACCTTAAGATTTGCTACAAAGGTATGAGAAATAATTATCCCTTTAATGAGATAATATACTTGTCTTTCCCAGAATTCCTGATCCCTAGCCCCTAGCACAGTCTGTACAAACTACCATGAGGTTCTGCTGGGTCTGCCTGCCTTTCTGAGTCCTGGCCCAGAAAGACATAACTTTTCTCTTCTTTTTCTTTAAGATTCTGGCTAGAACCTGGATATTTTCTCTCGTACTTTCTCTAGTTTCTCTCCTTGTTGTGTGGCTGCCTTCCATGCCAACTTAACTCAAACCTCATGGCTTTCTCTCATCCTCTTTTCCATCTTCCTCCTCCAGGCAGCTGCTGAGATTTATAGCTTACCTGTCCTGGGGATTTTCTTTCCTTTTTTTTTAAAATACAATACTTTTATTAATAACTTGAGTTTCATACAATGTATTTCTATCACACCCTCTTCCCATTCCTCCCTGTTCTACCCTCCGACCCACATGCCCTCAGAAAAATAAATAAATAAAAAAGAAAAGAAAATTAAGTCCAGGTTGTGTGGTGGGAACATGGATCATGGGCATCATCATGGTTTTTGGATACAGCAGGCTGCTCTGATCATGGACATTCACTTGGCCTATATTAACCTGAGATTAAGTATGGTAAGGTTCAACCTGAAATTGGGTATCACTGCCCAAACTCACAGGAACATGGACATCATGCAGGCACCAGGGCCTCCTGCAGGCACCCAGACACTGAGCAGGCACTCTGACATCTCAGAAGCACCAGGATATCTTGCAGGCCTCCAGATATCCCACAGGCACCAGGGCCTCCTGTAGGCACCCGGACATCCTGCAGGTGCTAGAGCATCCTGCAGACACCTGGATATCACACAGGTGCCAGACATTACATTGGCACCCAGACACAGAGCAGGTACCCAGATGTCATACAGGCAGGCACAGACAGGTTCCTGGACCTCCCATAGACATCCAGGCATCCTTCAAGGACCTGTCATCCTACAGGGATCTGGTCCTCCTGCAGGCACTGGGACATCCCACAGGCACCCTGACTTCATGCAGGCTCTGGACAGCCTGCCAGAATGAATGCCTCATGAAGCAAGCCTCGAGCACCCTGTGAACTCCTATGGTGTCAGCAATGCAGACAGATCTCTAATTGTCCTGGTCCACATGAGCATTTTGAGGTTTCTAAGACCCCTCTCAAAAGGAGGAGACTCAATCCAAATATGGAATACTATTCAGCTGGGACATTTTGCTGTTGCTCAGGATCAGGGTGATCCCAAGGTTTGGCAGAGTGTTCAGGGGCAGGACTTGGTTGAGCTCTAGACTGCTACATCCTGCCTTGCCCTCATCACCATCTGTCCTGCTTCCTGGCCTTTGTGTCTGCAGCTTGTGGATAGTTCTGCAGCACATGCTCTCTCCAACCCCATCAGGGAGAGCAATATGAGTGGCAGCCATTGCCACGGGAGCAGCAGAACCAGTCTGGCTGTGAGTGAAGAGACCAGGAGAGTCTGGTGGCAGCTTGAGGAACGATCCCTTGTCAACCCTGGATGCACACTCATGCCTGTCTCTGCCTCCAGCCATGTGTCTCCTAACAGCACTTGCTGCCATTCCCCTGCCGAGTGCCCAGTTCCACCTTGAGTGCCTAGTTCCACTTATCTTTGCAGTGTGCATGCTCCACTCTCCAAGTGGCAGTGGTCTGGAGGGTAGCAATAAGGTGGTCAAATTGTGGCCTCAGTCCCCTGGAGTATTGAGCATCCTTCCCTCTCCCAGACACCTAGCTCCCTTGTTCTCCATTCTATTCATTTCACAGCTGCGACTGTGTCTCCAGTTCATTGTCTTCCACGTGGTCTGTGCTGGCTCGCTCCACCATCCCTCCTCCCCACTCACAGCCAGCTGACCCCTGTGACACCACTGCTTCTTCTTTCCAACCACACCCAATTCTCAAAGTTCTCCTCACTGGAGATAGCATCTCCAGGATAGCATCTCCATGGAGGTGCCTTGAGTGGAGGAGCCCTGTCAGATTCTGCTTGCTGTCCTGCTGCCTTCTTGAATCCTGGCAGTGGCAGCGGGGAGTGGGGGGGTGGTGGTGGTAGGAGGGGAGGTCTTTTAAACTCTAATAAAATTCCCTTTGAGCTTTCTTTGAGTCCATTTTTAATTTATCAATGAGACTAAGAACCCCAAGAGGGGACTTCAATTTCTCCAGTAACATGTAATATCTCTGATGGGACTCTCCAAAATTTCTGATAGCAATAGAAGATGAATTTTGAAGATAGGGTATATGAAAGAGTTTGGACAAAGCAGAAGAAAACCTGAAAAAATGGGGTCAGAGCCAAGCAAATGCATTAGGGCTACAGAGATTGAGGGTTCAATTCAGTTTTTAGAAATGGCATTTTAAGTTAATGTCCATTTATTTTAAGAGGTAGGGTTCAAATATCTTCTAGGAGTGAAAGCGGGAGATCAATTCATAAACAGACTCAAAAAATTTTAACTCTTAGGAAAATGTTTCAGGTTTTCACTTCATTTTGTTTCGTTTTGGGCTTCGATATTGCAAAGGACACTTTAAACTTTTAGCTTTTTCACAAAAGTTCTGACTTTTGTTTCCCTTTCCTTTGTAGTGTGTGTTCATCTTGGTTGTTTCCTGGAATTTTTTTTTTCTGGTTAGTGACATCTGCATGATTCAGATCACTCCAGGTGTCCCTTCACCACTACTAATACACGAAGCATAAGTACTTGAGACATGATGAATGTTCAGGTGATGTAAGTTTACTTATGAACAAGAGTAGAGATAGCCTGTGGGTTAGAGCTTTCAAACTGTCACTTGACTATTGGAGTGCAGTCATCAGTATCAGATGGAGATTGGTTCCAGCATCAGTAGGTACTCAAGTCTCTCATATAAAACCCCATAGCATCTGCACAGAACATACATATAGTAGTACATTGCTGTGGGAGCTCAGCAAACAGGACAAGGAGGCATTTTCATATGTGGAAGCCCTGCCGGACCTCAGCTGAGGGAACCACTGTCATGGCCAGAGCCATAGTCACAGTGGAACCTTGAGTCTCTCAGCTCAGTTGTTTTTATTCTTTCAGAACTCCTCAGGTGCAGATCATAAGCAATCAAACATCCCCCACAGAAATCCAACACCTGTAAACAATACAAAACGTTCTAGACCTAGGATAGACCCTTACCCAACAGTGCATAAAACAATTTCAAACATAACTAAAAATAAACTTCCCCAACCTGTACACATGTCTTTCTATATACTTTAAACTACCTCTTCTTACTTAGAATGCCTGATACAAAGTGAATGTTATATAAATACATGCCATATTGTATTGTTTAAGGAATAATGGCGGGGGGGGGTGTTGGTATGTGCTTGATGCAGATATTATTTTTCCAAATACTTTCTATCTGTGATTGGTAGAATCTATAAATGTGGAATCCACAGGTATTGAAGGATGACTATGTTGGGAAGTTCCCGGCATTTGGGGAATATACAAGGGAGAACTCCCTCCCTTTGGAGACTCTTGGACTAAAATCAAGGGTATGGTTTATATTGGCAAAACTGGAGTATTTCCCAGAATGGCTGCTTAACCAAGGCCAAGTTCAATTAAGTAGTTCAAGATCAGCTTCTTGAGATGAAGCTGGGCACAGGTGATTCACTGAACTTTGTGCCTGGTTGTGGATTTTAAGAACTGTGTTGACCCATCAATCTGTTGGGTTGACCTCCAGACATATAAACTGCAAGTACCCATATTTCTGTCAAAAAGTCCCCTCCCCACCTTTTAAAACCAATTTAGGCCTATTTCTTACTTCCTCATACATTTTTTTGGATGGCCCTCACTTAGCAAAGCACTGACAACATGCTATTTTACAGACTTTGCAAACATTCTGTTATATTAAACTAAGTTTTGTCAGTTACATAGTTATAGTTACATAGTTACATAATTAAAAGTTGATGGCTTATGTCTTGAGGGAAGGGGACAAGGTGGAAAATACTTTACTCCATATCAGGGGTTCTTCATGCCCATTTCCAGATCAGATGAGTAGCTAAGAGGGCTTATAGGATTCAGCATATAGTCACACTCATAGCTATGGCTTATGAAACAAAAGGGTATCAAATACAACCAGCATCCAGGCACATAAGGGGAAAGAAGTCAGAATCAGGTACATGTTTCCAAAGATTCTCTCTCAGCAGACTCACACAGGGAATGCTTAATCCTCCCATTAATGAGTTGTGATTACACATGTGAAATGTTGTCAGCCAGGCAAGCTCATTAGAGATCCAGTACTCTGGATTCTTACTCCAGGGAATGAACACATAGATAATCTCTATTTGCAAATCCCAAAATTCCAGGCTTTCAGAGGAAAGCAGAAGTTCAGCACAGTATTGTTTTTATAGTTTAGAGACAGTGTCTTAGTTACTTTTCCACCACTGTAAAGATACATCATGACCAATACAACTTATAGAAGAAAAGGGTTTATTAGGGCTTACTGTTTCAGAGTGTTAGAGTCCATGACTATAGCAGACACTTGGAAGAAGTTTTGTTATGCTGGTTTCTTTAAAAATGCGAAATGGCATTTGGACTATGTTTCTGTTCCTGTTCCAGATATGGTGGGTGATTATGAGCTTGATTTGGATCGTTTGTTGCTGGTGAATATAACTTGGTTATGTGCAGTTGTTTTGCCACATGTAGCCTGTCCTAAGGATTGCGTGCTGCTTGGACTTCTGGGAACTTTTGCTTAGAGCATATAAGGGTTGAAGCCCGAGAGCCAGGGTTGGTTGGTTGGTTGGTTTGTTGGTTCGTTGTTGATTCATTGGTTGTTGGTGAGTTGGTTTGTTGGTTATTGCTTAGAAGAACATCAGTTTGAGAAATTGGGTTTGAGGATAGTGAACTGAGATGCTAATCTGGTCCTGTTAGCTCCTCTTCTCCAAGCTTTGGACAGCCTAAAAGGGCTGTGAAGAATTCTTCCTTTCTCTCTTATCAATGCTACCTAAAATGGTAGTGAAGATTTTTTTCTATCCTTCCTTTCTTTTTCCCTAAGTTGAGGATAAAAGATGATAGCTAACTGCTACACATGACCATCATGGCAAGGAGCATGTCAGCAGGCAGGAAGGCATGGCACTGAATCCCAAGCTGAGAACTTACATCCTTAAAGCAACAACTACAAGGCAGAGAGAGAGAGTTAACTGGGAATTGTGTGGGCTTTTGAAATCTCAAAGCCCACCTCCAGTGACATGTCTCCTTCAATAAGGCCACACTTCCCAATCCTTTCCAAACAGTTCCACCAATAGAGACCAAGCATTCAAATATATGAGGCTATGGTAGCCATTCTCATTTAAAATACCACAATCAGCCACTCTTAGTAAAGGCTAGAAATACTCCCCAAATCTGTTTCCAGATACTAGTCAGTGCCTAATCTTCAGCAGGATTTTCAAAGGTAAGGATTAGACACGGAATGTTAATGCTTATCTGCACATATTTGTCATCAGAAAACATTCATTGTCATGTTTATCTTTATTTAGGACACTATGGAGACTATGGATATTTCTATAAATGATTTACCAATTTGAGGGAAATTGTCTATTTCTCCTTTGATCCTTGAAATAATTTTTCTCATTTTTTTGAAAACGGATTGTCAAAATAATGTCTACAGATTAAACACAGCCTGTGCCTGATTTTGGAAATAAAGTTTTATTGGAACACATTACTAGAATATATATATTTGTTTTATATTGTTTATAGCTGTTTTCATTTTAGTGCAGATTTGAAGAGTTGCAACAGAGACTATATGGTTCTTAGCCATATAGTCTCATATACTATCTGACTCATTAGAGGAAAAGTTGATCAATCCTTATTCTAGATCACAAAATGCAAATAATCCATTTTCTTATAATGTTCTCACTTGTGTTCCTCCAAACACATGTTTTTATTATCAAATATAATATTCATTCGATAAACTAAAAACATGGATCATAAGATCAGTTAAGTGATAAGTTACTCTTCAATTGTATTATTCATGTAAGTGACTTACCTAATGCCAGTATGCAAAATTGTCACTCCGATGGAAAAATATCTTCCAATAAAACAAAAAACTGTTGCTTTTGTGAGGGGCTGTGAAGATGCCTCTAAAAGAGAGGACACTTCCCTTAGGCCTTGAGTTCCCCCACTGTAAAGGTGACATAGGTCTGCCATTAAAGAGTTGTGGGATCCTCTTGGGCCTTGAGCTCCCCACCATAAAGGTGACATAGCTCAGTTGCTAAAGAATTGTAGGATGAGACTAGGCTACAGGTTTCCTTCATTATGCAAATAGGCCTTTGGATGAAAGGGCAGAGTTTTGTAATACCTGAGGAGCTTCTGTATCAATAAAACTCCTGAGATTGGACAATTGGTGTTCCACTGACCAGAATGGTGCTTGCCATGACAGATTGTTCCCTCTGCTGAGGTCTGGCAGGGTTTGCATCTATGAAAATGTCTCCTTGTCTTTCTTGCTGAGTTACATAGTAGTGTACTGCTACACTGAGTAACTGAGAGTTTGGTCTTGCCTTGTGGATAACAATTCAATTACTCCAATGAAGATAGCAGGTGTCCCTCAGCTCCCATCACCTCTTTCTGGTACCCTATGTGCCTCAGCTTCATCCTTAGGCAGTATCTTCCCAGTCAAGGCCTGGCCTGAAGTTCAAGCTCAAGTTCACTCAGCCTCATAAGGACAAGAGGAAGTTTGACATCAAACCAAATAGAAATATGGCCTGCTGGGCAATGGAAGATGTTCCTACAGTCAAAGTTTGGTATGTGTCCAGGTGATCCAATGGGGTAGAAGGATCAACAGTAAGGGTGGAAGAAAGAAAGGCTTAGACTCATTAAGGCCACCTAGGGAGATTCATCCAAGAAAACTGAGTACTCTTATTAGAACAAATGGAAGCTATATTGCCTGTTTTTGTGTCACTGTGGTGATAATGGTATACTTTACTTAGCGACTCCAGAGAAGAAAGGTTTATTTGAGCTCATGGTTTCAGAGTATCTTAGTCCACCATGGCAGGGAAAGACATAGCAGTAGAGCTTAGTTCATGGTGATAGAAGCTTGTAGCTGAGACTGTCCATGACAGAGCAAAGCTGAAATCATAGGCCAGGTGTAACTTTCAAAGGTTGCTGAAATCATAGGCTAGGTGTAACTTTCAAAGGTTATATACCCATGGTGACCTTCTTCTGGCAACTAGGCTATACTTGCTTAATGTTCCATGGCCTCTTGCAGTAACACCATCAGCTAGAGACCAAGCATTCCAATCTTGAGCCTCAGGGGAACATTTCAGATGCGACCCACAGCAGAAGCCAGAGAGCCAGAAAGTAACTATTTCTGTTTCTTAGAAGTCTGATTTTCCACTTCCAGCTCTCTGTCAGCTCAGAAATGGTGGAGCAGCACGTATAGCTTTTGAGTCTCTGAAGAGTACAAACAATGGGAAAACATCTTCAATATGCAGCCCTCAGGGAGGGCTTGAAACATATCAAGAATGCTCTAAAGATCTAAATAGGCCAGTGTAGAAGGCACGATGTCCTTGTGCTCACAGATAAGCATTACTGAAACAAAGAATGTTAAGCACTCAGGGTTGTCTCCTCAATAGGAGATATGTACTTGTTTTCCACCCAGAAAGCTGGGAATAGATGTAGTTAACAGCCTGGTGATCCATATTATCGGTAGGGCCAAGTCATTCCTGAATCCCCCAGACTATTGTGTTTGTTTATCCTAGACTTTTCCTCTCTAGACCTTTATCTTGAGCATTGTTTCTCAGTCAATAAAACCCATCCTACGGGAGATGATACTTGTACTTTACAACAGCCTAGGTAAACTCTTATGCTACCTGTGGGGCCAGGCCACTCCTGATTCCCACAGGCTTTTTATGTTTTTTTCAGGCATTTCTTCTAGACCCTTATCTTGGGCATTGTTTCTGAGTAACAGAACCAATCTTTATGGAAGATGCCATATGTTCTTTGTAAAGAGTGTCAATGTAAATATACTTTGTTGTACACTTGAGATTGAGTTAATTATCATAAGGAAACTTTTTCTAAAATTGTGCTGTGCTTAACTATAGCTAAAATAAACAGCCCAGGATCAGACTCTAGAAGTGTGAATCAACACCAGCTAACTAAGTCATACTGAGCAGGATTTCCTTCTTCCCTCTCATGGATTGTTAATCTGCCAGCCCTGGTGTTTGCAGAGACCCCCAAAGACCAAGCTAAGATAGAGGTAGCCCAAAATGTTAGTTTCTGAAGGGGACAGAATGATTCCACTGAGAGATATTTGGGTCTAGATATCTAGACTGGTTCCTAAATCAAGATCTTAGCTCTAGAAAAAATAGTATTGACTTTATTTTAACAACCACTCAAATTCAAGCCCTTGTTCATCTTCTAAATTTGCTGGTGGCAATTTATTGTAACTGAGTACCATTTGATAGAAAATGAAAGAATAAATCCTTCAGAAGACTTTCTATCACAACTCACCTCTTCTGCCAACATTTCCAACCAACTTAGTTGATTTCACTTACTCTAACCTATAACTGATTCCTCGGGAGACCCTGAGACATTATTTACAGTCTTTCCTTTGCCATAAGTCACCCATGTACTTACTGTTCACAAGTGTGGTCCCAGTACTCTCTTGTGAAAAAATACTCAAAATACTA
Source organism: Cricetomys ansorgei (assembly GCA_026225945.1). Lineage (NCBI taxonomy): Eukaryota > Metazoa > Chordata > Mammalia > Rodentia > Nesomyidae > Cricetomys > Cricetomys ansorgei. The sequence goes on from JAMJFZ010003399.1 coordinate 1,246,736, forward strand.
GGCAAATGCATTGTTTACCCACAAGCTCCTCTTGCTGGTGCAAGGAAAGCAGGTCCACAGGAAGTCATTCTATCATAGCCAACAGTTAGGCAAAATTGCATCTCCTTCATCTTCTCTACAAATAAAAACATCTCTCAATGACTCTACAGAGTAGAATCTTTTGTGGGAGCAGCCTGGTATTTCCAGAATGAACATGCCATCTCCTTAGATGTAACCTACCTGTAGAAAGGATTTTTTGCTCTGCTTGAGAAGTAAGTCTCTACTATCAACTCTAAGTTGTGATATGAAAGCATACTATGAAAAGGGTGGCTGTAGCCAATCAGAAGAAATTGAAGAAGAAAATTATCTAAGTGCTTTCTGGTGGTCATGGCTTTAGTCATGCAGCCTTAATAAAATATTCATCTGGTCAATGTGTAGAGCATGCTGCACTCTTTCTTGCTTGTGCAAGTAGATCCTGTCTACTTGGCTAATGAGAGGAAAGGTGCAGTGTTAGATTTACCATTATTTTCTTTTTCTCCCTGTCATGCCCTTTCCCTCACCTCCAAGTATCCATTCTCTGAATATCACAATCTCTCATCTACATTTTTAAAAATCCTTTGCTGTGTCCAGAAGTTCTCTATTAGGCAAGAGCAATTCTAAAAATGCAAGCATCTACTTCATTCATTCATTCATTTACTAAACTTTTTGGGCATTGTTTTAATGTCATGGATGTGAATAACTGGGGACATGAAGATATATAAGAAAATGTCTTCCCTTCCTTCATCCATAACCACTTATCTAATCATCACAAAACCATTTTTCTTTCTCCTCTTAAAGATTTCTTGTGGGGTAATAGAGAGAAACAGCAGAAACACATTTTTAAAAAATGCCATAATTGGGGCTGGAAAATGGCTTAGTGGTTAAGAGTACTTGCTGCTCTTCCAGAATCCAGGTTCACTGAGATTCAAGACCTGCCTGGACCACACAGGAAGACTCTGTCTCAAAGAAACATCCTGGCTCGGTCATGCTCTTCTCTCTGAGCCTTTCTTGCTGCTCCCAAGCAGAACTAATCACTGTCTCCTTCGGAGCCAACACTCCTGTGTATTCTGCAGAGCTTTTCATGTCCTGTTTTCCTAATTCCCACGCCACTGACTTTGAGTTTTGGGTCATGTAACTTGACCTGTGACTGACATTTGAACAGTCAGCTGTCTTGGTAGGGAATGTGCCCTTTAATTCACAAAATCAACATTAATTCTTGATAGCTAATGGCAAATTGTATTGCAGCATACCAGTTGGTGTCAGAATATTAGTAAGTCACTTAAAATGAAAAAAAAGTGTACAATTAACCTCATCTTGGAAATCCTAGGAGGATAAACATGAGAGAATGCATAGAAAGAAAAGACCAGTAATGGGAAATAAAGGACAACAGAGGTGAAGATAAAGAACTTCTGGCCAAATCTATACCCCTTAAGAAGTAAGAAAGAGATCACAGGGGAATATTTGGGCCTAGTATATTGTCCCAGTATTATACAACAAAAAAATCCAGCCTCAGCTCCTATCCAAGTACTTTCTTCTATTATCCTTAACTACTCACTAAGGAAATCTGACTGGAAATTCATCATATAATAACCAAAACATTTAGCAGAATGCTCTCCTATTGTTTAAGTGCTCAAGATATTGACAAATGCGGGGAAAACCCCACAACTATTCATTAAATTAGTGAAAACCAATGTGTTCCTGAGAGTTTCTGACATTTCTGCTACCATTTCACCTTATTTAAGAATGCAAATGTTCATTACAGCATGGATTAAGAATCCCATAGTTTTCAATAAACAGGAATTGCCTTCTCTAGATATAGCAAAAATAAATCAAGCAAAGTTTAGCTTTAGTGGAAATTTGGAACAGCATCATGTCAGCAGAATTTAGTAAATATATTAAACTTGCATATCCTAAGAGTCTTATGATGGGCTTTTAGCAATGCTGAAGGTTTAACCCAGTGTCTCACACATGCTAAGCAAGCACTGTATAACTATGATGGTTTTTATATGCCAGATGTTATCCTTAAAAACCCACTGTGGTTTGGTGCAGAATCAGGTAAAAGGACTAAGAGAAATACTTTAGGGACTAGAAAGATGGTTCAATTGATAAAGTACTTGCTGCACAAGCATGAGTTTGGATCCCTAGCACCTATATTTTGAAAAGCTAAGCATAGGAACATACAGCTATAATCCTAGCACTGGAGAGGCAAGGGAAGGAGATTCCAGGGTTTATTGACCAGCCAGCTTACTCAAACCAGCAATCTCCAAGTTCACTGAGAAACCCAGCCTCAAATAATAATTAGCAACAACAACAACAAGAATAGCAACAACAATAAAGTGAAGAGCAATAGAGCGATAGAGGAAGATATCTGATGTCAACCTCTGGCCCCCACAAATGCAAACACATGCACAAACACCCATGTACACCATACACATTTGGGGGAAGGCATGGATTGAGGAAATTGCTTAATGGATAAAGTGTTTGTCACAAAATCACGAGCGCTTTCCAGAACCTGTATATAGTTGGTGTGCCTATAATCCCAGCATTGGGGGGAGGGGCAGAGACCAGAGGCTCTCAGGAGCTCACTGGCCAGCCAATCTAGCCAATCAGTGAGCTCCAGGTTCAGAGAGACTGTGTCTCAAAAAAATAAGATGGAGAGTGATAGAGGAAAACACTTTAGATTGACCTCTGACATCCATAGGTGCGCACGTGCACACCTCCCCCCCCCCGAGTTTTAGTGATTTGCTTTAGAAAATTAAATGTTTAAGCCAGATGTGGTGGCTTAAGCATGCAAACTCTGCACTTCAAGGCTGAGGAAGGAGAATTGTTGGAGTTTGAAGGCATACTGGGCTACAGAGTGAGATCTTGCCTCAATGAAAAGAGGAAAAATAAGGGAAAGAAGGAAGAGAAGGGGATAGGAGAATAATACTTAATAAACTGAACCTTGACTGTCAGATAAAAAGATGAAATATTTTCCCCTGCTCTCAATTGTTCAGTGTTACTGGGTATTTCCTTCTAGTGATGGCAAGTATAGAATAGTGGGTATTTAAAATATAAAATCCGAAACTGGCTTAAGCTTTTCAACCTTGGCACTATTGACATCTTAGGCCAGATAAATCTGTTTTTGTGGGATGATGCTGTGCATTGTCAATGCTTAGCAGCATCCCTGCCCTCTACTCACTGGATGTCAGGAGTGCCACCCACTCTCCCACAGTTGTGGCAACTGAAATGTCTCCAGACATCCGTAATAGGGATTTTTACCCAAGAGATTTAACTACAAAATGGTGACTCAAGAGAAAGCAACTTTGTCTCCCAGAGAACATCTGTCGTCATGCCACCCCCTCCACAAGCAAAACCAAAATCTGGCCTCGAATGCTAGTAATGTCAAAGTTGGGAAACTTGATATAAAGGAACAAGACTTTGGTAAATGTGGGAGATATAAAATTATGTTTTCTTATTACTGAATTATATCCACAGTTAACCTTTAAAAACATTTTGTCAACTTAATTGGTCCTGCTGCTGATATTAATTTGTACATCCACATTCTTCTCCCTTCTAGTGTCTCAGGGATGTAGCATTTGAGGAAAGCTAAGATAATTAGTGTATTTCATCTCCCTTGCAATTCACACTCAGAGGCAGCTATGTTGTATGATCCAAGACAATCAAAGCAAATGTCAGGACTTTTTGCTAGGAAACCAGCCAACATCCTTTGTCCAACTGGAAATGGAGAAAACTCTTCTATTGCCAGAAGTCATATTGAGACTGCAAGGAAATGTGTCTTTTGTTTGAACAATTCTGAACAAGGCTTAATGGAAATACAGGGTCCTTGGTGATGTCTTTAGGCTACCAAATCAAGTCACTCCAAAAGCTATGTCAGTCCCTTGAGTTTTACTTTCAGGAGTTATAAATTTCCTTATTGTTTAAGCTACTGTGGTGTGGTTGTTCTTAGTCACATGCAGGTTTGATAAAGAACAGAAAGCCACTTGAGGATGCAAACTTCAAGCTCACGAAAGTAGAGGGAACAATTTCTCTCTGAACTGAACCCAGAGCTCACTTCATTTAAGTCTTTTATTGATATAAGACAATGTCAATTGACTTCATCCACTGATTCAAAAGCCTTTTTTTGCATAATGAACAGAACAATACAGCTTACAGTCTCAACTGACTAACTTGCAGGTATTACAGTGTCCCAGGCAGTCTGAAGTTCTCAGATTTTCCCAAGATGGCTCTTTGCTGATGACTTAGGGGATGATAAGATCTCATCATTAGCAATATCATAAATGAATTCCTTTAGCATGTAAGAATTTAGGGGCAGGGTACTTCTAACAACAATTGCCTCAGCCAGGAGTTACTACCAGGTACAGGTTACATCTTCAGGAAGTGGTCTTTAACAGTCACCTGTCATTTACAGTTTTTTTTTTTTTCAAAACCCAAGTTCACACATTTCAGAAAGCTGTCTCCCATACATTCCAGGTTCTTATCATTACGCTGTGAGTTGTATTTTTCCATTCTTGATTCTACAAGATTGATATAAGAATCTGCTAACAGAACTCGGGCAGACAACCCCTGCCCTGGCACAGGCAGAGCAAGCCAGCTTCAGAGGATCAAGTAAGAATTTGGCTCACTGACACCCCTCCACTACACCCACCCAGCCCAGACCCAAAGCCCCAAACCACCTCCATCTTGCCACCCCCAATGCTACACTTCTGGCCACTGCCTCTGAATCCCAGAGACCAACTCAGGCAGACAGGCCCTGCCCCAGCACAGACCACACAACCCAGCCAGGAAACCAGACAGGCAGCTCCCTGCTCCAAAGCAGGCCAGGCAAGCCAGCCAGAAGAACATTCTCCAAGCCCTGCTTGGAGACTCCCTGCTGGACCAAAGGTCAAGTTAGCCAGCAGAGCTCCAGCATCCACCTTGGGTAGAGACCCCCTGCTCAACAAAATGCCACAAGACACAGAAGACCAGAGAGGATAAAGAAACTAAGGAAAAAAAAACACTCATCCAATAGAGACAAACTTAGGAATTTGGCACTTAAAACCATAATCACTCCAAATTAAGATAACTAAACACTAGCATAACATCACAACTAACAACAACCAGGGCAACATGTCACCTCCAAAGCCCAAATACAACAAGCCCTGAACAACCCGACACAGCCGAAGCACAAGAAAAAGATCTTAAAACCAACTTTATGAAGATAATAGAGGCCCTTAAAGAGGAAATGAATAAATTCCTTCAAAGAAATCGATGAAAAAGCAAACAGACAATGAGAGGAAATGAGTAAGCTCAGTAAAGAAACACAGGAAAACATAAGCAAATAATTAGAAGAAATGAATAAATCTTAAAGTCAAGAAAAAAACAAGCAAAATATTCAAGGAAATGAACAAAACTGTTAAAGACCTGAAAATTGAAATAGAAGCCATAAAAAAAACATGAACTGAAGGAATTCTGGAAATGAGAAACCTAGAAAAGCAAACAGGAACTACAGAAGCAAGCTACAGCACTAGAATACAAAAGATGGAAGAGAGAATCTCAGGAGTTGAGGATATTATGGAAGAAATAGGTACATCAGTAAAAGAAAATATCAAATAAAAAAAACCCCAAAAAACAAAACAACAACAACAAAAACCTCCTAACACAAAACATCCAGGAAATCTGAGACACTATGAAAAGACTAAACCTAAGAATAATAGGAATAGAGGAGGAAAAAGAATGACAGCTCAAAAGTCCAGAAAATATTTTCAATAAAATCATAGAAGAAAACTTTCCAAACTTAAAGAAGAAGATCCTTATAAAGGTGCAAGAAGCATACAGAACACCAAATAGAATAAACCAGAAAAAATACCCCCTGCCACATAATAATCTGAACACTAAACATACAAAACAAAGAAAGAATAATAAAAGCTGCAAAAGAAAAACAGTGAGTAACATATAAAGGCAAACCAATTGGAATTACACTGGACTTCTCAGCAAAGACTCTAAAAGCCAATAGGGCATGGACAGATGAACTTCAGACTAAGGGAACACAGGTATCAGCCCAACTTCTATACCCAGCAAATCTTTCTATCACCATAGATGGAGAAAACAAAATATTCCATGATAAATCTAAGTTCAAACACTATCGATCTACAAATCCAGTCCTACAGAGGATACTAGAAGGAAAACTCAAACCCAAGGAGCTTAACTACACTCATGAAAACACAGGAAATAAATAACTACACACCATAAAAACCAACAGAAAGAACAATCCCCCCACACATACACCAAAACCAACAACAACTACAAAATAACAGGACCTAACAATCATTGGTGATTGATATCACTCAACATCAACAGACTCAGTTTCCCAATAAAAAGATAAAAACTAGCAGAACGGATGCAAAAACAGAATCCATCCTTCTGCTGCATACAAGAAATACACCTCAACCTCAAAAACAATCATTACCTTAAAGTGAACGGTTGGGAAAAGATTTACCAAGCAAATGGACCCAAGAAGAAAGCTTGTGTAGCCATTCTAATATCTAACAAAATAGACTTTAAAGCTAAATTAATCAAAAGGGACAGAGAAGGACACTTCATACTCATCAACGGAAAATCCACCAAGAGGACATTTCAATTCTTAACATCTATGCCCCCAAAACAAGGGCTCCCACATTTGTAAAAAAACATTGCTAAAGCTTAAAACACACATTGACCCTCACACACTGATAATGGGAGATTTCAATACCCCACTCTCAGCAACTGACAGGTCATCCAGACAAAAACTAAACATAAAAACACTAACAGATGTTATAAACCAAATGGACCTAATGGATATCTACAGAACATTTCACATACACACAAAAGAATATACCTTTTTCTTACCATCTCACAGAACCTACTCCAAAGTTGACTACATACTTGGCCATAAAGCAATTCTCAGTAGATCAAGAACACTGAAAAAACACCCTGCATCCTATCAGATCACCACAGATTAAAGCTGGATTTCAACAACAACAGCAACAACAGAAGGCCTACGAATTTGACAAAACTGAACAACTCTACCGAGTGACTACTGGGTCAGGTCAGAAATAAAGAAAGAAGTTAAAGACTTTCTAGAATTCAATGAAAATGAATCCACAACATACCCAAACTTATGGGACACAATGAAAACCATGCTAAGGGAAATGTTCATAGCACAAAGTGCCTACCAGAGAAGTGGAGAGATCACACACTAGCAAATTAATAGGCATCTGAAAGCCCTAGAACAAAAAGAAGCAAGCATTCCCAAGAGAAGTAGATGGCAAGAAATAATCAAACTGAGGGCTGAAATCAATAAAACAGAAACAAAGAAAATGATTCAAAGAATCAATAAAACCAAGAATTGGTTCTTTGAGAAAATCAACGAAATAGACAAACCCCTATCCAAACTAATTAAAGGACAGACAGAAAATATAATATCAACAAAATCATAAATGAAAATGGAAACATCACCACAGACACCAAGGAAATCAAAAGAATCATTAGGTCATATTTTAAAAATCTGTACTCCACAAAATTGGAAAACATAAATGAAATAGATAATTTTCTCAATAGATACCACCTACCAACATTAAATTAAGATCAAACAAACAATTTAAACAGACCTAGAACCTCCAACAACATTGAAGAGGTCATTAAAAGTTTCCCAACCAAAAAAAAAAAAAAAAAAAAAAAAGCCTAGGGCCAGATGGTTTTAGCACAGAATTCTATCAGACATTCAAAGAATTGTTAACACCAAAACTCCTCAAATTATTCCATAAAATAGAAACAGGAAGAACACTGCCAAACTCATTCTACAAGGCCATAGTCATCCTGATACCCAAACCACACAAAGATTCAACAAAGAAAGAGAATTACAGACTAATTTCCCTCAAGAATATAAATGCAAAAATACTCAATAAAATACTAACAAACTGCATCCAAGAACATATCAAAAAGATCATCCACCATGATCAAGTAGGCTTCATCCCAGAGATGCAGGGATGGTTCAACACATAAAAATCAGTCAACATAATACACCATATAAACAAACTGAAAGAAAAAAATCACATGATCATCACACTAAATGCTGAGAAAGCTTTCAACAAAATCCAACACCCCTTCATGACAAAAGTCTTAGCTTAGAGATACAAGGGACATATCTAAACATAATAAAGGCAATTTACAGCAAGCCAACAGTCAACACCAAATTAAATGGAGAGAAACTCAAAGCAATTCTACTACAATCAGGAACAACACAAGTTTGTCTTCTTTCTCCGTACCTATTCAATATAGTACTTGAAGTTCTAGCTAGAGCAATAAGACAACAGAAAAAGATCAAGGGGATACAAATTGGAAAGGAAGAAGTCAAGGTATCCTTATTTGCAGATGATGTGATAGTATATATAAGTGACCCCAAAAACTAGACCAGGGAGCTCCTACAGCTGATAAACAACTTCAGTGAAGTGGCTGGCTACAAGATCAACTCAAAAAAGTCAGTAGCCCTCTTGTATACAAAAAACAAATGAACAGAGAAAGAAATCAGGGAAACAACATCCTTCACACAAATAACCACAAATAACATAAAATATCTTGGGGTGACTCTAACCAAACAAGTGAAAAACTTCAATGACAAAAGATGAAAAAACAAATGACAAAAAAAGTCTTTGAAGAGGGAAATTAAAGATTTCAGAAGATGTAAAGATCTCCCATGCTCCTGGATTGGTAGGATAAACATAGTAAAAATGGCCATCTTACCAAAAGCAATCTACAGATTCAATGCAATCCCTATCAAAATTCCAATACAATTCTTTACAGTCCTCAAAAGGACAATGCTCAACTTCATATGGAAAAACAAAAAACCCAGGATAGCTAAAATAATCCTTAAAAATAAAAGAACTTCCAGAGGTATCAACATTCCTGATGTCAAGCTCTACTACAGAGCCACATTAAAATTGTGTATTGGCATAAAAACAGACATGTTGATCAGTGGGACCAAATCAAAATCCAGGCATAAATTCACACAGTTATGGGCACCTCATTTTTTATAAAGAAGCCAGAAATACACACTGGAAGAAAAAGAAAGCATCTTTAACAAATGGTGCTGGTCTAATTGGATGTCTACATGTACAAGATTGCAAATAGATCATATTTATCACACTGTAACAAAACTCAAGTCATAGTGAATCAAAGACCTCAACATAAAACCAGATGCACTGAACCTGATATAAGAGAGAGTGGGGAATAGTTTTGTACACATTAGCACAGGAGACAACTTCCTGAACAGAACACTAATAGCACAGGCACTAAAATAAACAATTAATAAATGGGACCTCATGAGACTGAAAAGCTTTACTGTAAGGCAAAGGAAACCATCAATAGGCCAAAACAGCAGCCTAAAAAATGGAAAAAAGATTTCCACCAACTCCACTTCTGATAGAGGACTAATATCCAAAATATATAAAGAACTCAAGAAACTAGACATCAACAAAACAAATAATCCAATTAAAAATGGGGTACAGATCTAACCAGAATTCTCAAAAGAAGAATCTCAAATGGCTGAGAAACACTTAAAGAAATGTTCAACATCTTTAGCCATCAGGGAAATGCAAACCAAAACTACTCTGAGATTCCATCTTACACCTGTCAGAATGGCTAAGATCAATGACACAAAGGACAGCTCATGCTGCTGAGGATGTGGAGCAAGAGGAACACTCCTTCACTGCTGGTGGGGGTGCAAACTTGTACAATCACTATGGAAATCAATATGGCGATTCCTCAGGAAATTGGAAATTGACCTGTCTCAAGACCCAGCTACACCACTTCTGGGCATATACCCAAAAGATTCTCCATCCTACCAGAAGGACACTTCCTCAACTATCTTCATAGAAGCTTTGTTCATAATAGCCAGAAATTGGAAACAACTTAAATGCCCCTCAACTGAAGAATGGATAAAGAAATTGTGGTATATTTACACAGTGGAGTATTACTCAGCTATTAAAAAAAATGACTTCGTGAATTTGCATTCAAATAGATGGAACTAGGAAAAAATCATCCTGTGTGAGGTAACCCAGTCCCAGAAAGACAAACATAGTATATACTCACGAATACATAGATATTAACTGTTAAGCAAAAGACAAAAATGCTACAATCCACAGACCCAGAGAGACTATGTAGCAAGGAGGGCCCCAGTGGGGACACAGAGTAAAGGCGAAATAGAAAAGATGGTACAGGTGGGATCAGAGAGGATGGGAATGGGAAGAGAAGAGACCAAGTGGGGGAAGAAGGATGGAGGGAAAGAATATACAGAGAGATGACCGGAATTGTAGGATATTTAGCATGAGATCTGGAGACCTAGGGCTGTGGAAACTCACTAGAATCCAAGATGGAGACCATGGCGAGGACCTCAGGCTGGGGAGCCTGAACAGGTTATCTCCTAAAACCAGGCAAGGCTTCCAGTGGTGGGACTATGACACTACCCCAGCCACAAAACCTTCTACCTATAACCTATCCTCCCTACAGTATCTGCTGGGACAATGGAAGGACAGAACCCCATGCTAAAGGAGGGAACCCATGATCAATACACTAAGGCAGGCTAGAAACTAGAGACTAAATAGCCAAGAGATGATTTCTAATGATGTCATGTTCTGCTCATAGATTGGTACCTAGCCCAATCTTCATTAAGAAGGCAGCTGATGGGATCAGATACAAAGGTACAGGGCCAAAGTGCAGAGCTCAGGGAAACCTGCAGAAGAGGGGGAGGAGGGATTTCATGTACCAGAGGAGTTGAGGACACCAGGAGAACAAACCCCACGGAGTCAACTGACCAGCACTCTTAGGAACTCACAGAGCCTAAAGTGGCAGATATGGAATCTGCAAGTCCCCTAAATATGTCTTGTGATTGTCTGGCTTAGGTTCTTGCAGAATTCATAGAGACTGAAATGGAGGGTTGTCTGACCCTTTTGCCTGCCTGCCCTTGGGATTCTATTCCTCCTGCTGGGTTACCTAGTCCACCCTTGATGTGGGGATTAGTACCCAGCCCTGTTTCATCTTTTTGTTTGAGCGTTAACCCTGGAAGGACTGCTTTTTTCTAGGGACAGGCAAGGAGATTAGATCTGGGGAGAGAGGAGAATGGGAGGAGCTTGGAGGAGTTGGGGAAGGGGAGGCCCAGGGGTATTGGGATATATTACACCAGAAAAGATTAAATATTATATATAACATATATTTTTTAAAAAAAGAAAGAAAGAAAAGAAAAAGAAAACGCCTCCTATAAGGTCAAACTGTAGGCAAGCCTGTAGGGCATTTTGTTAATTAATGATTGATAGAAGAAGGTCCAGCCCATTGTGGGTGGTGCCATCCCTGGGCTGGTGGTTTTGGGTTCTATAAGAGAGCAGGCTGACCAAGCCAAGATGAGCAAGCCAGTAAACAGCACCCCTCCATGGCCTCTGCATCAGTTCTTACCTCTAGGTTCCTGCCCTGTTTTGAGTTCCTGTCCTGGCCACCTTCAATGATGGACTATGATGTGGAAGTGGAAGTCCAATAAACCATTTCCTCCCGAACTTGCTTTTGGTCATGGTGTTTTATCACAGCAGTAGTAACTCTAACTAAGGTAGAAGGTTATATATTCACAGGTTTTGAGGAATAGGAGGTGGATGTCCTTGAAGGTAATGATTCTGTCTTTCATAGGATTTTGTTCATGTGTAAGTCATTGTGCTATGCTCTGGATAACTAGTAATGAACAAAAACAGCAGTCCTTGTTCTACAGGAGGTTTAATAGATCCTCTAAGCACTTACAGTCTTGACCTCTCCTCTCCAAAAAGACTGTGACACCAACACAAGAAGCCATTTTATCCCTTAAGCTGGCAACTTCCCGTCAAACTTGGCTCTTTTCTTGCTTTCAACTCTGATAATCAGTTTTCAAGTCCCGTTTAGTCGGCCTGAGGAAAGACTCGGGACTTCATTAGCATTACCTCTAACACTGACCTCATCAGTTGCCTCTAGGATGTTGTAATCACTTCCTAACCTGTTCCCTGCCACTGATCTCACTCCACTTCAGTCCCTTGTCTCTCCATTTCTGGAGTTCCCATACTGAAGAAAGGTTGCTTTCCCTCTTCAAACTGTTCATCAGTTCTTATGTTAGGGCTGAGTGCCCCAATGTCTCTCACTCTCTGCACATTGTCCAGTTGTGGGTCTCTGTGTTAATTCCCATCTACTGCAAGAAGCAGCTGCTCTGATAAGGGCTGAGTGAGGCACTGATCTATGGGTGTAGTGATATGTTGTTTGGAGTCATTTTGTTGCTGTTTCTTTAGCCGAATAATAGTAGTCTCAGGCTCTTGGCCTCTAACAGTGTCAGGTGTGGTTTCTATCCCAAACAATAGGCCTTTACTGTTAGTTGTCCCTCTTCATATTTCTTCCTTTACTCTGCCCTTCCATCCTCCTGCCCATTTAATCCTCCTATTCTAATTTCCCCTTTATCTTTTTTACAACACTATGTTCTATTTCTTCTTCCTTGGAAGATCCCACCCTTCCCCCATGGTTCCTTACTAGCTACCTAAGCTCTGTGGTTTTTTGGATTGAAACACACATGTCTAAAGCTTAAAATTTAACATCCACATATAAGAGAAAACATGCAATATTTGTCTTTTGGGGTTTGAGTTACCTCACTCAAAATGATTGTTTCTAGCTCTATCCAATTATCTGAAAACTTCATAATTTCATTTTTTAACAGCTGAATAATATTAAATTGTGTAATGTACTATGTTCTCATTATTCTTTCTTCAGTTGATTGACATGTGGGCTGTTTACAATTTCTGAGTATTATGAACAGAAAAGCAATGAACATGAATGAACAAGTATCTCTGTAGTAGGATACAGAGTCCTTTGTGTATATGCCTAGATTGGTATAGCTGGAAATTGTGGTAAATCAATTTTCAGCTTTTTTGAGGAACCTCTACATTGATTTCCATAGTGGCTGTAACAGTTTGCATTCCCACCAGCAATGAATAAGCAAGTGTTCTCCTTTCCCTGAGTCCTCATTAGCACGTGCTGTCATTTCTTTTATTGATCTTGATCATTTTGACTGGGGTGAAGCAGAATCTTAAAGTAGTATTAATTTACATTTTCCTGATAAGAAAAGATGTTGAGCACTTTTAAAATGTATAATGTATTTGCATTTCTCCTTTTGAGAATTTTCTGTTCAGTTCCAAAATTCATTTTAACTGGGCTATTTATTTTCTTTTTTATATTTTATTTATTTTTATTTTATGTACATTGGCGTTTTACTTGCATGTATGTCTGTGTGAGGGTGTCTGTAACAGGAGTTACAGACAGTTGTGAGCTACCATGTGGGTGCTGGGAATTAAACTTGGGTCCTCTGGAAGAGCAGCCAGTGCTCTTAACAGCTGAGCCATCTCTCCAGCCCCAATTTTCTTAATGTTCTAATTTTTTGCATATTACAGGTACTAATCTGTGGGGTGAATGGCAAAGTATATCTTCAGCCATAAAAAAAAATCCACTCGTTTCAAAAATTTTTAATAAGAGAGCTTTTAATCCAATGGAATAAAATGTATCCAGTTGAGTGAGAGTGGATATGATCTAGGAACACTGTATTCATGTATGAATTATCAAAGACCGTATATTTTTTTAAAAAGCATTTAAAGTCATCTGTACTTTAGGAATCTGACTTATCCTGGATTCTTGTCATTACATGTCTTACTGTGAATATGTATCATTACTCTATATAAATTGAAACATTAAAGAAACATCTTTTAAACACCTGTCCAAAAAGACTGCACAAAAGGACTACAAAGGAATTAGAAAACAAAAGCCTATGACTCCAAATTCTTCATCAAAACAAAGAAAAACTGAAATGCATAAAGAAATACAAAATAAATGGTTATGAATAGGAACGCCATGTTATGTGTCCAGCTTTATGAAAACCCTGGGGCAGGAGCTAATGGGAGAGCAGAATGGCGCGTTGCAATGTTCATATTAAGCATGCAGCATCCCTGTGGTTGTTAAGGGCTACCAAAGTGGACTTGGGCTGAGCTGAAAATGGGTACTGGGGGCAACCAAAACATCTGAGAAAAGAAATTTCAGGTATGGTTCAAATTTTTTTTTTCTTTTAAGACAGGCTCTCACTACATAGTCCTGTATCGTGGAATTCACTCTGTAGAAGAGGCTGGCCTCGAACTCACTGAGATCCACCTGCGTCTGCCTCCAAATTGCCGGGATTAAAGGTGTGCACCTCCACTGCCTGCTATAGTTCAGTTCTTGAAGGTCCTATCAAGACAACACAACTGTCCGTGGCCATTACAGCAGTTGCGTTCCTGTCAAAATTTGGTGGCTACTGAAATTTTAACCAAAAAGGTCTTTGTTGTGTTGATATATTTTAGATGGAAAAGTATGGTCCGCCCTGTATAACCTTCCACTCCCAGGCAGAAGTGTACTGCCCCCCCACCCCGCCCGAAAGGAAGTGTGACAGTGTTTTGTGAGGAACCCGAGGCCTGGAACTGGTGGTGCAAACCTCCCGTTCACTTCCAGAAGAGAAGTGTGACCCTGACATGTGACCCCACTGCATGAGGAACTTGAGGACAGGGCCTGTGGTGCACCCGGAGTGGTGCCCCTCAGCGGTTTGTCATCGCTGACCTTCCCGGACACTTCCGGACTTCTGGAAAGGAAGTGTGACCCTGACCTCTGACCCCGCTTCGTGAGGACTTAAAGGCCGGGTCTGTGCCGCGCCAGAGGGGCACCCGGCCGTTAGCGGTTGGTCACCTTCAACTGCTCCTGTCCGCTTCTGTCTCAGAGGACTCCTGAGTCGGCTGAGTCAGTCGCCCCAACAGGTAACGGCTTTTTTAAAAATTTTTAAAGTAGTGTCGTTAAGTTCTTTAGAGGTGGGGTGCTTCCCGGTACTTGCCGGGCGGGCATAAGGTGTGAACTAAGGAACTAGGATTATTACCTCGGCTGCTCAAAGGCAGCTCGAGGCCAAGGCCTCACGGCACATGGCAGGCCACAGGCGCAGGCAAATGGCAGGCCCCAGCCGCAGCCGCAGACGCATGGCAGGCCCCAGGCGCAGCCGCA
Organism: Cricetomys ansorgei; assembly: GCA_026225945.1. NCBI lineage: Eukaryota > Metazoa > Chordata > Mammalia > Rodentia > Nesomyidae > Cricetomys > Cricetomys ansorgei. The sequence goes on from JAMJFZ010003399.1 coordinate 1,261,835, forward strand.
GGGGCATGAAAGGCCCCGGGCGCAGGCGCATGGCAGGCCCCGGGCGCAGGGGCATGAAAGGCCCCGGGCGCAGGCGCATGGCAGGCCCCGGGCGCAGGGGCATGAAAGGCTCCGGGCGCAGGCGCATGGCAGGCCCCGGGCGCAGGGGCATGAAAGGCCCCGGGCGCAGGCGCATGGCAGGCCCCGGGCGCAGGGGCATGAAAGGCCCCGGGCGCAGGCGCATGGCAGGCCCCGGGCGCAGGGGCATGAAAGGCCCCGGGCGCAGGCGCATGGCAGGCCCCGGGCGCAGGGGCATGAAAGGCCCCGGGCGCAGGCGCATGGCAGGCCCCGGGCGCAGGGGCATGAAAGGCCCCGGGCGCAGGCGCATGGCAGGCCCCGGGCGCAGGGGCATGAAAGGCTCCGGGCGCAGGCGCATGGCAGGCCCTGGGCGCAGGGGCATGAAAGGCCCCGGGCTCAGGCGCATGGCAGGCCCCGGGCGCTGGCGCATGGCAGGCCCCAGGCACAGGCGCAGGCGCATGGCAGGCCCTGGGTGCAGGCGCATGGCAGGCCCCAGGCTCAGGCGCATGACAGACCCCAGGCGCAGGCTCAGGCGCATGGCAGGCCCCGGGCGCAGGCGCATGGCAGGCCCCAGGCTCAGGCGCATGACAGGCCCCAGGCGCAGGCTCAGGCGCATGGCAGGCCCCGGGCGCAGGCGCAGGTGCATGGCAGGCCTCAGGCGCATGCCTCAGAGAGGGAGGCAGTTGCTTGGTGTTCACATTAAATTTTAGTTATAACGGGGTTGTAAGCCAGCGGCTGTGATTTCCACCATTCTTAGCCAACAAGGTGTGCTTTTCTTTTCTTTAAGGGGCCCAACTTGCTATTACAATGGAAGAAACTTTACAGGAGGTTTTAGAACGGACAGGTGACCTTATTGAGACTGTCCAGCAGCAGCTCCCCCCAGCGAGACCCGAGTCTACTAGGGACAAATCTCTTCATGAGAAACTGTATGACATTTATGTTGAAGAATGTGAAAAAGAGCTTGAAGTGGAGGGCCTTCAAAGCAATGTCAGCTTGCTAGAGAAGCTTATGAGGAAAGAGGCGTTGCCATGTTTAGTGGTCAACCTGCACCTGGAAAATCCGGGCTATTCTCTCATGATCAAGGACAAAGATGGAGCCCTTATAGAGTCCTTTCAGTTGCCTTATGTAGGACAGAAACTGCTTGAATACTTGGATGCTGAAGAGTTGCCTCCTTTTTTGATCGATATCCTGGAAAATTCTCCCGTGAATGTTTTTCACCGTGGGTGTGTCATAGCAGAGATCCGAGACTACAGGCAGCACAGTGACATCTACCCTCCTGGGGAGCTTGATGCAGAGCCTGCTGTGTCAGCTGCTGGGGAGCCCACTGCTTACCAAAGTCGGCATATTCTCTTACGTCCAACGATGCAGAGTCTAGTAAGCGATGTCGAGTCCATAACAAGTGACAACCACCAGTGGACCCAGGAAGAAAAGCTTGAGCTTGAGAGCCAACTGATCTTAACTACGTCAGAGCCACTGTGTCTGGATCCCTCTATTGCTGTCACCTGCACAGCCAACAGACTGCTGTTTAATGAGCAGAAGATGATAACAGATAGCATGAGACAGTGCTTCAAGAGTCAAGACTGGCCCTGTGTAGAACCAGAGAAAGAACAGTGCATATGTACAGCTCCTGATGTTGCAACAATGGTCGCTTGCAGAAAACGAGCAGAAATAAAACCAGGTGACCAATATAATCTGAAGATTGCCAAAGCAGGAAAGTGTGTGGATACATGGAAGCAGAGACCCTGTGAACTGGTGGCCCCTGCAGAGGTGGATGTGCAGAAATACGCTAGAGGGAAGCGGTCTGTGCCCCATGATGACTCAGAACCAACAGCCTGGCCAGCTCCTAAGGTAAAATACAATTATGTATTTGAGTGTGAAGAGGGTAGTCAGCTATGGCAAGCAAAGCCAAGTATGACCCAGTCCCTTAGTGACCCATTTTTCTCTCCTGAAATAGAGCCACCAACACAAAGCAGATGTGATAGCCAGATGTATCTTTCCCAAGTTGCCCCAAGTGACTGTTCACTTGGTTCTATGGCTAGAGAAAAGATCGTGTCTGGGAAGGCAATGAATGTGTGCCAAGGGCATGTCCAGAGCAAGTCTGCATGTCTAGGCAAAACGCTGCAAGGGTCCACTGAGTCTATCTTTCTTGGCCACCCCTCCTCAGTGAAGAAGGTCACATCCTGTTTAGTGACATCCCCAGGCTTGGAGATGAGAGTTAAGAACCCAGCTCCACCTGTCACACTTCCCTGCACCTCAGGACAGGGCTCTCCAGCAATCAATCCTCCCTCAATATCAATCAGAGGTAGGAAGCTTCCTAGAATTGCTCCTTCTCCTAAATCAGCCAGCCTGCCTTGCCAAACCTTGTGGGGAGTAAGCAATATTAATACCTTTCCTCCAGCAGCACAGCCCTCTGCCAGCTCTTCAGAGAGCAGTCCAGCCACCCAGGGCCCCAGCAGTAGCACCAGCCAAAATGTCATCAGTTTGTTTGGCCTAGCACAGAGAACCCCTGTTTTGATGAGTACTCGTCCATCCCAGGTGTTGCACTTGCCCACTAGTGCCCCAGCATCTACAGTAACCTCTCCCAGAGGCCCTCTGCCTCCTAGAGGTCAGATGCCCAGTGCTCAGACCAGAGCACCACAGTGCTCTGTGCAAACATCTGTGAAATTAATTGTGAAAAATACTTCAGGCCCCGTAACTGTCAGGCTTCCACCTGGCTCTGTCATTTTGCACCCAGAGTCACAAACACAGCGGCTGCAGCCACAACCACAGCAGCAGCCACAGTCACAGCAGCAGCCACAGCCACAGCCACAGCCACAGCCACAGCCACAGCCACAACCACAACCACAGCCACAGCCGCAGCCACAGCCACAGCTGCACAGGCAGCAGCATCCAAAGCCATTATATGTGCTCATTCCAAAACAAAACCCGCCACCTAGGGCTCCTGCCCCTCCACAGCCAGTGCCACAATCTTACCGCCAGGTGTCTAGCATTCAGGAATGGGCATTGCCAGTTCAGCAAACTGGTTTCCTTAACCTTGCTGAGGCTGGGAGAGTTCGCCAGCCTCAGGCACCTATGGTGTGCCCTGTAAGATCCACCCAACAGCGTCTGGGGCAGAACCTTCCTTCACACAGCTTACAGCACCCTGCTCCCCGGGTACAGCAGCTGCAGGCTCAGGGCCAGAATGTGGGGCTGAGATTTATGCCACGTATAGTGACTGTGACCCGAGCAGCCACTCAGCATAGTCAACAGGGACACATAGGTGATCAGTACAGAGGTACAGGGAGGGGAGGTCCACCAACCACCCCTAGGTTTTAAGTTTTGTCTTTGTTTCCCTCTCTCAAAAATGCACCAGTATTGAGCGATACCAGTTCTCAGATTATACTTCATTTTTTGGTGTTTTTAATGTGCTAATGTTTTGCAGTTAAAAATAAAAAAAGCACAGTGCTAGAGTTTTACATAGGATGCAGGAAGGAATTTTTAAAACTGGTGCTAGTTTACATAAGAAAGTTATTCTTTTTTGTTGTTGGTAGAGTCAAGTTTACTGTAGTGTCTTGATATGTATCTACTTCTAGGTTAATTTTAGTCCCTCCCAGATTGTCATTTTTCTATTATAATTGCAACAATATACTTTAAGTTAATAATTTAGAAATAATTTAAAGGCTTATTTGTGATTAAAAACAAATACATATTTTGCTGTTTTAACAATTTTCAGGACATAGAGCTCAGTATTAGTTAAGTACAATGGAATCCCATTGTTGTGCGACATAGTTCTAGAACTTTTTCTTTTTGGGAGATTGAAACTCTGCACCCGTTAATGATCAGTTCCCCATTTCCTGTCCCCTGCCTCTGGGTGCCACCCTTCTATTTTTGTCTCCAGGAGTCTGAGTGCTCCTGGTACCTCACATGCATGGAAACACAAGGTGGCTATTATTTCAGGCTGCCTCTTGGCATGATGTCCCCAAGGTTCATGCATGTTGTGCCTTGTGACAGAAGGCCATTGCTTTGTAAAAAAAAAAAAAAGTAATAATAATTTTCCTGTGTTAAATACATAAGGAATTGACTTGTGAACCAGGAGAAATATCTTCCAGGAGAATTTAGTGGTATTTATTTAACTTAGAAGGCTTGTGTGCAGGGCCTGAAACGTGACTGTCACAAGTGCAGTGTGAAAAGCTATTACTGAAAGAGAGCAGAACAAATGAAGGTTGTCACACTGAGATGGAGCGCACCCTAGACGTGCACTCCTGTGCGAGGGAGTCGGTGGCAGACTTGTTCAGTGACCACACCCTGTACTCCATGCTCTGGCACATCCCAGCTCTCCTCCAGACCCTGGCCTGGAAAAGGCAGTCTGGGGTAGCTTACTGTGGCTCTCCTTGTGAAGAAGCCATTGACACATTTTTTAGAACATTCTAGGTTGCTTGCACAAAAGAAAGAAGCACTTGAAAACTCGGTTTTCCTGTCTGCATCTCCAGTATCCTTGGGCTTCTGAGGCTGTTCAGTCTCTGCCCTTCCTCCCCACCCTCTGCTTATTCCTCGTGGGTGTTCAGCACTCCCTGCCCCTCGCCTCGTTTCCTTGTTTCCGTGGGCAGAACTGCTCTGTCCTTTCTGATTTATCCCTTCAGAGTGTTGAGGCGTGATCAGTTCTGTAACAGACGCTTACCCACGCCAACGTGCAGCTCCTTAGCGTTTATGACGTTGGCAGTGCTGTGCAGCCAGCCCCTCTGTCCGTTCCCAGACATGCCCAGCACTTCAGAGGAAGTCCTGGACCTATTAAGCACTAAGCAGGAAGGCATGCCCACCCCCAGCCGCTGGCAGCCAGCACCACCCATGGATTTAGGTGTCCTCAGTGTTTGTATTAGGTTAGTTGTGCAGCGTTTTGTACAACGTTGTACATTTTGTGGCTGCCTTTTGCCTGCCACGTGTCAGGTGTTTATGCATATCGCACCAAGTACTGGCACGTCTGTCCTCTTTGGCACAGCCATGTTCCACTGTCTGTATATGGCCTCATCTGTTGATCTGTGTGTGGGCGGTTTCCACCTTTTGGCTAGTGTGGGTAGTGGTGCCGCCATCATCCCTGTGTAGGTGTGCAGGCATTGTTTCACTGTTTATGTTTTGTTTGTTCTTTTGTAACTCTTAAGATAATGTGCCTACATGAAACTCACCGTTTGAGTACACATGTATGTTTATCTGCCTACATGAAATTTGTCTTTTAAGTACACATGTATATTTATCTGCCTACATGAAATTCACATTTTAAGTACACATGTATATTTATCTGCCTACATGAAATTTGCCTTTGTTAGTACACATGTATATTTATCTGCCTACATGAAATTCACCTTTTAAGTACACATGTATATTTATTTGCCTACATGAAATTTGCCTTTGTTAGTACATATGTATATTTATCTGCCTACATGAAATTTGTCTTTTAAGTACATGTATATTTATCTGCCTTCATGAAATTCACCTTTTAATTACACATGTATATTTATCTGCCTACATGAAATTTGCCTTTGTTAGTACATATGTATATTTATCTGCCTACATGAAATTTGTCTTTTAAGTACATGTATATTTATCTGCCTACATGAAATTCACCTTTTAATTACACATGTATATTTATCTGCCTACATGAAATTTGCCTTTGTTAGTACATATGTATATTTATCTGCCTACATGAAATTTGTCTTTTAAGTACATGTATATTTATCTGCCTACATGAAATTTGCCTTTTAAGTACACATGTATATTTATCTGCCTACATGAAATTCACCTTTTAAGTACACATGTATATTTATCTGCCTCCATGAAATTTGCCTTTTAAGTACACATGTATATTTATCTGCCTACATGAAATTTGTCTTTTAAGTACATGTATATTTATCTGCCTACATGAAATTTGCCTTTGTTAGTACACATGTATATTTATCTGCTTACATGAAATTCACCTTTTAAGTACACATGTATATTTATCTGCCTATATGAAATTTGCCTTTGTTAGTACATATGTATATTTATCTGCCTACATGAAATTTGTCTTTTAAGTACACCTGTATATTTATCTGCCTACATGAAATTAACCTTTTAAGTACACATGTATATTTATCTGCCTACATGAAATTCACCTTTTAAGTACACATGTATATTTATCTGCCTACATGAAATTCACCTTTTAAGTACACATGTATATTTATCTGCCTACATGAAATTTGCCTTTGTTAGTACATACGTATATTTATCTGCCTACATGGAATTAACCTTTTAAGTATACCTGTATATTTATCTGCCTACATCAAATTTGCCTTTGTTAGTACACATGTATATTTATCTGCTTACATGAAATTCACCTTTTAATTACACATGTATATTTATCTGCCTACATGAAATTCACCTTTTAATTACACATGTATATTTATCTGCCTACATGAAATTCACCTTTTAAGTACACATGTATATTTATCTGCCTACATGAAATTTGCCTTTGTTAGTACATACGTATATTTATCTGCCTACATGAAATTAACCTTTTAAGTATACCTGTATATTTATTTGCCTACATGAAATTTGCCTTTGTTAGTACACATGTATATTTATCTGCTTACATGAAATTCACCTTTTAATTACACATGTATATTTATCTGCTTACATGAAATTTGTCTTTTAAGTACACATGTATATTTATCTGCCTACATGAAATTCACCTTTTAAGTACACATGTATATTTATCTGCCTACATGAAATTTGCCTTTGTTAGTACATACGTATATTTATCTGCCTACATGAAATTAACCTTTTAAGTACACCTGTATATTTATCTGCCTACATGAAATTTGCCTTTGTTAGTACACATGTATATTTATCTGTCTACATGAAATTCACCTTTTAAGTACACATGTATATTTATCTGCCTACATGAAATTTCCCTTTTCTAGTACATATGTATGTTTATCTGCCTTTTGCCTTAAGAAGAAATGGAAACTTGGTCTGTCGATTCTGAAAGAGATTAGTGAAAGGACAGGTAACTGACCATCACTGGCACAAACCTATACTGAGGTGCTGCTGATGCTCTTCAACAAAGATTTGGCCTCCCTCAAGCCAGCTAGTCACATCTGCCACCAAAGTGACAGTGAGCTGACTGCAGCATCCTGGGAATGGTGCCTACACCTGGAAGAAGTGAACTGGTCCGGTGAGCAGCTGCGAAGAACTTCAGCTCAGCCTTCAGAGCCAAGCAGATCTGACCTCAGCATGCTGCCAGTTTTGCCATCCTTCCTCCCTTTGCTCTGTAACTGCTCCATTCAGGTACAATAAGCAAAATGTTTTGCTTTAGTGATGTGCCCTTCCTTTTCAGACAGACAAATAAATTCACCTTTGTTTCCAATTACCATTTAGTGGCATCTGTTTATTTCCCTTCAGCGATCCCCACTGTGGTGATAGAAACAGTTTGTCTCTATACAGAGTCATATTCCCATTTTTCTTTCTTCCCAACTGACAGCAGTATAGTTATTTGTCTTTGTTGAATGAAGCTGGCATCACTGAAATGTCACCAGGTCATCTGGGTATTTAGAGAAAGATGAATTTATTCTTACCAATAATGGACACAGTGGTCTTTGCAGTCTTTTTTGAGATTATAATATAATTACATCATTTCCCCCTTCCCTTTCCTCCCTTCAAGCCCTCCCATATATTCCTCCTTGCCTCTTTCAAATTCATGGCCTCATTTTTTCATTAATTGTTATTGCATACATATATGCATATGCATATATAGTCTTAAATACATAAATGCAACCTGCTTAGTCTATATAATGCATAGTGTTACTTGTATGTATGTTTCAGGACTGACCATTTATTATTGGATAACCAATTGGTGTGTTCTTCCCTGGAGAAGACTATTTCTCCCACTTTCAGCATTCCTTAGTTTCCTGTAGTTCTTTGTGTAGGGTTGAGACCTAATGTGTTGATAATGGGATTTGATTACATTTTATTTATTTGTGTGTGTGTGTGTGAGAGAGAGAGAGAGAGAGAGTAGGGGGGAGAGACTTGGTGCATGCCACACCACATGAGTATACACCAGCTACAGTGAACATAGAGCAGTCAGAAGACAACATATGGTAATGTACTCCGCTGCTGAAAACCCCTAGACTGTAAAATATAGGATGCATTCACCCCTTTGCCCATTCTCAGTATGTGGAAGGCACAGTTCTGTTTAACATGTTTTTACCTAGTTCTTGCAAGTACACCATATGATTAAAAAAGACGAAGCAAGGTCGTAGCCTAAATCTTGTGCTCAGAGTTACCCAGTTATAAAGCGCCAGAGCCTAGATTTGGACTTAAGCCTCCTGGGACCAAATCCAATTCTTTCCCACACCATCCTCTCCACTGCCTCACTAATAGCAAGTCTGGCTATTTGGGCAGATTGGAGATGTACACAACAAAGATACTGCCAGAATTATTTTAAGTTCACCAGTGTTGTTCTTTTCAAGTAGTTGTTACCCAGAGTCATCTTGCCCACTTGCAGAATTATGCCTTTCCTGATAAGAGCACAGGGGACTTAGTGGCAGACCAGAACTTAATGATGGTTGTCACCTTGCTCTGCCCCCTTGAGTTGCCTATTAGTGGCATGTTCTTTGGGGATAGGCCTAATGGCTGGTCAGTCCTGGTGAGTAAACATTTCCATCTTAGCATTGTAAATTTGGATTATCTATGACAGGTGTGGTTAGCTGTTGTGGGATATTTTATAGTTATGGGATCATACTCCTGTATGCTGTTTAGGAGGAAGGGTGCTTCCTGATGGCATGCAGCATGTAAAGGAATTGCTTCCTAACTGTTAACACTTCTGTACTAAAAACAATGGAGTGGCCCCTCCAGATCTCCATATGAACAGTTTGTTTACCTTAATGCAGATGAAGGTTCTCTATCTCCCTCAATTTCTGCAGCCCAGTGATCAGAGAAGACTCTGACTCACCCCCAGCTTGGACATCCACCAGGATAGGCAGCATGTCTGCTGGCAGGCCTTGAGAAGTGTTAGGTTCCATTCATTTGTATAATGAAGGCCTGTGTGGGGAGGGGGGAGTTTTGAATGAATAAAGCACCTAGGGGCTGAAGCAGAGAGAGAGAAGAGATGAGCAGAGATGAGCTGAGAGAACCATGAGGAGAGCAGTGTGACGGGCCATAGAGAGGATATGGGTGAGCCCCCTCCTAAGCCACCTGGGTATTGCATCCCTGAGAGCTGTCATGGCTCGTTATTAATACATTGCCGTCACGTTAACAAATAATACATTAACAGTTAGCACCTGTTTCTTTGGGACATTTTGAAGGCAGTGATCCTTAAACTAAATTCCACTTGTGTGTCTTAATGTCTCCTAAACAAATCTACTAGTAAATCGTTTATAGCATCAATTCTATTATTTTGAGTTTCTTCTGCATCGATGGGAGCACCCATCAGTAAAAATACTGCATAAGGGATGCTCTAACATTAAAATATAAAGTTCCAGGTGTGATAGCTCACACTTGTAATGCCAGCACTTGGGAGTCTGGGGTAAGATGATTGATTACCTGTAGTTTGAGGCCAGCCTGGGCTAAGGAGTAAAGCCCAGTCTCAACCCTGCTCTACAAAACAGAATTATAAAGGGTGTAATATTTTTATCCTGATTATAAGACAAGTTATCCTGTTATCATTTCATGGATGCTGGAAGAAGACACAAGAATATCGAGTCATGACAAAGGACTTCATTACTTACAATGTGGCAAGCAGCATAAGATATGGGTTTGCACTGCCATGAAGGCAACAGGAATATGGGCCCAGGTAAATGTTGCACATGCAGTGGGTGTGTGTTACAGCTGAGGAAGCCAAGCATTGGAAATAGCAGTATTTTAATTATTTTTAGATGATTATGCATTTGCCTGCATCTGTACCTACAGAGGTCAGAAGGTGGCATCTGATCCCCTGGAACTAAAGTTATGAATGGTTGAGAGCCACTGTGGATGCTGGCCCTTTTCAAGGCCTCAGGCCCTCTTCAAAAGCAGTAGTTCTCATAACCACTGGGCAGTCTCTGTAGGCCCAGGGAATAGCAGTGTTTTCAAAGAGGCTGCATAGTGTCCCAATCCTGCTCTAGACGAAGATATTTTTGCCCTGAGCCCCATAAAGGCATAGTACCTCTAGCTCCTAAGGCTCTCCACTATGCAAACTTCTGGAAATGTAGGTTTAGGGGCCTGGAGATGGCTCAGTGCTGGCACCTCCTTCAAGCCTCCTCTGGCACCAGGTATGCATATGGTGTACATACATGCATGGTGCAGGCATTCATACAGAGGGAACAAAATAACTTTTTTAGGTTGGACAGATAGCTCAGTGGTTTAAGAGCCCCTGCTGCTCTTGCAGAGGACCTTACTTCCATTTCCAGCACCTTGGTTAGACAGCTCACATCTGCTTTTAACTCCAGCTCCAGGGGCTCCTCTTCTGGACTCTGGTCACACCATCACATGCACCTAAATACACACAAACACACACACACACTGATACACAGAAATACTAAAAAATAATTTTTAAAAAAAAGAATGGGCTGGGGATTTAGCTCAGTGGTAGGTAGAGCACATCACTAGTTTGTGTGAAGCCCTGAGTAAGATCCCTGGTGCTAAAATAAAAGCAACCAAACAACAAAATGACAGAAGGAGGGGCCAGGGAGATAGCTCACTTGGTAAAGTGCTTACCTTGCAAACATGAGGATCTGAGTTCAATCCACATTAAAAATCAAACAAAAACAAACAAACAAAACAAAAAACAGGCTTGATGATGCGCGCACTTGTAATCCCAGCATGGGGGAGGTAAAGACAGGAACACCCCTGGGGCTCTACAGTCAGCATCCTAGCCTAATTGGAAAGTTCTGGGCCAGTGAGAGACTCTGTCGAAATGTGATATGGATGGTTCTAGAGGAATGACCTTTAAAGTTGTCCCCTGGCCTCCACATGAATATGCGCACATGCAACACACACACACACACACACACACACACATGCAAACACACACCTGCATACTAAAACATACACGCAGAACAATGGCAAATGGAACCAGGTGCAATGGCACAGGTCTGTAACTCCAGCGTTGGAGGCAGGAGGATCAGGAGTCCAAGACCAAATGGGTTAAGTGCAATCTTGTCTTAAGAAATTAAAAGATAAAAAAGACAGTGAAAGAGCACCTGCCTAGCATGCATGAAGTTTGATTCTCCAATAGCTCAAAGATTGACAGAGGCACACTTTAAGGAAAGAAAGGATTCTGTCATATCTGTCTTTAATAACATAGTAGCTAGGAAGAATGTGAGTTAGGAGAGTGGGAAAGAGCGACAAATAAAGGGGCGGGGGAGGGGTGGAAGGCTGGTGAGATTGTTCCGTGGTTAAAACGCTTGCCTTGCAAACCTGAGGACCAGAGTTCAAAGGATCCACAGAACCCATGTACATGAGAGGTGGGTGCGGCAGCCTGCCTGAAATTCCGGCCAAAAAAAAAAAAAAAAAAACTCGCCGGAGGAAGCTGGCCTGCCACATCGAAGAGCTCTGGGTTTGATTGAGGGACCCTGCCTCAATGAATGAGGTGGAAGAGTGACAACGATGATGCCCAGCGTCAACCTCGGGTCTCCACAGGCACGTGTACACATGTGAATGCAGAAACACACACGCGCACGCACACACACACACGCACACCACACACCTGAAAATGTAAAAAGGAGAGCGGGAAATAGTAATAAAATTCCCGTGTTCCCCGATAGTCACCACTACCCCAAATCTACAGGTAAAAATGAGCCAAGCAACAGAGCTCATATTGAGTTCCCAACCAGGCTCAGCTCTAGTCAGAAAGGACAGGCCCTGTGTGCTTGTGGGGAGTTTTGCTGCAGTTGTTTTCCTATTCTCCCAAGTCTGCAATTTGTAACAGATTGTAATTGAGATGCACAGTGCTGAATGGGATTCTTTTATCTAAATGGGAGTTTTGTAGGCTCGGAGTATGGTTAAGGGGGAAAAAAAACAGTTGCCCAGTGTGTGGGTGACATTGTGGAACACACCAGAATGTAGAAATAACAAGAGAGTGCCCATTATTTCCCATTAAGAGATTTATTTAGCATTCTCAGGCTTAAGATGTCTGCCTATGTTAAGACAATGCAATGTTTCCTACCTAATACAAGTCCCTTTTTCTATGGCCCAATCAAGAATCTGTACTTACTGTAAAATTGTAGTGATAATTTTAGAGAATTTCCCTAATTTCTATAGGAATTACAACTGTTTAACATTGACAAACTCAGAGTCGTATTCTGTGTCTTGAAATGTTCAGAACTTCATTTTCCAGTCATGGTATCTCTCACATTCAGTATATTTTGCAATGACATAGTTATTTGCATATTGACTTTTCCCTTACCCTCAACACACACACACACACACACACCCCACAGAAAGAGAGAGAACTTGTTTTCTGAAACAAACAGTAAATTATGAAAGAAAGTAACACACCTAACAAAATGGTGATCGAGATGTTTCTTAAGTTTCTATCCTATCCCTGCATATTCAAGGCTTTCCTGATGTTTTTAATTCGAAAGTATGAGAGGAATTGGAGTAAAATGCAACTGTCTTCGTTTGAAAAGGAACAAGAAGAAAGGTAAAGTTGTCCCACTCACCTCCTCTCTGCTTGATTGCACTCTTTTACTGACTAAAATACTTGAAAAATAGCTAATAGCATTCATTTCATTCCAGAATTCTCCTTGTCAAAAAAGAAAATCAATATAACCCAATCTACTACCATGCTACCCAGTGTAGCCCTAGGGCAATCTGCAAGGCCATCTCTGGGAGCTCATTAGAAATGCGGGCTCTCTCTTGAGGGCTGGAGATGTAGCTCAAAGGTTAAGAGTATTAGTTGCTTTTGCAGAGCACTGGGGTTCAATTCCCAGCATCTACATGGTGACTCACAACTGTTTGAAACAGTCCCAGAAGATCCATCACCCACACTTCTGGCTTCTGCAGTACACAGAAGGCATACAGACATACATGCAGACAAACACCCAGACACATTAAGAAAAAAAAATTTAACCAAAGAAAGAAATCAGGCTCTCGGGCTGGAGAGATGGCTCAGCAGTTAAGATTATTGTTCCTTTTACACATGGTAGGTCACAACTATCCACGACTCCAGTTCCATAGAATCTAAAACCTTCTTCTGTCCTCTATGACACCAGGTATGTACACAGTATAGATACATGCAGGCAAAACATTCATACAGAGGGGAGAGGGGACAGAATGAAGGAACCGTGGCTGGGAATGCAGCTCAGTTGGCAGAATGCTCACCTAGCATGCACAAAACTCGAGTTCAGTCCACAGTACAATAACAGGGTATGATGAAGCCGGGGATGGTGATGCACTCCTTTAATCCCAACACTCGGGAGGCAGAGGCAGACAGATCTCTGTGAGTTCGAGGCCAGCCTGGCCTACAGAGTGAGTTCCAGGACAGCCAGTGCTATGTAGAAAGACCTTATCTCTCTCTCTCTCTCTCTCTCTCTCTCTCTCTCTCTCTCTCTCTCTCTCTCACACACACACACACACACACACACACACACACACAATTCTAAAAAAAATTTTAAAACAGGGTGTGATAGTATATACATATAATCCTAGCACTTGGGAGGTAGAGACAGGAAGATCAGAAATTCAAAGTCATTCTTGGTTATTTATATAATGAGTTTAAGACCATCCTGTCTAGGGAGGGGAGAAAAGGAATAAGGAACGGAGAGGGAGGGGGGAGATGGAGACTTGGAAGCTATACCCCAATACCCTAGAACCTCTGAGTCAGAAAGAACATTTTGACAAAATCCCTCCATGGAGTCTGAGAAGAGAACCAACTGCTACAGAAACTGACAAGTGATAAAGAGCTCAGGATCCCATGCCTGCTGCAGTAGTGCAGCCTGGCCCTCTGCAGCTTTAGTGGGTTCTGCCATGAGTCTGGTTCCAGCCAAAATCTGAACATTACTACACTATTCCATATGACAGCCAGTAGCTACTTTTGATATTTCAAAGATTAATTTAAATTACTTAGGGGCTGAGGCTAGAACTCAATAATAGAGCACTTGCCTGCCACTAACAAAACAATTGAGAGATTCCACCAAAAACTTCGGTTATAGGTTGTGTCTCTTTCTCTTGAGCCAACTTTAGCTGTGTGTCATCTGTGTCCTCTTTGGGGTCTCACCTAAAGTATACTGATGGTTTTCCAAAATCTGGAACATCAATCTCCAATACAACATTTTTAATTAAATTAAAAATTCCAATCACACTAGCCACATTTCAGTGCTCAGGAGCCTCGTGCTGCTAATGAATACTGTTTTTAATAGCACAGCTATGGAATATCTCTGTCAACACATAAAGCTCTATATGACCCATTTGTTTTATGAATTCTCAGTCTTGGTGATACATTGGAATCAACCAGCCATTGCTTGTCTGTTTAAGTACTTTTAATACAAAATGCTTCCTATTTTAGGCCTCACCTTGTACACATTTAACCTCATAGAAGAAACCTTGCCCAATGTTTCTAATAAAGACATCATTAGGAAAACCAAGGTTATTTTTATTAATTTATTTGCTTATTATCTATCTATCTATTTATTAATTTACTTCAGTACTGGAGATTGAACTCAGAGCTTTATAGTCTAGATCTTTTTTTTTTCTTTTCTTTTTTTTTGAAACAAGATCTTACTATGTACCCAAGTGGGATTTGAACTCCTGACCCTCCTGCTAGGATTACAGGTGGGCATGTCACCATGACCAGCTCTCAGTTCAGATCTTAATTCTGATAAAATCTCACATATTTTGGGTTCACTTGCCTTGGTCATGGTGTCTTTTACAGCAATAGAACAATAACTAAGACATCAATTAAATGTACTAAAAGCAGTTTGGTGTTGCATATTCTACATAGACAATTCATGGATATGATAGTTGCTAATAAAAACATCACAGAACGACACTAAGAAAGCAGTAGGCAAATCTCAGTGATACAGCACTTGCTTCACATACACAAGAACCTACTAGGTTCAATCCCTACAACCACAAAAAAAGAAAGAAAAAAGAATACTAAGACTTCAAAAGCTTCTGTACAGCTAGTATGTTATTTCTCTAACAATATTTTTTCCCAGAAACATGACCTTTTCTTTGCATATATACCCAGAGAACCTAATTTTATACAGGCCACCTAGCCTAGCTCTTCAGTGTGCTTACAACTATCAGAAAACTCTCCAGATTGGCATGACTCCCAGTAGAATATAAGGAACTATCATTTCTACATGCCTGCCTCCTGGCTTCTGGGGGGTTGTCTGTTTTGACCACCATATGTTTTTGGTACATGTAACACATATTCAGCCTTGGCGCCTCCCATGACAGTGGTGCTGCAGTCACCCACATTGCAATAGCAATGCCCTCTGTTGCTTGCCACTCACAAACATCCCTCCATTTGAGACTCTAAGACTCTCCAAGAGTCACCCAACTAGGTTGTCACAGTAGATAGCTCTTTGGGGAGAGTAGCATGGTCAGACATTATCATCTGTTATCTCCTTGTTCCAGATCCAAGCCTTGAAATTTCAGCTCCACTTAACATTGAACCACATACCATTAAAACCATGTTCTCTCCAGCCAAGCATTCCCCAGCCAAAGTGTACATGCCCTTTCCATTTGAGATTCCCAAGGAGGCTGAGACCTAGAGTGGTGATAAAACCTCTGGCCTCATATGGCTAGCCATTGTCCTTTCTAGAGCTGAGACTGGCATGGGGGCAGGTGAGATACTCACTCTCAGGTTTATGCAAGTGTAGGCATAACTCATCTTTCTACACATTTCATTATTATTATTATCATCATTAGCTTATTTGAGGCAGGGTCTAATGATGTAACCCTAGCTGGCCTGGAAATCACTATGTAGACCAAGCTGGCCTCCAACCCACAGCAATCTGTCTGCTTCTGTCTTCTGGGTGCTGGGATTAAATGCATGAGTCATCAAACTTGGATTTCTTTTTTTTTTTTAATTTTCATTCATCATAGATAATTTTGCTCAAATGTTGCTGACTGTTGATGATATTTTAGCTTTAAGGTTTTTTAAAAATTGTAGCGCTACATTAAAATTTTGCCCTAGTGCCTAACTCAGTCCCACCTTATTCCCAAGCTCTAGTCCTGGGAATCTGATTCCCTTAACCCCCATTCAAACAGAGCCTCCATGGACCTCTCATGCCATGAAGCTACATCTACCATAAAGCCCTAGCACCCAACGATCACCACCTAGTTACACTCACGCTGCTCACCGTGACTTTATATTCAGTTTAATTTTTACAAGCTTCCTAAACAATTTCCCTGACATAGTTACCATTTTAAAAAGAGGGGTGTGTGGCATTAAACTGTGTTGGAGACAGAAAAAAAGAAAAGAAGAAAATGCTAAGATTTGAAAACAGGGCCTATTCACTTTTCTTTCATAATTCTGATGCTAAGCAACTGGCAACGAAGAGGCCTGTGCAGAAAAGTACAGGAAAAACACTTACAAACCATACCAAATTAGCTTATGTAGCTTGCTGCAGCCAGTAAAGCATTGCTTCAGGTCCCGAGAGACATTTCCTCCGACATAAGAGGGAATGGCTAGCGGAATTAGAACTGAATTTAGGCAGATGTTAAGGGATTCTGAGGAGATTTTAGTGTGCCTTGAGTTCCTTATTGTCAGGACACAGAGGCAGTACAATAATTGGCAGTCTTATATTTGAGAGCTGGGGAGAGTTAAGACAGAGTTCAAATTGTCTGTGTTAAAGGAGCATTAGTGAGGTTTGGGGGAACAGCCAACAATCATTTACGTGGTTAAAAGAGTGGCCTTCTTTCTGTCCCATTTCAAACATAGTCTCCAAGTAGCCTTCTTGGGACATCACGTATTTCCCATGGGTGCTATTTTTGTATAGCTGAAAACATAACCTTGCTACCAACCAGACTGCTTTTCACTCCCTAGATCCTCCTTTGGACAAGGACAGTCAAGCTGAGCCTGAAGGACATTGCACTGAGGGGCCCAGACCACATGAGTCAGGACACTCTCTTCTTGAGCAGCTGTACAGGACCACAAGGGACTGATTTGGATTTTCACAAATGAGTTCATCGGAAAATCCTGGGAGTCTGCTCTGACATGTTTGGGACATGGAGTTTCTGCTTCACAGTAGCCAGTGTTCTTTGATAGCAACTGCAATTCAGCTATGCCTTTTCTGTCACCTAGGATTTCTGAAGAGACATGAATGCTTAGTCTTAGCTTCATTTCCTCTGTATGCAGACCATTGCCAAAGTTACAGCAAAGACCCCTTCCCCTAAGGTCCAATGGCAAAACCAGGCACTACTCCAATAAAGGTCACTCTAGGGAACCAGTGAGTTTATTGGGCTTCCTTATAGAGCATAGGTGAGGGGCTGCCTACAGGGATGTTGGTGCTCCTCCCTCCAAAAGCCTCACCAGACCATCTTTACCCAGCAGGAATGACCTTTTACCTACAGCTGCACAGATGAAGCCCTCCTGTTCCTGTGATTCCCCAGCCTATGTATACTGTAGTCCCTCCCGGAGGCCAGATTTGAGTAAGGCAGAGTTGAGTACAGCAGGTGGTAAGGAGCAGCTGGATCTGTGGATGAGGGTCTTATGACCATCCCACAATGCTCCAATAGGGGGATATAAACAGTCACAAAGCCCAACTAGGATAATTCTTTGGCAAGGGGACACAGCTGAACTCCTGAAGGTGGCAGTTACTTGGCTGGGAAGATAGATAGTCAAGTGCACAAACAGACCTTAAGGCGACAGCTTGTATATAAGTAGTTCACTGTAAGCCACATTCACTAAAGCTAATGTGGGTCAACTGTACTGGCACCTACCAGATGTGGAAGAGGAGCTCTCTCACCACCATCCATGGTCAAGATCTCCCCACGAAAAATGAGGACTTACTACAATGGCTCTGTGGCCCCATTCTCTGTACCATACTTGTAGATATGAAATATCTCAGTAGTATTTGAGGGTGAATGGGCAAATGAAGACACGTGGCAGCCTTTTGCCCCTGAGAGCTTTTCAGTGACTTCTCTGACTACCTTGTTAGCAGGATTAAATCACAAAGATGCTATCTCAGACTGATATAGCAAAAACTCTCAGGTATGGTTTGACATGTATGCCTTACCCTAAGCAACACGCTTCCCTCTAGACCTTCTGTGAATAATTAACTAAGCTCTGCCAGACTCTCTAGACTCTCTACAGCTTTCAGCTGTAGAACCTGAAAGCTCCTCCGTCCTTGTGGAGAAAGTCTTCACCAATACATCACCTCCTGACGGGAGCCACTTGCAGTCCTGTAATACAGAGATTGAAGAGAAATTTTTAAAATTAAGAACTCTTGTCCCATACTATGGTAAGCAAAAGAAGTGATTCACAAAATGGCAAACACTGTAAGATTCCACTCATATGAAATATCTAGGGGACTCAAAATCATAGAAATAGACAGAGTTGTGATGAAACAAGTCTATAATTCCAGCACTTGGGAGGCTGAGGCAGAAGGACTAAGAATTCTAGACCAGCCTGGACTACATAGAAAGACCCTTTCTCAAGAAACATGGCTCAGCTCAGTGGTTAAGAGCAATGACCACTCTTCATGAGGATCTGGGTTTGATTCCCAGCACCCACATGGTGGCTCATTTATAGCTACAGTACCAGGGGTCCAGTGCCCTCTTCTGGCTTCCATAGACATCAGGCAATGTAGAAATGATAGTATTTAATTTAAGGCTCAGGTTTCCAGAGGATTAATGCATCATGGTGGGGAGCATGGCATCATGATGGAGAGCATGGGATCACAATGGGGGACATGGCACCCAGCAGGCAGGCATTGTGCTGCAGCAGTAGCTAAGGGCTCACATCTAAGATCCACAAGCACAAGGCAGAGAGAGCTACTGGAAATGGTTTGGCCTCAACCCAGGAGGAACACACCTCTCTGAACAAGGCCACACCTTCTAATCCTTCCCAAACAGTTCCACCAAGTATTCAAAGATATGAGCCTATGGCAGCCATTCTCATCAGACCCCCACAACATAATAAAATAATAAAAGGAAATTAAAAACTCATAGAAAGAGAAAATATAAAGGTAGATACTAAAGATTAGAGGAAGGACAAGGATAAACTAGTGTTTAATAATATAGAGTCCCATTTGCAGAATGAAAATGTTCTGAAAATCACTAGCACAACAATGAGAGTGAACTTTATGATACTGAACTGTGCAGTAAAAAAATGGCTAATTAAGATGGGGCCCTCGAGATGTCACACAAGCCTAATCACTACCTGAATTCAATCCCCAGATCCCATATAAGGTAAATATATAGAAGGAGAGACCTAACTATAGCAAGACATTTTGAAGGAGTTTTGTGATCTTGGTTTCTCTAAAAACATAGAATGGGCTTTGGAATATGTTTTTGTGCCCATCCCTGGCACAAAACATCCCTGGTAGTAGATGAGAGTTGAGTTTGATTTTATATACATGCCACTATGAAAAACATGATTTTGCCGAGTGCACCCTGTTCTTGTGATTGTGTGCAGCTTAGGCTTCTGGGAACTTTTCTCAGAGCATTTATTGGTTGAGGCCTGGGGAGCCAAGGAAGGAATTAGTTCTGGGGATACTGTGTTGAAATGTTAGCCCAGCTCACTATCAGCTCCTGCTCTCCCAGGTTCAGGCCGCCAATAAGGGCAGTAAAGATTTCTTCCTTTCTTCCCATCTTTCTTTTTTTCTTTTCTGAGCCAGAGAGTAAACAAGCATGGTAGCAACCCCGCCACACTTGACTCCACAAAGTTGTTCCTTGACCTTCAAGTGCATGTCATAGCACATGAAGGCCCACAGACACATCATAATTATACACACACACACACACTAAATCCCTGCTTGCTTACTATGCCTGGCTCTTGGGTATTTTCTTAAGTGGTCAAGATACTAAATGAAAAGGAAATGAGACAAACTTTATCCCGGTGCCACCAAGCAGTCTGCACACCCTTTCAGGGGCTCTGGAGTCTAGATGAACAATGTGTCTTTATTTGAGCATCAAAGCACCAGCAAAACCCTGGATCGAAAAGTTTAAGTGTTCAAGCATTCATGTTCAGCATGATGTCCCACAACTGTCATTCCAGCAGTGGAGAGGCTGGGGCAGCAAGATCAGGAGTTGCTGGCCAGCCTGGACTTCATCATGAGACCATGTCTTGAAAAAAAATTAATAAAAGACCAGCCAAAACTAAAAAAGAACTCAAACTATAATGATTGCAATGGGTAATGTACATAAATAGCTGGACCAGTTTTTGTCTTGTTCAAGATTCTATTCTATTTGGGAGTAATTTTCTCCCACTTCAAGCTCCCTCATTATATACGCTTTCATTCAAAATGGTAATTCTTCTTCCTCTTGCAATTTAACCATCCGCTAATCATTTCTGGGATGGAAACACATATTCCTAAGTGAACCTCCTTTGAAGAGCTGAATTAAGCAGACAGGGTGTTTGTTTCTCTAATTTCTTGTCTAATGGTTAATAGAATTGCCAACGAAGAACTTTTTCAAAGTCTTAAAATCTATCTGTGATAATATTTTTGTGCAAACTAAACTTTTTTGGCCAGACAGATTTAAATTTCAATAAAATGAAGTGTGTGTGTGTGTGTGTGTGTGTGTGTGTGTGTGTGTGTGTGTAGTCCCCAAATGATATTTGCAAAAATGATTATAATCTCAGAGTACAATGCAACTCTTTTCAAGGACAAAGGAAAACTATAGATTCTAATCTTGGGTTATCTAATTACTTCTTGAGGGACCCTGGACAAGCAACTGAGTGTAAGCCTGTGTCTTTTTCCAAACTTGGGCCTGTTTATATCACACATGATGGAAATTGGATCAAAAAACAAAAAGAATGCTTACAGGATACCAGGAAGTCTGTGTGGTGCCTGGGTTTGGGCGGTGAGTTCCAGCTTCAGGTCAAACTCTGTCTTGTTTCGTCTCAGGCGAGTATGTGCCAGGTCAAAGTACACAATCAGAGAAGCCTTCTGCCTCCAAAAACCATGGTGAAGCCTGCCATCCATGCTCCTGCCACACAAGCTCTATTTAATTTAATTTTCTTTTTTTTCTTTTCTTTTGTCTCTCTCTCTCTCTTTTTAAGGCACAGAAGCAGGAGGTAAGAACAGGGAGGAATGGGAAGAGGGTGTTATTGAGATACATTATATGAAACTCAAATTATTAATAAAGGTATTAGAAGAAAGAAAGGAAGGAAGAAAGGAAGGAAGGGAGGGAGGAGGGGGGGAGGGAGCCAGGCAGTGGTGACGCACATCTTTAATCCCAGCGATCAGGAGGCAGAGGCAGGCTGATCTCTGTGAGTTCAAGGCCAGCCTGGTCTACAGAATGAGTTCCAGGACAGCCAGAGGTACAACAGAGAAACTCTGTCTCAAAAAATTCAAACAGAGAGAAAAGAAAGAAAGAAAGAAAAAGAAGATAGTGACAAGCAAGTTTTATCTGAAGAAGAGAATAGCGAAGTGATAAAATACAAAGTCAGACTACTGTCTCTGGGTGGTTGTTGCTGTCATCCTGCTGTCTGGCGTCCCTGCAATTCAGAGGGCTGTCTAACCACTGTAATTTAGGGACTTCTTAGCAAAACAACACTTTTAATGAACTCAGCAGTGTACAGATCAGCTAAGATTTTCCAGGGCTTGAGAGATAAAACAGCAATCAACTCCAAATTAGATCTTACTTATACATTTAAAAGAGAAAGTCATATGTCAACTGTTTTTTCTGCATCTGATAGCATCCTTTATCACGCTCAAGAAAAAACTTTGAAGATGGGAGAGTTATAAGTCTCCATTCCCTCCTGTCCTCTCAAAATACATGCTGTCCTGGTTTACGGAATGCAACGTATTGGGTGTTAAATTAGATCCAAGACCCAATTCTTCACCCTTTCTGTATCCATAATGTTCTCCATATAAATGCGTAGTACTCCAGGTCTGAAGCCAGCTACTTGATTTATTGAGCTGAGTAAAACATGAGAATATGTTAGAAGTGGAGAAATGGCTTAGTAACATTTTGCTCTTGCTGAGAACCCGGGTTTGGTCCCTAGCACCCATGTGGTACTTCGTAACCATCCATTCTCCAGTGCCAAGGGAATTTGACTTCCTCTTCTGACTGCCAGGGCAACAGGCACACACATGGTGCACATACATACAAGCAAGCAAGACACTCAGCACACACATAAAATAAAATAAAATAAAATAAAATAAATCTTAAGAAATTCCAAATGAAAACAAGAGTTCCCTCACTCAAGTTCAGAAAACCAATTGCCTCTATAACTTAAAACTTTGCATTTCATTTTTTACTTTCCTTATGACATTCTCATACATACATAGCTTAAGTTAATGTTCCTGCTATCCACCCTTCTCCCCAGTTGTCCCCCTCTACCTCTAGTATCCCCTCTTCCATTTTCATAACACATGTGTTTTTGTCACCCTTCCCAGCACCTCCCTCCCTTAAAGCTTCTTTTCTCCCATCACAAAGGCCCCACTGTCATCTCCCGACCTCTGTACATGCCCACTCCCTTATAAATATCCACACGTACAATTCCATGTGAACACCCATATATGAGACTAGAAGCTAAGATCCACACCCCATCGAGTGTTCACTTGCTATGTTGAAACTTGTATCTCATTGGGAAGGGCTCTTATGTCTCTCTTTCTTTTCTCCATAGCATACAATATTTTCTCTGCTGCTTTCAAACCTCTAATCCATATACATTCCTTCTCTTTCTTGCTCTATCCCCTCTTGCCCCCTTCCCCATGTGAACTTCAAATTGTTAAAAAAAAAGAAAGAAAGAAATCCTGTGAACTTTATTTATATAAATAAATATAAGTCAGTACTCTGAGTGCCCCTGACTCCAAGCTTTCATAACTATTGACATATAGAACATTCATACACATAATCTTTTAAAATTTAAAAAATAAGGCAATCTTTCTTCTATTCTCTCTCTCTCCCTCTCTCTCTCTCTTTCTCTCTCTCTTCCCCCCTCATCCTCTCTCTCCCTGTGTGTGTGCTATCTCACCTCTGTGTGTGTATGTGTATGTGTATGTGTGTGTCTGAGGTCTCAAACTCCATATCCTCCTGTTTCTGGGTACTGAGATTACAGGGATGTGACACCAAGCCTGGTTCCTTTATGACAGTTTTCATTTGATATTGCATGTCATTGTAAAGGGGAAAACACTAAAAATTAGCATAGAATTTTGCAGTTCATGTTTTACAGGACCCTGTGAAAAGAGAAATATACTGCTTTCTTGTCTGAATGAGGATTCCTAAAGTCTGGAGACAGTGGCACCCTTATCTTTGAATCCCGTGTCAGGTATAGTGCCTGAGACATAGAAGGTAAAGTATATCCTTAGGGACAAAGGGAAGGAGGGAAGAAGAAAGTGGGTTGTGAGACCTGTTTCTTCTTATGAGAATCTGGACAAACTGGTCCATTCAGATGCTTCAGAAGTGTGGGATGGCGCAAGTGCTTTGTAGATATTCAGAAAAGTTCAAAGAAGGCAAAATGAGATAGTAGCTTTTTCCTAGAATGTCCAGAGCTCTGAATTCAATCCCCAGCACTGAAAAAATAAGTTAAACACAGTTATCATGTGATCTTGTAATTCTACAGCAAGAAACATACCCAAGAAGATTGAAAACATATTCACACTAAATCTTGTCACAAACGTTCCTAGCAGCATTATCCCTAATAGTCCAAAATACAAAGCAACCCCCAGCTACTGATGAATGGATTTTTTAAGTGGTACAGCCTGACAATGGGACACAATTCTGTCATTCAAAAATTAGGTTCTGTTTTGTGCTGTGGTGTGACTAAACCCTTGAAAATACTATACTAAGTGGACAAAGTGACTCACACTTACAATAATTCTAGCACATGGGATGCTGAGCCAGAGAGATTATCATGAGTTTGAAGCCAGCTTGGATTACATAATGAGTTCCAGGCTAGCCTGCACTACTACAGAGTGAGATTCTGTCAAAGAAAGAAAGAGAGGGAGAGGAAGGAAGAAAAGGAACAAGGGAAGGAAGAAAGGGAAGGAGGGGGGAGGCAGGCCAACCTGCCAGGTGTCATAGCATACATCTTTAATCCCAGCACTCAGGAGGCAGAGGCAAGCAGATAGATCTCTGTGAGTTCAAGGCCAGCTTGGTCTACATATTGAGTTTCAAGCCAGCCAGGCCTACATAGAAACCTTGTTTCCAAAAAAAAAAAAATCTTAAAACCAACAATGTAATAGTGACTGAGACTTAAGTAGCTGCAAGCCGAGGAATGCCAAGGATCATCAGGAGCCACCAGAAGTTATGGAGTGGCATGGCACCCATTTTCTGTCAGAACTAGTCCTGCTACACTTTGACTTTGGGCTTCTGGTCTCCAGAAATATGATAGAATAAAACTTTTCAAGCCACTCAGTTTGATGACAATTGCTAGAGAAGCCCTGGAGAGCCAACCACCGACTTGTTCTAAGATTTATTTATTTTTGTTTTATGTGTATGGGTGTTTTGCCTGTGTGTATGTCTGTGTGCCATGTGCATGCAGTGCCTGCAGTGGCCAGAAGAGGACGCTAGATGCCACCAGAACTAGAGTTACAAGTATTGTCAGCCACCATATGGATGCTGGGAATCAAACCCCAGTCCTCTGGAAGAGCAGCCAATGCTCTTAGCCACTGAGTCATTTCTCCAGCATTCCAAGGCACCAACTTGTATGGAAATAAATGTGCATGAAGGAATGTGAAATGTGAGGGAAATGATGAGCTTCTGCCAATGGGGTGGTCTCAGTTATACTAGAACCTAGTAATTAGATGGATAAACTCTAGAGAGCTGCTGTACAATCTAATACCTGTGGTTAGCAATATGGCATCCTACACTAAAAGATAAAATAAAATCTGCTAACAGAGTAGATTCTGTGGTACATATTGTTATCATAAAACAAAGCAGGCACAAGGGAAAACAAAAAACAAAGGGGCACAAAGAGACTTTGAGAGGTTTTGAGTATGTCCATTACCTGGTGGTAGTGATGGTATCATAGGTGTTTGCATATATGCAGGCAAACTTGTCAAATTATAGATATTCATATGTACAGTTCTGAGTATGGCAACTAAGTCTCAATAGACCTGCTTTAAAATTGTTTAGGGATGGACTGGAGAGAAGAGTTTGATTCCCAGCACATGGATCCGACCTGCCCATAACTCAAGCCCTAGGAGATCCTTGTATGCTTTCCTCAGGCACCTGCACACACATGACCAGCATGGACACACACACACACACACACGCACACACACACCATGTACATCTAACAAAAGTAGAATAAATCCTTTATATCTTTTTTTTTTTTTTTTTGAGACAGGGTCTCACTATGCAGTCCTGACTGAAATGGAACTCTTCATTCAAACCAGGATGGCCTCAAACTCAGAGATCTGACTGTCTCTGCCAATGGAGTTCTGGGATAAAAATAAATCTTTTTTAACTGTTTAATGAAACAAGTGTGGTTGTACATGTCTGTTATCTCAGTGCCCAGGATACTGAGGCAAGAGGATCATGAGCTTGAGGCCAGCCTATGCTGCACATAGCAAGAGACTCACAAAAAAAAAAAAAAAAAAAAAACAACCAAACAAGAACAAATTTAATTGGCAGTTTTGTGTTTCCAGCAGAGGGCTGCTTCCTCCCTAGGTAATCAGACCAATGTTCTATTTGAATATCTGAAGGTGACTTGAACCATGTAACCAATTTATTACACCACTATCTCTGATACAAGAGTTTTACTTTACCTTTTCAGTACTATGACTTAAAACTACAGCCTCCCCTGTACTAAGAAAGCACTCTTCTGCATGAGCTACATCCCTACATCGCCATGTCTGAGTGTCAAAATTCATGGATTTTTTTCCTTGCTCCAACACCAACTCCTCTCTAACTGCTTCCTCTTTTGCTTCAACTCCTGTCCTAGCCTGTCAAAGCACTGAAGGCCCTAGGGAAAATCAGTATCATGCCTCTCTTCTTCCTTCTGATGGTAGCTGCCAACTCTTCCACTTCTTTACTGGTCCCTATATCCATTTCTCTGCCTCCAACTCCACATGGCCATGTTTCTCTGTCTTCTCCTTTTCTGTCTCTTAAAAATACGTTGTCGTTGGGTTTACAGCCCACCCTAAATCCAAAATAACCTCATTCTAGCAGTTCACCAGTATCAGGAACTAGGTCTTGGGTTGGATGGGAGGTGAGGGTAGGACATGATTCAACCCACTATAGTTATCATCCTACTGAGCTCCTTGAGATTAACATATTTTGTCAAGTGCCTAGAAAAATATGTCTTAATAATATCTTAAACTTACGAACATGCTCAGTGGGCTTGCTGAGTCTTGGCCACTGCTAGGATAAAGGATTTGTCTAGCCTGGTAGGTGGACACTTGGTGTGGCCGGAATTGGGAAGTGTGCAGTAAGGATTCATGGAGCCTGTAGAAACTTGATCATCATTCCAGTTAGGACTCAAAAACTACAGTGCTT
The DNA here is from genome assembly GCA_026225945.1 of Cricetomys ansorgei. Taxonomy (NCBI): domain Eukaryota; kingdom Metazoa; phylum Chordata; class Mammalia; order Rodentia; family Nesomyidae; genus Cricetomys; species Cricetomys ansorgei. The sequence continues at coordinate 1,288,445 of JAMJFZ010003399.1, forward strand.
AGCCCTCAGTGACAAGCAGTGCATGAGCCAGGTGCGGAGCTGAGCACCCTTAATGCCAGCACCCAGGAGGCTGGGCAGGAAGTGGGCCAGATTGTGAGATGCTCTCCCAAAGCAGTGGGGAAGGGCAACACAGGACACTTCATGGCTTCGCAGCCACGTAGTTTAAATTAAAAGAAAAAAAAGTCTCACAAATCCTTGCAAATGCATCCCAGATGAAGCTTCTCTGGCCTTCAGAGAGTTAGGTAAACTTGGCAGAAACCCCATCTGTCACAATGAGGATCCGCAGCCCTCTCTCCGATTTCTACAAATTACTAATCTACTTCGTGATTCTAATTTGTCATCTTCCATGTGTTCTTGATTTCTTCCCTTGCCAAAAATCAGGCCAGTTCCCAGTTGTTGCACAAGATTCCCCCCAGCCCGCTTCGCAGCTTGAGCTCGCGGTGTTGAGCATTTTGCTGAAGTTACAGGACTTACAGAGTATACCTGCGTTCTCCCCGCAACCTGCTCCCTCCATTTTCTCCTCACTTTACTTTCCCTTCCCTCTCCTCTGGCGCAAAGCATGAATTCCTTTCTTTGTCTCATCCTAAGCAGTTCTGCTCATACTTAGTCGCCCCACTCCCGCCCCACTCCCATCTCACCTTCTACTCTGAACAGGCTTGTTTGTGAAAACACGGGCTGGAAGGAGAGAGAGGGGAGGAGGGGGAAAGGAAGGAGGGGATGGAAAGTAGACAGGAGGAAAGAGAGAGGAAGAGACAGGAGTTGGGGAGGAGAGGGAGAGGCAGAAGAAGAGTTAGAAGGAAGAAGACAAGGAGAAAAAGAGGTTAGAAGGAATTAGGAACTTCTAGGAGGAACACTCATACCAACTCATCCAAAGAATGTTTTTATTTCCCTGTGTTTCATTCGTAGTCAGCTAAATTGTGAAGGTCTCTGGGTAGGAAGTGAACTTCAGCAGCAGCTCTGGGGCCACTTGCTGTAGACTTCCCTTAGCTTTCCTACCAAAGAGAAGTAAGTCTCTTCTCAAGTTTACATTTAATTCGAACCGCAGCCATAGCGATGATTTACCCACCCCCACTGCCGCCGCCTTTTGCATTGTATTTTCTTGGCGCACTCTCCTTGGCTCTGCTTGCCTGCTGTACACTGTGTACGAACCACAGGGATGCCTGCGCTGTTTAACTGTGCCTTTTGTTTGTTCCCACAATCAGCTCCAGAGCAGCTGTTGAATGTTCGTCCTTGGATCTGGCGTCTTCTTTTCAGAGACCTGGAACAGCAACATCTTCTGCTTTTCATTTTCTTGGAGAAGGGGGGAGATTTTACAAAAATAATAAGTAGAAAGAAAGAAGGAAAGAAGGAAAGAAGGAAAGAAGGAAAGAAAGAAAGAAAGAAAGAAAGAAAGAAAGAAAGAAAGAAAGAAAGAAAGAAAGAAAGAAAGAAAGAAAGAAAGAAAGAAAGAAAGAAAGACAGGAGCTAAGTGTAGGTGCTGGTTAATGACTTACTTCCTCCCTTTTCCTTAAGCAGCAAAGCTCATGCTTCAGCAGCTGCAGGGTCCCCTATCTAAGCTTCGGACCTAAGCCAAGCTGAGTGAAACGGTACTAGAAACAGCTGGCTTCACAAGTCACTGAGGGGTCCAGATGAGCGAGGTGGGGGAACGGCACGGGAGTCGATGACTACGACACACACAGGGACTACCATTTGACACAGTGGTGAGGAAAGCAAGGACAATTGTCGCAGTTTTGTGATGTCCCCAGCTCCAGTAGACCCCATCCGTTGACAAGTCAGACATTTAAGTGTAGAGCAAGTCAGTCATTTGGGTATTAATTGGCTGGCGACTTTTGCTATAGGGAGCTTTCTTCCTGAAAACTTGGCATTGAGTGATGGACACATTTAATACCTTGTGGTATGGAAAAAGCACTCAAGAAAATCAAGACAAATTGCTTAGTGTAGAATCATTGCTTGAAGGCTAACAGCTAATCAAAACAGCCATTATTAAATGTCACGGTCTATGTTTAAATTGCTTCTGACCACTGGTTTTTGCACCACAGCTCTTCACAGGGATAATCTAAAAAGAACTTTGGAGGAGGGGGGCCTGCTGGTAACAGGAGTCCGGTGCCACGAGCTTTGCTCCATCCGTCCAGCGGAGCCTGGGTAGGGGTTTTCACTGTGCAGCCTGGATCAGAGCCACTGCTTTATGAAAACCACAGCCACAGACAACTCTTGAAACCAACATGTAATGTGTGGGGCACACACAGTCCCATGGGCACCCTGCTGTAAGTCAACTCATTTTAGTAACTGCCTTTTAAGTAGAGTTTGAGCCCCTTCTGTTGGAGGGACTTAGCCCATGACAAACCATCTTTGGCAAGCTTCATGCTCACTTCTGCACAGCAAGTCTACCTTCCATCCCCTCCTCTTTCCCTCCCCTCCCTTTTCCCTTCCCTGTCTTCTCCCTCCCATTCCCTCCCCTCTCTCCATGTCTCTCCCACCTGCCCACAGGAGATGTACACCTAGCTTTCAGCCCATACCACCTCTTAGAGACCAAGTCCACCAAAGGTAGTTCAGACTAGCCAGCAGCAGTGACTTCCCAAACTAATGCATCTTCACTTATTTGAAGAAATCATGGTCCTGCCTGTCTCCCCTCAGCCCCACATCAAGGGGAAATCAGAAAAGATACGAGCCTTACAAGGAAACCCTCAATATCACAGTTTCAAAAACTAGCCCCCAAATCTACACTCTGACTAAGCTAATAATGGCCACATCTTTGATTCTTTCCTGCCCGCGTCCCACACAGCAAGGCTCTTGCTTCCCGACTCTCCATCCAGTCAGTCTGTAACTCATAGCTGTGTTCCCCAGCTTCTCTACACACCCAAGGCCATCATCTGCCTATTCTATGCTCTTCTTGCCTCCCACCTTAATATGGCCACTAACTCTCACTTACATTGACCTCACTTCTCATTGCATTCAAGCTGGTTCACACCCAGCAGTCAGATGGATTTTTAAAAATTTGTCTTTCCTTTAGCTTTGCTCAAAACAGGTTTTCACTGAGTGCTCAATCTGTCCTCAGACTTAATTCTTGTGGCCTCTGCCTCCCTGAGGCTGAGATTTCAGGTGTGCTGGAGGGCCCTGTAACTAAGGGGTTTATGAGCCACTTTTCCTTGAACACCTTTCAGTAGTTTCTCATTTCACATGTAGTAAAACCCCAACTCATAGCCATGGCTGGGAAAGGCCTTCCTGGTTCTTGCACTTGCATGAAAAGCATGCATGGTGCATGCCTCTCTTTCTGGTCTCTCCCAGGGACTAGTTGTCTGTCCTTGCCTAGAACAAGCTGCCCTACTCAGGGCTGCTCTCTCTTCAGTACTTTGCATGTCCAGTCTTTGGCTGCCAGTCTTTGCTTGAAGGCCATCATTCTTCAAAGAACCTTCTTCTATCAATTCATTTCGACCATGACATCTCATTTGTTTCCTTACAAGTAGCTACTGCATTTATTTTTATTAGCAGTTCTCCACCTGTTGATCATGATCCCTTTGGAGTGGTCGAACAACCCTTTCACAGGGGTCACCTAAGACCATCTGCATATCAGATATTTACATTATGATTCAGAACAATACAGTTATGAAGTAGCAACAAAAATAATGGTTGGATGTGGGGATGGCCTAGAGCTAAGAGGGGGTTGAAGCTTTATTGTGACTTGCCCAGAGCTGCCTAGATGCCTAGGAGCTTGCCCAGCCCCCACGCTCCCAACACTCCCACCCTCTGGCCAAGTACTGACAGGTATACCTGTCCTGCATCATCAGCAAGACTGCGTCATCAGTCCCATATAACCCCAGTGGGCTTCGGACTCCTCCTCTTTTGCCCCTCTTTTGCCTCTCTCTGTACCCCTCTCCCTGTATCCTCACCCCACCCCAATAAACCTCTTGTGTGAGACCCTGTTTCGTGGTATCATGCACATTTCTTTCAACCGTGCTTCAAACCCTGGAATTTCTCACCCTGAGAGTAGAAGGCATTCAGCTGTTCCCCTTTCTTACTCTGACAAACCCCAGCAAGCATTAACAGCTAGCAAAGCTCCCTCAGGTGCTGACATACCTTAGGTCACCAGCCACTGATAAGATCCTACCTCTCCAAGGCATAGGCCTGGTTAATTTTTATCTGACCAGGCAGATGGAGGGCCTTCAGGCTGAACTTCTCTTTATAAGATCTCTTCCCCTGGCCTCTGTAACTTCCTCCTGCCCATGCAAATAGAGCTTTCTTAATACTCTCAACCCAGCCAATGACTACCCAGGTCTGATTATGAACACCCACATGCAAATGGAACAAATGGATAGGGGACATTTCCCTTCTCCCTCTGCCTTATATGACTGCCTCCCCGAAGGTCTGTTTCCCGCAGGCTCTCAGCCACCACCCAAGACCTTCTTGACCTAGATGGTTCCTAACTACGTCACTCTCCCTGAAATTGAGCCATCAGTGTGCAATGCTTGGCTGCCCTAGGGAAGAGACAGGAAAGCAGGGAAGCACAGCTGTGGGTCACCAGAACATGAAGAACTGTATTAAAGAGTCACAAGACTAGGAAAGTTGAAAGCCATTGATATTCTGTCTCCCTCCACTATAGCTTAAACTCCATGGAGAAAAGAACTTCACCTTATTTATAGACGTGTCCATAGCCACTGACAGTATACCTGCTATACTATAGTAAAACATCAAATATCTGACATTTCAGTTATAAGCTGTGGTCATTTGAATGGCATTAGGCCCTACAGTTAATGAGTTGTCTAGGAAGGATTAAGTGTGTTGCTAGGAGTGAGCTTTGAGGTTTCAAAACCTCATGCCAGGCCTGGTACCCGGTAATCAATCTCTCTCTCTCTCTCTCTCTCTCTCTGCTTCAGGATCAAGATGTAAAGCTACTTTTCTAGCACCATGCCTGTCTGCATCTCATGCTCCCTGCCATGATGATACTGGACTAAGCCTTTGAAACTGTAAGCAAGCCCCCAATTAAATGCTCTCCTTTATAAAAGTTGCCTTGGTCATGGTGTCTGTCTCTTTACAGCAATGGAACACTGACTAAGACAGAAGTCCACTGAGCTAGCTTTCCAGCTGAAGATAAATATTTGTATCAATAAAATGAAGAGCTGGGAAAAGAGCAGGAGGATGAACTTGAACAATTCATTTTGGAGACAGTCTTCTCTGAATGACCAGGGTTGACTAGTTTTCCCTTACACATCCACTATGTCTGTGAGCTGCTACTGACACGTTCACCCTCATAACATTCTTGGAATGTATGTAGATTTCCTAATCCAGTCACAAGCATTTGTAGAAATTTATTTTTACTTCTGTATAAAATAATTGTTTTGTTCACTGTTAGGCGAGGCACTGTTAGATGCCTAGGTCTTGGTGTTTTACATTCTCTGCAGGTATAGGATTTATGTGGGAGATGTTTGATTGCTCAGGATCTGCACATGCTATCAGTAGAACACCAGAGGAGTTCTAAATCAATAAAAACACCTGAGCTCAGATGCTCAGGGTTCCACTGTCCTGTATGGTGTGGCAATGATGGTGGTTCCCTCTGCTGAGATCTGGAAGGATTCCCACCAATGAAAAATGCCTCCTTGTTGTCCTTGGTGAGCTGCCACAGTGTAATACTGCTACACAAGTACAAGAATCAAAAATTAATTGAGCTCAGTTACCCAAAACAAGAATTCTTTACTGTATAGTGGAGATTTAGCACATGCAGACGCAAGCGCACGCATGCACACACACACACACAGACACATACATGAGACTGTATGTACATATTAATCCTGAGCTGTTGCATCTCTTCTGTCTACATTTTCTAATAGATTCTGATTTTTGGGTGCTCCTGGATGCCTTAACCTCGGAGCTGAATCTTGAAAATGTAAAGTGTTACACTGGTCCTATAGGCAAGAAAGAAGAGAAAAAGAAAAGCACTTTTATGCTGCAAAGAATTCAATCAAGGAAAGAATAAGTCTATTTTAAGCATCAAAGCATGATGCATTATTTCTAAGAGGAGAATTGCATTAAGAACAAGCATATCTTTCTGGATGTGGTAGTGCATGTTTTGATCCTAGAACTCTTGGGAAGCAGAAGCAGAAGGTTCTTTTTGAGCCTAGTCTGCAAAGTGAGTTCCAGAGCAGCCAAATTACACATTGAGACTGTGTCTCATAGAAAGAGGAGGAGGAAAAAGAAGAAGGGAGGAGGAGGAGGAGGCAGAGAAGGAGGAGGAGGAGGAGGAGGAGGAGGAGGAGGATGGAGGCGGGGAGAACAAGGATGAAGAGGCAGATGAGGAGGAAGCAGCATATATTAGGCCTAAAAGCTTGATGGATTGTTTGAAGCTGTCGTCTTTTCAAACCAATGACTCAGCCACCAAGAGGTTCTGGTGTTACCTGATCAATCTCACTCTATTGCTAATACAGAAAACTCATATGATTAAAATGCTGCATTGAATTTCGTAAAATATCATCCACCCACACGTGCCCAAATCTATAGAAACAGAGTGATCCATGTATTTGAATTTTAAAAAGTGGTTGAATTTTGGGTATGAGGTTTTAAGTTTTTTGTGGGATGATGTCATGTAAGTTACAACAAAAGGCATGTTTAGAGAAAAAAACTAGATAGAGAAAAACAATGTATATAGTGGTTAACATTCTGACTTCGGAGACTGGAGAGATGGTTCAGGAGTTCAAAGCACTGGCTGGTTTTTCAGAGGACTTGAGTTCAATTCCCAGCAACCACATGGTAGCTCACAACTGTCTGTAACTCCATTCCCAGGGGATCCAATGCCCTCTTGGGGCCCCTGAGAGCAGAAGAAACATACATGGTACACAGACATACATGCAGGCCAAACACCCATACACATAAAATGATAAGTTTTTTAAAAATCTGGCCTTGAGCTAGGTGGTGGTGAAGCACACCTTTAAACTCAGCACTCGGGAGGTAGAGGCAGACAGAGCTCTGAGTTTGAGGCAGGCCTGGTCTACAGAGTGAGTTCCAAGACAGCCAGGGTTACAACAGAGAAACCCTGTCTCGAAAAACAAAAAAAAAAAGTGGCTTTGTAGCCTAATGTTTCAAACACTGGTTTCTTTCTCTTAATCAGCTATGTACAGTTTTGTAAGATACAAATATCAGCATTCATGTTTCTGAAGAGCTGGATGAGATTTACTTGTAACAATGGTGTATATAAATTAGGTATTATTCTTTCTTTTGAGTTGTTTTTTCATTTGTTTGTTTTTTGTTTTTTTGCTTTTTTTTGGAGGAAGTTGTTGTTGAGACTGGGTCTCACTGTGGAGTCCTGACTAGCCTCAAATTCACTATGTACACCAAATTGGCCTTGAACTCAGAGATCTGCCCCTGCCTCTGCCTAAACGTTGACATTAAAGGTAGGTATCATCACATCTGGTTTGCATTAGGGACAATTCTTAGTTACAAGTACAGAATTCTTGACTACATAGTGATTTCTACAGACCAAAGGGTAACATTTTCACATTCACCAAAATGCCCAGAGATCAGTGGTCACTAGCCTTGTTTAAGGAACTCAAAGATTTAAGAGCTAAGATTAGAGTTAGGAGGTGTGGCCTTGATGGAGGAAGTATGTCGTGGGGGCAGGCATCCAGTTAGCCCTCTTGGCTTCTTGTTTGTGGTTTGACCTGTGAGCTCTCAGCTGCTGCTCCAGTCACCTGCCACCTGCCACTTCCACTCTGACATCATGGACTATAACTCTCCGAAACTGTAAGCCCCAAATAGACTCTTCTATAAGTTGCCGTGATCATAGTATTGTAACACAGCAATAGAAAAGTGATTAATACACTACAGGAGTTGTTTTCTCCTTCTGCTGTGTGTGACACAGGAAGTAACTCAGATCCTGTAGGAACGGGGAATGGTGTAAGAAGGTTATAGGTAAGATCTAGAATTGAGGTATTCTCCTGCATCCATATCTTACTGGCCAGATTTCAGTCACATGGGTCTATATAGAAGCAAGGTGAGCTAGAAACATACCCTGAATGAGCAATCATTCCCAGAACTATCCCCATGCCTTGGAAGGGGAGTGGGGCTCTTTGAAGCTACGGTTATTGGTGGCACAATAAAAGCCTATGGCAAGCCAAGTATGAAAGCACACTCCTACAACACCAGCGCTTGGGAAGGAGAGGTAGGAGAATCACCCAAAATTTGAGGCCAGATTGGTTTATATAGCAAGTTCTGGGCTACAAGGTCTGCATACTGAGATCCTGTCTTAAAAAAAAAAAACTATATTGAGTAAATTAAGCCTGACACAAAAAAAGACAAATATCATGCTTTCTCTCATTTGTGGTTCCTAGATTTTTATATAAATAAAGTTAGGCACATACATACATAAATATTGTAATTGAAAGTAGAAATAAAGCTGTTTAAGGGACCAACAGGAGTGGAGAGAGGTAAGAATAGGGAGGAGAGTAGGAGGATATGGAGACGATATGCCTGACATTCAATACATACGTGTAGAAAAACTTTAAAAATAAAATTAAAAATCAGAAACATTAAGCCAGACAGTGGTGACACATGCCTTTAGTCCCAGCACTCAGGAGGCAGAGGCAGGCAGATCTTGTGAGTTCAAGGCCAGTCTGGTCTACAGAGTGGGTTCCAGGACAGACAGAGTGACAACAGAGAAACCCTGTCTGGAAAATCGAGAGCGAGGGGAAGAGGGGAGAGTGAAAGGAAGGAAAATGGAAGAGAATGAATAAATAAATAAATAAATAAATAAATAAATAAATGGATAAATAAATAAATAAATAAATAAGGGAGAGGGGAAGGAGGAAAGGAAGGAAGGGAGGGAAGGAGGGAGGGAGAAACAAAGGAAGGAAGGAAGGAAACTGGCTGGGTGTGGCCTTTAAATCTCAGCACTCTGGAGGCAGAGGCAGGTAGATCTTTGTGAGCTCAAGGCCAGCCTGGTCTGCAGAGTCAGTTTTAGGTAAGTCAATGCTTTAGAGTGAGACCCTGTATCAAAACTATATAAATAAAATAAAACAGAAAGAACGAATGCTTAATCTCTCACTATCCAGCAGAAATCAGTTCTCTAGAGCTGGATCAACATTTTCTAAAAGTTCAAAGCAGGAAATCACAATATGGACTCATTCATAATCCCATCTGCAGGTGGCCATTCTAAAGTTCTTTCCGGATGAGTCATGTGGCACCCATGCTAGTTATGTCTGTTAACCTCGGGTTGACTATCCAGCAAGCATTCATGTGCCAAGGACCAAACTAAAGTTAATAGCACATGGTTGCTGACCCCTAAGAATCCATAGCCAGGTACCATAGAATGTTGTCTTGTTGGTGACAAAGATAGAATATGGTGCCAACTAGACCATACCACAAAATACCCAAAGAATGCAATGGCACCTGGGAAATACTAGTCTTCAAAAGGGAGGAACTCTGACACACACTACAATATGGGTGAAATTGAGCACACACACACAAATAAATACAAAAGATTCTTTGTATGAGGGCTTTAGAATAGTCAAACTCACTAACATAGAAAGTAGAAAGGCAGAGCCAGCAAGATGGCTCAGCAAGAAAAGGTGTCTGTTGCTGAGCGCAACGACATGCGTTCAATCCCTGGGTCCCACATGTTAGGAGGAAAGATGGACTCCCACGATTTGTCCTCTGACCTCTACACATGCCCCGTGGCACTTGTATGCATGTGTACACAAAATAAATAAATAAATATAACTTTTTTTTAAAAAAAAAAGAAAGGAGAAAGCTATCTTCCTGGGCTGGTGGGGAGGGCAGTTGTTTTAAGAGTACAGAGTGGCATTTTCACAAGATGAAATGTTCCAGAGATGGTGGTGGTCATAGTAAACAGCAATGAGGATGCATTTAGAGAGGCTGAACATGTAAATGACTAAGCAATAAATTCAACCACAACTTTTTTAAAATGGGGGAAAAAAGAACTTGGATTTGGAACATTCTCCAAAGTAGAAGCCATCTGGCTTTTTGTTCATTCATTTGTTTTGTTCTGTTTTGAGAGTGTCTTGCTGTGTAACACAGACAGGCCACAAGCCCAGCAACCCCTTCCCCCTTGGCTCAGCCTGCTGAGCACTGGGCGTGCACCACCACACCCAGTCTAAACTTGACCTTTTTAATTCTTCTAATACATAATAGCACTGTCTTTGATAAATTCAATAAATGGGATTTTGACCCACTCTAGTTAAGATTCTAAATTTAACAAAGGGAAACAGATCTAATGCCAAAACATAAAAATGAAACTTTGATGAAATTTTTTCCAAAGAAATTACTTTTAAAAAAATCTACATACAAGCATCTTGGCTAAAATGTCAGTTTTCATTTTGCCAGCTTGCTGTTCAGTTTCCTCAGTCCTTCGGCAAAGGCACTTTGGAATGCATCTAAAGGGGCTGCCAAGAAGCTTTCGTTCCAAAGTAACATTGGTGTTATGTCTCTGTATCAGGCAGTATGGACAAGTAGCGTAGAGGCTTCTATCTTAGCAAGTCTTCAGGAGGGGGTATTCCCCTGCCACATCAAAAAAAAATTACACTCAGCTGGGAGGAGGTGGCTCCTGCCTTTAATCCCAGCACTTGAGAGGCATAGGCAGGCGGGTCTCTGTGAGTTTGACACCAGGCTGGTCTACAGAGTGAGTTCCAGGAAAGCCAGAGTTACAACACAGAAACCTGTCCTGGAAAACGAAAGAGAGAGAGGGAGGGGAGGGGAGGGGAGGGGAGGGGAGGGGAGGGGAGGGGAGAAGGAGGGAAGGGAAGGGAAGGGAAGGGAAGGGAAGGGAAGGGAAGGGAAGGGAAGGGAAGGGAAGGGAAGGGAAGGGAAAAGAGAAGAGAAGAGAAGAGAAGAGAAGAGAAGAGAAGAGAAGAGAAGAGAAGAGAAGAGAAGAGAAGAGAAGAGAAGAGAAAACTACACTCTAGGGGTGCTGAAATGGGACAGGTGGGGAATAAGGAAGAAAAAAATGGAAAGGGGGAAAGAAGGGGGAAAGAGGAAGAAGGAAGGGAAGGAAAAATCCTATAGCTCAGAACTAGGAATGCAGTTCACTGGTAGAACACTCGCACACACACACACATACACACACACACATAGTAGGAGGCTGTGTACACACAAAAGCCACAGTTGGAGGGCTACAGCCACAAGCTAAGGAGAGTCAAGGATTGCTGGTGACCACCAGAAGTTAGAGAAGGTCAAGAGCAAGGACTGTCTTCTGAAGCCCCCTGCATTGCAACACCTCCCCTCTCCAAACATTTGATGCAACAGAATAGACTCCTGCTGTTTGAAGCCAAATAACAAAGGCAAAGGCAGAAGCTACCCTCTGTGTTACTTGTACATACTTTTTCATATGTCCTGCTCAGCATTTTTATTGATTTCTCCATTTTCCATGTTCTTCAAGTTTCTGTGGCCTCTCCCCGCACACCTCTACCTTTCAAGAGGTAAAATTTCTTTTTGAAGTGACCCTTTCATGACCCCCATCAGTCCCCAAATCAACAAGCCTTTTTTTTTTCTGTTTCCACCTGCCCTGGGGTTAAATACAAATGCTTGTTATGTTAACAGAAAAGAAGAAGATGAGACTGGAACTGCAAGAAAGTTTGCCTAATTTGTAAAATAAAATGAGTTTCGATCCCAGCAGCTTATGTATTATTCTTGTGAGGACTGGGTTTACATCGATCATCTTTTTTTCCTGGCAGTCAAGTGTGGAATATGGTGGAGTGAGAAATGTAATTGTGGAGACATAAAAAATTGCGTCTCGATACCCATCATCGGGACACTTTTCTCAAGATGCTATCTCGGTGTCCTTCAGAGCAATAACGATATCAATTGAGAACGTAACAGAAGCAACTTAAGTGTTATGCCTCGTTTACTTCTGGCAAGCCTAATGTGCTTCAGAGCAGGGCTATTGCTCATGACATAAGGTTCTGTCAGAAAGACTGGAAACACTTCAAGACCATTAAAATAAAATGCCCGCCATTCCTGCTGTTCAAATATTCTTCAACTTCTAATTTAAGGCACCAACACCTAAGAATGTAATTGTGTTATTCTCTCTGATAGCTGGAATCTATCTAAGCCAAATGCCTAGGAATTATGGACTATTGGGACTACAGGAGTCCAGAAGACAAATGAGGTGGGTAAAACGTGTTATTTTGTACTGGCTCGTTCAACATTTGGGCTCTGTTACCATTTATGTGTTAAGATGCATTCAAAGACTAAAGTGTCTGAAGTGTCTTTCCTTGGCTCAATTGAAGAAGAGGTTGGGGAAATGTACAAACCACCTCAAGATCGAAACTTAGGGGAGAGAAGAAAGACTCACACACCTCTACTTACAATTATTTTCCACACTGAACTTTCTCTCTAATGGTCCTTTCTTTCAAAAATATCTGGGAGTTGTCACCTTAATAAAGCAGTCCCCCTTACGACTTAAACTTCTCTCCTTGGCTAGCCAGCGAGAGCAGGTAGGAAAGGGTACGCTGGATCAGAAAAGGGCAATTTTAAAAGCAAATGCTGGACAAGGCGGTGCCTGCCCCCATCACACGGGAAAACCATTTCTGTCTAATGCCTGCCTCAGGAGACATACATTTTAGATTCAGGTACCCCATGGGCACATCAGGACTTTGACTGGGACATAGTGCCAATTCAAAGTGTCACACAGTAGGAGAACGGGGAAAAAATCCCAAATCAGTTTCTATTCTTTAACAGAAAGCAATACTGTAGTTTAAATTAGCAAGGCACTGCTGAACCCTTATTTAAAATGTGTTTGCACTGACATCCCAAGAAAGGATTTTTTTTTCTTGTTTAATTGCACTGTCAGTGTGGAACGCTTTCACTTAAAACCACTCCGAGGTAGACCTTTTAATAGAAAGTGACAATTTAAATTGCCGTGATAGCAGCAGAAATGGTGCTTAAAGTCATTACTAAACTGATGTCACAGTTGGCTCCAGACCAGTTTGTTAAAACTGAAGAAAAGGTGTTGGGGGAAGGGAGGAAAGGAATGAACTGGCGAATCATTAATTCCTTTTGTATCCATTGTAATAACATCAGCTGTGATGAAGTCATCTGGCTCCCAGTGGAAGTAATGTACATTTCTATTGAATTCCACATTATTCCACTCTAACGTTTGCCCTGATTAATGCCGACTACTGGGGAATTGCTCCAGTCACTTACTTACTCTACAGTGACTTTGTTTTCTTGTCTTCACTCCCAGGGTGCAAAGAGAGGAACTGTGGCTTCCATTTGCTGGTTGGAGTTCCAAAGTGTCTTTCTTGCCTCTCCCTAGAATTAGTCAGAGTCTCCTGGCAGCTCCTGCAGGTGATTCTCACTAGCTTTCCAGGAGTGCCATCTGCAGACTGAATTTGTCTTGAGCCCTGAGGTCAAGGCTGCCTCGGGGAGGCCACTGGTCATACCCAATTTGTTAACAAAGCAGCTGATCTGCCAAACTAGTGTGGCATCGTGTTGCAGTGGGGTGGGGGCAGTGGGTGGGATACTGTTTTTGTGAACCTGGATAACAGATCACTACTGATTCAAGGTTGAATTTGGAACTTTGGGGAATACAGGGACAGATGATTTTGAAGTTTGGAAGGATGGATAATGGACAGACAAGACTAGAAGTTGGGACCCTTCTAGACACTTTCATAGTCTCTCACACATTTATTTTGAAATTATGTCTGAAACATACTCCCTTAAAAGATATTAATCATTTGATTGTCTAGGAATGCTAGGTAAACTAGCTTATTATAGGATTACCCTTTTAAAACTACACTGCAGATGATGGAGAGACAGCTCAGTCCATAGGTCTCAGAACCCGCATTTTAAAAAATTTCTGTTGCCAGGAGGTGGTGGTGCACGCCTTTAATCCCAGCACCTAGGAGGCAGAGGCAGGTGGATCTCTGTGAGTTCGAAGCCAGCCTGGTCTACAGAGTGAGTTCCAGGACAACCAGAGCTACAACAGAGAAACCTTGTCTCAAAAGCAACAACAACAACAACAACATTGCTAGGCATGGTGTTACACTTTTAATCCAAATGCTGGAGTGGGAGACAGAAAAATCCATGAGCCTCACTGGCCAGTCCATCTAATCTGATTGCTGAGTTCCATTGGCCTCTGAGGGACCCCGTCTTCAAGGAGGTACTGTTCCCGAGGATGTCACACTCAGAACACATGAATGAATCGTAATACACACACACATACACACACTGCAGCTGGGCATGGTGTAACATACTCACACTTAGTAGGAGGAATGCAAGTTTAAAGCCAGATCAAGCTACCTGGTGAGCTCCAGGCTGAATCATACAATTAGATTATATATGTAATATATATATATATACATATATATATATATATATCTCACATCTTTATTATTATATGTAAATATGATATATGTGTATATATATATATGTATGTATGTATATATGTGTGTGTGTATATGTGTGTGTGTGTGTGTGTGTGTGTGTGTGTATATATATATATATATATATATATATATATATATATATATATCTCCAAGAGCTAAAGATGGTAATTGAGCTTAGTTGTAGGGAAGCCTATTTTGCAATTTAAATGTAAAATACAGTGACAGGCAGGTGAGGTGTCTCAGCAGGTAAAGGCATTTGGCAAGGGACTCAGACAGTCTGGGCTGTCTGGGTAGCTAGCCTCAGGGCTCTTCCTTCCTTCACTCCCCAGTCATTTTCTTTTGCTTCGTTTGGTTTGAAACAGAGTCTCACTGTGTAGTCTAGGCTGTCTTGGAATTCTCTATGTAGACCAGGCTGGCCTCAAACTCACAAAGATTGCCTGCTTCTGCCTCCCATGTGTTGAGATCAAAGGTGCACACAATTATACCAGGTTGTGTTTTGCTTTGAGACAAGGTCTCAGGTTTTTCAGGGTTGCCTCAAACTTGTTAGGTGGTAGAAACAGGTCTTGAAATCCTAATCCCCCTGCTCTGCCTCCAAAGTGCTAGGAACACAGACATGTACTACCACACTTAGTTTCATGTGTGGATTTCTGAGTGTTTATATAGACGTGCAGTTTTAAAGGGAAGGAGCTGAATTATCTGAAATAGTTACTGAACTAAATACTGACTCTTCATGCCTCATTCTGACAAATTTCATTCCCTTTTGCCAAAAATAATAGCAAATAAGATGGGAGAGGATGCAAAAGACTGTGCATCTTTTGGAAAAGATTTGTAATTGTTAAATACATATTTGCCTATAGCCTGACAGTAAAGAGACAGCATGGATAGGCATTGTCATACAATGCTGACTCCGAGCCAGGGAGTAAGCAATAAGTGGTTTTTTTCCTATATAATTTGTAAGCACAGATGCAACAGGATGCTTGGAAGGAGTTTTGTTATTTTGGTTTCTTTAAAAGTGCAAAATGGAGTTTGGACTATGTTTTTGTTTCCATCCCAGGTATGGTGGATGATAAAGAGCTTGATTTAGACTGTTGCCAGGGGCTGTAATCTGGTTACATGCAGGTGTTTTCCCACATGTTGTTTGTCCTTGTGCTTGCATGCCGCTTGGACTTCTGGGAACTTTTGCTTATAGTATATAAGGATTGAAGACCCAAGAGAACAGGGTTGGTGGTTGGTGGTTGTTGGTCGTTTGTTGATTGGTCATTGGTGCATTTGTTTCTTGGTTATTGCTTAGAACATCGGTTGGAGAAATTGGGTTCAAGGATAGACCAGGATCCAGCTCACTTTCAGATCCACACTTCGGACAGGCAAAAAGGGATGTGAATAGTTCTTCCTTTCTCTCTTTCTATCAAGGTCACCTACAAGGGTGGTAAAGATTTCATTCTTCCTTCTATCTTTCCTTTTTTCTTTCCTGAAATTGAAGGTAAAATCACAGTAGCTAACTGACACACAGGATTGCAATATATGATCTGAGATGGGAACCTAGGTCCACAAAAAATTTTCACTCACATAGTGAGTGATCAAAGAGCACCAGTCATATTAGCCAGAAGATGAAAGCCTAATGGATTGATGAAATGATAAAAACAAACTACGGCATATTCTTACAGTGGAATATGATTTGGTAATAAACACGAATGTTCCAGGGTGGCGGTGGCGCACACCTTTAATCCCAGCACTCAGGAGGCAGAGGCAGGCAGATTTCTGTGAGTTTGAGGCCAGCCTGGTCTACAGAGTGAGTTCCAGAAAAGCAGAGAAACCCTGTGTCAAAAACCCAAAATAAATAAATAGGAATGGAATACTGACACATGGTATAATGTGGATCAGTGCTGAAAACAGTATGCTACTGTTGGACCCCGAAGGCCCAAACTGGGACGCTGCACCCCCACAGATACTCACAGTCGGGGAATCGATGCAAATAGCAAGAGGGTTTATTGATCCAGCTAGCTGGGGCCGTCCCTACTTGCAGGAAAGGGCGGCCCAGAAAAACACACAGTGAGCCTTTTTATGCACAATTTAGACAGTTGCTGGGCACAAACCAAATTGGTACGAGTTGATTGGTCCCCGAACTGTTCTTTATTCTGATAGATTGGGGCCAGTTAACCTTTAAACTGATTGGTGTTGGCGTATAGCAAGGTCGCGGGCTCCTAAAAAGAATACAAGCTCAAGGTTCTAGTCTACGTGGGTGGGGGAAACTCCTTAGCCCAAGGTTGTGGGCCGTCTACGGGAGGGGCAAACTCTCTAGCCCAAGGCCGTCTTGTTTGTCTTAGAAAATGTTTTCTTACAGAAGTTGTTTTTAAGCTTCTGCCTGCAACTTGGGCCTAGTGTCAAGGGTCTCAAAGGGTCTCAAACCCCACACTACAATGAGAGGCCAGACAAAAAATACAACATATTGCATGCAGTGTCTACAATAAGCAGATCTATACAGACAGAAAGATTGCTTGGGACTTAGAAAGATGGGGACTGAGTGCCTGAGCGCATAAAAACTAAAGGATAAAGAGTTTCTTTTTTCTTGTTTTTTTTTTTTTTCAAGACAGGGTTTCATTTCTCTGTTATAACTCTGGCTGTCCTGAAACTCACTCTGTAGACCAGGCTGGCCTCAAACTCACAGATAACCGCCTGCCTCTGCCTCCTGAGTGCTGGGACTAAAGGCCTGTGCCACCATCACCCAACAAATTTCTTTACAAGATTTAAATGGTCTAAAATTGACCATTGTGAATATATATATTTAAAAAAAAAAAACCTGCAGCTGCAGGCTAGGCAGGCAGGACAGTCTCTCCTGACTTGCTGTTGAAATCTGAAGACACTCTGCAGCAGATTCCTTTTCTTAATGTTTTTGTCCTTGAGATTTCTGAGTGATTGTGCTCCAAGTCGGCAGTGATAAGTAGAACTCCAGGGAGCATAGCACTCAGGGGTTTGTTTCATCCCCCCTCCACGTGCTGAAGCTAAAACCCAAAGGTTTGTCCATACTGGGCAAGCACTGTACCACTGAATTACATTCTTATAGGTGTTTGCTTTTAGGTAGGGTCTTGCTGCCTGGAACTCAGCCTTCCTAGTGCTGATCTTAAGGACTGGAATATTATTTTGAATGAAACAATGGGGAAGAGAGTTTGAATAAGGAAATGGCATGATTTGACTTATATGGCTCAGTGAGTAAAGGCATTTTCCACCAAGACTGATGAACTGAGTTCAATCCCTGGGACTGAAGGGCTGTCCTCTGACTTCCACAATGTACTGTTGCTAACACTCACTCACACAGACACATCCACATATGTGCACACAAAGAAAAGTAAAAGAAATTTTAAGAGAAGGGACTACAGGTAGGCACGGGTAGAAGCAAAGACAATTTGGAGGGGTTGAGGTATATTTCAGTGATCCAGGTGAGAGGTCATGGTGGCTTGGATAAGCATGCAAGCAACAATCACAGGTAGAGAGGAATGTCACGGCAAGAAGTTGTGCTTTATTTATGGCTTGAAGACAGATTTGCTGACAGATGTATGGCCTATGACAGAAAAGTGAGAGCCTTCTGTGGTTTAGGATAGTTTTGACAGAGAAATCAGGGTAAAATCTGATCAGGAGAGTTCAAGGGAGAAGAATGGCAGAAAAATTAGAGATTGTGAACAAAAGAAAAGATTACATGTGTTAAACATAGAAGCAGTAGCAGCACATGCATGTGCTGATGGGGATGTTCTAATAAGCAGGAGCACAGAGTGATACGGGAGAAAGAGAAGGATTGCCACAGCCTGGTCTTTGGGAGGGGATGGAATTCAGTTTTCCTAGCCAGGAGCATAAATAAGTCACTCATCTCTGTTAAGTAGGAAGCAAGGTCAAAGTCAGCTGAAAGAATACACATAGAAGAGGAAAGGTGGAAAGTCTGAGGGGAGAGAGAGAGAAAAACAATGGCAACAAAAACCCTGTATTGCTAAATTTTCCCTGAGTTTATACCTGGGAGAAAGCTCTTTATTAAGTGGTGAGAACACAAGATATACAAAAGGAGGGGAAGGCAGATCGGACCCCTAGATGTTTGCAGTGAGACAGGAAGTACACCACAATTAACAATGATTATGGGATACAAGTAATTGGACATGTTGCCCAGAAGTGGACCCCACTGTGAGGTCTGTCGGTGCCTCCAGGAAGCAGTAGAGGAAGGAGCTTTCCTCCATCGTGCTTATTTGTTTTCTCCAAATGGAAAAGGGAATATGGAAAGTCAAGCTAAAAGAATATTTGTTTGTAGAATGTTTATGTTACTTACTTTTGTATTGCTGTAGTCAAAATACCTGACAGAGACAAGGGGAGGAGAGTTTGTTTAGGCACATGGTTTCCAAGAGATTTCAATCTTTTGTGGTGAGAAAAAGCATGTGTTTTAGCTACTTTTCTGTTGCCATGATAAAGCACCATGACGAAAACAAGTTAAGGAAGAAAGGTTTTATTTGGGCTTACAGTTCCAGAGGTTAGGAGTCCATCATGGTAGGAAAGCATGACAATGACAGAAGGCAGCAGGTATGGTGACAACTAAATGCTAAGAGCCTATATCTTAAACCTCAAGCATGAAGCAAACAGAGCAAACTAGAAGTAGGTGAGGATTTTTGCTCTCAAAGGCTGCCCCCAGTGACATACTATCTCCTAAACTTCCCCAAACAGTGCCACCAACTGCGAACCAACTATTCAAATACAAGAGTCTATTGGGGACGTTCTTATTCAAATCACTACAACATGGCTGCAAAAGCCTATGGCAGCTGTTTTCGTGGCCAGGATCAGGGAGTAGAGAGCACAGGACAGAACCAGGAATAAATATAACCTTCAAAGTCCCACCTCTAATGACCATGTCATCTGGGTTCTATCTACTAAAGCCTTCACAGCTTTCCAAAACAGCACCATCAGCTGGGGAACAAGTGTTCAACCATGAGGTTTTGAGGGACCATCTCAGCTTCAAACCATAACAGTTCCCTAATCTCTGAATGGCTGGATGGCTGGTCTAGTACCTCTATCAAAATAAGATGAGTATGCTGGATTAGATAGTGCACACTTTAATCCCAGCACTCGGGAGGCAGAGGCAGGCCTCTCAAATCTCTAAGAGTTTGAGGCCAGTCTGGTCTACAGAGTGAGTTCCAAGACAGCCAGGACTACATAGATGAGACCCTGTCTCAAAAACAAACAGACAAGCAAACCTGGAATGAGTATGGCAGTATGGTGGTGCAATGAGGAAGGAGAGACCTGGTGCAAACATGTGCAGGCCCTGTGCACGCTGCTTCAGTCCATGTGAATTCATATGAGTTTTGCTTATTTGATTTAGAGGGCCTTGTTCTCTTCTCTTTAAATTGCCCGGTATCAGGCATTTTGTTATAGCAGCACAAACAGACGAAGACACTTAACTAACTCAAAAACTCTAAATGCAGGGGTCAGCAAGCTGTGTTTTAGAAAGGTCATTGCAATTCTTGTAAATGTTTGTGAAACACTGCTTGAAGGCTCCTGGCTTAGTTTCTGTCTGCTCTTATCCCGTACTGCCACCTATTGGGCAAGCTCTTCCACATGCTGTGAGGTAAATGAAACCTATTAAAAAGAAAAGGGAACTAATTTCCTTGTATTTTTCTCTTCTATACAACTTTACAAATCAAAATAAGAAAAGAAAGTTTATAAGCCTTTGTATGAAAACATTAATCTCACAGTATATTTGGAGCTTTAAAAAAAAACTTTTGCTTGTTTGTTTATTCATTTATTTAGTGTGTGTGTGTGTGTGTGTGTGTGTGTGTGTGTGTGTGTGTGTGTGAAAACAGCTTGCTGAAATCGGTTGTCTCCCTCCACCACATGAGTCCCAGGAATTGAATTCAGGTCATCAGGCAGATGAAACAGACAAGACCAATATTTAGAATTAATAACATCTCAGGATTAGTCATTCCTTGTTTTATATGCTTAAGCTATTTCCAGTTTTCAGTAGTCATAACTAATGATGGAGTGAATACTTCTGTATTCTGTATTCTGACTGGGGATAGTTATTTCTTTGGGATTATAATATCCAAACTAAAATTACTTGTATGTGTATCTGTACATCATGAACACAGTACCTGCTGAGGCCAGCAGAGGGCAACGGGCCCATGGAACTCAAGTTACAGACAGTTGTGAGGCACCATGAAAATGCTGGGAATTGAACCCAGGTCCTCTGGAAAAGTATCCAGTTCTCATACACACACACACACACACACACACACACACACACACACATACGTATACATATATATACACATATACACACATATATACATATGTGTACATATGCATACATATATATACACACACATATATACATATGTATGTATATGTATGTGTGTATATATATATATAATTTATGTTTCCTTCTCTCATATAATACATCCCTACCCCTATCCTCCCTCCCACCATTCCTCCCAGCTCCCCACTTTTCCCTTTTCCCTGATATCTACCCCTACCCCCACACTCCCACTTCCACTCAGAACAGAGCAGGCATCTCAGGGTTACCACCCAAACAGGGCATAACAAAATGGAACAAGGCTGGACACGAGCCACTACATCAAGGCTGGACAAAGCAGCCTAGGAGGATGAAAAGGGTTCCAAGGGCAGGAAGAAGGGTCAGAGACACCTTACGCTCACACTCCAACTTCTAGGAGTTCTACAAGAACATCAATCCAGACAACCATTGGCCTAGGAGGATGAAAAGGGTCCCAAGGGCAGGAAAAAGGGTCAGAGACACCTTACGCTCACACTCCAACTTCTAGGAGTTCTACAAGAACATCAATCCAGACAACCATTGGCCTAGGAGGATGAAAAGGATCCCAAGGGCAGGAAAAAGGGTCAGAGACACCTTACGCTCACACTCCAACTTCTAGGAGTTCTACAAGAACATCAATCCAGACAACCATAAGATATATGTAGGGAACCATGGAAGGCCTCATGTCTATCCCTTCAGTCTCTGTGAGCTCCCTAAGAATCCTGGTCAGTTGACTCCGTGGCGCTTGTTTTCCTGGTGTACTCAACTCCTCAGGTCCTCACAATCCCTCCTCCCCTTCTTCCATGGGGTTCCCCTAACCTTAACTCTAACCATAACCCTAACCCTAACCCTATTTTGACCCTGGGCCTCTGCATTTGCTCCCATCAGCTAGCTGCTGGAGGAAGTTTTTCTGATGAAGATTGGGCTAGGTGCCAGTCTATGAGTACAGACAATTAGAAATTGTCTTCTGGCTGTCTAGTCTCTAATTCCTGGCTAGTCCTGAAGTGTCAGGCATGAACTCCCTCCCTTGACATGGGGTTCTGCCCTTCCTTTGTCCCAGCAGATTCTGCCAGCAGGATAGGTTATAAGTCGAAGTTTTTATGGCTGGGATAGTGTCCCAGTCTGGAAGCCTTTATCTAGTTACAGAAGATGGCTTGTTTAGGCTCCCTAGTTCCCCATTACTAGGAGTCCTTGCTAGAGTCACCCTCACAGATTCCGGGGAGTTTCCACTGCACTAGGTCTCCAGATCATCCCCTAAATGTCCCCAAATTCTGGCCATCTCTCCCTATATTCTCCCGCTCCATTCTTCCCCAACCTGACCTCTTCTGTTCCCATTCCCATCCTGCCCCTGTCCACCTACACCATCTGTTCTGTTTCCCCTTCCCAGGGAGATGCCTGTGTCCCACTGGGCCCTCCTTGTTGCACAGTCTCTCTGGGTCTGTGGATTATAGTATAATTGTCCTTTACTTAAAATCTAATATCCACTCATAAGTGAGTACATAACATGTTTGTCTTTCTAGATTTGGGTTATCTTGCTCAAGGCAATTTTCTTCTAGTTCCATCCATTTGCCTGCAAATTTCATAAGGTTGTTTTTAAATAGCTGACTAATACTCCACTGTGTAAATGTACCACATTTTCTTTATCCATTCTTTGGTTGAGGGACGTCTATGTCGTTCCCAATTTCTGGCTATTATGAATAAAGCTTCTATGAAAATATTCAGCAAGTGTCCTGGTAGGATGGAGCATCTTTTAGGTAAATGTCCAGGGGTGGTATAACTGGATCTTGAAGTAGACTAATTTCCAATTTCCTGAAGAATCACCATATTAATTTCCATAGTGGCACTCCCACCAGCAATGAAGAAGAGTTCCCCTTGCTCCACATCCTCACCAGCATGAGCTGTCCTTTGTGCTATTGATCTTAGCCATTCTGACAGGAGTTAAGATGGAATCTCAGAGGAGTTCTGATTTACATTTCCCAGATGGCTAGGGAGATTGAACATTTCTTGAGGTGTTTCTCAGTCATTTGAGATTCCTCTATTGATCATTCTCTGTTTTGATCTGTACTCCATTTTTAGTTGGATTATTTGTTTTGTTGATGTCTAGTTTCCTGAGTTCTTTATATATTTTGGATGTTAGCCTTCTATAAGAAGTGGAGTTGGTGAAAATCTTTTCCCATTATGTAGGCTGTCGTTTTGTCTAATTGGCAGTGCCCTTTGCCTTACAGAGGCTTTTCAGATTTATGAGGTCCCATTTATTAATCATTGATCTTAGTGCCTGGGCTATTGGTGTTCTGTTCAGGAAGTTGTCTCTTATGCCAATGAGTTCCAGGCTATTCCCCACTTTCTCTTCCATTAGGTTCAGTGCATCTGGTTTTATTTTGAGGTCTTTGATCCACTTGGACTTGAGTTTTGTACAGGATTATAAATATGGGTCTATTTGCATTCTTCTACATGCAGACCAGCACCATTTGTTAAAGATGCTTTCTTTTTTCCACTGTGTATTTCTGGCTTCTTTATCAAAAATGAGGTGTCCATAAGTGTGTAGATTTATATCTGGATCTTCAGTTTGTTTCCATTGATCCATGTGTCTGTTTTTATGCCAATACCACGTGGTTTTTATTACTGTGGCTCTGTAGTACAGTTTGAGATCAGGAATGTTGATACCTCTGGAAGTTCTTGTATTTTTCAGGATTATTTTAGCTATCCTGGGTTTTTTGTTTTGATTCCATATGAAGTTGAGCATTGTCCTTTCGAGGTCTGTGAAGAATTGTATTGGGATTTTGATAGGGATTGCAATGAATCTGTAGATTGCTTTTGGTAAGATGGCCATTTTTACTATGTTAATCCTACCAATCCAGGAGCATGAGAGATCTTTCCACCTTTAATTTCTTTCTTCAAAGACTTGAAATTTTTGTTATGCAAGTCTTTTGCTTGCTTGGTTAGAGTTACCCCAAGATATTTTATATTATTTGTGGCAATTATGAAGGATATTGTTTCTCAGCCCATTTGTCATTTATATTCAGGAGGGATACTGAGTTGATCTTGTAGCCAGTCAATCACTTCACTAAAGTTGTTTATCAGCTGTAGGAGCTCCCTGGTCGAGTTTTGGGGTCACTTATATATACTATTATGTCATCTTCAAATAAGGATACTTTGATTTCTTCCTTTCCAATTTGTATCCCCTTGATCTCCTTCTGTTGTCTTATTTCACTGGCTAGAATGTCAAGTACTATATTGAATAGATATGGAGGGAGTGGACAACCTTGTCTTGTTCTTTATTTTAGTAGAATTGTTTCAAGTTTCTCTCCATTTGATTTGATGTCAGGTGTGGGGCTTGCTGTGGATTGTCTTTACTATGTTTAGGATGGCCCTTGTATCCCTAATCTCTCCAAGAGTTTTATCATGAAGGGCTGGTGGTTTTTTGTTGAAAGATTTTTCAGCATCTAGTGAGATGACAGTGCATTTTTTTTCTTTCATTTAGTTTATATGGTGTATTATGTTGACTGATTTTCATATGTTGAACCATCCCTGCATCTCTGGGATGAAGCCTACTTGTTCATGGTGGATGATCTTTTTGATATGTTCTTGGGTTTGGTTTGAAAGTATTTTATTGAGTATTTTCACATCTATGTTCATAAGGGAAATTAGTCTGTAATTCTGTCAGATACAACTAAATTCTTCACCTAAGAAAGATTGTGGCCCTCATCAATGGAAGACACAGGCTCACATGGCAGCCACAGTGCTCCTGTGTGACTAATTCCTCTACCAGTTAGGCCTACTGGAAAACCACCGCCACTCAGGGTGTTCCCAGGAGGATTTTCCGGAAAGAGGTAAGTATACAATCAAACACTGCAAGCAATATATATATTACAAGCCAGGGCTGGAGAGGTGGCTCAGGCTCGATTGTTAAGAGCTCATACTGTTCTTGCAGAGGACCTGGGTTTGCTTCCCAGTACACATACAGGCAAAACACCCATACATAAAATAAAATAATTTTTAAGAAAAGAAACATCTGAGGGGCTGAAGAGATGGCTCAGCAGTTAAGAGCACTGGCTGCTCTTCCAGAGGTCCTGAGTTCAATTCTCAGCATCCACACTGTGGCTCTCACAATTGTCTATAAGTGTTGCCCCCTGGAATCTTCTGGTGTGCAGATATACATGTAGACAAAACACCTATATACATACATAAATAATTTTTAAAAGAAAAGAAACATCTGAATTTAAAAAAAAAAAAATAGATTAAAATGAAACCTCCGGAGACCTCCTCATTATGAGCATCAAGATTTTAAAGAACACTGTTATTAAATATTGCGATGATTCAAGGTGAATGTATGCTAAAGTTCCTTGCTCTGCTTCAAAACTATAAAATTGATATTGCTTCAGAAGATACTCAGGAATGTATTTTAAAAAAATAGGAACTAGGGCTGGAGAGATGGCTCAGTGGTAAAGAGCACTGCCAGAGGTCCTGAGTTCAATTCCCAGTACCCACATGGTAGCTCACAACCATCTATAATGGGATCAAATGCTCTCTTCTGGTATGCAAGTGTATATGCAGACAAAACACTCGTATAAATAAAATAAATATTTTTTTTAAAAAACAGGAACTACCTTAGTAGTTCATGTCTTTAATTTTAGCACAGAGCAGACAAAGGGAGGCAGATTTTTGTGACTTGAGGCCAACCTGATCTACATAGTGAGTTCCAGAATATCCAGAGATATATAGAGAGACCTTGTCTCAAAAAATGAAATAAAATAAATTTTAAATTTTTAAATATAACAAAAACAGAGAACTAGAAACCAAGAAGAAATTCCTGGTTATAGTGAGAGGTTTAGTGCATTGGTTTCACAGAGATAGCGAAGTCCAAAATTTCAAACTCATCGGGAAAACTCAAGTGGAAGAATAAGGAACAGCAGCCCCATTCACAGTGGGGGAGCTGAGCCCCTGAGCTTATGCTCACCAGTTAAATTCACATTTGGCAAGCTGAAAGGTTCTTCTTTTCTAGCTAGAAGCAAATGTCTCACCTGTGTCAAAGGAAACTGCAGGAATGTTTGCAGGGTAACCACAGGGATACATTTCATTTGAGCTCCTGGTCCCAAATGGTGATGGTCTCCTGAGCCACTGCATTTTGTCCTGGGCATACTGGGATGAAGCAATCACATAACTGCTTTCCAGGGATGAAGGAAAAGAGGGAAGAAGAGATGGATGGTGGGAAGGAGGGAGAGAGGGAGAGAAAGAAATGGAGCAGGCTTCTGTGTTAGATGAACACTCAACAACAGTTACAAAGCCCTCATTGAAACTGAAAAGCACTAAAAAGATAACAAATCTCACATGTATGAAGATTTACATAAAAGAAACTAGGAATGATAGAGCAATCTGGAAAAGACTTTTAAATAAGTGCATTGAAAATTAACAAACCAAAGCAGGTGGTTATGGTTTAAGAACAGGAGAAACACTTGGAATTTTTAATGATTTACTTATATTTTATGTATGTGTTTTGCCCACATATATGTCTGTGTACCATGTGTTGGGGAAGTTTATTTCTAGTTGTGTTTATAATAATTGTTCCATGCATTGTTGGGGGAAGGGCTGCCTAAGCCTTAGCAGTTTGTGTTACCTGCAGGTGTTGATTTTACTTAAAAGATTGCTTTCTCATGACCTGCACCTGCTCACTACTCTCTGGCAAAGCCAATGTGGAAGAGCAAAGTTGCTATGGAGGAATTTTACTAGACCCCCTCTCCTACAATCTCAGGCAACAAAGAGGCAGTACTTCCCTTAGGTCTGAGTTCCCCCACCATAAAGGTGACATAGCTCAGTTGCTAAAGGATTGTGGGATAAGACTTGCAGTTTCCTTCATTTTGCAAATAGGCCTTTGGATGAGAGGGCAGAGTTTTTGTAACACCTGAGGAGCTTCTGTATCAATAAAAACCCCTGAGATCAGACAATAGGGTTCCACTGTCCAGGTGGTGCTTGCCATGACAGGTGGTTCCCTCTGCTGAGGTCTGGCAGAGTTTGCATATAAGAAAATGCCCCCTTGTCTTCTTTGCTGAGCTACACAGTAGCTATCAGCTACAATCATGACCATGCCTGGTACCAGCCCTTCCCCTTTCTCTCTAACAAACTGGAGAGATGGCTCAGCAGTAAAGGACACTTTCTGCTCTTGCAGAGAACCTGGCTGGGTTCAGCATCCACATATAGTGGCTAACAACCATCTGTTACTCCAATTCCGGGAGATCTGAGTCCCTCTTCTGACAGGCACATGGTACACATACATACACACAGGCAAGCACACATAAAATAACACATATTAAAATATAGGTAAATAAAATAAAGTATATAGGAAAGTGTGAATAGGGTCTATACAAATACAGTCTTATTTTCCATGTGGGACTTGTGGTAATTTGAATGAGAAATGTCCCCCATAGTCTTTGGCATTTGAATGCTTGGTTCCCAGTTGGTGGTATTGTTTGGGGAGGCTTGAGCAGCGTGATCTTGTTGGGGAAAATGTGACACTGGAGGTGGACTTTGAGAATAGAAAGACACAAGCCAGCCCAGCCGGGAGGTGGTGGCATGTGCCTTTAATCCCAGCACTCTTGAGGCAGAGGCAGATGAATCTCTGAGTTAAAAGCCATCCTGGTCTACAGAGCAAGATTCAAGACAGCCAGGGCTACACAGAGAAATCTTATTTTGAAAAAAAATAGATAGATAGATAGATAGATAGATAGATAGATAGATAGATAGATGATACATAGATAGATAGATAGATAGATAGATAGATAGATAGATAGATAGACCCATATCTAGTTCATACCCTGTTTCATGCTTCTGGTTGGAGATGTGAGCTGTTAGCTTCTGCTCCAGCCTCCATGCCTGTTGCTTACTGCCATGCCTCCCTGCCATGACAGACTCTGTCCCTCTGGAATCCTGAGCCTGAGTAAATTATTTCTCTAGAAGTTGCTTTGGTAATGGTGTTTTATCACAGCAATAAAACAAACTAATACAGGGCTCAAGCATCCATGGATTTTGTTATCCAAGGAAATCCTAAAATCAGTCCCCCCCTGAAGAACAACTGTAATAACACAATAATGTCCTATCAAGTTTAATACACATGTCTGCAGAGGCATATAGTTCAGGAAAGGGTGTATAAATAGAATAATGTAGGGTCCTTGTATTGTCTGAGAAGTAGGCAAATGCCAGTTAACATTAGACCATGTTCCTAATGCTGCGACCCTTTAATATCATTCCTCATGTCGTGGTGACCCCCAACCACACAATTATTTTGTTGTTACTTCATAACTGTAATTCTGCCACTGTTATTAATCCTAATGTAAGTGTCTGATATGCAGATGGTCTTAGGCAACTCCAATGGGGTCATGACCCATAGATTGAGAACCACTGTTTTAGGAAATCAAAGATGCCTATTATAATCTCTATTACAGCTACAAACCAGCAGTCTTACTCCTGGGTACATGCCTAAGAGAAATGTGTGAACATTTATACCAATAGGGAAATGCAAGAACACTCAAAGCAGCTGCAGTGGAGACAGCCCCAGAGGTCGATAATTTGCAATGTACTTAAGAAATGGAAGAAAACCAAGCCAAGGCACTCCAGAGCACCTCTGCAGCTGGTAAAAATGGACAGTTTTCCCCCCAGCACAGCCTTGGGAATGAGTAGACTTGCTTCACTCCATTTAGGATTAAAGGATTAAAAGTTCCAGAAGAATGAGTCACCCTCACATACTTTAGACAACATGCTGGCACCCTGGCTCCATCACAGAGATTAGAGGAAGAATCTGCCAGATGGCGCCTTCAGGGGCCTCTTCAGTTTCTGTAGTGGGAGTTCTGCCAGATTCTGGATTTATCATTCCACTGAGATTGCACACACCCTGGGAACTGCCCAGGAGCAGTCGTGCCTGTTCTAAGAAAGGATGAATGAATGAATGTTAAGTGGTAACCCCCTCTCCCACAAAACTCCATAGTTTCAGGTCTGTCTTCTCATATACATATGTCCAAGTACTCTATTGTCTAAAGTGATGTGATTCCTCCTAGCAATGTAAAGTAGACTCATGTTTCTCGACATTTCCCCAGTTTCCACATCTAGTTCCAAGATAAAGATCTGTTTAGATCTGATCTGTTCTAATTCCATTGCAATGCTGTAACCTGAGGTCCACACAGTGAATTTGTCCATCTTTATCTATATGGAGAAAAAAGAGTCAAAAAGATGAGAATTTTTTTAAACATGCAAGCATACATATTCGGGGGAAATTGAGTTTCACAGGGTTCAGCCACCCCGTGACCACGTGGCACAGGAACACACTCTAAGAGCTTTTAAGTGGTTGCTCGGCTAGAGCCTTTATTTTTGAAGCTTGCTTTCCATGACACAATCCTAAATTCTGTTAACTTGCAGATGTGAGGTGTCAAAACCCTAATCTCTAAGGGCCTATGCCCTTCATGGTCCTGCCTGGCCAAAAATAATCTAGTAGTTTTCCATTGCCTTTCAAACAGAGGGACCCCCCTGACTTCTAACCCCATCCTCAACATATTTTGCATCAGAGACAAGGCTCTACCTTTCCACGTGGCCTTCCTGCTCTTGACTTGCTGGCCTACTGGATAAACCCAGTGACTCCCCGTGGATTAGTAGCCTGGCTGAAACCAGCAGCTCTTCACCATCCCAGAGGGAAAGTCAGGCTGCATGTAAGCTCAGTTTCCCACAAGCTGTCCCAGTGCTGTCAACGCCAGCCAGCTGATGTTCTTAGAATGGGTATGGGACTTCCCTGAGTAGTTGGCACCAAGGTTGAAATCCCACTCCCTGTTCCCCACCCTCACACAGACACACTAAACTGCTCTCACAGGAGCACTAGAGAAAAGGGGAGGACCTGCCAATAGATGCATGAACAGGGGATTGCAAGCTAAAAACAACAAGAAATCATGTTTCACTTACTAGACTGGAAAACTAGGACATCCCAGCAAGACTTAAAGCTAATGGCACTTTCGTTACTGCAGGAGGTATATGTTGGCATGCCCATTTTGATGAGCCACTTGACAATGTGTCAAAGACTTTGAAATGTACATATTATATGATCGAAGATATCTGCCCTAGAAAAACACTCTGGAACAGATAGGTGGAATGTGTTCAACCAAAGCATTGGGGAGGGTGAGGAGAACCTAGAAACACTCCAAAGGTCACCCATAAGAAAACAGCAGAATGTAGGGTTCCCATTTGATAGTTACCTAAGACAGAAGTGTGTTTCGAGCCCCTGGCTTTTGTAACCTGATCTCCAAATGGACATCTCATGATTTCTGTCACAGTCTGTCTGAAACTAGATGAGATGGGTAAGTGGAAAAAAACGAGGGGGAAAAGTGAATGTTATGGCAAGAGGGGATCGGATTGCAAAAATAAACACATGCATTTGCTTTGGGTGTGGAAAGATTGACTCCAAATTCATAAGAGCAGGCAAGGAGAGTTGGGGAGAAGAGGGCCATAGGATCAGGTTACTGTCAAAGAGGATTCTATTTATAACACACTTATTTCATAAAGAGAATGTGTTTGTGTTATATTCTTACAACTACAAATTAATCTAAAAATAATGTGTGCTGCTCTGGAAAGTATGCTTAACATTAAAATGCTCATTTGCACGATGTATGATAATGATTTGCCTTTTTATTCAGTTTAGTGTTTTGAAAGAGTAATAGCTCTGGTTGGCCTAGTACTCACTACTATAGCTTGGGCTGGTCTCAAATTCACAATCCTCCTGCCTCAGCCTCCCAAGTGCTGGCATTTCAGATGTGTAATACCATGCTCAGCTAGACTTACCTTTTGAGATTGACTCTTCACAAGAACACAGAATATGAATGACTCTTGAAGTTTCTAGAATCACTCCTCTTGAAAGGCTAAGTCTCGTAAGTTAAATAAGTAAGTATAAAGGAAAGTCTTCCCTGAAGTCAAATTCAAACGGAACTCCTAGAAAAACTTTTAAAATTTTTGTCTAAATAAGTTAGCTGATAGTGGTCCATGGATTAGCTATTTGTGGTAACTGCATAAGAAATAATTGTAAATGTATTAGAGCAAAATAATGTAATTTTCTCAGTCTCTGTGACTCAAATATTAGGGTCTCTCACTGCAGGGTTACCATCAGAGTACTGCCAAGGGTTATGGTCTCATCCAAAGGCACAACGAAAAAAAAGTTTCAAGTTCACTTATATAGCTGTTAGCTGGATATTGTTTCTCAGAAGTCACTGGACTCAGGGTATTGATTTCCCCAGGAGCCTCTGTTTCTTATGGATTGATGAATAGAACTGGCTTTTCTCAGCCATGGACATCTTCATAAAATAGGTAGCAACAGGACAGCTAGCCCTTGTAATAGTACACCTACTGTAGTAGCTCACCCAAGGAAGACAAGGAGGTATAATCATAAGTGCAAACTCTGTCAGACCTCAGCAGAGGAAACCACGATCATGGCAGGTGCCATACTCAACAGTCGAACCCTGAACATCTGAACTCAGGTGTTGTTATTGATCCAGAACTTCTCAGGTGTTCTACTGATTTTAAAGGCATGAAAAAGTCATAGCAGTTGGAGCCCAGATTGAAGGGATCATGTAAAGAAATTGAGGCTTGGCACCATGAAAAAAGCCCAGGAGAGGCTATTGGTGAAAGTGATGACCAGTTGCAGCAGGGAACCCCAGTGTTCTGAAGATGCCAGTACCATGGGATGACCACCAAGAACAGCAGCAGCAGTGGAATGGAGCCACCCAGAGCCTGGAGGACAAGCTATGTGTGCTGCAGAGGGCAGAGCCAAAGAAGTGATCTGAGCCTTTTGGAGGAGCTCAGAAGATCGTGAGTGAATTCCAGATAATTGGACACTGATAATGTTTCTCTGCTGTCCAAAGACATGGTGAAAAGCTTGATAGATGTTTGGTATCATTTGGTCCTGTGCATCCTGACAAGCCTTGTTATTGTTCCTCTTGTAAATAGTTTTGCCGGTGTAGTGTTAAATTTTGTTGTAGAGATGAAGCAATTTTTTGTATTATACAGAAAAGGGAAAATTTTGTGGAAGTTTAGTTTTAGTTATGTATAAAATAATTGTTTTATGCAATGTTGGGTGAGGGGCTGCCTAGGTCTTGGTGTTTTGTTTTGTCTGCAGGTGCTGGAATTATGTGCGGGATGTTTGATTGCTTGTGATCTACATGTGGTATCAGTAGAACACCTGAGGAGTTCTGAATCAATAAAAACACCTGAGCTCAGATGCTCAGGGTTCCACTGTCCACCATAGCACCTGCCATGATGGTGGTTCCCTCTGCTGAGGTCTGGCAAGGATTCCACATATGAATACACCTCTGTGTCTCTCTTGGTGAGCCCACACAGTAGGTGAAATGCTACAACATAGCTACACACACATAGCCCCGTCAAAACAAGCAAGAAACAATTCAGGGGCCAGACAGAAGTCTTCATTTTTTTAAAATCTGATCTCAGAAAGGACATCTCATGACTTTTAGCATGTTGGGTTCATTAGAGGTAAGTCATTAGTGTAGTCCACACCCCAGGCCTGCTGGGATCACTGGAATGCAGTCCAGAAACTTCCTGCCACAGCCTCATGGGAATGTTGCACTCTGCTCATGCTGTTAAAATGGAGCCTATGGGATGGGTAGAAGAGAATACCCTACGAAAAGAGGAAATATTAGCACCCAGATGCACATGAAAAAGAATTCCTGGTGCTGCTAGAGAAAATGACTACTGGTCAATCCCCTGTGAGCTGACACCTACCTGTTCAGAACAGCAGACTCTGGGAATAAAACTGACACCAAACATTCTAGTCAATGGGAATAACTAGACAGAGGTGATTCATTGCAAAAAGATACACTTCCACTACCATTCTTAGTGATTGGTATGATTTTCCTTTCTAAATAGTCACAGATTTGGACATAGTGACAAGTTATACCATAACAACATGTACACTTTTTTGCATGATCCTATATTGCCTGGAAAGCAGCCATTTTAAAGGAAAAGCCCTGTCAGATAACATTACAATTGATGAATTAAAAAAACATTGTACTATTTGTGCCTAATAAAATGCTATGCTTCCCCTCCATAGGTGCACTATTCACAATGCATTAGCTGTCAACTTTCAACCCTTTCTTCCTGTTATAAATTAAAATATCTAAGCAGTTATAAATATTAAAAACCTTCTAAAGGTCAAGTATGCAACAGATTAGTGGGCCAGGAAATCAATTTGGTAGGTTGTGATAAATGTTTTGTCTCACAATGAAAAAAAAAATATATATATATACATACATGAATTTACCATTACAACCATTTTAAGTTACAACTCAGTGGTATTATGTATATTTCAAGTGTTATTTAACCATCACCATTATCTGTTTTCAGAACATTCTCATTATCCCAAACAGAAACTGTAGCTAAGCAAAAATTTCCTATTATTCCTCCCTCATGACCCCCCATGCCCACCCCCTGATAGCCTCCTTTTTGAGTTGGGGAGAGGGTTGTGAAATTTTGTTGTGACAAGGTTTCGCTCTGCACCCCAGGGCTGAATTTCACTGTGTGGCCCAAGTTAGCTTTTAATTCACTGCAATCCATTTGCCTCACCCTTCTGAGTGCTGAGACTAGAAGTGTGCCTCTGGCGGTCTCTGATCTGTTTTTTGTTTTGTTTTGTTTTGTTTTTTTGTCTCTATTTCATGTAATTAGAATAATGCTATTTGTCCTTTCTCACATCTGGCTTGTTTCATGTAGCAGGACATTTCCAAGTTAATTAACATTGGACAACATATCAAAACTTCATTGTTAACAATATTCCAGCATATGGAAAGATCCCATTTCTTAATCCATTCATTCGTCCACCATTTGAATTATGCATCCTTTTCAGCTACTGAGAGTAATGCTGCCATCAATGTTGGCACACAAGTACCTTTTTGGGGCCTGGCTTCAATTCTTTGGGTATCTACCTACTGGATCACATGGCAATTCTGTCTTTTTTAGAGCCAGGGAACTGTTTCCCACCGCAGCTGTACCATCTTACATTCCTACCAGCAGTGCCTGGGGCTTCCAATTTCTCCATGTCCTTCCAAACACTCGTTATCTCCCATGCTTTTGGAAGATGGCCATCCTAGTGAGTATCAAGTGGGATCTCACGGTGGCTTTGATTTGCATTTTCTTATTGTTGAGCATCTTTCTGTTTGTCTGTTGACCATTTACATATCACCTTCAGAAAAATGTCTATTTAAGTCTTTGCTCATTTTTAAATTGCATGGTTGGCTTGCTTGTCGTTGAGTTCTTTCTTTTTCTTCTTTTTTACTGAAGAAATTTTTTTCATACAATATATTCTAAAC
The DNA here is from genome assembly GCA_026225945.1 of Cricetomys ansorgei. Classification (NCBI taxonomy): domain Eukaryota; kingdom Metazoa; phylum Chordata; class Mammalia; order Rodentia; family Nesomyidae; genus Cricetomys; species Cricetomys ansorgei. The sequence goes on from JAMJFZ010003399.1 coordinate 1,322,404, forward strand.
ACAGTGTCCCCTCCCCCAGCTCCTACCAGAACATGGAAGGTGGGGAGGATCTAGAAGTTGATTTATTTCTATGTTTTGTATATTAACTCTTATCAGACCTATGATTTGCTAATATTTTTCTCATTTTATGAGATGTCATCTCTCTCTCTCTCTCTCTCTCTCTCTCTGTCTCACACACACACACACACACACACACACACACACATGCCTTGACCTTTCAGTGTAACAGAATGACCCTGAACTTCTGAACCTCCTGCCTACATGTAGCCAGTTTCTGTGATGAGGAGGACTGGACCCAGGACCTTGTACATGCTAGGTAAGCATTCCACTAACTGAGCTACAACCCCAACTTTTCAGTCTCTTGATAATGTCCTTTTCACAACAGGTTTTAATTTCTATTAAATCCAGTTCACTTATTTCTTTGTAGCAGGTTGCTGTCATGCTTGTTTACCCTCTGGCTCAGAAAAGAAAAAAGAAAAATAGGAAGAAAGAAAAATATTCACCACCCTTGTTGGCGGCCTGAACCTGGAAGAGCAGGAGCTGATAGTGAGTTGGACTAACATCCCAACTCAATATCCCCAGACCTAATTCCCTCCTCCCTCTCCAGGCCTCAACCAATATATACTCCGAACAATGTTCCCAGAAGTCTAAGCTGTACTCTGTCACAAAGGCAAGCTGCACTTGGCAAAATTATGCTTTTTCGTAGACACACATAAAGAAATCATAGCCATTGGTAATGAATAGTCTAAATCAAACTCACTCTCATCCACTGCCCATGAGATGGGCACAAAAACCATTCTGTGTTCTTAGACAGACCAACATCACAAAACTCCTTCAAAATGTCTCACTACATTTCTTTTGTTTCTTGTGTTTTTTGTATCACATTTAGATAAATAGGTGACTTAAACACAATTTTAAAAAATCACAGTTGACCACACAGGTTAAATATTAATGAAGCTCTTGTCTCAGCTATATGTATATGTGATCTGTGCATCATAGAATACATTTTCATGATGAACTGCAGTTGCTTTGATAGGTCACAGTAAAAAAAAATATGTGAGACGTTCATTGATGCAGAGCAATTCCCTACCACAAACTTGAGTATTCCCCATCTCCCCTGTACTTAAACATAAGAGTTCATATTGACAGGAAACTTATTCCCTCTCAAGACAGCCTCCTGGCATCCAATAAAAATTGTAAACTTATCAGAAGCTCTTCAATCTCTTCCAAAAGCCCAAAATTACAGAAAAAAATTTATATCCACAACCACTAGAAAGCAAAAAGTTCCAAACCAGAGGTATTGAAGCACTCTTAAAGAGAAAATTACAAAGCAAGATGTAATCTGTGAGCCACGTGTGCAAGGTAGGAAAGGAGGGCTGGCAAGTCTGAAAGCAGTGACTTCGAGAAACACGAGAGGGTCATGGCAGACTTCTAGGTTAATTTGAAGATGATATGCAAATATCTCTCTCTCTCTCTCTCTCTCTCTCTGTGTGTGTGTGTGTGTGTGTGTGTGTGTGTGTGTGTGTGTGTGTGTCTAAAGCTTCCCCAGGAGCGGAGAGTCCGCACAAGCTGTCAACATCTTCCATCCAGCCCCTATAATTCTTAAAAGTTCCCCTGCACCCAGACAGCACCACAGTCACACAGGCGAGATCTCTCAAACACTGAGAGGGAGCACACAGTTGAGAATGAAGGAAGATCTAGGACACTCTCAGCCATCAGAGAGACACCAAGTTCAGTCAAACACAAGAAATACCAGCATTGCCATTGCTGCTTAAGGAAGGACAGCTTTGTGTGTTTTCCCCATTGCAGCCCACTGTGAGGAACCTGCCCCAGTTCAAGGCTGATAGGATCATAGAGAGTTTTTCCCCTAGCACTGAAAAAAATTAAAGCTGGTATGATTGCATATACTTGTTATCCCAATACTTGGAGGCTGACTCAGGAAAATTGTGAGTGTGAGAAGAGCCTACATTTACGCAGTAAATTCCAGGCGAGCTTGGGCTATAGAGTCATACTTTGTCTCAAAAGCAACAAAGCAACAACAAAGTATAACTAAAAGATTAAAAGAAGGAATGAAATCTTTGGACATAACTAGGCCCAAAATACATGGATGGCTGTGGCAAGTGATCCCCTGGATCCTTCTGCTTCATTTCCATACATGAGGAGAACCAAATGGCATCCAGTACAACTGGCAGCCTGTGACAAAAGACATGAATACTGAGGCCCATAGATGGTTAGAAGGCTTTAGGATGCAAAGATGCAAGGTTGGAAAAGGTGACTCTTGACTGGGTGGGCATGGTGGCTGTCTTAGTTAGGGTTACTACTGATGTGATGAAACACCACGGACCAGAAGCAACTTGGGAAGGAAAGGATTTATTTGACTTGCATTTCCACATTATTGATCACCATCAAAAGAAATCAGGGCAGAAACCTGGAGGCAGGAGCTGATGCAGAGGCCACAGAGGGGTGCTGCTTACTGGCTTGCTCCCTATGGTTTTCTCAGACTGCTTTCTTATAAGAAAGAACCCAGGACCATCTGATGGAAATGACACCCCTCACAATGGGCTGGGGCCTCCCCAATCAATCACTAATTAAGAAAATGCCTTACAGGCTTGCCTACAATGCAATCTTAAAGAGGTATTTTCTCAATTGAGGCTACCTTCTCTCAATGACTGTAGCTTGTGTCAAGTTGACATAAAACCAGCCAGCACAGTGACTCACACTTGTAATCCCAGGAGTTGGGAGGCTGAGGCAGTAGTCAGTGGGCGAACACACACGTGTGAACACACACACATCTAACTGTGTGCTTGCTAGGCTAAGGACTAAGTGTTCATGCTTCATCTTTTCCCTCTCCAAATCTCCTCGAAAGTTCTTTTTCCCAAGTAAAAGACAAAGAGAGAAGCTGGACATGGTGGTGCATATTTTTGATCCCAGCACTAAGAACCAGGCAGATCTTTGTGAACTTAAGGCCAACCTGGTCTACATAGCTAGGGCAACATAGTGAGACCCTGTCTTCTAAAAAAAAGGATAGAGAAAATGTCACATGTAGAATAGCTATTGACTGTCATGTCCCTTCTGTGTAGGACATGGATTGCATTTCGGGTTCCATATGCAACTGGCCCTGAACCAGCTTACTAGGAACATCAGACTATCAGAAAAATGATGTTAAAAAACAGGAGTTGCCCAGACCCAAGCCATGACAGATCTTACATTAACCCCAGATAGCCTAAGAGTCAAACTTCATGAAGTCAGAGTGGTAAAGCTGAGGAGACTATGTTGTTACAACTGTGCATGCCAGACACAAAAGCAAACATGTGTGCATTACACAAATCTGAAATTTTGAAGTTGTAAGTTAAATGTCCTTTCAAACCCAACCTCCAGGACGAGGATGATAGTTCAGTGGGAAAGAGCACTTGCTTTATAAGCACAAGGATCTGAGTTCAAATCTCCAGCACTCAAGTAAAATGCCAAGCACTGCTGCACATGCTTGTAACTCTAGCATTAGTGGGTAGAGTCTTGGGAACTTACTAGCCAGCCCACCTAGCCCAAATAGCAAGCTTCCAGTTCAGTGAGAAACCAGGTCTCGAGGGAATAAAGGCAGATCATGAAAGAGAAAGACACCCTGTAGCAGTACACTGCTGGGTAGCTCAGTAATAAATATAGGAACCCTTTCAGACCTCGACAGAGGGAACCACTATCGTGGTAAGCACCATACTGGACAGTGGAACGTCAAGCATCTCATGTCAGAGGTTTTATTGATTCTAAGCTCCTCAGGTGTTCTACTGATAGAAGGTGCAGATCATGAGGAATCAAACATCCCCCACATAAAGCCAATACCTACAGACAATACAAAATGCCAAGGCCTAGGCAGCCCCCTTCTCCCAACAGTACACAAAACAACCACTTTAAATGTAACTAAAAATTAACTTCTGCAACATTTCTTCCTTTCTGTATAAGCCAATCCAAAAAAGGTGCTTTACCTTTACAACACAATTTAACACTACACCAGCAAAACTATTTACAAGAGGAACAATCACAAGGTTTGTTAATGCACAGGACCAAATGAAACCAAACATATCAAGATTTTCACAATGTCCAGCATTGTTGTAGCTGGCAATTTTTGCAGAAACACGTTTGAGTTCAAAGTTCTGCAGAACACTGCTAAGACATCTTCACAAAATGTCTTTGGACAGCAGAAAAACATTATCACTGTCCAATTATCTGGAATTCACTCATGATCTTCTGGGCTCCTCCAAAGGACTTGAGTCACTTCTCTGGATCTGCCTCTGCAGCACACACAGCTTGTCCTCCAGGTTCCAGCTGGCTCTACTACACTGCTGCTGCTGTTCTTGGTGGTTGTCCCATGATACTGGCATCTCCAAAACTGCTGGGGCCTTCTGTTGCAACTGGGCTGCCCTTTCACCAATACCCTTTCCTGGGCTCTCTTCATGGTGGCAAGCCTCAACTTATCTGCATGACCATGTCAATCTGGGCCTCAACTGCCACTGAGGCTGCACCCTCACCAATGGTCTCTGTTGGGCTCTCTTCATAGTGCCAAGCCTCAACTTCTTTACACAACCCCTTCAATTTGGACCTTCAGGTACTATGGAGGCTGCACCCTCACCAATGACCTCTCCTGGCCTCTCCTAGTGTCAAGCCTCAGCTGCTCTCCATGACCCTTTCATCCTTTCAACACCAGCACCAGTACAAAGACATAACTCTTACAGAGTACCAAGTTCAGCTGCCAGCATGAGATACAACCTTGGCAATTTCTGGAAGACAGCTTCTGTGTGCTGACCCTGAGGAAACACTTTCCAGATTTTAAGATAGAGTCTGGTTTGCTGGGAAAACTGGTCAATTTAAATCAGTAGCTTCTTGGCTCCAAGCTCTGGCTTCTACAGCAGGAGGTCCTGGGTTTACCAGACTCTATGAGGTCTATCTTCTTCCTTGTCTCCATGTTGCATGTAGCTGGCATGATGCTGTGCCCTTCTTTGCTTTCTGCCCAATGGTGGGTGCCATTTGTACATTGCTGGGTGGCTCAGCAATAAAGACAAGGAGGCATTTTTCTTATGTGCAAACTGTGCCAGACCTTAGTAGAAGGAACCACTATCACCACACTGAACAGTGGAACCCCAAGTGTCTGATCTCAGGTATTTTTATTGATACCTAACCTCCTCAGGTATTCTATTCAGGTATTCTGCACATGCAGATCATGAGGAATCAAACATCACCCACATAAAGCCAATACCTGCAGACAATATAAAATTCCAAGGCCTAGGCAACCTTTCCCCCCATCAATGCACAAAACAATTATTTTATATATAATTAAAAATAAACTTCTTCTACAATAAGACCCCACATCCTGCTCTGGCCTCTACATGCATGCACAGAATTACACACACTCACATGCATGGAACACACACACAAGGAAGGAGGGTGAAAGGAGAGAGAGAGAGAGAGAGAGAGAGAGAGAGAGAGAGAACTTCCACTGCATAAATGTCCAATCTCTTAAGAAATCGAAGTTGTCCCTTGATGGAGACAGGACATTTACAACCAGCCATGTTTGCCTTCACTCAGGACCCCTCTAGGCTTCAATGGCACCATGAGCTCCCACAGCGCAGCAGCCTATGTGACATGTGTGACAACATGGGCTTACCAGAAACATAAGATGTGTGTGAGAAACAGCTCTTAAGTACCAGGACAAAAGACTTCGCTCTGACTAGAGATGCCAAAGAAATAGTACAGGAAACTGGGCATAGATTAACCCTAACTCTAACCCTAACTAACCCCGTGTGTCAGTAAAAGTAGTTTTTGCAGACTGCCTCATACCCTTAGAGAGAATAGCAGCATGGACAACTGCTGCAATCCACACGCCTGCTTATCAGCAAGCATGTCATGTCAGTGAGAAGAACCAAGGACATTCCCTATTTGTGAAGACTACAACAACTCTCAGCAGGCATCATCTACTAGGAAGAATGTCACAGGTGAGGAGAGCCAGAGGCACCAACCAGAAACTCACTCCCCCCACTCCCGGCTCAAGGTCTTATAGGACCATATCCATTCGAACGCTGGTTTTCCATCCTTGGCTGCACATTCAATCATCTGGAGAGCTTTATAAAAAATACTAGTGCCTGGGCCTCTCTCCCAGAGAGTCAGGTTCTGGTGGCTTGACCCTATGGGAGTCTGATGTGCAGCTAGAGCTGAGAACCTTTACTATGTACTACAGACCTGTAACCCTGATTTGTAGTCAGGATTATTCATTCATCTTAGATCTTATTCTGATCCCACAGCACACCCCGCCTCCCTTTCTTCAGTTTATCTGAAGTTACCATATCATCTATTTTCTCCAAAAGCAAGATGAAACATTAAAAGCTCAGACATGATTCTGGGATAGAGCTAGAGTAAAGGACCAGTTCAAAGCACAAACTGGAGCGAGGTCTGGTGGTGCATGTTCATAAATCCCAGCATCTGGAAGGCCAAGGAAGGAGGATGGTGTGTTCAAGGCCAGGCTGGATTAGTTAATGAGACCCTATCTCAAAACCAAAGCTACAAACTAGACTGATGAGATGAACAAGATCCAAGTGGTTTGGATAAGCACAATATGAAACCTGTATCCATGTATTCTGGTTGGTTTTCTTGTCAACTTGACACATCTGGAAAGAGGGAAACTTAATTGAGAAACTGCCTCCATCACACTGTCCTGTAGGTAACTCTGAGGGTCATTTTCTTTTCTTTTTTAACTTTTTATTATTTTATTTTGTGCATGAGTGTTTTGTCCACATGTATTTCCGTGCACCACGTGCATGCCTGGTACCCTTGGGGTCTAGAAGAGGGGGTCAGATCCTCTGGGTACTGGAGTTACAGATGGTTGTGAGCTGCCATGAGGGTGCTGGGAGTTGAACCCGAGTCCTCTGGAAGAGCAGCCAATGTTCTTAACCACTGAGCCATCTCTCCAGTCCCTGAGGGTCATTTTCTTGATTTATGATTGATGAGGGAGGGCCCAGCCCATTTGCCACTCCCGAGCAGGTGGTCCTGGGTTGTGTAAGAAATCGGACTGAGAAAACCATAGGGAGAAAGCCAGTAAGCAGCGCCCCACCCTGGCCTCTGCATCCGAGGTTCCTGCCCTGTCTGAGTTCCTGTCCTGATTTCTTTCAGTGAGGAACAGTGATATGGAATAAACTCTTTCCCCCCCAAGTTACTTTTGGTCATGGTGTTTATCACAGCAGTAGGAACAAAATAAGATTCTAAGCTCCCTCCCAAGAGCTCCATTGGAAGATAGCACCCTCTAATTTGTTTCAGTTGAACAGGATGTGTTATGAAAAAAATTTTTGAAAACGCAGACAAACATGAAATGAACCCTAAACCACTGTTCTGGAACACTAAGCAGTTCTCTAGGCTCTGGACTTGCTTCAAGCTGTCAAGAAAGGTCACTTGAGAAGAGGGCATGGTGGTGGCCTGCACTTGTAAACCCAGCACTCTAGGAGGCAGAGACAGAGAAAAGAAAAAAAAAACATGAACAAGAGCTGGGGAGATAAAAGCCAAATAGCCTAAATTTGATCCCTAGGATCCACATGAAGGGAGAAAACCAACTCCCAGAAGTTGTCCTCTGACCTCCACATGCACACTGTGGCACGCGCGCGCACATACACACACACACACACACACCAACAAACAAAATAAAATTTAAAAACAAAAGTCCATGTGATAAGAGTCTGCAAATATACAAATTTGGTGGGCAGACCTTCCCCAGCACCAACATAGAAAGTGTGGAACACCAGCTACTTCCTGGCTCTAACGTTTATGGGATGGACTCACAGTGAATTCAGTCAGGCGCAGCAGGAACTCTGGGATACAAAAATAAATAAACAAGTATTTAAGCTCATCCCAGAGGGATGAAGACTCAACTGGAGGAGAAGCAGTTTCTTGGTGCCACTGTGGAATACTGGAATTGTATTTAGAAGACTTTCAAATACTTCCTTAGAAAAGTGTAAGTGAGGGAAGTTGTAGTGTGAATATTCACGCTCTTCATTCTCGCTGCATTCAGTCTCTGAAGGAAAAAAGAGTCTCCCTGGTTTCCTTTATTATAGACAACTACAGGAAAATATACCCAAAAAGAGAGAAATTTTTTTAAAAATTCTGCAGATTCTAATAGGAAGAAAATGGACAAAGGGGAACAAAGTTGCACAGCCAGAGTTTATGAAGGACCTTCAGGAGGGTTGGGAGGTGATAAGGGAGATTTTTTTTCAGATTATGAGAGGCTGTAGAGAGATAGCAGTGGAGGAAGGGGACATTTGAGAAGTTAAATGGAAATTTAAAATGTATTTCTTCTTTGGTTCTTCTCATGAGATTAAAGTAAAGCTACAAATGACCTGTTAAGAATTTTAGTCGCTGACCTAGATTTCTTTGGATGGATGCCTCGCAATAAATGAATCACATAAGGCCCTGACTTATATGAACGTCCTAAAGGATAGATGTAGCAAATAAAAGAGGACTTAGAATTAATTATAACTAAGATCTGGAGAAAGATTAGGGAGGGTATCTCATTCATAAAGGAGGAATTAACTGTTGAGGATAAACATATAAAAGATAGAAAACGTTTTGAATATCACAAACTCTAGCTGGAGAAGTTTGTCTGAGTCAGTTTCTTGGAACATCGTGCAAACAGGAAACAAAGATTAAAACGTGAGAGAAAAGTTGAGGGAACAAGAACAGATTGAGCAAGGCCAGCACTGAACTAATGAGACTTCCAGGAGAGTAGAAGAAAATAAAAGGAGAGAAAATAATTTTTAAGCGAGATGAAAATCCCTCAGAGGTTAAAAAACTAACACCAATTTTCATATTGCAGAGTCACTCAAGGGGGCTAGAGAGATAGCTCAGCAGTTTAGACTGATTGTTATACTTGCATAAGACCCAGGTTCAGTTCCCAGCACCCATATGTGGTGGCTCCCAACTGCTTGGAACTACAACTCCAGGAGATCCAATGCCTTCTTCTAGCCTCCATTGGTACCTGTACATGTACACACACCACAAATACACACACACACAAACACATACACACACAATGAATCTTTTTTTTTGTTTTTGTTTTTCGAGACAGGGTTTCGCTGTTGTAACTCTGGCTGTCATGGAATTCATTCTGTAGATCAGGCTGGCCTCGAACTCACAGAGATCTGCCTCCCGAGTGCTGGAATTAAAGGCCTTTGCCACCACTTTCTAGCCAAAATGAGTCTTTTTTTTCAGGTACTCAAATCCAAGGAAGATATAAAATACAGGGTCATTGAGATAGCCCACTGGGTAAAACATTTGCTGAGTAAGCCTGGTGACATTAGTTCAATTCCCAGAACCCAGGTGAAGGTAGCAGAAGAGAACTAACTCCACATAGTTATTTGACCTCTACATGTAGGCATGTCATGTGCCCCATACACACATACATCACCCATATGCACAATACTAAATTTTAAAAATTAAAAATATAAAGATAAATTCTTGGGCCTACTAAAGTCAAATATCAGAATGCCAAAAATAAAGAAAAATCAAGTTTTCAAAGAAGAAAAATGAAGTTTCAAAATGTGCTTCAAAATACAATTATCCCTCAATTTCTTATCAGTATTTCTAAATGCTGTACACGGATTGGAATAATGTAGTTTCAACTGCCATGGGTGAGAACGGCTTAAAGACATTTCCAGACATGTAGGGGCTTAAAATTTACCTCCCCAAACCCTTTTCAGGAATTTAAAGGATCTGCTCAAGCATGTGACAGGACATGCAACCTAGAAAGAGAGAGGTCTAACGGCAAAGAAATAGTGCGACCAAGAAACAAGAACTCAAGGAGAGCAGCTGCAGAGAGGGACTTGGAAAGAAATCAAGGTGGTTGGAACAGGAGAAAGAGGATTCCAGGGTGGGAAACATTTTTGTGATTAAAATCCACCCAACCAAATACTGAATCTCAATAAAGAGCTAGAAGACAAAACAAACTAACAAAGACTGCAACGATCTGGGGTGAACGTTGTACTCATATGAACATCGAACTCACAGTATACAACTGTGGAGATTGCAGAACAGAATGCAAATTTCAAACACTGATGAAGTAAAAGAAACAAGAAAAAAATGAAATGAAAGGAAACAGGGATTTTTCTATTTGCAACAAGAGTGGACTGAATTCTTGCATACCAGCTCTCCCACTAAGCACAACCAGAACAAACAAACAGGCAAGAGGGTGTTTAAAATGTCCTGAGTATCAGGCAAGCTTTCAGGGCAAAGAAGACTTGAAAGCCAAGATGGGACCCAAATCCACTGCTCCTTTTCTCTTGGAAGCGTTTACTGGATGTTAAAGTGCAACTGAGGAGCTGGGAGCTTAGCAGAAGGTGATGACTCATACACAGGAACTGCAGCGCTTCCAATGGTCTCAGAGGGACTGGGAGGTGCTGCGGTCTGAATGCTCCCTCCAAACCTCCTCTTGAATTGACTTGCTTTTATAACCATATTAAGGAGTGGGGCCTTTGAGGGGTGGTTACATCACAATGCCTTTGCCCTTAGAATATCCAGATAAAGTCCTGACACCACAGGAGTAGGTAGGTTAGTTCTAGTGAGACTGTCCTTCAGTATTCTTCGCCTCCCCTCCCCTCCCTCCTCCTCCATCTACCCTACCCTTCTCCCTTACTCCTTTTTTCTCCCTCTGGCTCCAACTGTTGTCATACTGTCCACATTATAATCCCAAATGTGTCCCCTCAATCTTGTACTTCCCAGTCTCCAGAATCACAAGCAAATAAACGTCTATTGTTTATAAATTACCTAGGCTGCGCTGTTCTGCTATAGCAGTAAATAACAGACTAAGATAGACAATAGTACCAAGAATGGGCCTGTTACCATAACAAATATTTTCTTTTTTACTTTGAAAAATTAAAAACTTGGCCAGGTTTGGTGCACTGAGGAGACAGAAGCAGGCGGATCTCTGTGAGTCTGAAGCCAGCCTGGACTACATAACAAGTTCCGGTCCAGCCAGGATAACAGATCTTTTCTCAAAATGTAAAAAACAAGGCAACATAGTGAGACCCTGTCTCAAAGGAAAAATGTACAATCAGAACAAGGTCAGGAGTAACACAAAAATGCTTATAATATATGTCAGTCAGCATTGCTTCAGTGTAAATGAATTGGTATATAAAAGGGGGAAATTAGCATATTTTAACATTTATATTTAATATTCCCAATTATTGTGGGGGGGTGCAATGTGCACTTGAGAGCAGGTTCTGAAGGAGACCAGAGGTCAGAGGCTTCAGCTGCCCCAGAGCTTGTTACAGATGGCAGGGAGCTGGAAACTGAACTCTGATCCTCTGCAAAAACAGGAAGTACTCTTAACCAGTGAGCCATCTCTCCAGCTCCCTAATTCAATGCTTTTTTTTTGATATATCTATACATATTGAAATTCATAAGGCTTTTAAAGCACAATTAAAATCGGTAAGATAATATGGTAAAATAAATAGGTATGTGAAAATATGTGTAAGTCAGGGCTGGTGAGATGGTTGAGATGGTAAAAACTTGCAGCCAAGCCTGACAAACTGAGTTGGATCCCTGGGACCCACATGATGGAAGCAAAGAACTGACTCCCACAAGTTGTTGTTTGACCTCCTTATGTGTGCTCTGGTGCACGCGCACGCGTGCACACACACACACACACACCAAATAAAGTAAAATAATGTGTGTGTGTGTGTGTGTGTATCCATAGTCTTTTGCTATGTTCTAACAATAGATAGCTCTAAAAATTATCATGAACTTGTGAAAAGAATATGATCTACACAATGGAAGCAATAATATTTTATGAAAGAATAAAAATCGAAACTAAACTAAACTAAATGGAGAAACAGATGTGAATTGCAATATGATGAACATGTCAGGCTCAATTCGATAATAAAAATTCCCAGTAGGCCTTTTAAGGGAACCACTTAAAATATTTTAATATTCCTTTGGAAGAATAAATGTCAAGAAAATGATGAAAAAGAATAGAACTGAAATGATTGTCTTCTAGATGTGAAAATTCACCATAAAGTAATGTAAAACACTATGGTATAAACATAGAAAAGTTAATCAGCAAAATGGATGTCAGAAAAAAATTCAAGGTTGTATAAGCACTTACCACGTGAGAGTCATTTAATTTCATGGATAAAGAATGACTTATTTCTTCTACAGCATTGTAATGACAGCTCTAAGCCAAGAGAAAAGAGAGACAAGACCTCCCTAATTATAAAAAAAAAAAATTCAAATAAATGGAGTTGGAGAGACGGTTTATCGATTAATCAATCATACGATTTTTGCAATGGACTATAGTTCCCTTCCCAGCACCCATTTGGGTGACTCATAACTGTCTGTAACTGCAGCCCCAGGGTATATAATGCCATCTTTTGGCGTTCGTGCATCATGTGCACATAACCCACACACAGACACATACATAAAATGTTTAAAATAAATTTAAATAAAGTTAGAATTATAAAAAATATTAAAAGCCAGACATGGTGGTATACCTTAGAAAGGAGGATGAAGGATTTTAAGGTCATCTTTGGCTATATGTAGACTTTACGGCCAACCTGGAGTACATGAGACCCAGTCTAAAAAAACTACAAATAAAATCAGAAGAAAATCTAAGGATGTATTTGTAGAACTTTGAAAGCAGAAAAAAGTCTTTTAAAGCAGGGCAAGGACCCAAAGCAATCACAGAAGCAAAACATTAACCTAGCTGAACACACAAATATTAGATATATATTATTGTAGGAACAAGATAAACTACAGAATAAAAATGTGCAACAAGAGGGAGCTTGTTACCAATGGCTCACTGGGTAAAGGCACTTGCTGCTGAGCCCAACGACCTGAGTTTGATCTCTGGGAACCACCCGATGGAAGGAGAGAATCAGCTTCAGAAAGCTGCCCTCTTACCTCCACTCCCACGCACATACTTCTGCGCGCGCGCACACACACACACTTAATAAGAAAATGTAATAAAAACAATTTTTGAAACAGGGTCTCACTATGTAACTGTACAGCCACAATGGACCCAGAGGCCCTAGGAAATGCAGGTACTGGCAATCTGGGGACCTAGTTGTACAACACAGTCCCAAGATTCTAGTGACTGTGAATGGCTTTGTGTGTCTCAGGGATGAGGTGTGCTGGGTGGATGCCGCCGTGCCTGTGTTATGTTGGTGCAAAATGTCCCCAAATGTGTGTGTAAGTACAGAACACCTGTCTGGGATGGCTCAGCTTTGGGAGGTTGGGGTCAATCGTGTATACAACATTTGTAGAATGTGTATCCTTGTTGCTGTTAACATCCGGGAGTGACTCTGTGGGCAAATTATTGAGGTGGGTTAAATGATTGCTTAAATGAGGATAAACTAGTGTTTAAAGAATGCCTGCCATGTATGTAAATGCGTGTGTGTATCTATGTGCCTGAGTTTGTAGGATTTGAGTTTGTCGCCTCTGCCATAACTGTATACACAGGTCTGGGAATATGTAGTTATATGTGCTTGGGTCTAATAAATCAGGCCTTTCTGCTATACAAGTGTGATTGCACTACAGAGCATAAATGTTTGTATGTCTGGCTATGATCGTGAGGCGGGGGCTGCCAACTTCCCCTCAGTTGGTCATCCACAGTATCCTGAGCCAGGGAGTCTCCCTTCTACGGGGAGACACACTTTAATTAACGCGCTGATTGATAATAATAAAGGTGATGACCAATGCAGCCCCCTCCCCTCAAGCTTTCTCTCTGGCTTGAGCCTTTGTATGTTCACAACAGCCAAGCCAGATGTGCAATGCCTAAGAATATTTTAGGGTTTTACAAAAAAATAGAGTTTTAAAACTAAATATTTAAAGAAACAGCTTTTAAGATATTTAAGTTTATAAGGTTATAAGACACATTAAGTTTATAAGATGTTTTATATTAATATGTGATCTTAAAAAATAAAGGGCTAAAAAGTTAGGGTCACAGCTATGAACACCAAATGCTAAACACCAAAAAACCGGGATATTCCTATCTTATGATGCAGCAAGAGCTTGGCCTAAACAGTGTGATAAAGAACTTGAAACAACATTCCTCAACCTATGGGTCACGACATTTTGGGGTTAAAGGACACTTTTGAGGAGGTGATCTAAAACCATCTGCAGACTAGATGTTTGCATTTCAGTTCATAACATTGGCAAAAATTATAGCTGTGATTTTCATGATTAGGGGTCAACACAATGTAAAAAACTGTGTTAAAGGGTCACAGCATTAAAATGATTGAAAACTTCTGGCTTAAAAAATGTGTCTCCTTACTTAAGGTCTATTCAGACATAAAAATGTATGTTTATCCTCTAGTCTTTGCTAACTTTGTTAGGCCTTAGCTATTTTGATAAATAAAATAATATTTTTAAATGGTAATATTCTGTAATGATGTACTATAAAAAGATCAAAAAGGTTTCCAATCTTTCTGTAAATTGTACTTATAAATTAAAGTTTTATTTTGATACTTAAAGAGCTCCAATTCAAAAATTGTTATTTTGTAGACTAAATCTAACAGAAATAAACTATAAAATTTAATCTTATAAAAGCTAATAGCTTATTGTAAACTTTAGTTAATTGATAATTAAAACATACAAGTTAATGGTCAGTTACCTTATAAATGATCAAATTCCTAGTGTGTTCATAACTATACTTGTACTCATGCTAAGTGCTAATGTAATTAATTACAAAAATAAGCTTTATTTAGCCTCTTGTATATGTTTTCAAGATTGAACCTAAATCAGATATCTAAAAAAAACAGACAAAGTTTGTCTAGCTCAGGTATACTTAATAGATTCTGGTCCTCAAACCCTTCAGAGACCTGCTAAAAATGGCTTTTAAATGTTTAATGACAAAACTTGTTATAACAAACAGAGATCCCAGATCTTAACAGTGACCACAAGATCTCCAAAGAAGACGATGGGGGCAGAACAGCTTCATCTAGATTGTGGTAATGCTAACCACAGGGCAAAACTGCTCCAAATAACCTCACCTGCTGCGATGGATCTCCCTAAACTGTGAACCAAACAGGACACTCGAGTGGATCACCCTGCTTTGGCTAGGCAGAGCAAGGTCAGTCCCTCTAAGTCCTTTTCCATAGAAAAATATCTTCTGTCCAGCAGTTAAAGACTGGCATTGCCTTGGGACCTCTGCTCCCTCTCCAAATGATGCCATGGAGAACACCGGAGCCTAGGCTCACCTGTCTAGGTACGGGTAGATCTTTGTCCTTTTAATTATTAATATTATTATATTATATTTAATATCATTAATACATAGGCTAATTGGATTATGACTTATTATTCCCAGATCTCTGATGGTGTTGATGGCTAACTATAGTTTTGTTAGTCTAACAATAACAGAAAACCAGTTCCTCACCCCAAGGCTACAACTGCCTTATTAACTCAATTCATAACAGCTAATAGCAACTCTTCTAAAAAGAAATAAACTCACAAACCAGGTTTCAAAGGAATTTTACAATTCATTATTTAAAAGAGCTTGTCTTACAATGACTGCTGTGTCTCATGATAAATACTTGTAAAGTTAGAAAGTTAATGTAAGTCGTGAGGGACTGAGAAAATGTTTTGAGGTTTAAAATATAGAGGTATAAGAAAGTGATTTAAGTTTTGAGTGTATAAAAAAAAGTGTTCTAAGATGTAAAAGCTTAAATGTCTGAGGATGGATGTGAAAGCCTAAGTAAGTTGTGAGGGTCTGAGAAAGTGATTTAAGAAGTATGGATAAAAGTTAAAAGGTATAAAAGGGCGATTTAAAGATTTCCAAGGTTCAGAGTTGTAACATTGATGGAGTTCTGGATACATGTTCTCATAGAGTTCTGATAAGCTGATACTGCTATTATCAGTCACAAGCTCAAAATTTTAAATTTCCTTTGGTTATATATCTGGCTTTATAAAAAAGAATGTTCATGCTTTTTAACCAAAGCCATAGTTTTTTAGAGGACTTGAGGACATAAATCATCTCCAGCTGTTTAACAGACACCTATTGACTACTTTCTCTACAATGTGGATTTCAGTACAGATTACAAACAATTGTAATGCTAACTTTTATTTCCTTTGGTAAACTAAAAATTCATGTAAGCTTCAGAAAACCCAAGGACCCACAGGATTTGGATTCATCTCCAACAGATCAAACAGACTCCCCATAAATGCAATTTAAGTCTCTCACCTGCTTATTCCTGAAGGTATGATTTAAAATTTAACTTCTGTTTCTAATCTGTCTCAACAGATTTCTACTTGGCTGACAGACACCATGAAAAATCAGCTACAGACTACAGACTGCTCCAAATGGCTGTGAGCCTGGACTGTTGAGAGCTGATATGGACCAGTCCAGCCATGGGATCACTCCTGTTCTCTCAGCTGGATCAACAAACTTGATGCTTCTGATAAATAACCCATTGCCTAAACCACCCCAGCTTTTGACTAAATTTCCAGCCTTCCTGGGGCCTCTGACAACAATGTCCCAGTTTCAGCAGGAAGCAGATCCAGAAAAGAATCTGATGCCCCGTTTTCTCACTAGGCTGAAACATTAGTCAAAAGAAATACTCCCTGACACCAGGGATTTAGTGACTGTCTGTAATGCCTATTGACATACCAAAAGGGGTACTTGTTTAAAAAGCCAGAGACCCAGATCTATCAACAGATAGATTCATTAGTTAGGATGGTTCTAATTCTTATGTCAGCCATCACAAAGCCTTTACGTCTTCTGTATTTGCTGATTACTGATTGGCCCTTACATCATTAATGCTTAGCTTCCTTTGTTCAAAACATAAGTCCTGTTAAACTAATGGTCCTTTGGACCCTCTATAACCCCTTGTTCACCCAAAAACTATACTCAAAGATTCGAGTAGACACTACTAAAAGGGGTAGGGGGGATGAAATGGTATGAAATGGCAGAACCAACATCATCTTAAACTGTAAAATCCATTTTAAAACAGAGACAAAATTCAGGTTAACAGGAAAATGAGAAAAGCCTTCAGAGCCGACCAGTAAAGCCAAAACAAAATGATTGTCAGGTACTTGTTTAGGGAACTGAGATGTGTCATTTCTAGGTTATGGTGACTGACCATGATTATTAGTGGGTTTCTGATTGGTTAAAAATCATGACTAATTTTTGTTTATGTTGGCACAAAATGTTTATGGTTTTCAAGCTTAAATGGTTTGTAAAAATTTGAGTTGAAGTTGTAGCTCTGAACTTAAATTTCTGACTACATTCCTGGCCAGTCCAGCTTGCTTTCTTTCTCTTTTTCTTTTTTTTCTACCTAAGGGGTCAATGAGCTCTCAGGATCCGCCAATCTTTGCCTCCCCAGTGCTGTGGTTACAGGCACATGTGACCATGTCCAGACTTCATTGAGTGCCAGGAATCTGAACTCAGGTCCTCTTGCTTTCATAGCAAATGCTGTTAATTCACTGAGTCATCTCCGCAACTCACTTCAACATTCTTCAAGTGGGGGAAAAAAAGAAAAACTGAAATCAAATGTCTATCAAAAGAGAACTGCTTGATTAAATTATGGTAGAGTCAATGTATAGAAAGTTACTCAGCTGTTAAAGAGAAAGAAACTAACCCTGGCCTACTGCCCCAGAAGAATGGAAACAAAATATTAAGTAATGTGCAAAGATGAATAATCTCATTTTTTTTGAAAACTAAAATAACTGGGTGTAATGGTATACATATCTATTAGTTCAAGGTCAACAAGGTAAGACTATAGAGAAATTTTTTTAAAATCTGTGAATAAACTTTGAAATCACTATTTCCATGTAGCTATCTGCATGTAACAGGTAAGCACATGAACTCAGCAGATGTGATTACAAGCTAAAGACCTAACCAGGCAAAAAATCCCAGGGTTGATGAGGGAGGAGATCCCAAACTCCTACCCCTCTCTGAGGAGCTACTGACGTCCATGGTTTTTGGGAGAGGAAGATTTCGTGAGGTTTGGAGAGGCTGTCCATGCTCTAGTAGATGGCCCCACAATTATACACATGCTGGAATCACTAAGGGGAGTCTGTCAGATTAAAAAAGAAAAGAGCCTGCCTCAGTGGCACAGTTTTAATCACATCACTCAAGAAACAAAGGCAGGTATATCTCTATGAGTTAATGGCCAGACTGGCCTATAGCAAGTTCCAGTTCAACCAAAGCAATATAGCAAAAAGACCTTGTCTCAAAATAAAAACAACAATGACACATGAAATGGGAGAATTATTGGAAAAGCTTATATCTAATTATGTTTATAATGATTGTTTTGTACATTGTTGGGGGAAGGACTGCCTAACTAAGCCTTGGCAGTTTGTATTATTTGCAGGCGTTGGCTTTATGTAAATTTGTGATTAAGATGGTTGCTTTCTCATGATCTGCACCTACTCACTGCTCTCTGGCAAAGCCATTGTAGAAGAGCAAAGTTGCTCTGGAGGAATTACTGTAGTCCCTCTCCCATATTCTCAGGCAACAAGGAGAGGACACTTCCCTTAGGCCTTGAGTTCCCCCACTGTAAAGGTGACATAGCTCAGCTGCTAAAGGATTGTGGGATGAGACTAGGCTACAGGTTTCCTTCATTATGCAAATAGGCCTTTGGATGAAAGGGCAAAGTACTTGTAACACTCGAGGAGCTTCTGTATCATTAAAAACACCTGAACTCAAACACTCGGGGTTCCATCTGCTGAGATCTGGCAGAGTTTGCATCTATGACAGTGACTCCTTGTGCTCTTGCTAAGATAGCTACCCGGTAGCTACCTGCTACAGGGGATTATGGTCGGGGAGGAGGGAAGGATTCTGAGGGGAAGTAGTGGGGGCAGATTAAATACATTATATGAATTTAATATAATGTGTTTTATTGACTTAATCAATAAAATACATTATATGCATGTATGAAATTAGCACGCAAATTAAAAAAAAAGAAAACCAAAAACCTCTTGGAATCCCACAAGCTTCCTTTTGGTTATCTAGCTTTGTACAGGTTTGTGTGTGCACAGAGACAAAGTCTACAGGCTGTTCACTGTTGTAGAAGTTTATTTTTAGTTATTTTTAAAATGGTTGGTTTGGTTTGGTTTTGTTGTTTTTTTTTCAGTGTTTGGTGAAAGGCTGCCTAGGCCTTGGCATTCATATTGTCTGCAGGTGTTGCCTTTATGTAAAAGATGTTTGTATTCCTCATGATCTCACATGTTATCAATAGAACACCTAAGGAGTTCTGGATCAATAAAAGCCCCTGAGAGGAGATGCTCAGGAGTTCCGCTGTCCAGTACAGCACTTGCCATGATAGTGGATCCTTCTGCTTGAGGTCTGGCAGGATTTGCGCCTATGAAAGCTGCTTCCTATCTTCCTCGGTGAGCCCCACAGCAGTAAACTGTTACGAGTGGTGCCTGCAACGTGGGGTACAACATTACACGAGCTAACATCCAACATAGAGACAAGAAGAGAAATTCTAGACCTCATAGAGCCTGGTGAAATACACTAAGGGCAGGTCCCAGAGGACAGAGATTAAGGTATTAATAAAAGGATACATGTGCAAAAAAAATTAATGAGTACAAGTTTCCAAAAGAAAGAGGAGAGTGAGAAATGAAAGCCATGTACAGATAAAGAATACTAAAAAAAATCAGAAGTCCTCCTGGCAAACTACAAGAACCTTGGCTGGCGCCTGTTAAAGCATTAAAAAGCAAGGTTCTAGACATTTTTCCTAATCATGGAGCCAACACGCCCTCCTGGCAGCAGCTAAGGCACGCCATGCAAGCCAGAGCATACTGCTTTACAAACCAAGTTTGCTGATACCTTTTGTGAGGTATGTGTATGTGTGTGAAGCTCAAGATGTTGTGTTTGAGGTCTAGTGCCCTGCCAGTCACCTGGAATACATCTCTCCCGTCTATGAAGAAACCTGGTACCTCTGATTCTCATGGATCTGATTCTTCCAGAGAAACAGGGTACACTGTCTTGGACCTGAAAGATGCATTCTTCAACCTCCCATTGGTAGAGGTGAGTCAACCCATCTTTGTTTTTAAACGGACAGACCCAGTGGGAGGTTACAGAGGGCAACATGCCTGGGCTAGGTTGCCCCAGGATTGAAAGACACTAAATGCAGACTTCTTAACCTTCTGTCAGAGGTTTCCTGGGAAAATAGATTATGAACAGGCCGTGGAGGGACTGCTGCAAGAGTTACAGACATCGGGCTACAAAATATCAGTTAAGAATCCCCTACTTGTACAACAGAAGCTACCTCCCTTGACTACCAGCCGAGGGGAGACAAAAGGAGCCTGTCTCAGGATAGGATTGCTGCCATCATCCTTCAGATCCCAACCCCAAGGACCAGGAGACAGGTTCGAGAGTTCCAAGTCACGGCTAGGAATGGCCGCCTCTGGATACCAGGGATTGCAGAAATAGCAAGGCCTCTCTGCACCAGCACAAAAGGGGGCACTGAGCCCCTAATGGACTGAGACTGAACAAAAGGCATTTGAGGCTTTAAAAACAGCTCTGACTTTGGCTCCATTCCTAGCACTTCCTGATGTCTCAAAACCTTTTCACCTGTTTGTCCATGAAACAAAGACATTACAACGGGGTTTTAACCCAAACTCTGGGGCCATGGAAATGTCCTGAGGCATACCTATCCAAATGACTGCACCCTGTATCCCACCTGTGGGCTACACAGGATGTCCCACCTGTCTGTGATCTGTGGCGGCTACTGCTGGTCTATACAAGTTAACTCTGGGTCAAAATCATATACTCATAGCACCCCACAATGTGGTTGAGTCCTTTCTCCGAGGAACACCAGAACGTTGGCTGTCTAATGCCTTTGTGACTCAGTACCAGGCCCTACTCCTGGAAACACTCTAGTTCTGTTTGAGAAACTCACTGCCATCAATTCAGCGACCCTCTTGCCTGATGATTCAGGTGGTCATCCATGATGGTCACGAGAAGAAAGATTAAACCAGGTGCGTGGGAGCTGCAGTAGTTACTTTAACCAAAACGATTTGGCCCTAGCCAAGCACCTCAGCCCAGAGAACAGAACTGATTGATCTGACCCAGGCTCTCAGATGGGGAAAAGAAAAGGCCACCGCTGTATACACAGACGATTGCTATGGTTCTACTACCGTGCATGTTCACAGTATGATAGAGAAAGAGAGCTTCTCACCACTGGGAAAAAGGACATTAAAAATCTTGGCCCTCCTAGAGGCTATTAGGCTTCCCCACAAATTGCTGTCCTCTACTGCTGGGCTGCTAACCTGGATGCCTGACAAAAAGCCCCTAAGACTAGTGGGGCCTATTGATATTCTGATGGCATACTGATATGTCATATGATATATGAATATATGAACATATGACATACATATTCTGATGACCTGATGCTGCCTGAGACTCCATGGTAAAAAAGAAATGGACAACTCAAGCCCTCAAGTTGTTGGAGGACACTAGAGGGAATGATCATTCTCCCAGAAACAACTGGTAGGACTCAAGAAACTAACCTTCACCAGGCTACTTGTCTGGGGTCCACAAAACTTTGAGTTACTAAAACCAAGGTATTTTATGCCTAGACCGTACAGCATAACATGGGATGTTTGGGGGTGAACCTTGGAACTTAGCACCCTTAGAGCAGAAGGTGTTTGGATGCTCCACTTTCTTACTCTGACAAACCCCAGTGAGCATCAACAGCTAGCAAAGTTCCCTCGGGTGCTGACATGCCTAAGATCATTAGCCACTGATAAGATCTTGCCTCTCCAAGGCATAAGGCCTGGCTGCTGCTTATCTGACCACTGCTGCTGGAGAGCCTCGGGCTGGGCTTCTCCTTATAAGGTCTCTCTCCCTGACCTCTCTAAGCCCCTCCTGCCCATGCAAAGAGAGTTTTCTTGATACTCTCACCCCAGCCAATGACATAGGACCACCCAGTTCTGATTGTGAGCCCCTCATATGCAAAGGGATCTCTCCTAGTATCACTGCCCTGGCCAATAGCATACCACCACATGGGACACCTCCCCAGCTCCCTCTATGACCTTCTCAACCCAAACACTTCCTGAGTATGTCAGTCCCTCCCTGAAGTTGAGCCATCAGCACACAATGGCTTGGCTGCCCCAGGGAAGGGACTGGAAAGCAGAGACCCACAGGATGTCTCAGCTATATGCCAGGTTTGTGCTGAAATGAATCCAAAACAGAGAGACCAACACCCTGGTGAACTCTAGGTAAACTGACTTCACCAAGATCTGGCCTACTGGGAGAGGATAACTGGTCCCCTGATTTGGCCTCCCCCTAGCAATGGGGTCTGACCATGGCCTGTCTTTCATAGTCAAAACCTCTCAATTAATAGCTAATGCTTTAGACATAGATTGAAAACTTCATTGTGCATACAGATCTCAGAATTCTGGCCAGGTAAAAAGAATAAACAGGACATTAACAGACACTCTAACAAAACTCAGAGTCCAGCAAAGGATGGATAGGCCTCCTTCCTCTGCTTTGAGCCTACCCTACCCCAGGTATGGAAGGATTTACCCCCTATGAGATTATGTTTGGAAGACCTCCCCCACTGCTGGCTTCCCATGCTCAGAGAGCAGCAGTTGGCAGAACTGTCTAACCATTTCTTTCTCAAGTCACTGCAGGCACTCTAGGCACTCCTGTCCCCCATAAAGGCTATTCATTCATCCAAGAGATCCAGCCGACCTCTGAGTCCATCACTAGTTTCCCCTTGTTTGAGTCTAGTGATACTGTCTGGGTCAAGCAGGTAGCCATAGGAGCACTGAAACCAACTTGAAAAGGACTCTACGTGGTTATTCTCTCCACTCCTATGGCTGTGAAGATAGCTAACATTACACCATGGATCCACCACACCCAGGTCAAGAAAGCAGAAATGACAGATGTTGCTGCCAAATGGACTGTCACTATGGACTCAGTGAAATTAAGGATTCATTGGGTCCCTGGGCCCTTCCCCTCTCTGTCCCTCTACTGCCTTCTGAGTCTCATGTTTGGTATAAATACAGGGTCATGGCCCAATGCCAACCGCCTTTGGGCCTGGACCTAGCAACTGGAATAGACAGACACAGAGGAAGAGAAAGCTAATATAGACCTGCCATCTATATTCCACCTTGACCTTTGCTTACTGATGCCCACTTTAAGTGTCTGATTGTGTGGAGAAAAAATATGAAAATTTATCTTTTAGTATAAAAATACTGTTTATAATTCTATACATGCCCTGAATCTGGGCCCCCTGATTGTCAGAAATAAGGGAGTTTCCATTGAAGAAATTGGGGTTGTAAAACAGGCTTCCTGAAAAATTCCTTTAAAAAGAGTCTGACCTTTGGGAAACAAAAATACCTGGGGAATCACTCTTCACCCTAGGGATAGAGTTAATCATTCCCAGCCAAAAATCTGCCAAGATTGCTGGTTATGCTTAGACAAGTCCGTATACTAACTAACCAGACTGTTAGCCCATTGACTCACAAAACCACTGTGACCGGGGGCAGCCCAAACTAACGTTAAAGGACTTATAAGAGGCTAAAACTTGTCTAATATTCAAAATCTTTAGTCTAGGCACTTCTCCTTATTCTTATGCCTCCTCTTCTGCCCTATAGGTTTATTGTTCTAGATGACAGCAATATTACAGAGCCTCTGAGAGCATGTATCAATGGTTTAACTAAATATGCCTCTTCTGATGCTTTCCAAACTAAGCAGACAGGTTGATCAGGAGGTATTAAAACAACAGTTAGACTCCCTTGCAGAAATAATCCTACAAAATTAAAGCTGCCTAGATGTTAGGGAAGTTTATTTCTAGCTAGTTTATATTTGTTTTATACATTGTTGGGGGAAGGGCTGCCTAAGCTTTGGCAGTTTGTATTTCTGCAGGTGTTGACTTTATGTAAATCTGTGATTAAGATGTTTGTTTCATCATGACTTGCACCTGCTCACTGATCTATGGCAGAGCCATTGTAGAAGAGCAGAGTTGCTGTGGAGTAATTCTTGTAGTCCCTCTCCCACAGTCTCAGGCAACAAGGAGAGGACACCTCCCTTAGGCCATGAGTTCCCCCACTGTAAAGGTGATATAGCTATGCTGCTAAAGGATGAAGGATGAGACTAGGGTACAGGTTTCCTTCATTATGCAAATAGGCCTTTGGATAAGGGGGCACAGATTTTATATCAACAGTATACCTAAGAGCTTCTGTATCAATAAAAACTCCTGAGGTCAGATGATCAGGGTCCCACTATCCAGAATGGCACTTGCCATGATAAGGTGTTCTGTCTGCTGAGGTCTGGCAGGGTTTGCATCTCTGAAAATGTTTCCATGTCTTCTTTGCTTAGCTACTCAGTAGCTACAGGCCACACTTAGACTTACTTCTCATGAGATTAAAAAAAAAACAACAAACAACAAAAAACTTATGTCTGGCTTTGGGGAAAATATTGTCGTTTCTATGCTATGCAATGGTTAAAAAATAATTGGTACCAGTCTCTGCTCTCTGGCTAACTACTCTGCTATCAGCACTGGCTGGGCCTTTAATTCTCGTTTTAACTGAATTAACAGTGGAGCCTTGCATCTTAAACTAAAACAGGATGAGTTCATGATTTGACTCATTCACTAAGACCAGTGGAGAATGTAACAGGGCCCCAAACCTTAGTAGGCCTTGAGCCCTTAGCACAACTGACTCCATGATGGAAGGGCCATTCAGGCTGTTAAGACTCAGCATGTAGACAATACCACCTTGCAAAACTAAAACAAAGGCCAAATCCATCAATGTCCATAGTTCTGGGAAAGCCCAAAATGTACTAACCTTGCTTTTTAGCTTCTGTAGTTCCACATACAGCTAACTGTTCTTGTTAACTGAAGTATGTCAACCCAGAACATGGTTTTATGCAAAAAAAGCTCACCCTGAGAAAGGTTCAGGGGTACACTGAGATCCTTAAGCAACCAGTGTAGTCACCAGATGGCTAAAAAGACTTTCTATTGGCTTAAAACCATGTCTGAGCAGTCTTCTCTAGTGAATACCCCACAATACAATATTTGTTCCAATAACACTTAAGAGGCACAATATAACTCTGGTTGACCTCAAACTCCCTAATGCAGCCAAGAATGACCTTGTACTTATGATCCTCTTGCCTCTACTTGCCCAGTACTTGGGTTAGAGCTATGTACCACCATGTCCAGGTCTACATTCATTTTGCAATTGGAAATAATCTGATAGGCACTTTCTAAATTTTTGGTTTGTGTGTGTGAGTAAGGTGGGGGAGGACACGGCACTATGGCATGCATTTGGAGATCGGAGGATAAGCTTTTTGGAAGTTAGTTCTCCCCTTCCTTACTGAGACATCTTAAGACCTCTCACATTGTTTCTGCTGTACACACTCCAGGCTAGCTGGCCCACAGGTTTCATGGTGCGTAGTATTTCTCCTGTCTCCACCTCCCATTTTGCTATAAGTATTGGAATTACAAGTGCATGTCGCTGCATCTAGCTTTTAAATGTGGGTTCAGGGGATTTAACTCAGGTTCCTAGTCTTACACAGCAAGTGTATTTACTTGTTGATCCATCCGCCTGGCCCAACAGATACTTTTTAAAGGACAATCCTGTTCCAGGTAATGGATCTGATGGGGCAAAGTTTTTGTTGTCATTGCTGTATCATTGTGTATTTTCCATATGCTCTCCAAAAAGAACTCCCTTTTTTAAGTTGTCTAAAGGCCATCCGTGGATCCAGAAATGCACTTAATGTTCGACAAAATAAAAATCAATCAATCAATCAATCACTATAATCCAGGCATGGTAATACACATCTATAATCTCAGCATTTGGGAGGCTGAGGCAAGAAAAATGAGAGGGGGTTTGTGTTAAAGTAATTTTCAATCATTCAGTAAGAGCCCATCGTTGAATTTTCCAATGCTCTATTAATCACAAGCCATGTCAAATCTCAGGGAATTCAATACCTGGGAGGGTAGGCAGAGACTTCATTCCTTCCCCAAAAAACTCTCTCATCCTTTCTCCATTTCATCCTGCCTTCTCCTCCTTAGACCCCTTAAACTTTTTCCCCAGCCCCCTCTCCACAACCAGGCCTTCATTACAACACAATAGTACGCGGAGGGGGTAATCAGAGTCTTCTGATCACCCTGATCGGTCGGTCATCTTCCACTGTAAACAGTTAGTTCTATCTGTGGAGATCTCAGCAGGGCTAGCACAAGGATGTGAATAGGTAGGAATTAAGACCTGCACCTGCTGCAAGGCATCCGGCTTCACAGCTACAAGGCATCAAAGCCCTTTTACAAACCAAAACAGCACACAGGAGTAAAATATCCCACAACAGGTTTGTTGTTAGGTTTTTGAGACAGGTTTTCTCTGTGTAGTCCTGGCTGTCTTGGAACTCACTCTGTAGACCAGCTTGGCCTCCAATTCATAGATCTGCCTGCTTTTGTCTCCCTAGCGTTGGGATTAAAGGTGTGTGCCACCACTGCCCAGTTTGAGATTAAGTTTGAGACTAGCTTCAACTACAGTGGTTTGAAGGCTAGTCTGGTTACATAGCAAGACCTCAAGGATACAATTCAGTAATGGAGTACTCAATGAGCATGGGCAAGACCTTCAGTTCAAGACAGACATGATGGTATGTGCCTGTGTTTCTAAGCACTTGGGGGGGGTCGAGTCAGAATGAATTCAGTCATCATACTTAGCCACATACAGTAAGACAGACAAATATGGGAGGGGGGACCAGGAGTTTGAGGCTTTAAAGTCAATCCCTGGCACAGAAAAGAGGGAGGGAGGGAGGGAAGGCTAGGGGAGGGAAGGGAAAGTTATTAACATAAAATAGAACCAATGCTGCGGTTACAAGTTGGATAAGAGATTTGTGTCATGGTCTAAGAATGGAAAAGAAAAAAATTTCTTTAATAGAGAAGGTGGTGAGGCTGATGGGTGAGAGTATTTGCCTAGCATACATGGAGATGAAGCTCTGGGTTTGACCCTCAGCACTGCATGAAATGGAGTGGTGGTCCTTATCTGTAATTTCAGCACTTGGGAGATGGAGGTTGCAGAACCAGTTCAAGGTCATCCTCAACTGAGTTGAGAAACAAGAAACAAGAAATAAGAAACAAGAGGTGAGGAAGAGAGGGGAAGGGGAGTGGGAGGGAGGGAGGGAGGATGGATATATACTGGCTATGTAGACCAGGCTGGCCTTGAATTCAGGGCAATCCTACCTCGTCTCCGGATGTTGAGATTAAAGGTGTTCATGTCCAGGTTATTTTTCATGTGTGTGTGTTGCTAGAGATTGAACTCAGGACCTTGCCCAAGCTAGTTTAGTGTTATATTGCTAGGACAAACCCTCAGCCCTCAATTTGCTCCTTGTGATTATTTTTCTGCCAAGAATGGTATTGTATGCCTGTAATCCCAGTACTCGGAAGGCAGAGGTAGTGTGTTCTTAAATTTAAAGCAACCTTGGGCCAGAGATGGCTCAATAGATAAAGGCACTTACTGCCAGGGCTGACAACTTTTGAGTTTGATCCTGGGACCCACATAGTAGAAAAGAACCAACTCTTGAAAGTTGTCCTCTGATCTCTACATACACAATGTGGTGTGTACACACATAGCCACAAATAAAATGAAATGAAATTATATTTAAATTGAAGCCAACCTAGGCTACATATTATGTAATATTAAATCCCTCTCACAATTTTCTGAAGAACTATCAAAATATGCTGCTCGGGAGAAATAAGAACTAAACCTTCTAACATGTCACAACTCTTGCCTCAGAAACACTAAAAATCAAGAACGGGCACAAACATACATGGCAGGAAGGGAAAACCTTATAGTTACTTGTGTGCTAGTCCCAGAGGACAACCTAGAATTGCATTAGGATGGCACAAGAGAACACTTTCTCCATCTTTCCATGTCCTAGTCAAGCTGGCTACAGCACGTTCTGCTTGTTTTTGTGACTCACAGAGTAGAGGATGGGCTCCATGCTAAAGTGACTGTCTGCAGTCAGGGCTTCTACTGGGTGGAATTTGGAAGTACCCAAATTCCAGTCTCTGAGTCTCCCATTCAGTATTACTATCCTGACAATCAATGTTTGGTTTCATTATCTTCAAGATTTCCTTTATTTATGTATATGTGTGTGCATTTGTGTGAGTGGATACCATTTATGTATGTACAGGTGCCCTTGGAGGCCAGAAACAGGCATCAGATCCCATGAAGTCAGAGTTAGAGTTGCCCAACATGGGGGCTGGGAACTGAACTCAGGTCCTCTGAAAGAACACTAAGTGTGCTTAACCACTGAGCCATGTTCTCCAGCCCTAATATGTGGCTTCTTGGGCATATTCCCAAACACGATTAGAACTCAAGAAGGGGGCACAGATGACTTCAACATAGATAGATCTCTATTTCCAAAAATCTCAGGTAAAAGAAATGGGCTCTGTATTAAGTTAAATACAGACACAGAACAATGAGAAACTGCCTTCTCCTGGAAAACAATTCATACAAGTCTAGTTCACTGCTGTGGAATCCTAGCCAAGGTGTTCAGATATTTCTGTGTCAATCCACATAGCTATGTCATCTAGAACTCATACAAAAGGATCTTGGTAGCAAGTTATCCTAGTGGCCTTACAGTATCAGCAGGTCACTAGTGGCAAATCCTTTGTGTTCTCCAGTATCAGCAAGACGTGTAAAATCAGAGGTAATTAGATAGGAAAAACCAAGAAAAAGAAAATAATTCTCCATTTATAGCCTCAATTTGATCAAATACTTCCATGAGAGGTAAAAAAACAATTTTAAAACCCAAAGTGCTTGCTGTGCATCCACAGGGACGGGCACTCAATCTCCAGCACTAGTGTAAAAGGGTCTCGATGTGCCATGCCTGCCAGTATGCCTCAATCTGAGCATCAGAGAGGCAGGCAGGAAGGGGCCCTGGGTTTGCTGGCCAGCCATTCTAGCTAAATAAGATCCAAGTAGGTATAAGCACTGTAATTTAAACCAACAGTGGTTCCCGTGGTGGTGAAAAGTGCTGAGGTGAAGGGCTCACGATACTTTGGGCTTGTAACAAGATGAGGATTTATTATGATCCAAGTCTCATTTCTGTGTGTATGTGTGTGATGCGTACACAAGTGCCCATGTATGCCTCGTCTACAGCCAACATTCCACTAGGGTAACTTAAAACAAAATAGGAATTTATTTACAATAGTAAAGATGTCAAAAATAACAGAACAATATATAACAAATCCAAGAATTCTTTTATGAAAAAGGCAAACAATATATACATGAAACAAAAGATAAAACAAAATCCATAGGGCAAACTTAATTTTGACCTCCTCTAAAAAGCTGTAAAATGCAGCAAAATGTCCTTTTTAATATGAATTACTTTAGTAACTCTGGGCCAATTAAACACACACATGAACACAATTTTCAGTCCTTCTTTTCACTTATCAAGTCTTCCTAACTTTGAGGAATACAACATTGGGGGCTAAGATTAGGAGGTGCAAGCTATTTAGATGTGCACCGAAGGATATTCTTGGTGACTGACAGGCTCAGACTTTTACAGAAAAGATAAAGCAAGTCTCTGGATTCTAATTTACTCTCACTATGCCATCTCTAGCTGCTTTTTTGTGAGCTTATTGACTACTACACAAAAATGTCGCACCAAATAATCCTCAAGTGCTCTAAGATCACTTTCACTAAACTTGAGCATGTAACAGAATCACTAGGGAAGCATGCTAAAACACAGGCTGCTGGGGTTCATGCCTTGTCCCAGTTCACTGGGGACTAGAATACGGAAGAGAATCTGTGTCTTTAACCAAGTCCCAGGAGATCACCATGCTGCCAGGCATTACTTTGACACCAATCCTCTTTAAGATGCTGATTGATCCTGCTTTTCCTTACACAAATCTAATTATTTTGCAGGGAATTAATACCAAGATCCCCGGTGACAATAATTGGGCAGCATATTTTAGCAGAATAGATGGGATCATGTTTTCCAGCTAGTCCTGATTTTGTCAGACTCATTACTCTGACTGTGATGTCTACCACATTCTCTTGGACATTTACCTCAAGTTTTGGTATTTCTCATCTTATTTCTTAGGCCAACACTGGTTTCTATAATACAGAATTTCACTGTTAAAATCAAAAAGTGCTGCAAATCTCTCTCATGACTCCTGACAACTTTTACCCAACTTGCAACTTTCACTACCAACAGTGACCATCCTCCAGTATGCTGGGGTCTACCAGAGGACTCCAAACTGGACACAAATGTAACTCAAAAGGTACGGCTTCTGAATAGTGACAGTCCCCTCGACTAAATATGTTGTAAATTAATAATAAAACAAATTTTAAGTGCTTTCAAAACTTTTATGCATGGGCAATTTATAACAGGAATCAGAAATGCCAATAAAACAAATCGTTTACAAAGATAAAAAATTAATTTCAAGGACATGCGCATCAAAGGACTCACCAATTACCTCTTAACTTCTCTGTAATGTTACTCGCAAGATCACAGGACTGAAATGTCACAAAATTCAAAGGAACCAAGCATTTTTGCATTCCACTGCTGCATAAAAGGAATTAAGAAATAGGGGGATGAAAATAATCCACTGCTTTTGATGTTTATTAGGTTTACAAAAACTGTACATTTTCTTTCTTAAGAAAAAGCATTAACTTAGTACTGGTATCAAATAGACTGAACATTCGTTAACAGGAAAATATTCTGATTTTTATTTTTGCACGTTATTCTCAAATACACAATTACAATAATGTCACACATCCCCTATATGATTTTCTTTTTATGTATTTTACCTTTTTTACAAAGTATACAGAGGGAGGGACATACAATATTTAATAGGATATTTCTACAGAACAATAACTTATATTATGTCCTTGTAAAAATCTGTACCTCTTTAAAACATTTAACTGAAACATCCTTTTTTTAGCTTTGCTAATCAAAATTGTTTTAAGAATTAAAACTAGGTTGTAACTAATGTCAGTACATAACAGTGACTACAACTCATTTTCTCTTTATACAGACAAACACATTTCATATTCACTTGACCAAACCCTTAAATACCTTTTAAAGGCTTCAATATTGTGCTTTAAAAAGAAAAGAACTGTGTATGGTTCCAGATTATGTAAAGAGAAATATAAAGTATGTAAAGTGTTGTGTTCCTTATCCTTCAGTTTATTATTAAAAATATGTGTTAAATGGTCCAATCGTTTGTATTTTCTGTACTGATTATAGATGATTTTTAAGTGTTATAAATTTCAATGTTAGGTATTTTACATTACTTCTGGGGAAAATAATAAAGTAGATTTTTTAAAGTTCTCATTTAAAAAACAAAAACCAAACAAAACCCAGACAGAGCTTTCAAGAATAGCAGGGCAATAAATCAAATCATAGTTGTGATGTATTTTTTTAAAGCACATTGCGGAGGCTACAAAGGCAAAAGAATTCCCTATCAGATGGAAAGGCTAGGGAATCTATGCTTTGCTTTGACTGGCATTGAAGATAAGAGTTCATACCAGCCTCAAGAACTTGATTTAGAACTAGACTAAATCAATCTAGCACTTCAGAGGTTTGCCAAACACCAAATATTCAAGACATCTAACCCCAAAAATATAACTTTTGAATACAAATATTGATGACAAAGAGAAAGATGAAAGGTAAAAACCTAACGGCACAAAAGGGATGGAGCACCATAATGAGGCGGCAAGGCAGCTATCGAGTGGGAAGAAAATTTCTAAGTCTCCCATGATGTGCCAGACCCGTGTGCCAACAGCCAATTCCAGGGACTCTAGAAACTTTTTTCCAAAAGACATCTTAACAAAATCGTAACATCCAACTTCTTTTTACAAATTTTATCAGCGATCAGACTTGTATGTTACAAACTGCCAGCTCTCAAAAACAAAACTGTGAAAGACTTGGTGAGGATCCACGTGAAGCCTCAGACTGCTCACACACTTGGACCACACCTCTATCATGTAATCCAAGACAACTGAGTGTTAAGTTTTTCAAGTTAACTAAGAATTAACAGAGCAGGCTAAATTTGCCAAGTCTAAGTCCTTATTAGCACCCGTTCTCTGGTCCATGGAGCCATCACTCCCTTTCTGTCCCCCTCGCTTGGTCAGACAAGAGCTCTCTCTCCAGCTTCTCCAAGAGAACTGAGGAATTTATGTCTGGATACCCATTAGCTTTTCAGAAAAATATAAAGGCATGGAGTTGAAACTGTATGAAAACATTGTATCTATAAACATCTTAACTTCTATTTTTTTCAATTATTTTTTCAATTACCAAAGATATTTAAAAGAAAATACCTTTACTCTTTAAAAATACTAGTGTCCTTATTTTCCTTCTAATTCTTCACCTGAGTAGTCTCTCTGAAGAGCAAGACTTACTTACAAAATGCTCTCTCTTGCATCCCTGGATCTTTCACGTTACTGTAAATTTAATACTTTTCATTATAGATTTTAAACAACTACTACTGGGGGTTGTGTGTATAAGTATGTAAAATAAGCAATACACACAGATACATGTTACATATATATGTGTATATATAGATAGATATATATAATTCAGGGTACATTTACATATATAAAGTTGCAAAAGATCCTATGAGCCACAAGTTACCCCTAGGAGATTCCAAAATGCAGTCCTCAGTTAAATTTTATTTGTAGCACACAACCATTCCAAGACAAAGCAGCACAGATTGAATAATCAAAATACAACAATATCAAGCAAAAATTTTCAACAAGGTTTTCTAAAAGTTTGCTACACTGACAAAGATGTAAATAGTCTAAAGAAAAAAAGGCATATTTTGTCTACTAAAAAGAAAAAAAATAGAAAGAAAGAAAGAAAAGTAAACACAAACCCAGCCACCGTCTTTTACTCAGCGATGCCAGGGACACAAAAGTTCATATGGAAACTTTCCTTGTCGTACAGTCTGAAAACATTAAGCAAGACAAGTAAATAATTTCCATGTTATGATCACGAGACCTCACTATAAAAATCTCCCATTCCCATTAGACGTCTCTGACGATTTTGCTGTGAGAAATTTGTGAGAAAAAAATAAGTCAACATGAATACTTTCAGTTACCAATGCAAAGTTACCGTGAGTTAAATTGTCTTAGAAGAGTACCATCAAGGTAAGCAAGGTAAATATTTTAAAATAAATATAAAACTTCTAAGATAGAAAACTTCAGTATAGAATCAGGGATTGCTTTAATAAAAGCAACTAACTTGTTGCTGCTTTTCCCCATGTATTAAACAAACTGAATAGAATCCAGAACATACTATTGAACAAAATGTAAAAACAAAAAAGTCAACTAGAAGCTGTAATTCTATTTGTACACAGCATAAATCAATATACAGTATTGTATGTGAACAAAACTGATTGGCTTTTAATGAATTTTCTGTTTCAAGGCCAGTTTCTCTACAAATATCTGTGAAGAATATTGTTAGGGCAGGCCAACTTCTTTATGATGTCGCATTATGTGCTGGTTCTTTTCCGAGGGTCTTCGGAATCCTTTCTTGCAGTACTCACAGCGGTGAGGGTAGTCTTTCGTATGAATGGAGATAACATGCCGCTTAAAGCCAGAGGCATCTGTAGTGCTATATTCACAGTACTCACACTGGTACACTTTCCGGCCACTGTGTGTCTTCATATGCTTTTTAAGCTCGCTCTGCTGCCGAAATCCCTTTCTGCATCTCTTACACCTAAATGGAAGGTCCTTTGTATGAACCGAAAGAATATGGCGACTTAGTACGAACGGATCTGCAATCTTAAAGTCACAATGTCTACACTGGTGCATTTTTTTCCCCTTGTGGGCAGCCACATGTTTCTTGAGTTCTGAAGGCCTGTGAAAGCCTTTATCACACATGTCACACTTATGAGGATAGTCCTTTGTGTGAACTGAAATTATATGTCGCTTCAAATCACTCGAGTTCGAACTCTTGTGATCACAATGCAAACACTGGTGTGTTTTGCTCTCTTGATGGATAAGAGCATGTTGTTGCACCTCTTTGGTATCTGAGAAAGTCAGAAGACAAATGTCACACTTGAATGGCATCTCTTTACTATGCTTTGTCTTAACATGTGTTTTCAAGTTAGAAGAATCTGCGGACCGGTATTCGCAGTACTGGCATTCATAGGGCTTCTCCCCAGTATGGATTCGCATGTGCTTCTTCAGCTCTGATGGGTGACGGAAACCTTTGCCACACTCGACACAAATATGAGGAAAGTTCTTGCTGTGGACTGCCAAAAGGTGGCGATTCAATAACCCTTGTTCAGCTGTTTCGTATTCACAGAATTTACACTTGTGCATTTTGTTGGCTCCTTTCTCCTTATGCACCATTTTATGAGTAAACAAAGCCCCAGCATGAGAGAAATGCTTTCCACACTCATCACATTCTATGGCCTTCTCTGCCTTGCTGGTTAGCTTGTGGCTCTCCAGGTGATTGTGTAAACTTATCTTCTTGTTGGTAGTGTAATCACAGTCAGTACAGCGGTACTTCTTCTTGGCAAGGTGCTCAGGATGGTTCTTCATGTGTCTTTTCAAGAAACCTCTAGATTTAAACTTCTTCCCACAAATCATGCAAGGGTAGACAGTCAGAGGATGTCCATCTGGGCCAATAATTATTGCTAAGAAAGAAAAGAAGCATGAGTGATCAAAACATGCTGGTTTGGTTTTCTTCAAAAGTCTAAATGTGTGCTCTGAACACTACGGTCAAGGGCTCCTAATTTGGGGTCCATGCTACACAACATTTATTTTCTCATTTTCAATATGAGAGATCTAAGAGAGATAGCAAACTGGCCCTGGTCTACACTAACCTCTTCCATTTTAACAGAATCAATTAATAAATATGTAATTTCTATTGAAATATTTAAGCCTTATCAATTTAGAAACCTGTGGGGAATTATTCATGTTTTTTAATTAGAACACTTGCTTTATTTAGAAAAACATTATGTCAACTTACAATAAAGCTTAAATATACCAATAAAATTCTTAATATGCAAATTGGTATATAAGAAGCTACATCATACAAATTCAAGTACTTATCCTGTTGCTTTGTAAATTATGCCTGTTTTATGCTGAAATAATCATTCTTTATGTTTTTTAAAAAATTAACGCTTGCCAACATGGTTGGATTCCCTTTCATTTTCACACAATTTGAGTTTTAAACTTTTTTCATCCTTGTCGGATCCATTTCCCGTTCCTTTTTATCCAAGAAAAATCATTCATGAATATCACTGAGTTCTGAAAATTATATTTTTAAATTCAATACACAAAAGCTATATGTAATCTAGCCACTCAAATGCCACCACAATACCCCTGTGGATACACACTAGCACCTCCTGAGAGCTTGCGGAGCACGCTGCACCGTGGAACTCGCGCGCCCTCACCTGTTTGGTACTGCCTGGAATCAGGTCTTCTCCTTTTCTTTGGTTTTTGTTTAGCCAGTCTGCCGAGGCCAGCAGACTCATCTATGTGCAAGAGGGCACTTGCAGTGCCATTCCGGTTTTCAATTCCATCAGAATTATTACCTAACAATGTGTATTAAAAAACAAAATCATATAAATGATAAAGAATTAGGAATTCTTTATTAACTACAACAATGAAAAGCCATGATACTCATGAATGACAGAAATACCCCACTCTAGGTAATGGAGTTTTATAAGCACATTCATTATAGTAAGATCATTGGAAATGCCCAGCTTCCAAAACTAAAACACACATCGGTATTTTCCCCATGGGTTCCCGTGCTTTCTCCCAAGATTTTAAAGTCACGGGCCAGATACAGTTAAGATAAGAAACTCTAGCCTGAAAGCCTATATATGTCATTAAGTATATTTCCTTCTATACAATATACACATGAAGGAAATGCCTGTTACAAGTCAGGACAAGAAGAAGTAGACTTTATAATCTTCCTCTTATCTTGTTAAAATCAAATAATCTTCATATAGTACTAACATTTCAGATTTCTGAAACCCAAAACCACAAAAATTGTTTTTCAATCACAAATTCATGTCCAAAGAGCTCTCTGTGACTTACCATACGCAGCTGCCCATGCAATTGGCATGAAGGTTTTCATTTCATTGTCTTCTATTTGCTGTTCATGCACTGCGGCTGCAGCTGCAGCTGCAGCATCCTCCTCCCCAACGATCACTTCCATATAAACTTCATCGGCAATTTCAGCAACATCTAAGTAGAAAATTATATGAACTTTTCTCACCAGGTTTACAGAGATTATACTTGAATTTAGCTAATATGCAAATGGGAAGTCCAAACACTACATACCTAGAACACAGCTTTTGTATAATAAAACACTCAACAAACACTTGCTGAGTGACTCTTTCATTCCTTGGTTTTCACCATAATTTAGTTTTAAAGTAACAAACATTCTAAACATGTATGAGTCAGTAATGATCACTTCAGAACACGGCAGCATAATAATTTCTAAAATGATGCTACTTATTTCCTTCAAATACTGACCATTTAAAAGACATAAAACACTTAGAACACATTTTCTCCTACAGAAAGACCATCTACTTACTTAACTCTTCCTCTTCTTGCTGAGAGTCATTAACAGTCATATAAACCATCTTTTCCCTGGGAACACGAATACTGTTGTTCGGATCAAGTAGTTCAACTCCATGATCATTCTCAGGCTCACTTTCCACAATGTCTACAGTTCCACCTGTCAAGGAAAACAGTAGCTCCAAGAATTTATTTTAAAATTTCATTTCCATTTCTTCCTTTTTTTATGATACCATGTTAAAATTATTTTATCTTCAGAAAAGACTTCTCAATCTAAATAACCCTAAAATAATTAAGACTGATCAGGATGTGTAAGATGCTAAGGCTTCCCTCTCACCTAAGTCATCTTCTCCAGGGTCAGCTTTAAAAATGTACACCTTGATGACTTCAGGGCAAGCGCCGCCATCCACTTTACAAGGATCAATTTCCGATTCCGTGTCCACAGTCAATCCAGATGAACCATCATGTTCTATTTTGCCAGCATCATCCACTAAACAAGCAGAAAATTAATCTCAAGTAATAATAGGAAATGCTCAAATACAAAGTTAATGTTTGAGAGTACTGTTAACAAACATTCCCTTTAACTTGATTCACATGAAACTGGATGATTTTAACCTAGGCAAGTAGAAGGTTCAATAAATACACTTCTACAGACTTTTAAAACTGAGATCAGATATTAAAAACAGTATTACTCACAGAGAAAAAAAGCCTGGCAGCCTAGAAAGTGTAAGTAAAAGAATATATTTAGCCTTTGTTAAACCACAGGTAAAAGCACTCCTACATTTAAAATAATTTTTTTAATATTTAAGGCAAAGACTTTTAAATAATGTTCTAGTAGTAAAATGAAAAAGCATAGTGTTCATATGAATATTTCATAAGCACTACTTCATGGTTACTATTCTTGAATATCATTTGATCTGATCTATTTTCATCAGAACAATACACTTAAAAACAAAGAAAGGTATACCTCAATGAGATGGGGAATGGAAATTCTAATTCAATCTGCTTAAAACTTACAAAACACTGGGCTCGATGGTACATGCTTTTAATCCTAGCACCCAAGAGTCAAAGACAGGAAGATCTCTGAGTTCAAGGCCAATTTGGTCTACATAGGAGACCTTGTCCCAAAAAAACAACAAACAAAAAACTTTACAGCACACAAACACACACAAACACACACTCACACACACACACACTTACTTTAACTTGTGATTTTAAGTAAGGTCCTTGGTGGCAAATACATCTATATATAAATTCAAACACACTGATATGCCTATTTGTCCTCTTTAAAAACAAAAACAAAAACAAAAACAAAGAGAGGCCATAAGGAAAAGGGAAGGGAGAAACAAAGGAAAGTGGTAGTAGATAGAAAAGAACAACATAGCAAACATTAGTTTTAAAAAGCTTTACAGAAGTCACCAAAGTAATCAGTGTTATGTATGATTTGGAAAATAAAACACAAGAAAAATGTCAAAACATACTCTAGATCTGAATAAAGACCAAAAGTGTAATTGCCATGGAAGTAACCTTATAATACACATTATTTAAGGTCATCTCTAACAACACAGAAAGTGTGGTAAAGGGTAATGAAAACTCAGCACCTAGGACAATTTGTCATAAGAGTTAGATTCATTAATGTTAAGTTTCTTTAAGAAACACGAAAATGTTCTTTCTGCTCTAAGCCCAGCTAGCCCTATGTGGCTCAACTTGTTATGGAGGGAAACAGTTCCCCAAGAAGTCTTTTCCTTTCTCTTGTCTCCTTTTAAGTTCTCTTTCTGGTATCCTCCAACATACACTTGTCTGGCTGGACATTTATGTTTTTACTCAATTCATAAAATGGTGAATTGCAATTATATTATTAAGACTTTAGGTTAGATATAGGGAGATACCAATATGACAAAATAAGCCTGCACTCCAGTGGGAGAACAGACAAGTAGACAGATAATTATTTTAAATGCAGTAATAATAAATCTAATTACCATTTATGGATTAAGTACTACTTAATACTTACAACAACCCTGTGAAGAAGAGTACAGTATTGTTGACATTTTAAAATAGAGCAAACAGAAGTCTAGAAAGGTTGACTATTTGGACCCACACAGAATTTAAATTTCAAGTCACATGAACCCTAGTTCAAGTTTAACTTTTGACCTCTAAGGTATGAGATGGATACTGGCAAAAGCAACTACATTACATAAAAAAATCTAGAATAGTGCAGCTACCTATAGATGCCTTTTTTTAAAAAACAGAAATGAGATTCACATATGCATGACTCTTTAGGCAATTAATACTAAAGCCAAGGCCAGATGGTGGTCTAACATTTTGTATTCTGGATCATCTCTTTTGTACTTACAACCATACTAAACCAAGACAGAACTCAGATTATGATGTCACAAAGTCCTGCCACGTTCTCTCCATCAGGTTCAAAAACTGCATTTACCTAAGCAAAATTCTTATAAAGAACATAAAAACCAGCCAGTATTTCAAAAATCAACACCAAAAAGCAAGAATTGGGCCAGCAAGATTGTTGTGCAGATAAAAGTACTTGCCACCAAATCTGAGGATCTGAGTTTGATCTGTGGAACTAACATTGTGGAAGGAAGGAAGAACCAACTCCCCAAAGTGGTCCTCTAACTTCCACATGTGTGCCACAGCATGTGCTTGTCCAAACACATACATACATATACATATAGACACACATATATATATACACACATACACACAGTAAAAAAATTTTCAAAAAAAGCAAGAATATACTGATAATTTGTCAACCTGATTTGTGACTTATTGAGAATTAAGACCATTCAAATTCTTTTTTATTTCAAAATTGTATTTATTTACTTATTTATTTATGTGCATTGGTGTTTTACCGTCATGTATGCCTGTTGGATTGCCTGGTACTGGAGTTACAGACAATTGTAAACTGCCATGTGGGTGTTGAGAATTGAACCTGGGTCTTCTGGAAGAGCAGATAGTACTTTTAACCAGTGAGCCATCTCTCCAGCCCTGACCATTCAAATTCTAAATATATCACTGCCCAGAACTACTGGCAAATGGCTCTGCAAACATTTACAATTTGTCATTTACAAAAATAATAATTATAAAATTTAATCATTCAAATACAAAGTGCCATGGATCCCAAACTGTGCATACGACAGTGGAAGCAGACATTTTAGTGTTTATTTGATACTGCTGGAGCTCAAACCCAGGCCTTTGTGAATGATAGGCAAGCGGTCTACTACTGAACTACACATTCTCAACTATTTTGGTCTACTTCTGACATTCAGACATTATTAAATAGCAAATTATATTTTAATACACACCCAGCTTCAAAACCAAACATGTCACTTAAAGATATACTTACTGGGAGACAGGTACTGTGGTATATGCCTGTAATTCCAGCACTGTAATTTACTCAGGGCTAAAAGGCAGGAGGATTACTGCAAATTCAAGGCCAGCCAGGGTTATAAGTGAGACCCTGTCTCAAAAACTACTAAAAAATGTTTATGCGTATCTTATTTGTTGATAAATTATTTTCCTTTTCCTTGTATGACTTAAAGTAACTGAAAATAAAGGACTCTTATGGAGAAATGGCAAACTCCTGCTTATTCACATCACAAGAGGATAGAGAGGCTAAGCATTCTAATGTAATAAATAATAATAATAAATTCATATAGAACATGAAAGAGGATTGACACTTGAAATGATAGTGTCTCACTGTACACTAATAGGTTCTATGTAGACAAAGAAAGGGTATCTCACTCAGGCTGAAAGACAGAGAATGGCACTTAATTCATTCAGGTAAAGGACAAACTATGAACCCAAGTATAGAGACAAGAAATGGTATGAAAGGAGTGAGCATAGTAAGAGTGTGTCACAAGGCATGGTGGGGAATACAGCCAACTGCTAAACTGAAGGCAGGGTCACAAAGGGCCTCCTGCACCTGGCAAAGAGGTTCAGACTTGATCCTAGAAAGCTGGAGGTTTCTCAATCAGGTCAGACATCAAAATCTCTTGGGGAACTTAAGGGCAGGGGTGAATCTCTAGCCAAGAAGTTCTACATAATCCAAATGTAGGGAGATAGGGCCTAGAAAGTGAGAAAGAGAGATTGATTTAGAGGGACCCTAAAGCCCTAACCCTGACCAGAGGCGTGAGAGCATCTGCTTTAAGCGATCGATGGACGATCTTTAGGCAATGATGAGATCAGATGCCCATTACCATACCACCTTGCTGGTCTTGAAAAAGTGGATGGGCTGAAAGGGTTCAAGATACAAAGCTGGGACAGCACTTAAAAGTCTGCTGCCACCATGCAGATAACAGTGACAGGTGACAAGGCCTTCAATAAGGACAATTGATAGTAGGAATAAGGAAGAGGGCTAGGCTAGACACCTACCTGGGGATGAGCAGGACTTGGGGATCTGGCTGGTACCCTACTTCAAGAAGAATGTGACAAAAGAACCAAGTCAGAGGTTTGACTCTGAGTGGGTGAGAATGTAAGAGAAAGGAGAGAAAGGATCTCTCTTTTATTATTATTTTTTGTTTGTTTTGAGGCAAGTTCTCACTCTATAGCC
Organism: Cricetomys ansorgei; assembly: GCA_026225945.1. Taxonomy (NCBI): domain Eukaryota; kingdom Metazoa; phylum Chordata; class Mammalia; order Rodentia; family Nesomyidae; genus Cricetomys; species Cricetomys ansorgei. The sequence continues at coordinate 1,363,445 of JAMJFZ010003399.1, forward strand.
CAACCTGACATGGAATTCATGGTATAACCCAAGCTGGCCTTAAATTTGAGGCATCCCTCCTGCCTCAGCCTCAAAAATCCTGGCATTAAGCCTGGGCTAGGCTGTAAAGATGGCTCAGCAGGTAAAAGGTGCTTGCCACCAAGCCTAATGACCTGATTTTAATCCCTGGGCTTCACACGGTGAAAAGAGGAAACCAACTCCTGCAAGCTGTCCTCATATACATATGGTATGTATGTGCATACAGAGAAAGAAAAATATAATTTCAAAAATCAATAAAAACATGTGCCAACACACTCAGCAGTGAATGGTTAACCACTTTAAGATCATAAGAATTTAAATATTCTCACAATCTAGGTAGGTAACTGAACCAATGTCATTTATCAATTTCAAATACAGGGTAGCTCCAGAAAGATGCCAAACTCACCAATCTATATAGAAGAGTCCAGAACACATTGGGGTTTTCATCAGAGCACTAATTTTTAAACAGTTCAAGATTGATGAAATTGGTCTAAACTTTGAGCAAAGTTTGACAAACGAATCCTAAACCAGGTACTAATCCTAGCACTTAGAAAGCTACGGCTACATAATGCAGAGCTCTGTCTCAAAAAGCAAAAGCAAAAGAACAAAAAAATGAGATGGAGAAATGGCCCAGTAGTTAAGAGCGATTGCAGTTCTTCACAAGATAAGAGTTTGGTTCCCAGCACTCACATCAGATAGCTCAAAACTCTAGCTCTAGAGGATCCAACAGCCTCTTCTAGCCTCCTAGGGCACAAACGTGGCATACACAAACACACACACATAAATGTGGCATACATAAACAGACACAGACACACACACACACAAAAGTAAAATAAAACCTTTAAAACAAATAATAACACAAAAAAAAACCCACCTGATTCTAACCGGCACTAAAAAGTCAAATGTCCTTCTGGTTCCAAAGAACAAGGCCAGACTTGCTGTTTTCACATGTTAGTTTGCCCTTTAAAACCTTCAATGACTGGAAAATCTAACCATCTTAGAACATGAAAAATATTAATACACTTACCCATAATTCGGCGTTTAAAAACCTGTTTGCTTTCATACATACATGGGAAAACACATTTCAAATACACTGACTTCCCTGATAACACAGTTATTCTATTATTATATAAAAGTAGAATTCATCTTCAGATTTTCACCTTGAGAACTTGTACCACCTATTCAACCTGTGAAATTATTCTGAATATAAAATATTACAGAAGAGATTTTTTAAAGAACACTTTTGATGGTCCTGTTAAGTACTCAAAATTTCACCATAATTTTAAAGCTACTATTAAAAATGAATTTCTAAAAACAGACAAAGAAAGCTTCAATAAAATTGAGTCATCATATGTATGATTTCTGCATAAGTGCCTTCTTCTGCAGTCATGAAGAACTAGTACTTTAGAATAAGGCTTCTCCAAAATAGAAGAGCATAATTTTTTGAAATTAAAATTATTTCTAATAACTACCATTTGCATTGCATTTTGCAATCTCCTTCATGTTTCTATGTAAGTTTTTTACTTCATTTTCCAGATAAAGAAACAAAGGCCCTGAGACTGTGTGTAACTTGGTTCAAGTTAGCTAGCTAGTGAGACTGGGGAAAGTGCAAGGACATACCTGTCCTTTATTTTCATCTTCTGCTTTTTACAAAAAGGTATATTTAGCACTTAAAACTCAGTATTTAAAAAAATTATCAATAATCCTAAGCCACCCAGGAATTCTCCCACTTTAGTATTTCGTCCTTTTTTTCCTATTCTAAAAAGTCAAAATAGTAGCCAGGCGGTAGTGGCACACATCTTTAAATCCCAGCACTTGGGAGGCAGAGACAGGCAGATCTCTGTCAGTTCAAGGCCAGCCTGGTCTAGAGTGAGTTCCAGGACAGCTAGAGTTACAACAGAGAAACCCTGTCTTGAAAAACAAAACAAAACAAAAAAAGTCAAAGCAGTAAACCTCATAAAGTTATCTTCAGATCTTGCCCAGCATTTGACCTAAAAACTAGAGGGAAATTTTGGTGAACAGTCTCATTAGTAACAGCAGAACTCTAACAAATTTAAGTGCACTTTATGTGGCTCCAAGGAAACTTCAGTAAAACCATCTGAAGACTAAAAACCAGAAAATGATTACTTGCAGTGACAGTGGATACAATGGTATCTAAAATTACATACACTGAAGTCATTAATCCATTAATTTACTGTGGACTTCTAATTCAGAATGCCTATACAATATTCTCCCTCCGTCTCTGCATGAGTGCATGTGTGTGAGTGCATACATGTCACGCATATGTACTTTTTCCTAGAGATGCCAACTTAAGACCAGCTCTACTAGTGAATTTCATCTGCACAAACAATTTTGGAGAAGGGGGCAGAAAAATCTCTGAACAATTTTAGAAGAGGAAGTTTTAAGGTGACTATAAGTAATAACAATGTTCTATATACTTGGAAATCCTAAATAGATTTTATGTTTTATCAACATAAAGAAAATATGTAAAGCAGTGCATGTTTATTGGCTCAATGTAACCATTACACATGGTTCCTCTATTCATTTGCTACAAAACATTTGCTACTCTTGAAGGTTTGAAGTCAATGTAGGTTTCATGTTAAAATACAGCTTTATGAACTATCTTTGCTTGAAGATAGAAACCAAGAAAACTAATAATTTTCTAACACATTACAATGGTTTGATTCCAAAGATAATAATGTAAGTGGATTGTTTAATACGATCTTTACTTTGAAGAGAAAAGAGATGATGGAGGGGAGAAAAAGTTTAAAAATGCCTGTACAATAGAGAACACAAAAGATACAACCAAAAATTGCTGTGGTTAAAAACAACCTAACTACTTCATTATAGCAAAACAGGACAGTAACATGAGCATATATACCTGTTAAATTGCTTTCTTTGAACTTGTACCTTTTGACAAGAATATCACATTAAACTATACTTAATATATACAAAATATATCCTAAAATATGCCAAAATACATGAAAACTAGTTCGATTCTGTCCATGTTTACTTTTCAGGACAATTAAAACTGACTTAAATTGGAACCGCAGGACCTAAAAGAAAAATTATTTTTAAGTCTGGATTCTGCAATACTGCACGTGGTATGCTGGTATCAATCATTACTAAATCTATCTCTATATTTTTAATAAGTCTTCTAAAGGGATGAGCTTTTTTAAAGAGCAATAAAGGCAAAAGGCCAATGTGCAGTTAAAGGTCAAGCCAATGCCTTGCCTTATTCCTTAGCAAACCCTTAGGGTGGAAGCCAGAAGGGCAGAAAGCAGAGAGAAGCCAGAGTGCCTTAGTCTCCTCCACAGTCTGAGAAAAAGCTGACTCTAGCCTTGGTGCTGGGTTGTCTAGTTTTGTTATGAAAAATCTGGCATTGTCATTTAAAAACAGCATTTTGGGCCAAAATGACTTAATGGGGAAAGACTGGGCAAACCAAGGTTGGCAATCCAAGTTTCATCCTTGGAACCTACACAGTAGGAAAGAACAGACGTCCTCAAGATGTCTTCCAACCTCTACATGTATACCATGGCACAATGTACACATGTGTATGTATACATACACACACACCAAAAAAAACTTAAAATGTTATTTTAAAGATAAAATAAAGGGGCTGGAGAGATGGCTCAGCAATTAAAAGCACTTGCTGCTCTTGCAGAGAATCCAGGTTCAGTTCCCAGCATGCCGACAACCTAGTTCCAGGAGATTGATGCCTTCTTCTGACCATAGTGGTATCAAAAATGCACATGGTGCACATATGTACATTCAGACAAAAACTCATATGCATGAAATAAATCTAAAACTTTTTAAATAAAATAAAAACACCATTTTTGTACTTGAATGTTTACTTACAAACTTAAGTCTCTCTACGCTCAGTTGGCTGCTCAATTCAGTTCCATCTATCTTAGACATCTTAGCTTCTTCTTACCTACCCATCAGACCTAAGCTTTTCAACCCTTTATCACTTCTTCTTTGGCTTTCCATCCAACCTCTGTGTTTATTCTGTATTGGTAGATGAAGCTGCTTCACAGAGGAAACAGCTATGACAGTCAAGCATTCTTCTAGCCTGTCCCTACAGAAGGCCCTCATTCTTACTAACATTTTATCTCCCTGCCTAGGACCCAACTAACAGTTATCCACTGTGCCCCCTGAACACCAGTCCCTTCCTCTTCACAGAATCTCACCCCACCTATTAGTATTTCTTCCTCTACCGGCAGACTGGCCCTGTCCAATGCTTTATCCCTGTACCCATAAGCATGTACAACATACATTCATCATTTCACCAGACAGCAAAAGCCATACTATTGCCTTGTGTCCCTTGACTAACTATAATGTCTTATAAAGTATTTTACCCTAATTCTACTTACACTGAGTTCTCAACCCATTATTTAGTTCATTTCTTCCATCTCCTATCCACTCACCCATGTTTTGCTGAAACTAATCTAAATACATACCACATCCTAATTGCCCAACAAGAGCCTTTCTTCTCAGTGGCTGGCACATTTAAGGAATTCTCTGTAGCCTCAATAGTGTTGAAAAGACTTTCAAGTTTGCCACCGTGTCTTATTCAAACCTCCAATTTTCATTTCGCCTTTCTTCCTTTTTTGTGAGAGTTTGTCTCTCACCTTGACACTTTATTTTTTCAAGTTAGCACACAAAGTAATGGGTTTCATTATGACTTTTTCATACATGTGTTATTATACTGTTATTCATCCCACTCTCTCATAATCCGCTATTGCTGGTCCCCTTCCTCTCCCCAAATAGTTCCTACTTCTGCTTTCATTTTATATGTATTCCATTACTTTTCCCCCCTCCTTCACTTTCCCTTAAAGAGTTCTTCCTTGGGGTTAGAAAGATGGTTCAGTGGTTTAGAGCACTGGTTGCTCTGCTGAGAAACTGAGTTCAATTCCCAGCACCCACATGGTGGCTCACAACTATCTTAACTAACTCCATTACCAGAGTATCCAATACCTTTTGATTTCTATGGGCACATGTTACACATACATACATGCAAGCAAAACATTCATATACATAAAATAAAATAACTTAAAAAAAAGCGTGAGAAAGTTCTTCCTTCTGATCAGTGTGGTAGAGCACATGGCTTTAATCCAAGCTCTCAGGAGGCAGAGGCAGAAGGCTCTCTGTGAAGCCAGCCTGGTCTACATAGTGAGCTCCAGGACAGCCAGAGCTATAGAGACCCTGTCACTCACTGTCTCTGTCTCTGTCATTCACACACACACACTTCCTCCACTCCCATAATCCCATTTCTATTTTTATGATCTATAACTCACCCCATACACAAATTTAAATCTATAGTCAGCATGAGAGAAAACATGTAGCATTTGTCTGAATCTGACTTATTTCTCTTAACATGATAATCTCTAGCTTTATCATTTTCCTTCAGCTGAAAAAAAGTGCCACTATATATCTACCACTTTTCTTTATCTACTGGTGGACATCTAGTTGGTTTTATTTCTTATTGTAGTGCAGCAGTAAACCTAGACATGTAGGTTTCTCTGTGGTACACTGACTCAACAGTTGTTCCTTCAGATAGATACCCAGGAGTGGTATTGCCGAATCATATATTAGTTGTATTTCATTTTTGAGCAATCTCCATACTGACTCCATAGTAGCCTATCACATACTTGACACTCTTATTCTGCAAGCACTCTCTGGTAAACAGCAACAACTCCCTCCCATGTGAGATATTTCCTCTATTCTGTTACCTCACCAACTTTTCCTCTCTGAAAAGTAGCAAATTTCTATTTTTCAACTCCCAAGAAAGTATAACCAACAGATTGTCTCCAAAAAGCAAGGAACTCAATTTTTTAACAGATCCTAAATAATTATTTACCCACCAAATGTACTCCCCCTCTTAAATGATTATCATGACCCAATCTTCCAAGGTAGAAATCTTAGGGTCAAACACCAGTCAGTTTTATATTATCTTTCTCTATCGAAGTCCCTCTTATCTAAGGCCAAGTCTCATTCATTTTACTTTCTAATCTCGAGTTCAACTCTCCTCAATCCTCTTTACTATCAAGGTCTTTGGGATATTCATTTCTGTTGTTTTGTTTTGTTTTTAAGACCGGTCTTGCTGGTCCTAGAACTCAAATCTTCCTGAGTGCTGGGATTACAGAACTACATCCCACACCCCAACTTGAGGTATTCTTTCTTATATATGAACTACTTTAACTATTGTCTATCGGTAGTCTCTTGTTCATTTATTCTTATTCTACTACAAAGATTATCTTCTAAAATCAATTTAAAATTGAAATAAGCTACATCACATTATTTCCTTGCAAACCAGCAAAATCTTAAAGTAAAATACTGCTTTGTGTTGATTACAATATAGAAAAATAGGCAATCTCATAAACGTCATAGGAGAAATTATAATAAACAAAACATTGAGGCAATATAATCAAACTTGTAAATATACATATTCTTTTCTATATTTTTATTATTTTGTGTGTATGTGTGTGGTTATGTGTATGGGGGTACACATGTGGAAGAAAGGACTTTTGGGAGTCAGTTCGCTCCTTCCACTGTGGGTTCCAGGGACTAAATTTGGGTCATCAGGTTTGTGCAACAAACATGAGCACTTTTACCTGCTGAGCCATCTTGCCAGTCCTACATGTATGTGTACCTTTTGATCCAGTAATTCTATTTCTGGAAATTCATTACAAGTAACAAAGATACACAAAAATTTCAATGCACCTTAAGATTCTGCCCTTTCTATGAAAGACCAGAATGGAAACCACACAAACAAATACAAGGACACAAACATAGCTACCTTTTTCTTTCAATGAGTGTGATGTGCATGAGTGCATGTATATGAGCATGTGTGGGTGTCCAGGTGCATATGCGTTCAAGTTCACATGCATGTGGAGACCCCAAGTTGATGTCAGGTGTATTCCTTTGATCGCTGTCTACTTTATTTACTGAGGCAATGTATTGCTGAACCTGGAGCTCACTCATTCCCAATACTCCAGCTAGCCAGCTTGCCCCAAGAAACCCACTCCCCTCACTTCTTGTCTAAGATCACTGGTGGCTGCCATGTCTGCCTGGCTTTTACATGGTTTTCGGGGCTCCAAATGCCATTTCCCAACTTACATGGCAAGCATTTAATCCAATGAGCCATCTTCTCAATCCACCAACCCTTTGTAAAGCATAATTACCCACACCCTTCCTTCATCTTGTAAAACTAAAATTCATGACAAAGGTAGACTACGCCTGTCTTCACAAGAACTCAGTCATGGCTCTGTACCCTCCCTCCTTCAGTAGAATTCCCCCTAGGAACAATGGCTTTCTCTACTTTCCATATTTAGGACTTCTCAGTAACTGGACCACCTATAGAAATACCAAACACACACAAACCCCATAAATACATGCTGAATGAAGTGCCCCCCCCCTTTACAAAGACTATTTATGTCTATCATAACTTGTTGAGATAGCGTCTTACTTTGCATCCCAGGCTTACTTCAAACTTGTGGAAGTCCTTGTTCCTCAGCCTTCTGAGCACCATCACACCTGGCTTAGAAGACCTCAGAAACTTTAAAAGATACTCCTATAAAATGCTGGTGGATTCTACTATATGGTATCCTAACTTCATGTATGAAGACAACTAGACAAATTTATACGTAGCCTATCAGTATTTAATGAAGTTTAGTGCCTTAAGTAGTAAGAATTTATACTAAGTGAGTGATCTACCCAACCTAGAATTTTATATCTGAAAATAGTACCAAGAAATATGAGGAGACACAGCTGTTCTCCCAGATGCCAATTTGAAGGTAAGTCCCCAAAACACCTTTGTGTGCTTCAGTGCTGTAATAAATTCATAATGCTTGAAATCATGTTTCATTACTACGCTCCTTCCCATTCTGTTCCATAAACGGTATTTTACTACAATTAAAGTACATAAGTATTACTGTATATCCAAGAACATAAGTTCATACTTCTGGTTTCTCTTTTTGTTTCCTGTACCTATAAGCATACAAGAATGTAAGTAGTTTGGTCATACATTTTTCCAAGTTGTTTGAGGAGGGTTCCCAACACTAATAGAGGCTGCTAACAACCTAATCACACCCTTTATAATTTCACAAAGTTACAGACTGTCTCTCTACAACTGAAGAAACCACCTCTTTCTAGCATACCTTTATATAGAAATAAGTCAATCATTTCACTTTTCATAATTTTCAGTTACTTAAACATTCCAGATTAAAACTCATTTTACAAAGAATTATTTTTTGTTTTGTGAGATAGGGTCTCACTATGTAGCCTTAGCTGCCCTGAAACTCACACTACATAGAGCAGGCTTGGTTTCGAACTCATAGAGATCTGCTTCTCAAGTGCTCAGATAAAAGGTATGGGTTACCACACCTGGACAAGGTATTTTTATACATTTAATTTTAATGGACATTTTAAGAAAATTTATCCCTGGTGCACCTCTGACAAACACTATACCCCAAGACTTACAGGAAATCATAAGGTAGTCCTCACAGTTGTTTTTGTCATCATCTTGCTGGTTCACAGGGATCCCATTGGCATCTATGACTGCCTCAGAGGCACAATCTGCTACCAATACTTCTTCTGAAACAACATCGGCAGCCAAAGGATCAGTGACGATTTCGGCTTCTACTACACTATCGTGAACCACATGTTCAACGTGACCAACGTCAGAAACATGTATAGATTCACTTGTCAAGACATGTTCAGGCATAGACATTGAGGCTGATGTAATTTCAGACGCTAAAACATCATCTGGAACTGTGCAATGTGTTAAAGAAACTTCTTCGGTTACATCTGAGTCCAGAACTTGCTCAGGGATGATGACTGTTTCGGATACATCTGCTTCGTCCATGATATCTGGACACTGGACATCTTCTATAACAACATCTTCAATAACATCTTGGATTACAACTGAGTCCGGGTCATCAGGAACAAAATTATGCACAGTTATGTCTGAATCCACAACATCTGATACAAAAACCGTTTCTTGTACTTCCACAACAATTTGATCACCATCCATGTGTGTAGCACCGGCTCCTGAAAAATAAACACTCATAAATAAGTGTGGTGGTTTGAATAAGAATAGCCCCTATAAGCACATGTTCAGTCAACAGAGAGTGGAACTATTTGAAAGGATTATAAGGATTAGGAGGTGTGGACTTGTTGGAGGCGGTATGTCACTGGGGGTGGGCTTTCACTGGGGGTGGGCTTTGAGGTTTCAGAAGCCATGCCAGGCCCAGTTTCTCACTCTCTGTCTGTGGATCAAGAAGCTCTCTCTGCCTATGGATCAGGTATTATTCCAGCACCTGCCTGCCTGCCTGCCTACTGCCATACTCCCCACTGTGATATCAGATTAAACCTTTGAAACTATAAGCAAGCTCCCAATTAAATGCTTTTTCTTATAAGAGTTGCCCTGATCATGAATGTCTCTTCACAGCAATAGAACAGTGACTAAAACAGTAAGTAAATAAAATCATGAATTTCAGAAATGAGTATTTCAATCAGCAAATAATTCAATTTCTCCCAAGATAATATACTAGTGTCTCAGTTTTCTCAAACATTTAGATTCCCTTGAATCTATTTTTAAATAAAATTAAGACACTTTTTAGCATACTCTTATATATTCATCCCAAATCAATATATAAGGAAACACTATGATAATACAATTGAGACAAAGAAAAATATTCATGACAGCAAAATTCTAAGCACACTAAAACTCATTCAGTTACTTAAGGCATGGTTATAAAAATTAAATAATGCAAATACAGATGGCAAATGGATTGGTTTTATTTTAAGTGTTTTTCTTGTATTCTCCTGATTGTTCTACCTCCCTTCCCTGAACTTGTATTTTTCTTATTTCCATCTTTCCCATGAACTTCTTTTGACTCCATTTTTTCCACTTCCTTCACATCCTTCTCCCTTCTGGTATCACCAACATTCCCCACCTATGAGCACGGAATTTTAGAATTCAACCTCTATTTTAGGACATAAAAGGGTCAGGGCACAAACAAAAAGAAGGACAGAAGAAAAAAATTGGTCGAGGTTATCTATCTCTGTGGATAGTGAGCAGAAGAGGCACTCCAGAGGGGCAGTGGGATAGGGGTATGTAGGCAGTAGAAGGAACCTACTCACAACTTCAGAGTACTGGATTCTACCTAGCCTCCTCCATGCCCTCACCCAAAAACAGTTCCTCACAAAACAGGCAACTCTATAGAGTCCATTTTAGTTAAGAGTAAAGGGAGATGAATCAATTTTTGCCCAAAGAGATTAAATGACTTAACCAGGATCACAGTTTGCACAGCATATGGTGCTCAGTAAATATTGCTCTGAACGAATGCTGCAAATAGAACAAATTATTCATCCCTACAAAAAAATACAAAATAAAATAAAACAAATTCAGTATCTTGGCTGCCAGTCCAGAAAACAGCAAAGAAAGTTTTACAAATCTCACTCAAAAAAATCTCTTCGGTAGATCACTGCTTGTGGCTGTTTCTCAGACTAAATCTAAGCAGGTACCTAATTCAGTCACTGTATCTCTGGCCACACACTCAAAATAAGTAGATAAATAAAACTGTATCTGTCAACAAACAAATATAATCAAGGCCAAAGAATTTGAAAAATGGTAACAAGTCTTTAAAGTCAGTTAATATCCACCATAATTACGTCTAGAAATAACAAAGAGTATGTTTATTTCATATAACTTCTAGAAAGGCTTTAATGCTCATTTGTTTTCAACACTTTAAACAATATTATCAAGCCATACAACAGTAATATCCATTTGGCAGGCAGAAAGAATGATGCAGTTAGTGGCAAGGGCACTGGTTATAATATGTAAATCACAGGTGAGGGCTAGACACTTAACAGTTCTGTGACCTTGGGCAAGTCATTTAACCCGAGTTTCAGTTTCCTCATCAGGAAAATGAGGGCAGTAGTAGCTGGCATGAATATTTCACAGGATCATGGTGATGATCAAACAGGAATATATGGGAAGTGTTCTGAAAAACTGATTCATTATCATCAGGTTTCATTATCATCATGTCATAAAAATGGAGGCCCTGGCAGATTAAGTGATTTGCTAAGATAAACAAATACCTTAAGTGTTAATCAGGACTAAAATGAACAGTCTTTCTCTCTATCACTAAGTGCATTAATTAGATTTCCTTGCCACAAGAGCAAAGACATATTGTATTTTTCTCCAAAGTTTAGTTTCTCTTCTAAGAACAATAATTATACTTCATGTTCTAATAAAGAAAATTAGGAAGTATGCATTTATCATTATCAAAATGAAATCACCAAACTTGAAAAACTATCCTATGAAAAAATGTATGCCATCTCTTACTAAGCATTTAACTTTCTGATAAAGTTGTTATTTAATATACTACAACCTGATCATTTGAAGGCCAATGGGAAATTAGTTAACATTTTATTATAAAGACAATTCAGCTAGTGTGATATAAAACCATTTTATATCCTAAAACCAAGTATACACACTTCAATGTTATAATTAGAACCACAGGTAATCCAAAATTGTTGAGTATTTTCTCAAGTTAAAAACTACATAAAATATCAGGCCATGGAGGACCTAGGTTGGGTGATAGAAAACAAATATATCACATAATCTACATACTGAGGTAAATATTCTGATTAGTGGGCTGGATTAAAAAAATTCAGGGTAAGATGTTAACTGCAAACTAAGAATGAGATGACAGATTATAGAGAATCAAGTGGACTGGATGGAATCAAGGGACTTTTTTTTCAAAGAGACAAGGAAGAGAACTCATTGAAGTAAAGGAAACACTAAGTTTGATATTACTGTTGTCAGAGACTGAGTATCCCTTATTTAAAATGCTTGAGACCAAGACAAGCCAGGAAGTGACACACACCTGTAGTCTTAGAACCCAGTAGGCTGAGGCAGGATAGAAAAGTCAAAGCCAGCCTAGGTTTTAGAGAGACTGTCTCAAAACACTAAAACAAAATACTTGAGAATAGGTGTTTAGCATATCAGACCTTTTACAACATTCACACATAAATAATAATGTATCAGTTGGTAGAGATCCAATTCTAAACATGAAATCCATTTCTTTCATATGCAGCTCACACATTCAGCCTAAAGGCAATTATTTACACAGTACATTTTTATATGTGTCTTTACTTCAACCCACGACATGAAGTAAGATGTGGAATTTTCTTTCTACTTATAGTGTCATGTCAGCACTCATAAATTTTGGGTTTTGGAGCATTTGGGATTTTCAGATTAAGGATATTCAACGTGTACTGACAAGGATATTAAAGTTGGTTATGAGGAAGTCAAAATTTTGAGAAGGGAAATAATAATGTACTAACTTTCACAATTGTAGATTCTGAAATTGAACGTGACTAACAATGTGAGAGTTTAGCAATTATGCCCATTACAACCTCATAATCTGGTAGATAAAATGTGTAATAACCCAAGTCATTATACCTGTTGCATCGAAAAATGAGTTTGGCGCTTGTGGTTGTAATTCAAGTCCATCTTCATCCATGGCCTTTAATTCTCATCAGTCACAACACCTAAATCAAGGAAAAGTAAAGCCAGTATTAGTTTTGGTACCCTTTTTTAAAAAATGTTGCCAGGTGGTGCACACTTTTAATTGCATAGCTTGGGAGGTAGAGGCAGGCAGATCTCTGTTGAGTTCGAGGCCAGTCTGGTCTACAGAATGAGTTCTAGGACAGCCAGAGTTACAACAGAGAAACTCTGCCTTGAAAAACCAAAAAAGTCACATTTCCATTTCTGAAGCACTCAAGTTATAAAACAGATGAACATCTATCTAACATATGAACATATAAATCAAAAGGATTACTTTTGCCCAGGCTCATTTTAAATTGAGATACATACCAGGTACACACTTATAATTACAGCATTTGGGAGACTGGTCCTGAGCTCAGAAGTTCCAAGTGCCCCTACTATATCCTCGGGATTTTGCAAGACATTCCAATGACCTTAATTCTCCTTTTTTTATTTTAGCAAAAAAGGTACTTTAACATATCAAGTAATGTACTCCCTAATACTATTTGATTACTGTTTCAAAAGATCAGGAATCAAAGATTTTACTTGCCCATATTCTCTTTCCCTACAAATGTCCTCCCCTAAACCCCAACGCACACACAAAAACCCTGAAAATGTACTCTCCCTAATCAGAGTTTCCAGAGCTGTTATCTTTCCTACTGTACTTGTTTGACCATGGCTATTTTTATATCTTACTTTTTGTGCATATATTGAAATACATACATGTTCATGTGTGCAGGTGGGCTTGTATGTACATACAGAGGTTAGAGGTCGACCTTGGGTGTCTTCCTTGATTGCTCTCCACCTTGTTTTGTTTTTTAAATTCTTTTTAAGGTTTCCCTGTATCCTTTCTGACCATCCTTCATGTATTTATTCTCATCCCCCTCTTCCCCATCTTTGGTTAAGAGTCCCATTTTCGCCCTCTCTGCTGTCTACTTTCCTGGCTTCTATGGTTACTTCGGATTGTGCAGAAACCTAAAGATACAATTCAAGGATCCACAAGTAAGAGCAAACTTCCACCTTATTTTTTAAGACAGGATTTCTTACTGAATCCTTATTAATTTGGCTAGGCTGACTGACTAATGAGTTTCAGTGATCGGCCTATTTCCACCTCACTCCAGATTCTATGTAAGTGCTGAGGATCCAAACTCAGGTCCTCATGCTTGTGCAGAAGTCATTTTACCAAAGAGCCCAACCCCTATATGTCTTATTTTTATATGCTTAATTCCATATAGTTCTTAAAGAAATATGAGAAACCCAAAACTTGTATAAAAACTGTTTTTCAATGTGCCAGCAATGATTCTAATCATTTCTAAGATATAGCTGTTTTGTGTTAAAAACTATTTGAAATTAAAACAAATGATAACTAGATTAACAAACAAAAAAGTGTTCAGCCATGAAAAACAAAGTATACATGCTCTAAGCTGTCACTACTCTCTCCCTACCAAATCACCTCTGGCTATAATTATCTTCCCTTTCCAAAAATGCAATTTTGAAATGATAAATGTAAGTTAACCTTCTAAACAATTAAATATCACATGAAATTAGCCAACTAAAGCAACACAAGGGATACATTAAGGTACTTAAGCCCCACATCCCTCAAATCTCTCTACCTCTACGTAAGTCTAATGACCACCAACTCTAAAAGTCCTCAACTTGTAAAACAAACTATTTACTTCGCTTTTATCTTCTGTGGCTTTCCAATTAGACTTGGACAGATCATCAATTCCACTGATTCTAAAGTTCATTCCTACCTGTTTCTGAAGTGTCATCCTAACTCTCTTCCCCTTCTCTATACAGCTAGCTGCCCTAACTCCCTCTCCACAATACAAACTTGACCTCAGGCTGGTACACTTCACTCCTTTCTCTTACTGTTCTCTCTACTCCCCTTGGCTTCAAGTACCATTTGCAGGGAACACCCAAATCTACACACTCAAAGTAGTACCTGATGACTCTTCTGGCCACTATTCCCTTTTCCTTCGCACCCACTCACAGTTTAGTCCAGGGTGCCAGATCTTGTCAACTACTTCTCCACAGGACTTCTCAGCAATCTACCCCAGTTCTTATTATCTCCAGTCTTATTATTGTCTCTCAACTTCATACTTCCTGATCCCTGAGGCATGAAAATAGCCTCTCAAGTGGCCTTGCTCTTTTCTGCCACTCCCGAAACAAATGACTAGGAACCCTGCACAAGTAGGAGCTGGTGCCAAGTTCTGAGGCATTCCTGCTATCTGTGGAAGATTAATCCTCCAACCACTGCTTTGATCATGGCACTCCCCTGGGTTCAGAATGCCTCAACAGCTCCCCAACAATCAGGGGCTCTGCAATATGAACCCAATATGCCAGGAGAGAAGTATTTGCTGTTATTCTCATCTTTTTATCATACACATATTCTAAAAAATATTCTAACAAACATGTAAAGGGACTATTACAAAATTCAAATGGGTTTGGAAAAAACACATTTTGTTCTTACAAGCAGAAATGACTATATCTAGAGTTTTGTAAACCCCTCTGGGGTTACACTTATTAATTCCCTCTGACAATCAAAATGAAACTGTGCTGTTAGAATAGAAACTACTTAGAAAAACTCTCTGGAGTATGATCAAGTATGGGTGGTTGAAATGACACAGAAATGTCTGTGAGCTAGGGAGCAGGAACCAACCCCCAAAACTAGCCAAATAACACCACGATGAAATACAGATGAAAAAGTACTAAGATTATTACTTTTCTCAAACAAACTCAAAACAACTCTGAGACTCTACTGTCATCCCATTTTGGAAAAACTTCCCTTCCTGGTGCAAAAGTCACAATTCTGAAAGAATTTGCAGTAGAAAATGTTTTAAATGAAATATTGAACTGGGTGGAACCCAGGAAATTCCCCCAAACTTCTTTCCTTCCAATCTTTAAAAGAGCAATATAAATACCCCCCACACCAAGTCAATCGGAAGCACAATGGCATTTTATCTCTTAACTCAGGAATTTGGAATAATTTACTTGTTTTAAATTTCTTTAATTTCCCTTTGGGGAGGTGGAGAGGAAGACAGGGTATCTTGCAATGTAGTCCAGGCTGGCCTTAAATGCATGGTAATCCATCTATGTTCTGTTTTTGTATACCTCACACTCCTTTGACTACTCTCTTAGGCAAATTAACAGGATTCTTAGATATTCACATTGTTAATATGAATATACAAAAATCACTTTTTTGCTTGTGGTCTTCTAAAACCTTGATTTAATAAAAAAATGCTATGGCTGACCACAATATTTTCTCTGTCACACTCAGAGAACTAATTTGTATTATGTATGATAGACAAAATGGTTCAAATTTCATAAAGTGCAACATAAGCAAACGTGTCCAGAATTTTTCTCAGAAACTGAAACTGGTGAAAATTTACATCTATTAAAAATCTTATTAGTATCTTCACTCTAAAATTAGATTTCTTTCCCAATTTTTTGCCACATTGTTCAATATTAGCCATCATTTCTCCAAATAGTCTCAAATCCAGAGTGATATTTTATTTCTCTTAGGTTAACTCTCGAAGCCAGATATTCTGTTTTTATTTTTTGAGACAAGTTTCACTATGTAACCCTCACTCTCTGGAAACTCACTATCAGACCAGGCTGGCCTCAAACTCACAGAAATCTGCCTGCCTCTGCCTCCTGCGTGCAGGGATTAAAGGCGTACACCACTATGCCAGGCTAAAGTCAGATATTCTTAAAGCTCATCAGTTTTTATTTATTTTTCACTGCTATCACTCTAATGAGCTCTTTGCAATTCACAAGTAACTCAGTGAGCCTTTTGATGGAGATTCTAACCCTTCTTGAATGAAGGACATTTTCTTGTTTTGGGGGTACTAGAAATTTCAAGGGCCTTGCACACAGAGCATGCTCAACCACTGAGTTGAATCCCAGGCCTCTTTTCAACTTTTTGAAGCAATTTCACTAAACTACTCAAGCTAGCCTTTAGGTTACTCTTTATGCCAGGCAGGCCTGTAACTTTCTATCTCCCTGCCTCAGCCTTCCTAGTAGCTGGGATTACATGTCTGTGCCTCAAGGTCCAGCTAAGAAGTTCTTTCACATTAGATATTTTCTTTTTCTCAAACATTGCTAATGCTTTTTTTTTTTCAGAACTAGAGATTGATTTTAGACCCAGTGAGTGCTAAGTTAAGTGCTCTACCACTGAACTAGAACCCCAGCTCCTTCCATTTCTCTATTTAGTTTTCTTTTTCTTTTCTGAGACAGGGTCTCGCAGTGTAGCAAAGACTGGATTTTAACTCATGCAGCCAAGTCTGGCTTCAAACTGGTGACAAGTCTCCTGCCTCCAACTTCTGAGTGCCACTCTGCTGGTGTCTCAATTCACTCTTCTTAGGATTTCTATTACAGAATAAGTACTCTAATTTCTGCCCTCAATTATCACTTTAACTTTCCTCTTACTTGCTTTTGAATTATGTATTTATATGTGGGGGTATGTGCACATGAGTGCAGGTATCCTCAGAAGGTATAGGATCTGGAGCTGGAGTTACAAGTGGTAGTGATCTGCCCGACATGGACAATGGGAAGGAACTGAATTCTGGCCCTCTGTAAATGGTATGTGCTCTTAACCACTGAGCCATCCATCTTTCCAGCCCCTAACTTTCCTCTTACTGTATTTACCTTTCTACTAACTTTTCTATACTAGCTAACCTGATCACCACAAGATCCTTTTGTTCTGTTTTTGTTTTGTTTCTGAGATAATGTCTATTATAGTATCTCTGGCTGTACTTTAGAGTTCCACCTGCCTCTGCTAGGATTAAAGGGGTACAACACACACACAGCAAAAGATCCTGTTTTAGTTCCTAAATAAACTAAGTTGTTTTCTTCCCCCATAGCAATCATAAAAAAAATTTGGTGGATAAAATGTCTCCCTAGATATTTCTGAGATCTCAATATTTATTCTATACCCAACATTACATTGTCTTCTCTAGTGTTTCATTATTCAGTTGGTTGTATTTCATGTCTCTTCCAAACTGCTGGTTTTCTTCAAAAGCATTGTTTCTTTTGGTTGTCCACAAGTTGCTAAATTAGTTACACTGACAGCTGGAAGACTTTCCTCGACCCCACTTTGCCAAGCAGTGAATTTGAGTTCTAGCAGTCGATGTCTAAGTCACAAGCATCCTTTGTAGTATGAGCACACAAGAGAAAAAAAAAGGACATGTCATCCGTTAGGCTTTCCTACAATGGTGGAAAAGTATTACATTTTCCGGTCCAGTATCATATCCTGCAGAATGACTATAAGCCACCTAAAACAGTGACCATTAGCTGGGGCTGGTGGCTACAATAATAATCTCACCTACTTGAGAGACTGAGGCAGGAAGATAAAAGTTCAAGGTCTGACTGTGCTACAAAGCGAATTCCATCTCAAAAAGTAAAGAAGGAGGGCTTGGAATATATCTGAGTAGAGTACCTTGCCTAGCACACACAAGGCATTATGCTCAATCTCCAGTATCACAAAATTAAACAAACGCTACCCCAACCTTTCTTGCCACAGCATCCATTTGTGTAAATTCATGTGTGCAAACAAATGTGCAACTCCTATAATTTAATGCATTTCCCACTGCAAACCCACCATAGACAGATCTATAAATATTGACAGTGAAATGGCTCAGCTTTAATCATCTGGCTAAGTCCATGGCTTCTCATTCTCCTAGGTTCTAGGACCTTACGCTTCAGACACTGGCATATTTACAGGATGCCAATTTTTGGTATAGGGCCAAGATTCACTAAAACTGTCTTGGATTTTGTCATTGACAGATTCTAAATTGCTTTATTCAAAGATTAAGTAATCATATTCTGATAAAAAGTACATTTCAGGGTTTCCTCTTCTCTGGATTTCTTCCTCAATGTGATTTTGGTAGAAAGGAAGAGCAAAGGTATTTAATCTTTATTCTATGTTAAATTCAAAGTCATGATTTTTTTAACTATATCAAAGAAAATAGCGTGGAAGTGTGCAAAAAAAATTAAATCACTAGTAATACGTTATAAAACTTCAGCAACACTCAAAGATCAAATGTTCCTAGACATACGTAACTAATAAAACTAACAGGTGCAACTCCAACCCTAGTTCCTAAGAACAGGTTATTTTCTTTTCTAACAATCTTGCTCACCTCCTCCTTTGCCTGCTGTCCTGAATGGAAGAATGTTGTCCTTCCTTGCCCTGTCCCACTTGGAACTTTCTGTATGCTTCACTCAAGAATTCAATGCCAAGTTTTTGTTACAGACTAGTTTTTCCATAAAACCATTCTGTGCCAACTGGTAATTTCAAGGTTTTGTTTGTTTAAAGTTTAAGAGTCCAAACTTTCACAATCTATTAAAAATTGGCCCTAAAATGACAAACTTAAAACCCTTATTTTTCCAAAGTCCCTATTCCTGCTCAGATTAAGAGCTGCCAAAAATAAACTCTAAATTTAGCTGTATTTGTAAGCTAACAATGCCACACTGCGCTAAATGCTTTTAAGACTAACCCAATGGTAGAGACAGTACGGGCTTTGCACTTGTTTTCAAATATATGAAGCAATAAACTCTGCTCTATAAAAACACTGCCCTTTAAATGCATGCAGTAATTTACCAATCCACTATTACCATATAACAGTCTACTGTTTAGCATCATGGAACAAATACAACTTGACTCTTTGGTTCACTCTTTGACTTCATAGTGATTTAAAGTTGCTTTGTAACTTTTGCTGAGATTTTCAACAGAAGTCCTACTCACATGTCTCCTCGAATGAAGCATTCTGCTTTTAGCTGTAGGTGGACTGGAGTGGAGTGTTTAAAATGAGAATGAAGACAGGATTTAAACATAATATACAGTGGAAATTAATTTAAACCACATTGGACAATAATACATAAAATAAACTGTCACAGATGAAATTTTTAAAATCAGTTTCCATCAAATGAAATGCAAGGTAAAGAAATGTTAGTGTTATCAGAAAGTGTCTCCTTAGCCATCTGCTTTGTTCCTGGAACACCTGCCATCTTTTCCTAAACTAAGTATTTAATTAATTGCTGGCCTAGTTATTTTAATAGATAACTTAGTTGAGTGCTTTTCTTATACAGTCTCTTTCTCAATGAGTGATATATATCCTTGCATTTAAACAACAATAATTAGGCTGGGCATGGTGGCACACACCTTTAATCCCAGCACTAGAGAGGCAGAGTAGGAGGATCTCTGTAAGTTCCTTTCCAGCCAGCTCTAAATAGTAACTTCAAGAACACAGAGACCCTCCCTCAAAATAATTAGAACTTCAAGGGGTTTTGTGTGGCTTGTTTTTAAATTTTTCATTACATTTATTTATTTAGTATTTATGAGTGCACACATGAGGGTGTGCATTCTCAAGACCCACATTTTTGTGAAGGTCAGGACAGCCAGCCAGTGAGTCAGCCCTACCATGTGGTCTCCAGAAATTGAACCCAGGTAGCCAACCTTAGGAGCAGGCACCTTCACCTGGTGAGTCATTTGCCATCACTAGGTTTTGATTTTTTTTTTTGAAAAGGGTCTTACAATTAAATAGCCCAGGCAGTCCTTGAACTCACAGCAATCTTCCTGCCTCAGCTTCCCCAATCCCTGCCCACCCATGCCCCAAATGAGGTTTCTCTGTGTAACCCTGGCTGTCTTGGAAAACTCATCCCTGTAAACCAGGCTGGCCTCAAAATGAGATCTGCCTGCTTCTGCCTCCCAAGTGTTTACCACCATTACGACTCAGCCAAACTAATCCTTTTCTTAATTGTCTGGTACATATGCCACTTTGTACTTTTTAAAACATTTAAAATATTTATAAATATAAAGGGTTGAGGTTCAGTGGTAGAGTGCTTTCCTGACATGTATGAAACTGGGTTCTACACTTAATACCACAAAAACAAAATATGATTATTATGTTTTAATTTATTGTTTTTGTTTGGTTTTTGGGGAAAGTCTATGTAGCCTGGCTATCCTGTAATTCCTCTAGTTCAAGGCTTGGACTAGAGATCTACCTGCCTCTGCCTCCCAAATGCTGGGGTTAAAACAGTGTGACACCATATCTAACTATGAACACTATTGACATCACAGTCCTACCATACCACCAACATTAAAACTAACTAATAGTGGCCCTAGGCTATACCTTACCTACATGAACACATCATTTCAACTACTGCTTTTCCTAAATATAAATAATTATGTTAGGTCTGTGAGATTCTGTAATTGTAGCACTAACACTAGTAATGGTCTACACATGTCTTAAACACTGGCAAGAATACTGGGCCTTTCCATAACTAGAACAATGTTTTTTTTTTAAAATTGGCAGTTGCAGAACTGTAGTGTTTCTACACTGATCTTCTGTTGATGCAATTAGCAATAGACTTTGCACATATAACTTAATAAATCCTTGAGTCATTAAATAAAAGAACAGGCTGAGTTAACCATAGAAGATCAGCAATAAACATGATCCAGCAACTGACTATCAACAAGCATTTTTAAACTTCATGATCTTTCCTTGGAACTAAACTAAAGAACTAAAGTATGGATGGCTGGTACAGAAAAAAAATGGATTTTTTTCTAAGAAAACTGTAAGTCAATGCTAGCACAATGAGGGGACATATAAATTACCAACATTAACTTTGTTAGATACAGAACACCTAAGCTAGAGACGCAGCTCTGTGGTAAAGTGCTTGTCTACCATATGCAAGACTCTGGGCTCAATCCCTAGTGCTGAAAAAAGAAAAAGGAGAAGGAAGAGGAGGAGGAGGAGAGGAAAAATAAACACTACAAAATTTTTTAAAATAAATAAAAAATTGTTAGATATAACCCTTTCAAAAAACATCAAGTTTTTCCCAAACTGTATGAACTATCCCAGAACACAAAGCTTTATCAATTATTTTTTTACAAATTAATTTGCCATTTAAAACAAAACCACAAAACAATTTAACTAAACTAGAAACTTACCTATTATGAAATCCAAGTCAAGTATTTGTAAATAAGGTCTATCATGTAAAAAATAGTAGTAGAGTGCCAGGCTTTAATCCCAGCACTCAGGAAGCAGACGCAGGAGGACCTCTGTGAGTTTGAGGCCAGCCTGGTCTACAGAGTGAGTTCCAGGACATCCAGAGTTACAACAGAGAAACCCTGTCTTGTAAAAAGAAAACAAAAACAAAACAAAGCCAAAGAGACAATGTCCGCAAGGGAAACATCCCATACATTTCCAAACAAAATTCTAAGTGATGTAAAAGTATGAAAAGGACAATGTATTTAGAACCACTCAATAACAAACATGAAGTATTATCAAAATCATGAGACCCAGTTATCAAAGAAAAATTTTCAAGTTTCAATACATGTATCTCAAAAATAGGTTGACTACTAACTAGTGAGCAAGCCTCCAACTTTAACGTTTTCAATGTCAGAACACAGAGAAACAAGGCCAAAGGAAAGGTCTAATAGTGACAGTAGAAACACAAGGCATCCATAAAATGAACAGTCTGAGAAGTCCAGTAAGTACAGGCAAGTCACTAACAACACATAAAATGGGAATCAAAGGCAATTTTCTAAACAACATCAAGGAAAGCTGTATTTTACATCAAAATATTTGAGAACTTATACTTTTCTAGGAAACTTTATTTTGTATAAATTACCAAAACAAAAGTCTCAAGAAAAGCCAAAAGGATATACCATGGGAGAGAGGGGACTATTGATAAATTAAATCAAAAACCTACAAAATAAAAAAAACTACATTTTTACAAATGGAGTCTGTCTAACTTTCAATAATCAAATCACTTCTATCAAACAGACTTGTTTCAAAAAAGAGGGAAAACTCCCCAATTACAAGGTTAGCTGGGCACAGTGATACACACACACCTGTAAAGGGGGAGGGGGAGAATCAATTAATAGGATATCATATTTCCTTATTATCTAGGACTTTAATTTAGACTTATCAAAATAACTTTTGAAGTTATTTAGGTAGGATTTTTACACTATTTTATACATGTACACATGTGCATGTGTGCAAACACTCACATATCTATGTGCAAAAGAAATTAGGGTATTCCCAATTTACACTGAAGGTTCTACATGAGTTGCCATCTAACTCAAACCTGTTCAATAGTCCTAACAAAACTGTTCTTTATCAGCAAGTGTTGGTGATGCAGGACTTCCTAAAATGCTTATTATTACCTGTGGAATTTTTTTTCAAGGCAGATACCCATTTAGCAGTTTCTTCTGTGTTCTATAGCACTGTTTGGCATTAAATAGTATATAACAATGCATACACTCTTTAAAGTGATGACAAAATTAAGAGCCCTGACCCAATCTGTGCTTGTGCAAGCAATGCGAACTATATTGAGACACCTGCCTGGACGCAATAACATCAAATTGAAGTTCTATTTTTATTTTAAGATATTAAAATGTAAGAAGGAAAAATATAACTCGGAATCCATGACATATGGTCATGAGAGCTCAACAACATTGTAAGATTAATTCACCATGCTCCTTATAAAAAATGAAATAGAAAGTAAAAGCCTGGGGCACAACTCAGTTGCAGAGAACTTCTCTAACACGCACAAGGTCCTAGATTCAATCTTCAGCACCATTTAGGGGAGGGCTGGTAACACCACCCATAATTCCAGGTATTCTAGAGGCTGAAGCAAGAAAATCTCAAGTTATAGTCTAGCCTGAGCTAAAGAATGAATTCAAGGCCAACATGGGCAACGCTAGAAAAAAATTAACAATTAAAAAATAGGACTACAGGGGCTGAGGACATAGTCAGTTTGCCTGCCTTGCTTGTATACATGAGGTCCTAGGTTCAATCTCCAGCATTGTATATATCATACTAATCAAAAGGCTATCAAGGTACTGGGCATAATGGTACATGTCTATAATCCTAGCACTCTAGGTGAGGCTAGAGGATCAGAAGTTTAAGGTTATCTTTGACTATACAGCTAGTTTCGGGAACAGCTGGGAATACATGGTGGGTGGAAAAGAGAAGAGAGATACAGGTTGGCAGGAGAACACTGGTCTGGCATGTGTAAATCACGAATTTAATCCCTGGTACCACCAAGAAAAGAGACTGGGGTAGGGGTAGGGGACAGGCATAGAAAAAACTAAAAGAAAACCTGACTTAAAACAAAAATTACAAGACATGATTAGAGTTTCCAATAGATAAATACAACAAAAATCCAATCATTTTTTCCTCAGAAATTGACAAACTAACCCTAAAACAAAACAGTAAAAAAATCCTTTAAAATGTATTAAGAACGAATTATAAAGCTTTCATCATTAATCAAGGTGGCCATGGCAGAACTAGCCAAACAGGTCAATAAAAACAGAAAGAGAAACTAAAAACAGATGTGGAGCCAGTGAGATGGCTCAGCGGGTGAAGGAATTTGCCATCAAGCATGACAACCTGGATTCAATCTCCAGGTCCACATGGTGGAGAGAACTGACCCCTACAGGTTGTTGTCTGACATCCAGATGCACCCACACACACAAATAATGTAATTAAAATTCAAACAAACAAAATAAAAACCCATGTGGATATTGTAGAATATGGTATTCCTCCTGAGTTGCAAAAATAAAATGAGATCCCTACAGCACACATTAGAGAAAAAAATTCAAGATGAATAGCAAATAAGCAAAAGCACAGTATCATGATTACTTTGGAGTAAAGAATTTCTAGAGAACCTACCCATAAACACACACACACACACACACACACACACACACACACAGAGCAAAAACTGGCTACATTCACATTTAGAAACTGGCTACATTCACATTTAGACCCCCTAGAGAAAAAGTAAACAAAGCTACAAGAAAAGTCACAGAGCAGGAAGATATTTTCAGCATATATAATCATAAACTTTTAGGATCCAGAAGATAAAAAATATCCATAAATCACAAGAAAATGGCAACAGTCCAACATAAAAGTTGATCAAGGATAGATGCACAAAGGATCCCTAGAAAACTCAAATGCCCAGTAAATGTGAAGGGGTCAGTCCAACCAATACCAACAGTAACAAAGAAATGCAAAGTTAGCACAGCAAGGACACTGCATTTATACCCAACAGATTTGAGAAAGTAGCAAAATATAATTTTTTGGCAATAATCTGGAGAAATCTTAGAAACAGCTGGTGAGAGTGTCAAATGAAATGCAATTTGGTGTTTTGGCAATTCCCAGTAAAACCAACAATGCACAGACTTCCTCTATGCAGCAAGTGTACTTCTACTGTTTGAGGATGTTCACAGCACACTGTTGGAAACTGCTGCAAACTGCAAACTGCCTGATGTGCCCACCCCCCAAAGAAATAGATCTCAGTGCTTTCCATACAGTAAAATGCAGTATTAGTGAGGACTTCCCTAGCACCCGAAAAGACTTGGCTCTGATACCCAGCACTGCCTAACCCCCACACAGTATGAACGAACCACAGCACAGTTTTCAAAGTTTTTGATTTCAGGACTCTTAAAACTTTCAAAACTATAGGACCACAATAAGTTTTTATACTTAAGAGATATTTAAACTAATAGTCCAGCATGGTGGCACATGCCTGTTACCTAATCACCTGAGAGGTTAAAAGCAGGATTGCCAAGTTTCAGGCTCCTCTGAAACTAGAGATCTTGTCAAAAAAAAAAAGAGACATTTAAAAATATTAATTCATTAAAACTCTTATCATATGTAAACATGAATAACACTTTAGAATGTTAATTTTTTTAAATAAAAGTGAAACTTTTACATTTCTGCAAATCTCTTAAATGACTCACTTCATAAAGGAAAGATGATTCTCAATGGTTTCTGCACTTACTCCATTATAACATCTTGAATCATATATTCTCTAATACTTGTATAATGTACAGGCACATGTGGATGAAAAGGGCAAATAACAGTATTATGAAGATATTTCTGACCTCATGGACCTCCTGGAAGACTATTGGGGATCCCCAGGAATTCCTGCAGCACACTGGAAAGCTAATACACTAGATCTCAAAAACTATGTTTGGTAAAAATAATACATACACCAATCTACAATAGGTACACTTAAAATACATAAGGCAATACCTGATATTGTTTTAATTACATACATATTAGAACAATGGTTACATGTAGAAAGGGGAATGGGGGTTAAAGGGTAGCACCCTCAGATTTATGAGATTATTTCATTACACAAAAGAGAGAGCAAGCACATCACAACATAGTAAACTGTTAATTCTCATTAATATTGACTTTTTAGTAATTTTGAAATACTTCATAATTTAAAACTTTAATTTTTAAAAGACAAAGGGCCACATACATCAAGACCATGCCGTTTCTTTAAAGTGTACTTCTTGCTGAGCAAAGAAAAAAAAATTTTAAGATTACATGGATTTTAAAAAATGTTGTCTGGAAAAACAATCTGGCAGGGATAAGAGTAGGTTGGTCGCATTCCAATCAGATATGAGATAGGGATAGAGGTTACTCAGCACCTGGGCTTGACCTGCTGCCCTAACAAGATAGGTGTGCCTTAAAATGAATACCCTTGGTCAAAGAACATACTGAATAGTTATCTAAATTTGAATAGCTGGAAACTATTCAATTAAACCAAATTTACTGCACCCAATAATTTAGATAATTGTTTGGGAGATAATGATCCAATGCCAGGTACTGCTTGGGCACAAAGACAAATGGGAATCTATCTCTACATTCTATTTAGAAGACAAAAATACAAATATACATACAGTTAAAACACAACAGATTAAATGCTAAATTAAAGATGTCCACATTGTTCTATGGAACAAAAAAATAACAATTCAGGAAACTGATGGTGTTAACAACAAAAAGAATTAGAAATGGGAGTCGTTTGGGACCTCTAAGCTTTAAAAAGGATTCCTCTAGTACTGGCCATCTATGCTCTAGATAACTTGGTTTCAGCCATGTTAAGACACAGCAAATGCTGGGAGAGAAACTAGATGAGTGGGCATGTAAGAGACACTGAACTATCCAGAAGATTCCAGAGAAGCTAGCAGGTAAGCCTTGAAGTAAATCCCACCACAGGAGACAGAAAAGGCACAGGGAGTGTGTTAAACAAAACACTTTTATGTGACAAACCTATTAGCATGTGGTGAAAGTTTCCTAGCATGGAAATTACTGGATTTAGGAAAAGGTGAGGTGAAAAGTACGGTTAAAGCAAGAGAAAACAGGTGAGGTGTCTGGACAGTAAGCAAACCCAATAATACTTGTAAGGACTGTGAAAGGCACCAGCAAAATTGTGGGGGACCAAATCGGGCAAGGTTACTCCCAGAACTCAGAGGCAGAGGCAGGCAGATCTCTGTAAGTTCCAGGCCAGTTGGGCCTAACAGAGTAAACTCCAGGACAGCTAGGGCTTATATAGAGAGAATGTGCCTCAAAAGTAGATAGATAGCTAATAGAGATAGACAGACAGATGAATAAATGGATAAATAAATATTGGGATAAAATAAACCAAAGAGAGAGAGACTGAATAATAAACAGATCTGCACCGCAAAGGAGGCAGGTCAAGGTATGGACAAGGCAACAAGTCTAGGTAGGGCAATCCTTACACAGAGACAAAAGGCAAAGGGGAAAGTCTACACAGAGAAAAGAATCACAAGAAGAGACACTGAAGACCAGATAACCAGTTAGCTTTTTCAGTTAGGTAAAAAATAAAGGAATCTACGCCAGTTGTGACACATGCCTGAATTCCAAGCACTCAGAAGGCTGAGGCAGGAGAATTAAGAGATTGAGGCTAGCCAGGCTACTTACTGAGACTGGTCTCAAAACAAACAAAAATTAGATCTTTGCTGAAGGTGAAGCATTTCAGGGCCTGTTAAGGGTTTTTAAAATTTAAAAAAAATGAATTGCCAGTGTGCAGAAGCATAAATAATACATTATCAGTGACAATGCAAGCCTAAATGCTGGAGACTAAAAACATTTACAACAAGCAATGGAGGGAAAAATGTCTTTGAAAGTATCCACAAGCACATTTTGTGAGAAAAGGAAATAGCCATCTATCTAAAATGTACATACAAATCAAAAACTAGCACTTCATTTATCCAAGGCGGATATGGTAGCAATGATGTCCCACCAGTCAGTTCTCCAGACTAACAGGGTCTCTCCTTCCAGGTAAAAAGAATTTTGTATTTAGCCATCTCCGTTGGAAACTATATACTTATCAATCTTCCTAATTATATAACTTCAATCTAATTTCATTTCATTCTTGAACATCCACTATCTATCTTTCTATAAAGAACTGCTTAGTTGTACTAATTAAACTTAACGATTTCACACTGTATATTGTGAATTCTGACTGCTCTCACCCAACACATACCCAAGAACTGCATCTTAAAATCCTTTTTTAAGAGAATTTTCTAAATGTGATTTTTATTTATTTTTGAGACAGGGTCTCTCATTATGTCCTGGAACTCTGGCTGTCCTGGAACTCACTATGTAGACCAGGATAGCCTCAGACTCACAAAAACCATCCTGCCTTTGCCTCCTAGCGCTGAAGTGAAAGGTGTGCACCACCATGCCCAGCTTAAAGAAACTTTAATGATAAAAGTTTGCCATGGCCTCTCCCAGTCCCTCTGCACTCTCCAGGAGCACCATTTCCAACCTGTTGCTGTCTACAAAGGTGAGAATACTGACAGTGAATATAATATATATAACTCAAGTTTTATTATAAAATTCTAAGAAACACATTTCCCACGTGTGCATTTAGATAAGTCAAATATTAATCAAAAAAATGCAGAGGCTTGGCTTAGCAAATAACCTTAGTTAGCCTCTCAAACGAAACGGTGCTTACTCTCAGGAGGGAGAAAAACAGATTGCAAAGGGCATTTGAAGGCCACTGTTTTTTAATAATCATCCTTCCAAACCACTTTTCAAAACTGACTTCCTAAAAAGTTAGCAGGGGAACACTCGTAGGTTCATTTCCCTACAAGTAGCAGCAGTTTTAATTTTCAACAATGGCAAATTATGGGAAACACTTCTCTGTTCACTACGGAATTGTTAAGAACTCTGGGCAAAACATGATTTATGGCGAGTGTAGAATAGGGGAGCAGCTGTCTAAAAAAAATGGATCATTCAAAACGTACTAAATCTTGTTTAAAAGGCTGGCTTCTGACCACTCTTTGCAATCGTCATCACGGTGAAAACACCGGTCAACCTACAATCTACTTCTCCCAATCTTGTGCTAGCCCAACCGAACTGATAGCTATCAGGCACAGGTCGGGGTGTCGTCACCCCGCGAGTTGGAGGGCTCCCCTACTTCGCCGCCCGTCGAGCTGAGGCCCTCCCACCACTCGCTCTTCAGTCCACCTTTCCGAGAGCCTCAGTTCCTACCACTCCCTACCCATGCCCGCCACTTCGGCCAAACAGTAAGTACTTGCCTTTCTCTGGAGAAACTTCACCCTTGAAATGCCCTTTACCTGCCTGGGCTACCACCTCAAAACGCCACCTCTTTCGGAACCCCTTCCCCGACGCTTCACACGGAAGCCGTGCAGTCTCTGAAACCCCACAGCACTCGGACGCAGCTTCCGTGCAGCCTGCGGTGGAGTTCCACCTTCGCTCGTCTACCTCTGAACAAGCACAGCTCCCCCACCCCCTGCAGCCACCGCGTTCAGGAACCTTCGAAAACTTTCTTAGCACTAAGGCCCGCTAACATAGGACCCGACTTTACCAGAAAACTTGCGCGCGGTGCGACCGAGAAAACTTGCACGGACTTCCCACCTGAACTCTTCACAAATCTACCACAGCGGATAAACGCATGCTACGCAGCACATCACACTACGTAGTTCGATAAGGAAATAACTTTCTTCCTTTTTACTTTCCTCAACAACAACAGAAAAAAGTATAGACCAAAATTTAAACGCAGCCTCCCGAGAAACTTGCTTCCACAGAAAGGAACACAGAAACTTCCCTCCGATACCTAGTCTTCCGCTTTCGTAGGACGCCTTTTTCCCCCTATTGGTCAGAGAGTGGTGAGAACTTTCCCATCATTTTTCTTTATTCACAACTCGGGGAAGCAACGATTGGCGGAGAACAACCGCATCGCGCTCACCCTAACGGCCACGTCTGACTTTCTCTGAGAGAAAAAATAAAATGTCTCCGGTTCCGCTGCCGCCACCGGAGGAGATCACCCTGAAGCGGCAGCAAGCGCCAGAGAAAGGCTCAAAGCCCCGGGGCAACACAGACACGGTGGCTCCGGCGCCTGTGGCCGCCTGCGGCAGCTGAACTAAAATACAGCGGAAACAGCAGCCAGTCACGGGGCTGTGGGAGGCTGGGCAGGAAGGTGGCGCTACCGCCAAGCGCCTGGAATCCAAATGCTCATCATGGCGGCGAGGGCAATGGCCGCCATGGGGAGCACACGCCCCTCCGCGCACATTCGACGCTGCGCCCGGGCTCCGGTGCCCGTCGCCAGCGCTGCCGCGGCCGCTGCCCGCTCTCACACACCCCCTCACGGGCTGTAGCGGAATTTTCTCCTCAGACGCCGCCTTCAAGATGGCGGCTACCCCTCCCGGCAACCCCCTCAGTCGTCCCCTGCAGTAGGCGCCGATCGGCCGCCATCTTGTCCCCCGTCCCTCTTTCCCCCCCCTCGCCGATATTTACATAGCGAAAATCGGCCGGGCCGGCCTGCGGCCTTCACCTCATGCCTGCAGCCTTCGCCTCTTAGCCAGGCCTCGCCCCTACACGGTGCTCCGGGTCGGCCACGTCGCCCACCCAGGACCCCTCAACCGCCTCCCCAACCGCCTAGCAACACTGCCCTGGCCCCCGCCTGTACACAGAACGCGCCTCAACCGCCGTTTCGAACACCGGGGCGCCACCCCGGGCCTAACTGCGGCCTCCTCGGGGCCTGCTCGGCGTCGCGCGCCACGCCGCCCGGCCTAGCGCGGGAGGGCGCCTTGCGGGCCGCCGACCAGGCCGGGACCAGGCCGCCGCGCGCGCATTAGGCCCCACGGCCGAAGCGGCACCCCAGACTCACCGGACGGGCGTGCGGCGGTCGGCGACGGTGGCGGGTGCTGCAAGCCGGCCTTTCTCTGGAGCACTGGGCCGGGCTCCGGCTGGTGGGGCGGGCGGAGGGAGGGAGGAGGGGCCGAGCTCGGAGCTGACAAAAAGCGGCCCAGCTCCCCGGCACGGGCCCGCCGTCAGCACGTCACGTCACCGCCGGGGAGAGAGACCCAGGAAAATGCGGAAGGATAGATGGGCCCCCTCCTCCGCCCGGTGGGTCCCTCTGACGCCCCGGGTTGGCGCCGTTCACGCCCCGCAACCGGGGAGCCCAGTGGCCTCGCTGCGGCGGGGTCTCCAGCGGCCTGAGTTTCCGTGACAGCGCCCCCCTTCTTTCCACCTCCGCGCTCCCGCCCGCCACCGCCGCCACACTCACTCCGCTGCCACCGCCGCCTCGGCTGTAAAGTCCGCACGAGGCCGTGGTCCCCCGACCCAGTCGAGAGGCGGGAGGCCCGGGCTGCCCCCACCATGTTTGTGGGCCGCAACCACCCCCTGGGGGCTTCCAGGGAGACCTACCGCCTCTCCGCCAGGGTCCTGGCCTGAGGTAGTGGCTCGAGTTGTTTGCAGGCCCTCAGACCCCCTCCTGCAATAAATGTGTTTTTTTTTTTCATCCCCGGTGCCTGGGGAAGAAGATAAATTTAGCAGCCCCCGCCATCCCCTGCCTTCCCCTAAAAAATAAAAAACAACACCAACTTTGAAACAAAATGAAAATGGGCTTTCCAGTTTGAACGGTACAAGGGGGGGGAGTGCCCCAGAACAACTACCAAACCCCTTAATTTTTTTTTTAATAAATAAGCTTTCTGTGAGGAAGCCAAATTTATATTTTGAAGGGGTTATGTTTTGAAGACTTTCGCACACTGCAGTGAACACAGATTTTTAGTGGTATATTTTCTATACACATGTGTTACACTGTTTGGGAGGGTATGAATTGTAACTATTTTGTATGTTTCAGTAATGTTTTACATTCTTCCATAAATATCTAGAAAACAGAATAGGATGGGGATTTTTTTAATAAAATTCTTTAAAAGTCTTTTGAAGTTTAAGATAGAGAAAGGAAAATTATCTGATTCAACAAAATAATTGTAAACTTAAAAAATAAGAATTTTGTGTTTTCTCAGTCCAGGTTACTATGTTATATCTTCCTTCCTTCTTTCCGTCCTTCCTTCTTTCCGTCCTTCCTTCTCTCCCTCCCCCCCCCCCCCCCCTCTCTTCTTTGAAGCAGAGTTTCTCGGTATAGTCCTAGCTGTCCTGGAACTCACTCTATAGACCAGACTGGACTCAAACCAGAGATCCACCTGCCTCTGTCTCCTGGGTGCTGTTAGACTTTAATGTCTATGTTACATTTCTATATGAATTGGGGACTAAAACAATACTTAAAAGTTACCAGGAGATCATTAAATGGTGTGGTTTATGCATTAATGTAGAATCTAACATGCTATAACTTTTTTGTGGGGTACTGGAGTAGGTAAGACAATGTTTAGGGATATAATCCAAGCTGACAATGAATTTCTTGCCTCAGTCTCCCAAGTGCTGGGATCACAGGCATGTGCCATTAAACCCAACTTGACATACTGCTAGAGACAATGTTGATAATGCTTTTTACCAAGGTTCAGACATTTGTAACTAATAGAGAGCACAAAAAATGATAAAGCAAACAGCATACTGGTCTAAAATGGCCTTAAACATGGATGTCATGTATTTTAATTCCCAGAATGCAATGTTCTGTAAGACATCTTACATTCATAAAATGCTCTTTAAAAGAGAAACGTGTAGTCTAAGAACTATCTCTGAGAGAGGCATGGTAACTCAAACCTGTAATCTCCCCAATCCAGAGACTAAGGCAAAAGGATTTTTGGCAAGGTGCAGGCTAGACTGGGCTACTGAGTGAAATTCTGTGTCAGAAAAAAAATAGGGGAGGGCCTCTTAGGTAGAACCTACACTAAGATTGGAACAGAAATTAACATGGACTCTAGCATAAATTTGTAAAGTGTTCCATTATTTTTCCCCTGAGAATCTACTAGATAATAGTTTTCTTCTCTGAGTTTCAGCTTCCTGCCTCCAAACAAATTTCTTTCACATATAAAATGACAACATCTTCATCATTTACAGAAAGTTCAGGTGTGGCGCACACCTTTAATCTCAGCACTAAGGAGTCTGAAGCAAGAAAATCAAGAGTTCAGGCCAGCATGCACTACACAGGAAGACCATCTCAAAAAGTTGGCAGGCAGGCACTACATTTCCAGATGTTCTGGAAACTGTGTGATTCCTTCAGTCTAAGTCTTGGAGAACAGCCTTACCAACACAGTGAGATGGCATCTCAAAAAAGTGTCTGTGAATGGGGGGGGGGTGGGCTTATGTACTCGTATTAATATAGTTTTTTTTAAATGATAACCAGTGTTTAAAGTACTTTCTAAGGGCTTCCACTTAATGCTAGGTTGCCCAGAAGGGAACCTCTCCATCAGCCACACAACCATAAAGAGAGGGTTCAAAACAGAGACATAATATCAGCATTCTTGGCAGATTGTCCATTATTACCACTGGCTACACTATCAGTTGTTAGGCACTTAAGAAGAGTGTTCAAGGAGAATAAGGGAAAAAAAAAAGATGTTGCCTCAATTTACGAGATCACACATGTTATTGGGTATTGACAGTATTAAAGAGCCCTTTGTGAGTACTTGGATATATTTAACTTTTCTGGGAAAAGGGAAAGAATGGCCTAGTTTAAATTAGATATATTTCTATAAAAGTGCAACAATAATCCTATTGATGATTGCACAAATAGAGTCAAATATATATAGTGAATTTTCAAAACAGGAAAAGTAGCAGGGTGTATAGCTCAATGGCAAAGTACTTGTCTATCATAGCCAAGGTCCTGGATTTGGTAGCCAGCACTGCACCCAAAAAAGAGGAGGAGGAGAACTCTCATTAAAAGCTACATCATTTATGAAAGTATACTTGAACCTTGAATGTCCCTAAGGTTACTGAAAGCATTTGTTAATCAAGCCTTGGGTGAGTAAGCACCAGACACCTTGTACTTAAATTCTAATACTGTTAGTGACTATAGAATCTTGGGCATCACTTCTCTATGTTCTGGCTAAGAAGGGAGTGTAGAATCTTGGTGAAAGGGAGCAACAAGGATATAATGGTTACCCTTCCAGAAGAAATTTTTTAAAGGAGGCTGTGTAGAATAATAGGAACATTCTTGAAAGCCCAACATCATAGTGCAAGCTTGTAATCTGCAACAATGCAGAGGCTGAGGCAGGAAGGTGCTGAATTAGAGTCAGCCCAGGACACATAGCTAGACCCTATCTCAAAGGACTAACAAAAAATACTGTCTTAAAGTATTTTCATCTTTCTCAGCTAAGTAAGCACAAAATAAGAAGAAATTTTATCTGAGGAAACTGAGAGCAGGCTATTTCAAAAACCTATACTAGAAATATAAAATGGCTGATTTCAAAGCAGTCAAAAGAATTTGATGGTGTGCTAATATGCATCTGTTCCTTTAGAGCTGTTAATGTAAAAAGCATCCAATCGAGGTTTTGTGGATGTTTTAATAACAATTTCTGACATATATATAAGTGCTTGAGCCAGAAGCCATAGGAGGCTTTCGATCATTTATTTCCTCAGAGAAAGATTAGAGCAAAAAGAAACTATTAATTTGTACTCCATGTCTGTCACTAATAGGCATCCAAATAGAAAGTAATATATTTACTGGCTTATGAGTAAATATAGACTTTGTTGAATGAGGTTGTAATGATGCATTTATTTTATATCCCAGTGTTTAATTTTTAAAAATTTCCCCTAGAAAAAATATATTTTTATCTGAGGATGCACTATAAAAATTAACTGCTTGTCTGATACTTGATACTTAAATATACTTATATGAGCAAGTTGCATCATCTCTAAGAGTTCAGTTGGCAAGCTGTGTACCTTCCCCAAGGAAAAGAATTTTAAAATGATTGACAAGTAGGTGATGTTTCAGGCAGTGTTTTTCATATGAATCATTAGTTGACTAAGACATTATATAATTCCTGAAAGTCACCAATGACCAATATCTACCTCATAGATTGTAAATCACAGGACACTGAAGAGGGAAAGATCAATACAGTGGCCCAGGAACAAAACACAGTGATAGGGGGCACCTCTGGGGCCCAGAGTTCAGCCCCTACTATTTTCCACTGAAGATATCAGGGCTCCTCAGAGAAATGACTGATAACTGGGCTGGAACAAAGAAGCACACAATGAGCCAGAACATCTTCTACCAGAAAATCAAGAAGAGAAAGTGTCCGTGCTTAGTAACATTGTGTACAGAGGTCTGGGGGCCAGTTCACAGATTCCAGCTGGCTATGGTTCAGAAAATGCGAACATCAAAAGGAAGCTAGCTTCTGTGGACTGAATATACTGGATATGTTCATGAATTTATGAGGCCTTACAAAAGATCAACTAGTGGCTTTGCTTGCAGAGCTCGGTAAAAGTGTAAAGAACTAGTAAATTCTATGTAGTTTTTTTTTTTTTTTTTTGAGGGGGTGTTTTCTTTTTCAGTAATACAGCACAAATCTACTAGATCTTCAGGCAAGCCCTCTTCAGATGAGCTACATCCCCTGCCCCTGGATTGTTTGAGATAGAGTTCTGCTGTATAGCCCAGGCTAGCCTGGAACCCACAACCTGTTTCCCTTTACCTCTTGGGTTACAGGCATGCGCTATCAGGTTCACCACCTTAAAATGGTGATTTTGATGGTATGTAAATTATATTTCTCCCTTTTCTTTTAAATGGTCACCTTTGGAGAATGCTAAGGAACCCACTCATTATTTTGAAAGCTAGTGAAGGGAAAAATGAAGCACTTACCTGATAAGGACTATTCCTCAGATTAACCAAATGGTTAGCTAGGGAACTGTCTTTAAATAAATATATTCCCGCTAATACATGAAGAAGGTTTGATAAAATTAGACCATCACCATTTTGTAATCACCAGATTAATAACAGATCTTGCAACAATAGTCAATGGCTGCTAAGCAAAAGGACTTCCAGATGTATATACCTCATAATGAGCATACACATTATCACTTCCTCTAACTACCAATTTACAGGAAACACGAGGGATGAAGAAATACATCCATGGAAAGCCAGCAATGTGACCAAAAACATTTAACTATTGAGAAAGTCTATAAAAACAAGTGATCTGCTTTCTTCTACAAACAAATTATAAAGAAACAATTGGAGTGGAAAACCAATAGGGTAACCAGCACCAGGGAGGTAGAGGCAGGAGGATCAGGTTATTCTAGGCTGCCTGGACTATATAAATTCTTGTCTCAAAGAGAGGGGGGAGGGAAGAAGCAAGAAAGGAAAAAAATCTAGAAAAACCTTAAAAGATGTCAACTAATTATAATGTATGAACTTCAGTTCTTTTCTTGGTTTTATTTTTGTTTCTTTTGAGACAAGGTCTTGCTATGTAACCCAGGCTGGCCTGGAACTCCTAGTAATCCTCCTGCCTTGACCTCCTAAGTGCTAGCATTGCAGGCATACATCACTATGTCTAGCTTTTACATTTCAATCTTGATTCAAACAGACAAATTAAAAACTGATGAGAGAATTGGAAAAAAATATGATATACAGCCGATAGAAACAAATTAGGAATTCATTTAGGTATGATAATGACGGCGATATCAGTATATCTAAAAATGAGTCCTTGTTATTTAAAGACACAA
Source organism: Cricetomys ansorgei (assembly GCA_026225945.1). Taxonomy (NCBI): domain Eukaryota; kingdom Metazoa; phylum Chordata; class Mammalia; order Rodentia; family Nesomyidae; genus Cricetomys; species Cricetomys ansorgei. The sequence continues at coordinate 1,399,718 of JAMJFZ010003399.1, forward strand.
GACCAAAATATTTTCAGGTGAAATAACACACTATCAGGGGTGGCCTTCAAAAACCGTGGGGTAGTTGAGAATGAAACAAAGATTGAGGGTAAAGTGAGTAGTTGGGTGATAACAGCTATGGGGTTGGGGGAGGGGGGAACACTAGCAGACAAGGGCCGAAGCTGGATGACAAAGATAAAAGGATTTATATTATTTTTCATGTGTATACATCTGAATTTTTCTTTCCTTCTTTTGAGACAGGGTATTGCCATGTAGCTGACCTGGAACTCGCTATGTGGCTCTGACTGTCCTCAAATTCATGGCAAGCCTCCTGCCTCAGCCTCTCATGTGCTAAGATTACAGGTGTGAACCACCATCCATGGCACGAAATTTTCCATAGCAAGTTTAAACCCTATATGCATATGTGAGCATTACATACATAATGGCTTCCTTTCTCACTTTTCTATGCTTGTTTCCAAAACGGTCATCACAATTAAGCAATTAAGTGAATAAAGCTGTACTACTTATTACTAAGCAAGCAAATATGACGAGCTAGGCATATAGCTCAGAAGAGTGTTTGCCTACCACACATGATGCCCTGGCTTCAATCTCCAGCACAGAAAGGACAAAAGGAAGGGAGGAAGGAAGGAACAGTCATGTTTTCCAAATTTGTGAGAAATCACTTTGGTAAAAAGGAAGAAACCTGGGGCCTATTTCCCAGAAGCTCTAAGCAAGCAGTCCATTAACTAGGCTGGAGCCCCAGCCTCCTAATTTGTTTTATTTTGGCTTTTTTTTTGAGACAGGGTCTCATTAGAAATTCAGATCTAGCCTGGTATGGTAGTGCATACCTTTAATCCCAGCACTCAGAAGGCAGAGATAGGTGGATCTTTATGAGTTTGAGGACAGTCTGGTCTACACAGCTAGTTCCAGGCTGACCAAGGCTACATAGTGAGGCCTTGTATCAAAAAATAAAAAAGAAAGAGAAGAGAAGAGAAGAGAAGAGAAGAGAAGAGAAGAGAAGAGAAGAGAAGGAAGGAAGGAAGGAAGGAAGGAAGGAAGGAAGGAAGGAAGGAAGGAAGGAAAAGAAAAAGAAAAGGAAGGAGGGAGGGAGGGAAGGAAGGAAGGACTTGGGAGGTAGAAGCAGAGGAATCAGAGGTTCAAGCTTATCTTTGGCTCTACAGTGGGTTCAAAGCCAGCCTGAACTACATGAGACCCTGTCTCAAGCAAAACAAAACAAAAATGAAACAAAATGATTCACATTTGGACCAGTAGACTGAGTCAAATAGATGGAGTTCTCCAAGGTAAACAGGGCACAATGCAATTCACTGAGGCCCAAATAAAATGGAAAAGAGGAAAAGTGAATGGTCTTTCTTGTTCCTTTTTGTTTGTTGTTTTGGTTTGATTTGGCTTTGAAACAAACAAGGTGTCATGTAGCCCAGGCTGGCATGGAACTCAATATGTACCCAAAACTAGTCTCGAACTCCTGATCTTCAGCATCTACCTCCTTGGTACTTGAATTATAGGCATGTGCACTTGTTTCTTGAGCTCAGACACCCATCTTATGTCCTCAGACATCAAAGCTCCTGAGTCTCAGGAATTTGGACTCAAGACCGAATCTCAACAGTAGCTTTTCTTGTTCTCTGTCTTCCAGATGGCAGATCAAGCAGCTTGTTGTCCTCCATAATCATATAAACAAATTCTCATAATAAATCTCCTCTAGTGCATCTATGCATGTATTACTAGCTCTGTACCTCTGGAGAACAACAGCACAATAGGTATGGGATATGGTCACGGAATCATCAGTTCAAACAGAGGCCCGTGTAGTAACACAGTATTTCACATACCAATGCAACTTGAAAAAAATACTAAATCAAACCAGGCAAAGTGCTACAAACCTATACACCAAGCATAAAGGATGTTGAGGCAGAATGATCATTTGAGGCTAGCCTGGGTCATGTAAAATACATATATTCAGTGACTTACAGCATGTGTTGCTCTTGTAGAGGACGCAGGTTCTATTCCCAACACTTACATGGTAGCTCAAAACAATCCATGGTTCCAGTTCCAGGGGACCTGATGCTCTCTTCTGACCTCCCTGGGCACTAGGCATGCAAGTGGTACACAGACATACAGGCAGGCAAAACATTCATACACATAAAATAAAATAAATAAATCTAAAAATAAATATTATATGTGTATATGCATGCACGTGCATGTCAAGGGCTCTCAGAGGCTTCAGTCCAGGGTCAGGTGGTTTCATTGCTTTGGGTTTAAGGTAAAGCAGAGCATCATGGCAGAGAATGCATATTACATTATCGATTTGTCAACTTTCCTTTATAGCTGTGCTTTTGTGTCTTCTCTAATACATCTTTCCCAGGAGCATAAGTATTGACTTTTAATGCTCCTCCTAATAAATTTACAATTCGAAGTCAGGCTTGGTGGTGCTTGTCTATAATACTAGCATTTAGGAGGCCGAGACAAGAGAACAGCAGAGAGAACAAGCCAGCCTGGGCTACATAGCAAGAAGCAAAGAAAGAAAGAAACTTTTTTAGTCCTTAAAACTATCTTACATTGAGTCAGTAAAATGTCTCATCAGGTTAAGGTGCTTGCTACCAAGCCTAACAACCTGAGTTCAAACCCCAGGCCCCATGTGGTAGAAGGAAAGAACCAACTTCCTCAAGATGTCCTGTAGCCAACACCTGTATGCCATGACATGCATAATAGTGTATGCATGTGCACACACACAATAAATTAATACATTCAATATAAAAACAAACAAAACTATCTTAAATCAGCCGGGCAGTGGTGGTGTACACCTATAATCCCACACTCAGAAGGCAGAGGCAGGCAGATCTCTGAGTTTGAGGCCAGCCTGGTCTACAGAGTGAGTTCCAGGGCAGCCAGGTATATACAGAGAAACCCTGAATTTAAAAAAAAATCTATCTTAAATACATTTTGTGTACGGTGTAAAATATGGATTCCATTTCAAGTCTTTGTATATGAAAAATCAATTCTTTACAAATCACTAAACATTAGATGCTTTCTCTATTGATATATAGCACCAATTGTGCATATATTTTTGTTGTTGGAGCTGTGTGTTTGTGTGCTGAGGATTGAATCTTGAACTTCATGCAAACTAATCAGGATTCTACCATGTCCTCAGTTCTATAATACCTTATTTATGTATGAGAATGATTCTATGCTCACTCTTCCTATACAATAATATGCTCATCTCTTCCTACATAAAAACCACCTTGTATGAATTACTATAACTTTATTGTGTCTTTATTTTGTTCTTTCAAGTCCCTCTCCACCTAAATCTTGCTGTCGTTTTTCAGGATTATCTTAGTTCATCTTAGAAATTTCTATGTCAAATTTAAAAATAGCTCACCAAGGATCTGGAGAGACGGCTTACAAACTGGTTGCTTTTCCAGAAGGCTGGGGTCAGTTCCCAGCACTTACATGGAGACTCATAACAGCCTGTACTGTAGTTCCAGAGGGATCTTACACCCTCTCCTGGCCTCTATGAGTACTGCATGCCCATAATGCACCAACATACAAACACCCATGCACATAAACTAAAATACCTCATCAAATTTTACAATACGTCCTGATGGTTTTTAAGGGCTTGTGGTTTGGCTTGTTTTGTTTTGGTGTAGTGGTTTGGTTTGGTTTGGTTTGGTTTGGTTTGGTTTGGTTTGGTGAGACAGACAGGGTCTCATTATTTTTTGCCCTGAATTTTGCCTAGCTGGCATCAAATCCATGATCCTCCTGCCTCATCCTCTCAAGTGATAGAACTGCCAGCTTGCAGCAACATGTCAGAATTTCAAGAATATTTTTTCTGCTCCATAGCCTTCTTATTGACATCCCCAAGGGCAAACACCTGATCTTTGTTATTCCTTTTGCCCACAGTTGTATCATCCCTAAAACTAAAACAATGATCAAAAGTATCATGGCAAGATAGGCTTTAAGTGCAAAATGTCTCGTGCTTAATCACCCAAGTCTTGATTACCAAATGCTTTCAGTGATCTTAGGTGCCCTCGAGGCCCTAATGTACTTTCACTGATGATGCAGGGTTTAATTATAGTGTCATCTCTGCTCCCTGGGATTACAGGTGTGCACCACCACTCTTGTCTTTGATGGCATTTTTAAAACTATATTTAATTTATAGACTACCTAGAAAGAACTTTTACATTTCCCAAGCCAGGCATGGTGACGCATGCCTATAATCCCAGCATTCAGAAGGTGGCAGCAGGAGGATCAGCAACTCTAGCTCATCATAAGCTACATAGCAGCTCTGAAGCCAGCCTGAGCTATATGAGACTATGTCTCAAAAATCAAAAAGGAACAAACTCAAAATAGTTAGTTTTTCCATTACCAAGCCATTTTTTTCTTAAGTATATACTTCATAAAGACTGGGGCTGGGGAAGTAGAGAATGCTGAGAACTGGGCAGGCTTTCCATTTTTTTCCATGCAGATCCCTCCTAAAGATCAACACCCTACAGAAACACCTCCAGCTCATCCTAGTCCTAATTCATCCCTTTGCTCACATGATTTGGAAACTCAAATTACATCACTGTCATGAGAAAAAGAAGCCTTGAAGGAAGTATTTAGGTTTGAATCGTCTTTAGGACCTTCATATTGCAAATAACCTGACGGTGAAAAAGAGGAGCAAGGTATGACTATGATGATGATGATGATGATGATGATGATGATAATGTTTTGTTTTGTGTGTATGGGTGTTTCACCTTCATGTACGTTTATGCACCATGTGTATGTCTGAAGCTAAAGGAGGCCAAAAGAGGGTGTTGGATCATGGAACTGGAGTTACAGGTGGTTTTATGCTCACATGTAAGTGCTGGGAATTGAACCTGGGTCCTCTTAAACACTGAGCCATCTCTCTAGACCCAGAATTCTGTTTTTATCAAATTTTCTCTGAGTTTAATATGCTGAATATGGAAGCATGGTTATTATTTCCCAATGTATTTCTCCCTTTCCTTCATAATAAGGGAATTTTAATTAGACACAGGTCTTTGCAGCTAAAATATATACTTCCTGGTCTCCTTTACCACTAGCTGTCACCACATTAATAGAGTAGAGAAGGGAGAGATGGGGCACTGCCATATTCTGTATTGTCAAGAAACATTTGTATTCCATATTATAAAAAGCAATCTGCATGTACACGTCACTAATAGCTTAGAAAGTATGCACTGGTAATTCTTGGCTTGTTTTGCATTAAGCCCCTTCCCCTATTCCAGATGTCCTGGGAGGAGCACAAGGTTGATATCAGCAGAACGTAACTAGACTAAGTCTTTCAAGTGCCTGAGCTCAAACATCCACAGGATGAGGAAAGAGTACACAGGATGATAACAAGGGAAGCACAGACAGCAGAGTCTCAGAAGTGTGGTTAACCACCTGACCAGAGAGTGTAAACCAAGGCCTGCAGAGATTTACTGACTGCCTTTGTCCCCCATTCTCCCTATAACTCCCACCCTTATAGCCTCCCTTCCCCTATAACACGCCCCCCTCGATAGCTGGCGATGAGATGGAAGGCACGGCTGGTTTGTTTTTGTTTTGTTTTGTTTTTAAGATGTTGGTCTTTCTCAGATACTACTGCTCTCTGAATACAGCATAGCTTCAAGATTCAGTTCCTACCTAGGCTCAGGAGGCTCACTATCCTGCAGAGGTGAGAGGCAATGAGAATGCAGCCATTCAGCTTATCAGATGAGCAAGTTCTTACCAAGAGAACTGGAGTAGACAGGTTAAGTGCCTCTTCAGGGACCTTTAAATTATGTCTGCACTCTCTTGGGCTCTTTTCCATTGCCTGCTGGCTTGGAGTTGACAGCAGCCTGACAGTGCTACTTGGGATACGCAGATAAGAGAGTCCTGTTGAATCTGGCATGGATTCCTGCCAACCCTGGACCTTCCACCACCACCAGATTACTTTGTGGAGAAGGAAATACAGTCACATAGTATTAAATTTCTGTGTTTTGAGGGCTTCTTAAGAAAAGAATTGAGCATTACCTTTTCACCTTCTTGTTCTGAACAGTTAGATCATTTGCTCTAAATGCTTTCTCTTCTTTAAAACACACACATAAACTCTCTTTTCCTTCTCAGTGCAGGCTCTGTTGCTGTCAAGTGCTAAACATTTCATAAGTTTTCATAAGTTTTCGTACGTGTGTGTTTGGGGGGTGGGGGGAGAGGCAGGCCATAGCACACACATAAAAGTCCAGAGGACAACTTGCTTGCAGGAGTTGGTTCTCTCCTTCTACCATGTAGGTTCCAGGATTGAAGTCTGGTTGTCAGGCTTAGCTACAAAAACCTTTACCTGCTAAACCATCTCACTGACCCCTCATTTCTTTCTTTTTTTTTAAATCTAGTCATTATTTAAAAGTGTTTTTATATAGCCCGTCAAAGCCAGGTATGGTAGCCCATGGTGGTATCACACACCTTTCATCCCAGAAGCAGAGGCAGGTGGATGGATCTCTGTGAGTTGGAAGCTAGTTTGGTCTACATACATATCAAGTTCCATGATAGCTAAAGCTACATACACCTGGTCATCAAAAAAAAGAAAAGGCTAAAATAAGTGATAATTTAATATTACACTTTAAGGCAAAAAAGTCACTAATTACAAGACAGAGGAATTCTTAGTCAGAGACTATCATATGGAACAAATTTGGATGGTGCTCTGGTCTTGAATGAACCACAAATGTTTTCTGCTTATTTATTTCTCTTAGCATACAGACATCAAGCAAAAGAAATAAACACCCCCAAATTGAGAACAAAACAGGAAGAAGCAGCTGGCAGAACTGTGGAAAGTTTTGTAACTCTGGCAAAGGTGAGGCAAGCCAAGGACACAGCAGGAGGCTGACAGAACAAAATTAAAATTTCAATGAAGACTGAATTGTGCATACAAAACTCCTAGTGCCTGGCAACCAAGCATTTTGATTGCACCACTGTGTGTGTATGTGTTGGGGGGGAGCATTTCACACGAAAATCTATAGAGAAGGGAGAGATGAACGGGGGGGGGGGGGGCCGTCCATGATCTGGCCTGCTGAGGTGCTTGGAGATTTTACCGCAAGATAACTGGCTGGGTAGATAAACAGGGATTACGACAAGAAAGTCAAGGAGCCTGTGTTCCGAAGCCAGCTTCGCACACTTCGATGCTCACATCGTGTGGGCCGCTGTAAACATGCTTCTTTGGATGCAGAGGGTCCAGGACTGGGCCCGAGAGTGGGTCTGCCCTTGCAGTGGGCTCCCACAGAGAGGGTTGCAGCAGCACGTGGTTCTGGAATCCTGCAGAGTTTGGCTTCTCTCCCACCCCACCGAGCATGGAGTCCTGTCACTGGTGAGTCACACATTGCATTTACCTGCCAGCAGCTGCTGCTACAGAGACAATAGGCGCCAGGAAACTTCTGGAACCTCTTCCTCCAGCTGTCTTGGATCAGCTTACCTTCCTGCCCTATGCCACAGAGACCCAGGAATGTTGGGCCCAGCACAAGGAAGGAGTCCACCGCACCTGTGATGACTACTTTCGCCTAGGGCCAAGCCCCAAGGAGCTGCAGCCTCCAGAAGTAGAGCAGAGAGAATTATGAAAGAGATGAGCGATACTGACAACGCAGAGCCAGCACCAGCATAGATAGGGGCACTGGCTGTTCCAGCTCAGAGCAGGAACGATGATGGTAGTTTACTAAGAAGAGAGCCCTGAGCTTCAGAAGATGGTATCTCCAAAATGAAAGACTCAACAGTCCAGGGAGACCTGACCATCTGCACGCAACTACATTTGCTAACAATTTTTTTTAATAACAAGGGTAAAGCACCCTGTAAGACAGAAGAAAAGCACTGCTGGGGTGGGGGGTGCATTGTCAATGTGCTTCTGTCCTGGAAATTTAATGTCCAAATCCATGTTGATGGAATTGGGAGGTAAATCAGCATTAGGTAAAGTCATCAGGGTAGGGTTCCCTTAAGAAGAGTTAGAATAACTTTAGCTGTTTCTTTCTTGTCACATGAAGCTCTCTGCCACAGGATTTTACAACAAAGAAGGCCCTCATCAGATGCTAACTTCATGGTCTTGAACCTCCCACCTTCTAGAACTACAAGCCAAGTAATCTTTTGCTCTTTGTAAATTATCTACTTTCTGGTGTTTCATTATAAGAAAAGAAAACAGACTAAGATAACCCTCTATGTGGGTCCCATTTTGTGGGGTCCCATATCTTGTGCTTTGTTGTTGACAACTGGATGTTTTAAAGACATTAGAACAAATCTGGATAGTGACTCTCCCCTACCTCCCAGGGTCAGATGTTTACTGAGTTAGTTTAGTTAGTTTAATGAATCTAAGATTCCTGCATAGTGCGGAGCCTTTGATGTCTTTCTTAGAGGCTTCAGCCCTGGGCACACATCACAGGCTCCAGAAGCACCAGGATTACAGCTAGGCTCTCTTTGACCTTATCAAGCTGCTCTACCAGAATGCTATCACACCCAGCTGGTGGGCTCCTCTAATTTATAGCTGATTGCTCTGTTTTTGATACGCCATGAAGCGTAAATTGTGCCACAATCCAGTCAGTGTCCTTTTTAGGGACAGCATATTGCCCAGCTTTGAAACTTTGAAGTTCTTAGCTGTCTCTCCATTATTTTTTTTTAAACTTCTAGCAGGTCTATCGTTTCACTTGGCACTATAAATACCATGGAGCTCTGAGCCTTCCTTTAACTGTTCACAGCCAAGATTGCCATTTTCCCCCTAACGTCCCAGACATGAACTGTCCAAGCTCTGTTTCAAAATACAGTCCTCTTAGTCTCTAAGACTTAAGTCCTCCTAAGACTCTAAGACTTAGAGTGGTAAAGCTTTCTGTTCTCTTGGGCTATCTCTAGTCCTGGGCAAGATTTCTGTGTCACTACACTTGAACTGGGTGGAGAGCAGAGGAATAGTGGCCTGCTTCTCCTAGAGGGACACATTCCTTGAGAGTGATTATTAGGCCCTGGTCTTCCTGGCTTGTTTTGCCTGGTATGGAACCTCCATCTTGTGAGAAGGCTACAGTGGGAGTGTTCAGGTCTGAGTACCATTGCCCACCACCCACACAGTAGGGCTTCTGACCAAAGGTAGAGGGGGAAGAAAAGGACCTCCCATCTGCCGCCTTATAGTTGCCTGGAATTCAGCTTCTGTGATGTGGAGTGGAGGAGCTGAATGCTGATAGCTTCCCCATCCATAGGATGAAGCCACAACTCTGTCCGAATAATATAACTTCATGCATTCCAACTTACCCAATTATTTCAACCCTCTCCAATTTTTTTATTAATGTTAAAGTTATCTCAATTTTTTTTGGAAGAAATAGACCCTACATTTCAGAGTTGTATTCCCAGAATAAAGCTTCTATCACAAGGAGTAGTGAAAGGACAAGACCAAAGCAGCCAAACTTTAGTCAGGCTTCTAAGAGCACCAGAATTGTGTAGGCCCAAGTCAGGGGCAATGTGACTCAGAACAGTTCCCAAAACTAAAATAAGAGAAACAATTTCTGTAAGAAAAACAATTTCTAAGGCAAACAAGATATGGACTGCAGACTAATGGCCTTGAACTAAGGATCTCCCCCCACCCACATTGACTAAGACCCTAAAGTTTACATGTTCTAGTGCCCGCGACCTTGCTATATGCCAGCACCAATCAGTTTAAAGGTTAATACTCACATCACTATAGACTCATGCCTGATAATCTGTTGCTATGCTCTGCCTTTGAAAAGCATGTATAAATCATACTCAGAATGTGCTAAATGGTCACTCCCACCTGCCTCGCTTGAGGCATCTGTAGGAGCGGACCCCAACGCATTAGAAATAAACCTCCTGCTTTTGCATCGATCTCGAGTCCTGGTGATTTCTCGGGGGTCTCCTTCCGTCTGCCCCTAACAGTAGGTGGGGAGGTGTAGGAAGGAGACTGTGGACCAAACGTCACAGGTTCCCATCGTCCATACTAATGTTTAATAGACTGTCTTCACTGTTTCTGCATGTTGTCATCATATTTAAAAACAATCCAGAGACAAAATGATTGGGATTTTTTTTTGCCCCCACATCTTTTTTTATTCTTTTTGAGACAGGATCTTGTTAATGTAACCCAAAGTTGCCTCAAATTCATGATCCTCCTGCCTCAATCTCCTGAGTGAACATGCCTGCCAAGCTTCTTTCTATTTTTTTTTAAACAGGGTGGTCTCAAACTCACCATCCTCAACTTTAACATCCTCTGGACTCAGCCTCCCAAGTGCAAGGATTACAGACAAGGGCTACCACACTTGGCAGCTGTTAGGAGTGTGTATGTGTGTGTGTGTGTGTGTGTTTCAAGACAGAAAAGGTTGCGCTATGTAGCTCAGGCTTGCCCCTAACTCTCACAGCCACACTCCAAAGCAATTTTCACCAGTTAAATGGCTGTTTCATTGCGGCATTTATCTACCAATTTTCTTATCTCACTAATTTCTAAGTCTCCAACCTCAATCAGATTTTCTTTAGCGGTGAAAAAATAAAAGTTTGGTAATATTACAAAATCATGCTTTCACACTTACTTGATCATTTCAATCCACTGCATTGTTTTTTATGATGAGAAATTCCTAAAATCTAATCTTAATTTTCTTCCTTCTTTCCTTCCTTGTGCTCTCCCTCCTTTCCTTCCTTCCTTTCTGTTATCTTTCTTTTTAGATAAGGCGACAGGGTCTTCCTGTCTCCCAAGCTGAACTCAAACTTGCTATGTAGCTAAGGATGACTTAAAATTTCTAATCCTTCTGCCTCCACTTCTTGAGTGCTAGAATTACAGGTGTGTGCCTTCACACCAGATTTATTTGAGGCTGGGGATCAATTCTAGGGCTTCTTGCAAGAAACTGAAGTAGATCCCTAGTCCCCTCTCTGAACAACATATTTACTTATTGTGCTTGCAACGTTGCATAACAGAGCACTGGAACTTATTCCACCTACAATATTGAAAATGCATTTGTTTGTCTCTGCATTTCATCCTGGAATCACTGACAATAACGTTGGCTTTTGCTGTTGCTGCTGTTTGTTTTGTTTTGTTTTTAAATTTTCAGGCATTAACATTTGTTCTTTCTAGCTTTCTGGTGTATCCTTCTCTGCGTTTTCACAGTTGTAATGTAATCAGCCACCACCCTTGTGAAGGCCATTATGGCTTCACCTCTTCCTTATTTCCCAAGCCCTGGTAACCATTGGTCTGTTTCATTCCTGTTTTCGACTAAATGATGGCCCACAAAGATACCCACATTCTGCTATCAGAAACCTGTGAGTACCACCTTATATGGCAAAAGAAGTTTACAGGACATGATTATATCAAGGATCTTGAGAAGAAACCATCCGGTGTTATCTATCCATTTGGGCCCTAAATGTAATGACAAGAATCCTTAAAATAAGACTGAGAAGAAGGAGGAAGTAAGATGTGTTATAATGTGAGGAAGGACTGAGCTGAGGAATTCAGATGGCCTCAGAGCTATAAAAGACAAACCCCTGCTAATATCTTACCTTAAACCTAATAAAACAGATTCTGGACTTCCATCCTCCAGAAATGCAAGAGAATATATCTATGTTGTTAAAAGCTGTTCAGTCTGTAGTGGACTTGGTCACTGAGCAATAGGAAATGAGCACACATCCCTATAGTATAGACTCTCCTTTTTAAAAATGTCATGTATAAGGAAATGTACAATTACTTTAACTCTTTATGTCTGGCTTCTTATCCTGACAGACAGCATTTAAAATTCATCCATGTTACTGGACATTGTAGCTCATGCCTTTAATCTCAGCACTGGGAGGCAGAGGCAAGTAGATCTCTATGAGTTAGAAACCAGTCTAGTTTACACAGAAAGTTCCAGGCCAGCTAGGGCTATCATAGTAATACTACAATCCATCTGTGTTTATGTTATATGTATTTTACCACTAAGAAAGGAAAGATTCATCCTAATTCGTAAATGAATCAATAGGCTTTCCCTTTTAAGTGCCGACTAGAATTGTATACAGAATCACAGGTTGTTTATCAATTCACCAGTTGAAGGACATCTTGGTTGTTCATCATTTTGTTGGTTTTTTTTTTTCAAAACAAATGGTCTTAGGATGTAGCTCAGGCTAGCTTTGAACTCATTATGTAGACCGTGATGGACTTGGTCATCTAGCCCCAGCCTCCATAAAACTGGGATTACAGGCATATGCTACCACACTTGGTATTTGATTCTTATTTTTATGAATAAAACTGCCATAAATATTTGCATACAAGTTTTGTGTCATGTCAATTTTCAATTCACTTGGCTATTTAAGAAAACTCATAAATATTCATAGCTTTTAGAAGGTAGAAACAATTTAAATATCATTACCAAAGAAACGGATTATTAAGTGATACAAACAAAAAAGAATTACAGGCTTTTTAAGGCCTACATTACATTTATAAAACAAGCCAAAAGCTCTGAGTTCCAGACCTCATTTCTAGAAATAAATCCAAAGATATTTAAAAGACCAAAAAATTATCCTATTGCTCGGTGTGTGTGCGTGCGTGCGTGCGTGCATGCATGCTGTGGACATAATGCTTCTTTTCATAACAGACAAGGAACAGTCACCCTAAGGAACGCACATTTTTTAGCAATCCTGCTTTTTTGACCCAAAAGGAGATACCACTTACCCCTCCAGGCAGCTCCTCCCAAGGCAACTCAGGTATGACGCCCTCCTCCTGGCTTTGCATTCTTGGCATACCCCAAAAGGAAAAATAGGGGCAGCACAGCTCACACAGGATTGCACCTCCCAACGATATGCCTAGAGAGAGACTACGCTGTCTCCCCTTCTACATGAAGTAGACAAGATGTACTCTGCCTACTATTTTGCCCCTAGGACTGTCTTCCGCCTCCACTGTCCTGCAGGGGCTATAATACAGCTACTATGATCATTCAATGGTGGCAGGTCTGTACCCTTTCTCTGTTGGCTAGTCATGAGGAACTTGCAGAAAGCCATAAATGTGGGTAAAAGGAGAAATATTATAGTTGCCTCGAGTGAAATGGGAATCTGAACCACCTACCTCTTCATATCCCGCAGTTGACTTGTGCCTTTTAACCACCTAGGACCCAAATTGACACGACATGATCACATTATGATGAAAAAGTGCTGGCCATGTTCAACCTAGCCCTTGATGTTCATGTTAAGAGCCCTAACTCATCTTCCTTCTATCTTCCAGATCTCCTCTCTGCCCATGCCTCCCAGAAGCTGGGGGACAATGAATCTTGTCAGTCACAGTCCCTTCCTGTGACAAAGAAGGGTAGAACAAGTCTGGAAGGGTCAGGGAAGATATCCAGCACAGCCCATAAATGGCATTGATGTCATCAGTGTGGTTTTTCAAAAGCATTAAGCCATTCTTGGGAAAGTTCCAAATAAAACACCACTACACACTCTTTTCGATTTACATGGTAGTTCTATTCCTGGAAAATTCCATGTACATTCAAACCACACAAAAACTACTTTGAGTTATGCTTGCTTTAGCAGCAACATACTAAAACTGAAGTTATACAGAGAAGAGACCCATGGCCTCCATGCTAGAATGACATGAAGCATTGCGAACATACTCCCTATTCTTCATTAAAGCAATTTTAGAAATAGAAAACAAAGACTTGAGAGAGATAAGTACAGGTAGATCTTCCAAATGCATAAATGTCAGGGGAATATTTGAAAAGTATGTAAGATGTGGGAAAAAATTCTTTTTTTTTTTTTTCGAGAATGTGACATGTAGTCAGAGACATGTGACATTCTTGGCTCCAGCTCACTACTCGTTAGGAAGGAACCTTGTCAGTAGATTCCTGTTAATCACTATAATGACCAAAATATTCCCCATGTTTTGAAGCACACCTTTGGGGGATGCTGCCCCTAGTAATACTCATTCTCTTAAGGTAAAACATTCAACATGGCAGAATTTCAGTATGAAAATTTACCTACTTGTTGTCTCGGGATACAATGAATGCTAGAAATTGAACCAGGGTCCTCTAAAGAGCAGCCAGTGCTCTTACATGCTGAGCTAATTTTCTAGCCCCACAAATAGTGGATTTAATATATTTCTTTTAACAATTTTATTATGATTATGAGTACCTGATGTGTGTGGGTTGTGTTCAGGCATGCCCCATCGAGCATCTGATGGCCAAAGGACAACTTTGTAAATTTGGTTCTCTCCTTCTCTCTTTATGTGGGTCCCAGAGATAGAACTCAGGTTCTCAGGCTTGCAGAGCAAACACTTTACCCAGTGAGCCATTTTCCCAGTCCTGGTACCTTCTTTATATACTGACAAATATTTTCAGACTTTCCCTAATTTGAACACTTATTAAGTCATGAATTTTTATTTAAATTCCATCTACCTCATTTCATTGCCACTATTAGCCTTTATATGCTATCAATGTCATGATTATGTCCGATGGAACAGGACCCCATTCATCCTTGAGAACATTGCTATTCTGACCTTTCTTTCTCTTTCTTTCCCCCCTCTCTCTCCCTCCCTCCCTCCCCGCCTTCCTTCCTTCCTCCTTCCCTCCCTCCTCCTCTTCCTTCCTTCCTTCCTTCCTCCCTCCCTCCCTCCCTCCCTCTCTCTCTCTCTCTCTCTCTCTTTCTTGGCCGTGAACTCAAAGATCTGCCTCTGCCTCCCAAGTGCTGGGATTAAAGGCATGCGCCACCATGTCTGGTTTGAACTGATTTCTAGCACCATAAAAATATCCCTGGCTCTTTGTGTACTTTCCCTGTCCCTTTTCTGGAATAAGCTATTCCTGCAAATGGCCCAACTCCCTTTTAATGGGGAATGAGTTAAAAGACAACAACCTGAGCACTCGTGGCACTCAATACAAAGCTGGAAAATCCATACATATTTGTGGCAGACAAACTCTACAGTGGCCCCCATAATCCTCCCTGCTCCTGTATGAGCCACTCCTGTTGAGAATAGGATGAGCTGTCACTTCCAGTAGTATATGGCAAAGGTGACTCGATGACAAGTTTTTGTTTTTTTTTTTTTTTAAAGATAGGAGCTCATGTAGCCCTGTGTAGCTAAGGATGACCCTGAATTTCTAATCCTCCTGCTTCAACATCCTGGGAGCTGAGATTCCAGGAGTGCACCACTCCCCCAGTTTATGAGGTGCTGGAGATTGAACCCAGTCCCTTGTGCTCCCAGGCAGCACTCTATCAGCTGCTACATTCCTGATCCTGGTTTGGTTTTCATCTCCGAAGTGCTGGGGTTATATGTGAACCATCTAGGCTAGCTTTTGTTCTTTTGTTTTGTTTTACATATTTTTGCATGTATGTTTGTGGGTGTGCATAGCATGGTGTGTGCATGTGAATGTCACAGGACAATTTGTAGGAATTGGTTTTCTCCTACCATGTAGGTTCTAGAATTGAACTCAGGTCACCAGGTTTAGAGACAAGTGACTTTACCCACCGAGTCACCTTGCCAGCCCATGTCTTTTTTTTTTTTTTTTTGAGACATTATCTCATACTGTGGCATAGGCTGGCCTCAAATTCTTCGAAATCCTCCTGCCTCAGCAGTGTACATAATAATTACATGATGGTATGTCCCTCTTGTAGGGAGACTTCCTCCATTTCTGGCTTTATAGAGGCAAACTGCCTATCAAGACAGTCATATGGCCAGGGACTGGGGGGCAGCCTCTGGCTGACAGCCCACAAGAAACTGAGGCTAAACGTAGCCAGTTTGTGTTTGAAAACAAACCACAGCTCAAGGCAACTGATTTTTTGGTGGGGAGAGGGATCTGGACTTTGAACCCGGGCCTCAGGCTTGCTAAGCACGTGCTCTCTCTCTCTCTCTGTGCGCTAAGGTTTGTGAGACCCTGAAACAGGCCATGCAGATTACTGCTTAACTCACATCTTATCTAAGCTATGTTCAGACTCCTGACTCACAGGAAGTACGAAAATGTCTTAAGCCTCTACCTTGCTGTAATTGAACAGGAATAGATAACTGATATAATTCTATTTTTTAAAAAATATTTTTAGGTTTGTTTCAATTTTTGTAATGTATATGAATGTTTTGCCTGTATGTATGTGTGTGCCCGGACACTTGAGTGCCTGGTGTGCAGAGGTCAGAAGAAGGAATCGGATCCTCTGGACCTGGAGTCACCACGTGGGTACCGGGAACTCAACCTGTGTACTCAGCAAGAGCAACAAGTACTTCTAACTGTTGAGCCAACTCTCTAGCCATGTTATTCTCAATCGTGTCCTAACAGAAATGTTTTCAATTCAATCTCACCATATGGCGTTTCCCTTAATTTCTTGGATTTTTATCTTTCTTGGAGGAACACACCTCAAATTGTGAACAACAACAAAGAAAATAAAGGGTTGTTCCCCCTCGTACTTTTCCCTTCGTTAAGGAAAACAAATATTCACTATTTTGAACCTTAGTCTTGCTCATTTCAGAAATCTATGCCTATGAATGCACTCTCCAATAATGTAGCCCTAATATTCCTTTAAATTGTTAACAAAAATTGCAGTATGTTCTATTAATGTAGCATTTTATGGCTCAAAATATTTTTCATGCATAAATTTCTCTAATAATTTTGTAATAACATTCAACTCACAGAAATTTTATTGAGGCAAAATTATCAAACAAATTGTTTGCTTGCCAGTAAGTATCTATTCCCACCCCCAACAAGGCACCTCAATGATTTTTTAAATGATTTTTAAAAAAATAGTAAAGGGCCAGCGAGATGGTTCATTGGTAAAAGGGCTTGCTGCCAAGCTTATCACCCGAGTTTGATTCTGGGAACCCATGTGTTGGAAGGAGAGAACTGACTCCTGCTAGTTGTCCTCAGGCTGTGGCACATGCGCACACCTCTCCAACAAATAAATGAATGTAAAAAGAGAGGAAAAATACATAATTTATATTTTAATACTTTGGCTCAAAATTTAGATATTTTAGTCCTAGGCATGGTGGCACATGCCTTTAATCTCAGCATGCGTATCAGGACAGCCCGGCTATGTAGAGAGACCCTGTTTCAAACAAACAAAAATTAGATATTTTAAAATGTTCACTTGAAAAATAAATGTTATGCTGATAGAAAAATTACTCAGATTAATTTTAAATACTCTTACTATTTCAAGTACATCATTTAACGGATACATTATAGAATAATGCAGTCTGACAGAAAAGCATTTCCCAAAAGTAATAATTCCGGTAACAATTCTCTATTGAATGAGACTTAACAATAAAAAATATTGTGATATACCTCATAACTACCCTGCACAGGGTTGATAAACATTTCTGTAATGGATTTCTGAACAAATCAAAAACCCAGAGATTAACTAAGTCAAAGACTTTTCTTGCATAGCGCCACGTGGTCCTTAAGCCTCTGTTCTAGGACATGAGACTATTTGTCTGGATTAATAATGCACAGGTAATGAAGGCTAAGGGAACCTTTAGGAAAGCATCTGGGTTTTATTTATCTTTCCTTTGCTGGTCCTAGTACAGAACCTGGTATTTTAATTCAAGTAGTTTAAACAAACAAGCGGATAATTTAAAGAATGGAGAGATGGCGAGAGAAAGGAAGGCAGGGAAAATGAGTGGATGAGATGGCCCTACGTGTCTTTGTTAGAATAAAATATGTTTAAATATCAGAAAAGGGGGTTTGGGGAGATGGTTCAGTGGGCAGGAACACTTGCATGAGGATCTGAGTTCGAAATCCCCAGCACCTGTAACCCCAGTAATGTACTGGATGGAGACAGGAGGGTTGCAGGAACTTACTGGCCAGCCGATCTGGCTGAATCAACACTCCAGGCCCAGCAAAAGACCTTCTCAAAAAACAAAATGGAGGTCCAGTGTGGTGGCTTGTCTTTAATCCCAGCACTCAGAGGGCAGAAGTAGGTGGGTCGCTATGAATTCCAGGCCAGCCTGGTCTACATAGTGAGTTACAGGAAACCAAGGCTACATAGTGAGACCCTATCCCAAAAGACTAATAATAATAATGTGGAGATCGATAGAGGAAGGCCCTGGACTTTGACCTCTAGCACAGGAGACATACCTGCGCACACATGTATACATCAGGTGAGCACGTCCCACACATATACAGACACAAAATTAAATATTAAAAATAATTTAAATATCTGAAAAGGAATAAAGAAATGCAAAGTAATGAAACAGTCATCCAGAATCTTTGTGAAGGCTGCAGATTTTTCCACAAATCAATAAAAGAAGCAGGTATTAGTAGGATAGTCAGGAGTGAGGATTATATGCACATCTTGTGTTTTAAAACTGCAAAATCAATATTTTGCTTATAAAAAAGGAGATTAGTCAGACCTTTGAACTTATGAGAAACTGGAAATCTACAGCCCAAATTTCACAAACCACAGTCTCTGGCTGAAGGCAACCTCAGGGTAAAGGGACAGTAATTGAGTCCGCCATGTCACAGGTTTGCTATCTTAACACTCCAGGGTGGGGGGGTGGGAGGATCCTGAGTTCCAGGCCTGCCTGGAGTGCATAGCAATACCCTATCTGGAAAGAGAGAGAGACAGATACAGAGACACATAGAGATGAGAGACACAGAGATGAGACAGAGACAAGAGACCAGAGAGACAGAGAAACAGAGACGAGAGAGACAAAGAGACAGAGACGAGAGAGAAGAGAGACGAGACAAAGAGACAGATAAGAGAGACAGAGAGATCAGAGAGACAGAGAAACAGAGAGAGACACAGAGAGAAATGAGAGAGACAGAGATGAGAGATATGAGAGATGAGACAAAGAGACAGACGAGAGAGACAGAGAGATCAGAGAGACAGAGAAACAGAGATGAGAGAGACACAGAGAAAGACAAGAGAGACAGAGATGAAAGAGACAGAGAGGCAGAGACACAAAAGGGATTTTCCGACAAAGTATACTCTGGATACTATGGCTGCTACTGCCCTCCACGGACCATTTTAAAAGTTTATTACGTTTGTTTAACACAATGAATTAAAACTGCAAAACAGAGATGCTAAGAGAATCTCTAAAACCAAAGAAGCAGAGTGTGGTGGCCGCCACGTGGGAGGCAGAGGCCTTGGCTGACTTGGAACTTGCTATGCAAACCAGGCAGTTCTTGAACTCACAGAGATCGTCTTGCCTCTGCCTCAAAAATCAATGAACAAGCAAGCCCACAGGAGATAAAAGGCCTTACCTCTAAGAAATGAAAATTAGCTCTTTAGCAGCCGACCACTGAGAAGAGCTTGGGACATTTTAAAGTGAAAAGGAGAAGTTATTCACCATCTAGGATTATATACCTAGGTAAATACACTTTCCAGGGTCAAAGCAAATTTTACAAGCATGCAAAGGCATTGTCTAGCACTCCCGGACTCACCAAAGATGTCTGATGTCTCGCTCCCAAGACAGGGTAGGTCGACAGAACCGCTCTCTCCTTCCTACTTCTGACTCCGCTGTAGAAAAGAGAAAGAATCACCTGAGGTCTCTGAGACGTAAGCAAGAAGGGGCTGATCTGGAGGAGAGATCAAATGTTCTTCAGGCTACGTCAGTGCCTCAGTGTCTCCTGAGCAAGTGGGCTGTGAGTAGATAAAGGATCTCGCCACGCCCCGCGCTGGAACCAGGAGTTGATACCCGGAACTCCGGGATGAAGAAAACAGACTGCACAGGGTTGGCCTCTGACCTACACATAAGCGCTGTGACGTGCAAAAACGCACAAACAACTTTAAAAAAAAAAAAAACTTGAAGATCTGGGCGTGTTGGAGCATGCCTTCAATCCCAACTCTCAGGCAGAGGCAGGCCGATCTTTAAGAGTTTGAAGCCTTCGTGCTTTACATAGGGAGTTCCATGATAGCCAGAAATAATGCTCAAGACTCCAGAAACAAAACAAAGCAATACAAAAAACTTGAAAAATTGGCTTGCGTACAATTCCAGAGCTTGGGAGCTGGAAGCAGGAGGATCTGGAGCTCAAAGCTAGGCTCAGCTGCAAAGCAAATTCGAGTCCAACCTGGGTTGCATGAGACCCTGTCTCAAATAACAGAAATAGATAAGGAAAATTTATATATTTTTTAGCTATAAGAAAGAATGAAGTTATGCCATTTGAGGGAAAATGGATGCAATGGGAGATAATCATATTAAGCAAATTTAGCTCGTCTCAAAAATATGAATATTATTTTTCCTCTCGTTTATGGTTTCTATATAAAATCGTGTGTATAGACAAAATGAAAGTAGAAATGAAATTGTCTAGAGGGGCTGGAGAGATTGCTCAGAAGTTAAGAGGGCTTGCTGTTCTTTCCTGTAACGCAAGTTCAGTTGCCACATGGCAGCTTACAGTCATCTACAACTCTCCTTCCTCCTTCCCTCCTTTCTTCCTTCCTTTCTTTTTGAGACAGGGTCTCTATATATATCTCTAGCTATCCTGGAACTCACTATATGTAGAGCAGGCTGGCCTAAAACTCACAAAGCTCAACCTGCCTTTGTGTCCAGAGTACTGGAATTAAAGGTATGTGCCACTACACCAGGCAACCATCCACAACCCCAGTTCCTGGTAATCTGACACTCTGTTCTGGCTTCCATGAACACCAGGTACACGTATGCAGTACACTCTACATATAAACAGGTAAAACAGTCTGTAGCAGGTTTGCTACTGTGCTTGTTTACCCTCTAGCTTAGAAAAGAAAAAAGAAAAATAGGAAGAAAGAAAAATATTCACAGCCCTCGTTGGTGGCCTGAACCTGGGAGAGCAGGAACTGATAGTGAGCTGGTCTAATATCCCCAAAGCAATATCCCCGAACCTAATTCCCTCCTCAACTCTCCGGGCTTCAACCAATACATATTCTGAGCAAAGTTCCCAGAAGTCTAAGCTGCTCGCTGTCACAAGGACAAGCTGCACATGGCAAAATCATGTTTTTCATAGCGGTAAATAAATTATAGCCACTGGTAATGAATAGTCTAAATCAAACTCACTCTCATCCACTACCCCTGGGATGAGCACAAAAACATATTCCAAAAACCATTGTGTGTTTTTATAGAAACCAACATCACAAAACTCCTTCAAAACATCTTGCTGCACACTCATACACATAAAATAAAAGTCAATAATTTTTAAAGGAGAAATTTTCTAGAGAAAAGGAGGACTAATGTGAGTGGGAAAGGGGGAGAGGAGAATGTGTTGGGAAAAGATATTTTAAATTACATTTTATTTATTGTGGAACGTGTAGCACATTGCACAACTGGATGTCAGAGAGGACAGAGTTCTGGAGTTGGTTCTCTCCCTCCTTCATATAGGTCCTGGGGATGGAACTCAGGTGCTCAGGCTTTGCAGCAAACACCATTCAACATTTCTCTAGACTGTGCAAAAGATTTTTTTTTTCAATTTTTAAAGGAAGTGACTCTTGCAGGGGTGAATTGCCTACATTGTCCACCCTGCTTTCTCTCCCAAAAGTGATCTGAGTTGCTGTAGGCAGTGAAAGAAGAAAGCTCTGAGGAATCCCATCTGTAGGGCCTCTGAAAAGTGCATGGTGTGGAATTCCAAGAGAATTCTCTGAAGAGGCAACATTTTATAATGTGTGAACACAGCATGAATCCCAGGCTTCCCTCTAAACTGGACAAACATTCATCAGCCTCAAAGCAACACCACAAAGACCTTGAGAACTGAACTATGATATCACATACCACCCAGACTAACTCCTGAGTAAACTGTGGATGAAATAAACCCAAAGTGGCCCGGCAAAGGCTTTGGAAACTGAGCTAATAGTGAAGCAGCTGCATATAGAAGATGGCATGCAAGTGAAATCTGAGCCTAATCAGACTGATAGCCTGACTTCAAGAAGAAAGGGGCCTTGAGACTCATCGTGCAAGTATTTAAAATGTGCACTGTGCAATACAAAATTACCTGGTAGGGTAGGGGCTGGGGCTATTACTCAGTAGCAGACCACTTACAGACCATCTGATGAGTCCTGGTATCAGTCCCTGGCACCACACCAAACACAAAGACAAGCCTTGATTGTCCAAGAAAAACATCACTAATTCCTGAGAGAAAAGACACTCAATAAATGTCAAAATCAAGATGACTGAGATGTTGAAATTAACAATGACTTTATTTTTTTAGATTTATTTTTTTATTTTATGGGCATGAATATTTTGTCTGCATGTATGTATGTGCACCAATGCTTCCCCACTGCCCTCAGAGGTGAGAAGAGGGTCCCCTGGAACTAGAATTACTAATGGTTTTGAGTTGTCATGTGGGTCCTGGGAACTTAACCTGGCTCCTCTGCAAGAGTAAGAGAGCTCTATTTCACTGAGCCATCTCTCCAGCCCGGCTTAACAACGATGTTAAAGCCATTATAATACTGCTTGGTGAGGTAAAGGTAAATATCTTTTTATTTTCCAGTGCTTGGGATTGAACCCAGAGCCTTTCACCTGCTACATGAGTATAAGCATGCTTTAAATAAATGAAGATAAAGGTCTCGGCAGAATATAAAGAAATTATAGCCAGGCATGGCAGCCAACACTAGGGAGGCAGAGAAGGAAGGTCTTTGAGTTTGAGACCAGCCTGATTTACCTGACAAGTTTTAGCATAGCCAGGGGTCCATAATGAGGCTTGGTAAACTAGATAGATAGATAGATAGATAGATAGATAGATAGATAGATAGATAGATAGATCCAACATTCAGGAGGCTGAGATAGGAAGTTTGAAAGTTTGAAGACAGCTTGGGCTATGTACAGAGTTCCAAGCTGGCCTAGACTACATGAGACCATGTCAAAGAAAAAAGGAAGGAAGAATGGAGGGAGAAAAGAATGAAAAATTTATAATCATTGATAATCAGTAGAAATAATGTAGTACATGAAATATTAAAAATCACTAAGTGGTCTCATAAGAAACACACACACAGACACACACACACACACACACATGTCAAAGTTCTACAGAGAAGCAGAACCAATAGAAGATAGACATATATAGACATTTATAGGCAAGCCCAAAGTCTGTAGGGGGTACAGCAACAAGCTGGAGACCCAGGATAAAGTTGATACTTCAGGCTTGAGTTCAAAGGTCTGGAGGCAGAATTCTTTCTTCCTCAGGAGAGGTCGGTCAATCTTTACTCCCAAGGACCTTGGTGGGATGGGTGAGGCCTCCTGCAGAGGATAATCTGCTTTACTCAATGTCTAAGGGCTTAAACATTAATCCAATCCAAAAACTAGACTCACAGCAATGTCTACCCTAGCGTTTGAGCAAACAAGAGGTACCATAGTCTAGCCAAGTTAGACTAAAATTACCCATTGGGCCAACCGGAAGGCCCAAAGAGTAAAGGCACTTGTCAAGCCTAACAACCTGAGTTCAGTCTCTGGGATCCACGTGGTAGAAAGAGAGATCCAACTTCTGAGGCTGTCTTCTGACTTCTGCCTCTGTGCCATGGCATATGTGTGTTTCCCCCACAAATAGAAAATAAAATGTAATACTAAAATTTACCATCATAGATGGCAGAGAATAAAGTCAGTGAGTTTTAAGCTAGATCAATAGAAATGCTGAAATCTGAAGAGCGAAAAGAAAGAAGTTTTAAAAAATTAACAGAACTTCAGGCCTATGAAAATATATGAAAAAGTCTAACATTTTTGATAACATAGTGCCAGGAAAGCACACAGAACATAAAAAAGTATTTGACGATATCATTAACTGAAAACTTCCAAACTTGAAAAAGACTTAAGGTTCAAGATCAGCAAACTCACCAAAAGGAAAAAAATTAGTTAATTTTTTTGGTATAGGATCTTGTTATTTCTGGGCTCAAGTAGATCCTCCTGCCTCAGTCTTCCAAGTAACCCAAGCCATAGAAGCATCTCATCATTCTAGACTTGAAAATGTTTTGTTCATTCTTCTCAATCACAGAGAAGGTATTTATATAAAAATATATAAATGACAAAAGGAGTTTCAATGCATTTCAAAGAATCAAGATGAAACAAATCTTGTTCTTGAATGGAAAAAACAATATAAGGATGATATAAAAAGGCATGGTGGTCCATGCCTTCATCCCAGCACTCAGGAGATTGAAGCAGCAAGATCAGGAGTTGAAGGCCAGCCTTGGATACATATAAATGCCCTGTGTCAAGGAATAGCCAAAATAACAGTAATAATAAAGGTGTATAGACATTAAAATGCTACTAAATACATCATGGGTTCATAAGTAAATCATGATTTAACAAATGATTCTTAGATAACACCGAAAGCCCCAATGAAGGAAAGCATGAATAAATTCTTCATCAGCTTTTAAAACTTCAGTCACCATCAATGGCATACACAGAAAAGCCACAGGAAGGGAAACCATATCTACAAATCATAAATCTGATAAAAGCTTTGTACCTAAAATAAATAACTTGGAACAACTGAATAATAAAAAAGAAAATCCAATATAAACAAATGTCAAAGGATCAGGGAGACAGGATCTGTATTTCTTCAAGGAATGTACAAATAGCCAGCAAATACACAAAAGATGTTCTACGTTATTAACCATTAGGAGAAAGCAAATCAAAATGGCAATGATATGCCATTTTATACCAAGTAGGATAGCTAGAATTTGTTTCTAAATTTTTAAAGATTTATTTACTTTTACGTATATGGGTGTTTCACCTGCATGTATGTCTGTACATGTCTGTGCACATCTGTGCACCAAGTGTGTACCATATGTGTGCAGTTCCTGTAGAGGCCAAAGGAAGGTATTGGATCCCCCAGAACTGGAGTTAAAGACAACTGTGATCTGCCATGTAAGTGCTGGAAATATAACCTGGATCCTCTCCAAGAGCAGCCAGTGCTCTTAACTGCTGAGCCATCTGTCCAGCTCCATAGATAGCTAGAATTTAAAATGTTTACCAGTCAACAGTAACTCCAATTTATTGTAAGAATGAAAAATGGCACAGTCATTTTGGATGAGAGTTTGTCATTTTCTTATCAAATTAAATATATACTTACTGCATTTTCCCCAAACAAAATAAAAACAGGTCTACATATAAACTTGTATGTGAATGTATATAGTATATTCATTCATAGTTGCCAAACTAAGCCAGGAGTGGTGGTACATGTCTGCAATTCCAGCACTTGGGAAGTATAGAAAGGAAGATCAGAAGTTAGTTCAAGGCCATCTTTGTTTATATGACTAGTTTGGAGCCACCCTGGACTACAAGAAGATCAAACTATAGATTATACTAAATCAAACAAGAGATCAAAATAGAAGTCACAACATATGTATATCTCAACTGAAATGTAAATATTGCAAAAACATTTTAAAATTTGTCCTGTTTGTTTTGTTGTTCTGTTGGTGGTTGCTGATGTTTTAGGCAGAGTTTCATTCTGTAGCTCCAGCTGGCCTTGAACTTGCTATGAAAAACAAGCTGTTCTTGAACTCACGCCAATCTTCTTGACTTGGCCTCCTAAGTGCTGGATAACTCAGTGGGTAAAAACACTTGCCACAAAGCTTGATGACCTAAGTTCAATCCCTGGTAACCACATGGTAGAAGGTAAGAGCTGATTACCACAAGTTGTCCTTTGACTTCCACTAATTCATGTGGTATTCATGAGCACATATACACATAAGTTAATAAATAAAATATAAAAAGAAAAAAAGATGTAAATTTGTGTGTATATATTAGGAAAGGCATCAAATTAATGGAACAGAATAAGAGCTCAGAAATAAACCCTTATATTTTATGGTCAACTGATTCTGACAAATATTACAAGACCATTCAATGGGTCTTATAGAAACAAATTCTAGCCATAGTCTAGTCTCTTCTATAAATGGTGCTGAGACAACCAGGCACACACACATAAAAACATGAAGTTTGACTTTTCTCATACAACATACAAAAATTAACTCAGAGTGTATCATGGGCCTGGTTATAGTATAGCTAAAACTATAAAACTCTTAGAAGAAAACATAGTAGCAAATCTTAATGACCTTGGATTTGGAAATGAATTCTTAAACTAAATACCAAAAGTATATCCAACAAAACAAAAAATAAACTGAGTTTCATCAAAATTACACATTTAAAACTATAAATGATAACACCATCTTAAATCAGATTTCTAGCCACAGAATTGTAGCTGTAGACCTGGAGCATTTCAGCCTCTGTACAATCTACTCTTAAGCCTAGAACTGGAAGGCTTCAGCCTCTGTACAATCTAGAACTTTTAAGCCTCCAAGGCTTACTGCTGACTGAGCCACTCTGCCTAGCTCCTTCTGAACTCAGGGCTATACTGAGCTGACTTCTGGTTCAACTCAACTCATTTGCTGTTCTGGTGCCAATCTGACTGGTTCAAACATTCTGAGCTAGTTGACTGTTTCTGAATGAATTCTTCTGACTTTGGCAGACTCTGGCTGACTCCCTCAACTTCTCTGACTGAACTGCTCTGCTTGCCTTCAAACTGACTCACTCTTCCAGTCTGATACTGACTTCTTCTACCAAACTGCCTCTGTGTCTGCCTCAGACTCTTCTCTTTGCTTCTGTGTCTTGTCTTTCTCTGAGCTCTTACTGTTCCATACTGCCTCAGTCAGCCTCCCTGCTTCTCTGCCTTATCCTCAGTCAGACCCATTCATTATCTCCTGTGTCTTGTCCTCTCTCTGCCTCTTTTCCTCTATCTCGGCCTCTCTATGCTGAGAGCCTGCTTTTTTTTTTTATAGTGAGAGTTGGGTGTATCCTCACATTGACTCACTCTGCTAACTCTTCCTCTGATTTGCCTGCTCTTCACTCTGACTCATTTAAGATGTCACTTCCTTTCTGAAACTGACTCTTTCTGAGCTCTGTTTCCTGTCTCCCAAGTGCTTTCTGAATACTAAGATTAAAGGTGTGAACCAACATTCTTTCTATCCTAGAGCAGTCATGCTACTGGACTAAAGGATTAAATATTCCTTGACACAGAATGTTAAGAATAAATTCCTGTTGTTTAAGGCACCCAACTGATGGTGTGTTATGACTACTCTAAAGACTAATGCATATAGTAAAATATTCAACAACATGAATCAACCTTGAAAAATCACATTAAATGAAAGACCATATATTATATTATTCCATATATGCAAATGTCTAGGACAGACAAACCCAGGAAGAACAGAAAATGAATTAGTCCTTGCCAAGGCCTGGGTAATGATGGGTTGGGAATGGCTGCCTAATGGATATGAGCTTTTATATTTTGGAATTAGAAAGGAGAAGGGCTAGGGATGGAGCTTAGTTGGCTGAGTGCTTGCCTAGCATGCAGTAAGTCCTGAGTTCAATTCCCCAGTGCCACATAAAACTGGACATGGTGACACACATCTGCAACCCCAGCACTCGGGAAGTGGAAGCTGGAAGAATAGGAGTTCAAGGCCATTCTCTAGTATTTCAGACCCTGTCTCAACAGCAGGGGAGTATAGGAATGATGATTGTACAACTAAGGACTACTGAATTACAAACTTCAAGAGAATGAATTTTGTGGTATGTGAGTTGTATATAAATAAAAGAGAAAATGAAAAACACCACAAGGGTTTGGGGCCAGAGATATTGCTCACCAGTAGATCACCTACCTGTCTAGTATGAAAGGCTAGGTACTGGGTTAGATTTCCAGGATGAGTGAAAGGGGTAGCACAGGGTTCGGGGCCAGGAAGAGCAGAAGAGCAGAAATCTAATGACAGAAAACAAAATTTTAAAGTCAGGTGTGGTGGTACATACTTGTAACTCCAGTACTTAGGAGGCAGAAGGGTTACTATAATTTCAAGGCCAGCCAGGGCTTCACAGTGAATTCCAAGTCAGCATGGCCTTTACAGTGAATTCCAAGCCAGCATGGCCTACAGTATGAAACTCTGTCTCAAGAAATGAAATGAAACAAGCCAGGTGTAGTGGCGTACACCTTTAGTTTCATCACTCTGGAGGCAGACTTAGGAGGATTTCTGTAAGTTCAAGAGCAGCCTGATCTACATAGAGTTTCAGGACATCCAGGACTATACAGTGAGACCCTGTTTAATAATAATAATAATTACAACAATAACAATAATGTCATTATAAGAATTAACAAGGCCATTCAGAATTACTCAAAAGTCTCACCAGACTTTCAAGGGGAAGATGATCTATCTATATTGTACAATACATTTTTAGAAAACAGAATTTAGAGAAGTAGATCAGTTACTTAGTCCATTCTATAAGCTAGTGCTAATTTGGCATAAAACCCATAAAATATCTTAAGATAATATTTTAGACCAATACCATTTATTAATGTGCATGTAAAACTTCTTTTTGCTATATTTATTTAGTTTAGAGCCAGGGAGGGAGTGAGGTGGGATACTTTCCATGGCTCACATGTGAAGATCAGAGGACAACTTTCAGGAGTAAGTTCTCTCCATCCACCGTATAGGTACCAGGGAATTAATTCAGGTCATCAGGTTTAGCAGCAAGTGTCTTTATACCTTGGTATCTTGCTGGCCCTAAAACTTCTAAATAAATAGTAACAAACTCAATTTTAGCAATGTATTGAGAAAGTAATGTGGAATGACCGAGTATTATGATTTTTATGAG
The DNA here is from genome assembly GCA_026225945.1 of Cricetomys ansorgei. NCBI lineage: Eukaryota > Metazoa > Chordata > Mammalia > Rodentia > Nesomyidae > Cricetomys > Cricetomys ansorgei. The sequence continues at coordinate 1,428,168 of JAMJFZ010003399.1, forward strand.
TAACTGTGGTGCTTTGAATGACCCCCATAGGGTCATATATTTGAATACTTAGTCCCCAGTTGGTGAACTGCTTGGGAAGGCTTTAGAGGCCTTGCTGGAGGAGTGTGTCATTCAGGGGTGTGCTTTAAAGTTTCTGGGCCACACAAGTCCCAGTCTTGTTCTTTCTCTGCCTGCTGCCTAAAAATCCAGATGTCAGCTCTCAGCTACTGCTCCAGCACCATGCCTGCCTGCTGCCATTCTCCTTGCCATGATGGTCACAGACTAACCCTCTGAAACTGTAAGCCAGCCCCCAATTATATGCTTTTTCTTACAAGTGACCTTGTTCCTGGTGTTTCATCACAGCAATAGAACAGTAACTAAGATAATAACCCAACACAAAGAATTCCACATCAGGAAATCGATTGAATATATCTTATAGATTCTTGTTAAAAACATAAGAGATAATAAATCCTCATTTTTTTAAAGGAAGCAAAAAGCTCCCTCAGCATGATAAAAACACTATAGCAGAGAAGGAACTTCAAGGAATATGGCAGTCAAATCCTCTCCCAAAAAGTGACTATAAAGTTGGGCAAAATTTACTAAAACAACCATATAAGATCTGAGAGGTGTCCGTGCATGAAAACTTCATGGGAGAACAATGGGAGACTATGATAATCTCCCCCAGGCCTACTCCTAGAACCCCTCACCCCGAGTTCATTACCAAAGAAATTCGGCTATGGTCAGATTACTTATGGGAACTGGCATTTTTTTCAGCCACAAAGTGGTTTCACTCAAGTTGGAGCAGGAAGTGATGCCAATGCTAGCACTACCAGAAAGAGTGAGGTGCTAGATTGAGCATTTGCATGATTCCAGAAGAGAAAGACAGCCAATTCCTTGATGACTGAAGACAGAAAGAGACCATGAGTCAAGCAAGGGATTCAGGCAGCCTGTATGTAGAAACTGTAAAGACAAGGAAATGGCTACTTCCTGGATCAGTCCATCTCCTATTATTTTATCAAAATAGTTCAGACTGGGCTCTTTACAGAGAAAGGGGTTATTTCGCTCAAAATTTTGGAAGCTGAAAGTCCAAAAAACACCAAACATTATGGTGCTTGTTCTGGTGAGGGTCTTCCCTTCACTATGTGAGGCACCATGGTAGGATCATATCATAGGAGAGAAGGGGAAAGGGGAGGGGCAGGAATAAGATGAGATCACATGGCAAGAAAAGAAGTCGGGGTAAAAAAGAACAAATTCAGGGTCCCACAAAAACTATATTTTTAACATTTTATTTATTTATTTATTTATTTATTTATTTATTTATTTATTTATTTATTTATTTATTTATTTATGTCTGTCCATCCATCTGTCTGTCTGTCTGTCTATCCGGAGGCAGGCATACATGTGAAGAACAGAGGACAGCTTTTATAGGAGTCGATTCTTTCCTTCTACCATGTGGGGTCTGGGGATGGAACTTGAGTCATCAGGCATCTTTACCAGCTTAGCCATCTCCCCAGTCCAACAACTATTTAAAATCTCTCCTGAGACCAGTGCCCCCAATGGGCTTCCACAGGCTCCATTCTAAAATATCTATCCCACAACTCCATGCATCACTGAGGACAAAGCTTATGACATGGGACCTTTGCAGGACAACCTCAAACCATATTCTGAGAGAGACAAAGTTAGGTTAGGGGAAGAGACTATATCTAAACCATACTACTTCCATAGAACCACCAGAAAAAAAATGCAGCCTTGCCAATATCTTCACCGTCACCCAATGAAAGCTGTTTCAGACTTTTGACCTCATGATTGTACAACAGTAAATTCATGTTATTGTAAACAACTTCATTTGTGGTCATTTATTAAAGCCACAATAAAGACTAACATAACTATCAACAAAGTCAATCTAACTGACATTTTTAGAACATTCCAACCAACCACTTCAGAAAACACATTCTTTTCAAGCACACATGGAACATTCTCCAGGATAAACTATGTCATAGGCAGTAAAACAAGTCTCTATAAATTTAAAGGAACCAAAATCATATTGAAGATTCTTGGAAAACAATACAATAAAGGTAGAAATCAAAATGTCTCAATACATGAGAACAAACATGCTTCTAAATAAGGAATAGGTCAGAGAGGAAGTCTCAGGGAAACAAAAGGAAAATACAGCACATTTAAAAACATAAATACTATATGATGACTTATATGAGGTATCTAAATCATTCGAATTAATAAAAACATAAATTAGGATGGTGATTAACAAGAGGTTAGAGGAAGTGATAAAAAGGAACTATTTAGCTGGACATGGTAGCATAGACCACCTACAACTGAAGAGACAAAGGCAGGTAGGATCCCTGTGAAATCAAGCCAAACTGATCTACATAGCAAGTTTCAGGCCTGCAAAAAGAAAACTTAAAAATAAAAAAGGCTAGTCAATGAAGGTTGCATTTAATTTATTTCCCTTGTTTATTTTGATATATACCCAGTGTGGGGTAGAACTCACTATGTAGCCCAGGCTGACCTTGAACTCATGATGATCTTCCTGTCTCAGACTGGAATTAGAGGCATATACCACATTACCCCACGTGTTTTTTTAAATTCTGTTTTTAATTAATTAATTTATTTATGTGTTTGTTTGTTTGTTTGTTATCTATTTATTTATTTTGCTGTGCTGTGCTTGGGGCCTTATACACAGCAAGCAAGCTAGTGTTCTACTCCTGAGCTTTATGAATTCTTGGTTGTTTAGATAGTGTTATACTATGTAGACCAGGCTAGCCTCCAACTGCAGACCCTTCTTCCTTCCACCTCAGCCTACCTACTGCTGTGATTGTCGGCATGTGTTAGCACCCCCAGCTATTTTTTTATTTTTTGGTACTGGGGCTCAAACCCAGGGCCTCACAAATGCTAGGAAAATGACTGATGCCTACAGTCTGAGTACAGGGTTTTAAGCTAGCAAGTTTCATACCTGGGAATCTGGTTCACAGAAATATGAATATACGTATTACTACTGAACTTCACACTTTAAAATGGTTAAGATAGGGTTGGCAAAATGACTTAATGAGTAAGGGTGCTTGCTGGCAAGCCTTATGACCTGAATTTGATTCCCAGAACCCATTTCCAACACACACCATAAATAAATAGATTAAAAGTAGTTCTTGAGGTTAAGATAGTACAATTTGTTATATATTTTTTTTTAATCACAATTCAAAATATAAAAATATTACATATTTGAGGGAAACTGGAAAGGAAAATAAATCACCTATTACCAAAGACAATGAACAGAAGGAAAACAAATGTATAAACATTTGCAAGATACAGCTAAGGCAGTGCTGAAAGGACTCAAGACATTTACGTAAGCTCCCAAGTAGAAGAGTCTAGGGAAAAAAACAGGCAACAAACCCAAAAGAAGCAGAAAAATATAATAAAAAGAACATCTGGGACTGGAGAGTTGGCTCAGTACTAGGTAAAGCGCTTGATGCACAAACATGAGGACCTGAGTTCGGATCTCCAGCCCCCGTGTAAAAGTCATGTGAAGGCCCATGTCTATAACACTGATGTTAGAGATCTTCCTGGCCTTCCAGCCTAGCGAAAACAGTTAAGCTGGGGGCTCAGTGAGAGACGCTACACCAAAAAAAAATACTGTGGGGAGTAATTAATGAGGAAGCACTGTGTGGGATTCTGAACATGCATGGACAAACGTCTTTATTATGAAATAAACCAGGGATATCACTATAGATTGAGTGAAACCAGGGATATCATTACAGATTCTGAGGACATCAATAGATAATAACAATTCAACACACAAGAACTTGACAATTAAGATGAAATGTGCCAATTCCTTTAAAAACACAAACTACCACAATGAACCCAATATGAATTACAGAGTTTCAATAGTCCTATACTTTTTCAAAATAGATTTAAAGACAAAGATTAAAATTTAAAAATTTAATTTTGTTTGGTTTTAGGAGACAGGATCTCCCTAAATTGTCCCAGCTTATCTTGAGCATGTTCAGCCCAGGCAGACCCTGAACCTTCAATCCTCCGGCCTCAGCCTCCTAAGCTGCTGGGATTGCAAATGAGAGCCACAATGCCTAGTTAGTCCCAAATTTCTTAAGGAAACTGATTTTTCCTTCTCCTCCTCCTCCTCCTCCTCCTCCTCCTCCTCCTCCTCCTCCTCCTTCTCCTCCTCCTCCTTCTCCTTCTTCAGTAGTACAGAGCATGCCTAGGGCCTCATGAATCTTAGGCAATCACTCTAACACTGAACCCACATCCCCCACCCACAGACACTGAATTCTTAAACTTAAAAAATCCATGTGAAATGGACCAGCCACTTTGGAAAAATAGTTTGGCAGTTCCTCAAAATGTTATAATATATAATTACCTTGGCCCGGCAACTCCACTTCTAGGTATGTACCTAAAAGAATTGAAAGCAGGTGTTCAAACAAAGATTTAAACACGAATGTTTGTTGCACCACTATCTGCAAATGGAAACAACCCAGATGTCCGTCAACAGGTAATCAGATAAACAAAATATGCCATGTTATGCACTTACAGAAAGGAACGAAGTTCTGCCACAGGATGTAGTATGGATGGACTTTGAAAACATTATGCTATATGAAAGAAACCAGACACAGAGGAACACAAAATATGTAGCTCCATTTATGTGAGTTATCCAGAATTGGCAAATCCATATAAACAGAAAAACATGTTAGTGGTTGTCAGGGGCAGGGGGAGAGGGATGGGGAGTATGTGCTTCATGGGTATAGGGTAATGAAAATATTCTGGAATTAGATAGCAGGAATGGTTGCACAACATTATGAAAGTACTTGATATCATTTGTGCATTTTAAAAACTACTAAAATGATGCCAGGAGAAACCCTGTCTGGAAAAACAAAAACAAAACAAATAAAAAAGCTAAAATGAGATATATGATATTTTGTGTAATTTGTACTCTAGTAAAAATGTTAAATCAAGCATCAAAAGCTTAGGTTTATTTCGATGTAACCAATTATATTGATTAGCTGAAAAAGAAAGATCATAAAATCATTATTAGTTTTTTTCATTTTATTTTTATGTGGACGAGTGTTTTGCCTGCATACCACTTGCATGCCTGGTGCCCATAGAGGATAGAAGAAAAACTGGAATTAAGAGGGTTGTAAGCTGCTGTGTGGGGCCTGGGAACCGAACCCAGCTCCTCTGAAGGAGCAGCTAGTGCTCTTAACTGTTGAGACATCTCTCCAGCTCTCCACTTTCTTGAGGGGGGGGTCTTATGTAGCCCAGGCTGGCCTTGAATGTGCCCCAGGTTTTCCTTGAACTCCTGACCTTCCTGCCTCTGTTTCTCCAGTAATGGGATTATAGGTGTCTGCCTGTTGCAGAAGTTTATTTCCAGTTATGTTTTGTGCATTGTTGGGGGAAGAGTTGCCTAGGCCTTGGCCTTTTGTATTGTCTCCAGGTGTTGGTTTTATGTAAAAGATGTTTGACTCCTTGTGATCTGCACATGCTCACTGCTCTCTGGCAGACCCATTATGAAGAGGCAGAGTTTTCTGTATCAAGGCAGTACCTGAGGAGCTTCTGTGTCAGAAATAACCCCTGAGTTCAGATGATTGGATTCCACTGTCCAGTATGGTGCTTGCCATGACAGGTGGTTCCCTCTGCTGAGGTCTGGCAGGGTTTGCACACATGAAACTGTCTTTCTTGTCTTCTTTGGTGAGCAACACCGAAGGTGTACTGCTACATGCCACCATGCCTGGCACAAAATCATGTCAATTGATTAAGGAAAAGCAACCATAATTTTAACCATCGTTCCTATTAAAATTTCTCAGAAACAAGCTAGAGAGATTAGTGTTCAGGGATTAAGAGCACTGACTGGCTACTCTCTCAGAGCACCTAGATTCAATTCCCAGGTTCCACATTATGACTTTCAACCTTGTGGAGTTCCAGTTCCAGGGAATTTGATGCCTTCTTCTAGCTTTCACAGGCACCAGGCATGTACAAGGCAAATCATTCACATGATTTGAGTGATCAATCAATAAAAATAAAACTTAGAAACTTTTCTTAGAAACTAAGAACAGAGTATTTCTTCATATTGATAAAGAAAAGCTACCAAAAAATTCTTACAGTTAACATTATACACATTGGTGAAAGGAAAGGATGTTCCCTCTTCTCACCTTATTCAACATGATACTGGATATTCTAGCAAGTGCCACAAAGTAGGGGAATTTTTTTAATTGGTAAGAAAGAAAGACTATACTGCTCTTCATTTTAGATGATACGATTTTTCTCTATACAAAACATATAAAAGTGGGGGAGGGATATCTTGGCCATTAAGATACATCACTCCATTTCCTTTTGTTCTAGAGGATCTGAGTTTAGTTCTCAGCACCTAGTTGATTTTAAAATCAAATTGCAAAGGTAATTCAATGTAGAAAGTACACTTTCTCAACAAGAGATGCTGTAGCAATTATGCATCAGGGGCAAAAACAGAACTCAACCTAACCTCAGATCTCATAGAAACTTAGTTCAAAGCACATCACAGTCTTACATGTAAAACACAAAAACTTCAGGTAAAGGGAGAAAAAACAAAAACAGGAGAAAATCTTTAGGATCTGGGGCCAAACAAAGTATTCTTAGAGTTGACACCCAAAGTATTATACAACAAAAGGACTCATTTGAAGGTGAAAAGTCTAGCTACAGATGTGGACAAAATGTTTGCAAACCACACACTAAACAAAAGATGGGTGTCTCAAGAGTGAACAATATAAAACCAAATAATGCAATTGCAAAACAAGGAAAAGATATGGACTACTTTTGCCAAAAGAGATAGCCCAGAAGGCAAATAAGCCCATGGAAAGACATCTGATACCATTAGCTGCTAGAGGCATCACTACATGCTCATCAGAACAGTTCAAATGAAAAGTGGTGACATCAATTCCTGGCAAGGATTAGGGGAACCTGGATGTATTGCCGGAGAGAATGTGAAATAGTGTAATCCACTCTGTCTTTGAAACAAGTTGATGGATTTTTGAAAACCTAAACATGTTAGATGTTACTGTTAGGAGACACTTGTAATGGGAACATATTCTAGATATAAGCCTTATGTTCACCGGGATTTATGCTGGGAACACAAGGTTGATGTTATATCCCCAAATCAATTAACAGGGTTTAGGGATGCTGCTTAGTGATAATGTGCCTGCCCAGAATGTGAGGTTCTTAGTTCCATTCTCAGAAGGAAAAACAAACAAACAAACAAGGCCAGGGACAAAAATAAGAATATCTTCTGTTGCCACTGAGGTTCGACATTGGGCCAGAGTGCTTACCAGCATGTGAAAGGCCTGGAGTTTGACTGTCAGCACCATTAAAATATATCTGTGTGTTCTAGAGGTTCTGACTAGTGAACTAAATCAGTAGGAAAAAAATAAAAGCATCCAGATAGGAAGGGGATGAAGCTGTCTTTACTTGCAGGAGACATGGTCCTCTATGAGGAAAATCCCATTCCAGGACAGCGAGGGCTACATAGAGAATACATACATACCCTGTCTCCACAAACCAAAAACCAAAATAAATGAAATAAAATAAAATCCAAGTAATGCACATATATGAAACGAACAAGGAAACAATCTCTACTCAAATCAATAAACACATGTTTCAGGGCCACAAAGCATAAGGTCAGTATAAAAAAATCAACTGTACTTTTATATACAACCCAGAAGTGAAATTAAAAAAAGAATAATAACATCAAAATGGCTAATTAGGAATTAATTTAATGAAAGAAGTGGATGACATATACACTGAAAATTAACAAAATATCAAAAGAAGTAAAAGAGAATGAGATATGGAGAAATATTCCACATTTAGGAATTGGAATTATCAGTAGTGTCAAGATGACAATTCACTCCAAATCAGTTCTAGAAATGTATTATAATCCTCATCAAAATTCTAGCAGACTATTTTGGAGAAATTACCAGGCTGGTTCTGAAAGTATATGGAAAATCAAGAGTTTAGAATAGCCAAAACAAGAACTCAGAATAGGCAAAAAACAGTTTTAAATATAAAAGACAGAGTTGGAGGTAGCTTAGTGGTAGGGATCTTGCCTACCATGTGTGAAGTCCTGGATTCCATCCTCAGCACTGCCAAACCAAACAAACAAAAACTATAAAACTAGAAAAAAATATCTGTGACCTTAAAGTAGGCAACAGAGTTTTAGCTATGACACTAAAAACACATTCCACAAAAGAAAAACATTCTGTACTTCATGAAAAGGATGTTTCTGCACTCCAAAAGATATCTTTAAAAAATAAAAGGTAAGGCTCGAAGTAGTATAGCTCAGTGGTAGAGTGTGCTTGTTCCTGGGTTCGATTTCTAGCACCAAAAGAAAAAATTCAAAAGGTCTGAAGAGGTAGCTCAATGGTAGAGTGCTTGCCTAGCATGTGTAATAATGTTAGTTTGATCCTCATCACACAAAAACACAGAGAGAGAGAGAGAGAGAGAGAGAGAGAGAAAGAGAGAGATCATTAAAAAGGAAATATAGGCTATGTATTTTTTTTCAGTGAGTACAAAAAAGAAAACAAAACAAAACAACAAACACCAAAGGAAGCCTGGGAAAATAGCTCAGTGGCACTCTGCTTGCCTAGTATTCCTGAGGCTCTGGTCCTGGCTTGGTTCAATTCCCAGTACCACATAAGGCTAGGTGTGATGACACAAACCTTTAATCCTAGCACTCAGGGGGCAGAAAGCAGATGGATCTCTGTGAGTTCATGGCCAGCCTGGTCTACATAGAGAGTTCCAGTCAAGCTAGGGTTACAGAGAGATCTCATCCCAAAAGAAAACAAAAGCAAAACACAAACAAAAACATGTATGATAATACAAGCTTATAACCCCTGCACTCTGGAAATGAAGGCAGAATGATCAGAAGTTTAAGGTCATTATGGGCTATATAGTGACTTTGAGGCCACCCTGGGCTACATCAGTACCTGTTTTTTAAAAAAAAATAAAAGGAGGAAAAGATAAGTTGGAGGACTGGAGGTGTGGCTCAGTGATAGAGCATTTGCTTGCCATGTGCATGCCCCTCAGTTTAATTTCCAACAACAACAACAACACACACACACACACACACACACACACGTAAAAGGTTTTTTTTTTTTACAAAATATGAATGACTATTTAAGCACATAAAAAATGTTTGCCATTATTAGTTAGGAAGATACTAACTGAAATGGCAACCACTGCACACCCACTAAAATAAACATGAAAAGGATAGTACAAAGCATTAGAGAAAATTCGGGGGAAGATGAGACCCTTCTGTATTGCTGATGGAAATATAGAATTAAGTAGCCACTTTCAAAACCAGTATAATAGTTTCTTTAAAAAGGTGAACATAGACTTATCACAGAAACCTATAGTATGGTACAATCTTTTACCCTCAATTTAGGGAAGGAGAAAGAGAGAAATCTTCACCGATTTTACAAGCAGCCTTAATTCAGAAAGAAAGAAAGGTAGAAATCTTCACAGCCTCTTTTTAGGTGGTCCTAAGCTCAACTCTCTCCAGCCTTTTTCTCTTAGGAATTATCTCTCTAACTAACGACAGAAACCTAACCAACCAACCACCAACCAACGCCTACCCCAACTCTCAGGACTTCAGACCTTTTATGCTCTAAGCCAAAAGTTCCCATAAACCCATGCAGCACGCAATCCCATAGACAAGCTACAGGTGCCAGAACGACTGCACCCAACCAAATTATAGCCACCTGCATCAAGCATTCCAATTCCAACTTGTAAACAACTATACCACAGCTAGGATGGGAACACGAACCTCTAGTGACTAGTCAGTTAAACCAAAAAGCTTTTCTTAACATAAAAATTCCAAGTGTTCCTATACAGAAACCAACATTACACTCCTAGAAATCTGCTCCAAAGAAATGAAAACATCCCTACACAAAGACTTACACATGATGTAAGATTCAAAATGGAAGTTACTATACTTGTAGTAGGTGAAGTGCAAATAGCTCATATGTCCATTAACTGATGAGTGAATAAACAGGATATGACGTATCTTTACAGTATAATATTACTCAGCAATGAAAAGGTTAAAATTGGAGCTCACTATGACATAGATGAATCTCAAAAATATTTGAAATGAAAAAAAAAGTGGTTGTGGGCCAACAACATGGCTCAGAAGGTAAAAGCACTTGCTGTCAAGCCTGAATTTGATTCTCTGGACCCACATGGTGGAAGGAGAAGTGCTGGCCTAGCATATGTAGTAATGTTGGTTTGATCCACATCACACAAACACACACACACACACACACCACACACACACACAGACACACACACACACACACACACACACAGCGGGGTGGGGGGAAAAGATTTTTTAAAATGAAAGATAGGCTATGTATTTTTTTCAATGAGTACAAAAATTTCCTGCAAATTGTCCTCTGACCTGTACACACATGTCATTGCACTTATGGCCCTGTCTTAAATAAATAAATACAAAATGAAAAACAACTCAGATGCCAAAACATTAAATACCATAGGATGATGCAGGAATTCTTTGGAGTGGGAGAATAGTCTGTATCTTGTTTGGCCTGACAGATACAGGATATATAAACTAGTCATTCTTGTCAAAATAAATTCTAGAGATTTGTATATTTTACTGACTACAAGATACCCAAATAAGTAAACAAAACCTTATTTAATTCAGTCATGTAAGTCTCAAGTGGAAAATGCCTAATCTTAAATGTTTATATTAGAAGAAAATAAGTTGGAAGGTAAAGATCTACACCCAAGGCTGTCCTCTGACCTCTTCTAGTGCTCTGTGGCACAGGCGTGCCTGCACACGCACACACACACACACACACACACACACACACACACACACACACACACAAATGAAATACAATAAGGAAAAAAAATTAAGTCAAATACTGGTCTTTTAAAAAGAATACTAAAAATTTTTCTTAAAAGTCATGTGGCTAAGAAACCTTGAGACAAACAAGATTATGGGATTAGGGCTTTTGCAGCTGCGACAGGGCTATCAGATTTTGTTGGATTTTCACAACTCTTTGGGGAAGGTTGATGATTACAAATTATGAGGTCTCTAGGAGTTAAAGAGAATCCACAAGGGAGCAAAGTTCTTGTTTACGTTTGAAGTACACATATTATCTATCTTACTAATCCTAAAATGCATTCCTCATTAGTTGAAGTTTTTACTGTGATGTTTTTGACACACACATGCTTGTGTGCCTGCTCATGTGAGCTCGCGTGCGCACACGCGCGCGCGCGCGCACACACACACACACACACACACACTCTACTTATCACTTTTGGAGTATAGCACTTAAAATTATTATCTCTGCTAAGTCTGTTTCCTTATCCATTGTGGAGAATATATGATTCACTGTAATAAGAAATTATTATACAGTGTTTTAAAAAAACACTTATTTATTTAATTTTATGTATAGGTGTTTGTCTGAATGTATGTATGTGTACCACATGCATTCAGGAGACCACGTCAGAAGTGGAATTGAACCCCCTGGATCTAGAGTTACAGATAGTTGGGAGCCCACCATGTGGGTGCTGGAAATCGAACCCAAGTTGTCACTGTAAGAACAACAAGTGCTCTTAACTGCTGAGCCATCTCTCTAGCCTCTGTTTGATTTTTTAGACAGGATCTCACAATGTAGACCAGGCTGGTCGAGAACTCATAGAAATCTGTCTGCCTCTGCCTGCTAGGTACTGGGGTTAAAGGTGTGCACCACCACACTCAGCTAGGAAATTATATTTGATAGGAAATACGTGTAGGAAAAATTTATTGCAATTGATACCTCAGGTAAGTAGTAACTAAAGTCAATGTATTACTTCATTAATATCAACTTGGCACAGCTTGGCACGGTGGGGCATGCCAATAATCCCAACACTCAGGATATGAAGGCAGGAGGATTTCAAGTTTAAGGTCAGCCTGAGCTACACAGTGATACCCTGTTCCAAGAAAAAAAAATCACTTGTTAATTTTGCCCTTATCCCTATACAGCTGTTAGAGAAAACAAAGCTGTAGACTCAGCTTTGTATAGACTCAGTAAGACTGAGTAAGAGACTCAGTAAGACTGATGTGGTGTTTGTATAAGGTTGATGTGGCATTTTTTCCTTTGACTGGCCTCCTCTTTGTGCTAAGATAAGTGATAATCAATACTGTGTGTTGAAGTCTCACATTACTCTAAGTCAAAATAATTATTTCCTCTCAGGAATTTCCACAAAACACTTTCTGGGTCAATATTTTCACCTTTAATTTTAACCAGGGCAGAATGAAAGGTAACTCATAGCTTCATTTTATAATAGAATAAATATCACACAAAACATATTTAATCACCCCCTTGACTAACATTAAGGTGATTTATGATTGCTACCATAATAAGTAATAATAGGATTAATGTTTGTACATGTATCTTTTTGTTTGTTTTTTGAGACAGGGTTTCTCTGTGTAGTACTGTCCTGGAACTCACTCTGTAGACCAGGCTGGCCTTGAATACACAGAGATCTGCCTGCCTCTACCTCCTGAATGCTGTGATTAAAGGTATGTACCAACACCACCTGGCTTTGTAAATGTATCTTTTGAACATGAGCAGCATTTTTGCCTGCTTTTTTAATTAATGAATTTATTTTATGGGTGTGGGTGTTTTGCCTACATGTGCATATCTGAGTGAGTGTCTGGTCCTCTAGAAATGGAGCAACCAGCGGTTGTGAGCTGCCACATGGGTGCTGGGATTGAACCCAGGTCCTCTAGAAGAGCACCCAGTGCTCTTAACTGCTGAGTCCTCTCTCCAGTCTCTTGTTTGTTTGTTTTTTTAAATAGAAATTTAGTGGGTTTTCTCCCACCATTAGAATGCTTCAACCAGTTACAATATTTATTTATTTATTATTTATTTTGTGGGCAGTGGGGCATGGCACTGTGTGTGTGTGTGTGTGTGTGTGTGTGTGTGTGTGTGTGTGTGTGTAGGTCAGGGGATCACTTGAGGGATCATGACTTTGTGGGTTCCCCAGGATCAATTCAGGTTTTCAGGCTTGGCAACAGGTACCTCTTTAACCACTGAGCCATCTTACCAGCCATCTTTTTGTTTGGTGAGTTTTTATTGTTACTATTGTTGTGTCTTTTGTTTGTTTGTTGAGACAGAGTCTTTGTATTCCAAACTGGCTTGGTATGCAACTCAGATTGGTCTGGACTTTGAAATCCTCCTGCCTCAGGGCTGGAGAGATGGCTAAGTGGTTAAGAGCACTTACCGTTCTTGCGGAAGATTCAAATTTGATTCCCGTATCTGGCAGCTCACAAACACCTGAGCTCCAGGGGCTCTAATGCCTCAGGCATCAGGAAGATGCAGGCATCTGCTCACCCACATACCTCCCCTCCCTGCACACAAACATATAATTAAACATATAATTAAAAGTAATAAAAATCAATCTTAAAAAAATCTTTCTGCCTCAGCCTCCAAAATGCTGGTAGCTGTGTCAAACAATTTAAAGAATGTTCCATTGATTTACAGTTTTCAGGGAGAAATACTTTCTGAGTGCCACTAACGAGTTTGTTTTTTTAAATGGCCTCCTACCTACTAAGCAAGCACTCTAGCACTGAATCCTCTACCCTGTTATTATTTTAAGTAATGGGTTTCTCCAACATTCCATGCCTGGAACTCCTGAGATCAAGAGATTCCCCTTAGTCACCTGAGTAACTGGGACTAAGGTACAGAATGGGCCTAGGAAACAACACCTCATTGTTAGTTCCTCAGGACTAGATAGCCTGAGCACTTCACAAATGTAATTTGGAAATTTTCAATTCTCTTTTATAAATTACTCATACACACACACACACACACACAGACACACACATGCTTGTTGCACAAGAGGTTGTCCATGTTCTTATAAACCTGGAGTCAGATGTACTGTTTGCTGGCACTGCTTTATTCTGGACTGGGAATGTGGCTCTGTGGTAGAGAGCTTGCTTACCATGTGAAGTTCTTCCTTGATCTTCATTGCTACAAAATAATAACAGTGATTCTTTAGTTTTTATTCCCTATAACATAGTGTGATTTTCCTGGTATTCAGTGTTTGCAAGAATTACCTTAAGTGGAAACATTAAGAGTCCAAACAAGCCCTGCTGATGCACACTTGCAAACTCAGCACTCACAAGGTTTAAACAGAGGGATTATAAGTTAAAGATCAGCCAGCCTGAGCTACAAGACAAGCAAGACAGTGTTTCAAAAAATAAATAGGGGATTGGTTAAGATTTCTTACTGCTGAGTTTGAGACCAGTCTTGTCTACAGAGCAAGTTCCAGGATAGCCAGAGCTACACAGAGAAACCCTGTCTCAAAAACAAAACCCAAACAATAACAACAACAAAGATTGTTGGCTGCTCTTATAGAGTACGTGGGTTTGGTTCCTGGAGCCCATACTCAACAAGGGTCTGGAACTCCAGTACCAAGGGTTCCGACATCTTCTTCTGGCCTCTGTGGGCATTGCACATATGTGAGGCACATATACACATGCTGGCAAAACACTCCTATACACAAAATAAAGGAATTTTAAAAATTGTTTTTATTTAAATGTATGTGTCTGTGAATGTGTGCCACATGTATGTGCCCACAGAGACCAGAAAAGAGTGTTAGATTTCCCTGGAATTGGGGTTAGAGATGGTTGTGAACTGGGTGCTTGGAATCGAACTTAGGTCCTCTAGAAGAGCAGCCAGTGCTCTTGACACTAAGCCATCTCTCGAATCCTCATGAAATAATTACATTTTTCTTCTTAGCCAGTCGGTGGTGGTGCATGGCTTTAATCCTAGCATTCAGGAAGGGAGTTTGAAGCCAGCCTGGTCTAGAGAGCTAGTTCCAGGATGGCCAGGGCTATTCAAAGAAACCCTGTCTTGAACACCCCCCCAAAAAAATATTTAAATTTTTAAAAATTTTTATGTATGTGTTTTCCATGTATGTGCACTTTGGGCATATAAGCTACCATCAGAGGTCAGAGGAGGGCATTGGATTCCCTAGGACTAGAGTTACATACGGTTGTGAGCCACCATGTGGGTGCTGGGAATTGAACCCAGGTCCTCTGCAAGAACAGCAAGTATTTTTAACCGCTGAGCCATCTCTCTAGTGCAATGAAATAAATCTTTAAATAAATAAACATGAATATTCATCCAATGTTTTTTCCTAAACAGTGTGATCTAAGCATTAAAAAAAAATGTCTGATCTGGAGAGACTGTCTTTCTAATAGTCACTGGTCGTACCACAACTTTATCTGTTGTGCAGCCTGGGGCACAGAGAAAATTCCATTGGATTCATACAGTGTATTTGCTCCAGCTCTGGGGGGACCATCTTTTGCCACTAACTCTGTTCACATCAAGCCACTGCATTTAGTGTTCAGTCTTCATGACAGTACACACAGGGGTCTGCCTCTTGCCTGTATAGAGTACTGTGTTGGCTAGGTTTATTTGTCAATGTGACACAAGCTATAGTCATCTGAGAGGAGGGAGTCTCAATTAAGAAATACCTCTATAAGATAGGGTTGCAGGCAATGTAAATGGTTCCATTCCTGAGCTGGTGGCCTTGGGTTCTATAAGAAAGCAGACTGAGCAAGCCATGAGGAAAAAGCCAGTAAGCAGCACCCCTCCATGGGCCCTGCAACAGCTCCTGTCTCCAAGTTCCTGCCCTGCTTGAATTCCTGTTCTGACTTCCTTCAATGATAAACCATGATGTGGAAGCTTAAGCTAAATAAACCCTTCCCTCCCAAACTTACTTTTGGTGTGGTGTTTTATCACAGCAATAGTAACTCTAAGACGAGCACTAAAGCAAAGCGATCTTTGTCTGACTCCATTTTTCCTTCTCACTGATTTGTATAATGTACATCTATCCTTCTGTTAGAAATTTTCAACAATCTATGTTTTTGTTTTTTTGTTAGTTTTCTTCTGGCACTGCGGGTGGAACCCAAGCTTCATTCCAGGCAAGTTCTCTATAATTGAGCTTCATCCTCTCCTCTCCAAAATGTCATCAATTTGTGATATCTTCAGCTATACACTTTGCACTTTTATATGTTAGCTCTCTCAACCTGTCTCTCAAGGCTCTGTGGTTTCTTATTATGCCTGCACTCCAATTATTAAAAGAATTGCTTATGCTTTGTTTCAAAATTAAATCTTAAAAGTCCAAAGCCAGCACAAAACATTTTTATTGCAATAATTTGAAACTCATATATGAAGAGTGCCGAGACACGACAAAGCAACACTTTCTCTCACTAAATCATTACACAGAACAGCAAAGGGTAAGAAGGAATTGAGGTGAGAAATACCAGAAAACAGAGCAGCAGAGACAGCCAAGCCCCAAAACCTAGGAGATGCTGAAGCTACTGAGACTGTGGGGGTCGGGACCCAACAAGACCATCAATGGCTTCTTAGAGAACACTCAAGGCTCTATCATCATGGCTGGATTTTCTCTGAATTAGTATAACTACAAACACCACTTTGAATTAAAAATTGTAATTAAAGTTTTTTTTAAATTTCTTTTTATGTGTATGGGTGTTTTGTCTACATGCACCATGTACATATAGTGCCCAGGGAGGCCAGAAGGCTTCGGATCCCCTGGGCCCATTTTAACAGATAGTTGTGGGTGCTGGGAATTGAACCCGGGTGCTTTTAACCATTGAGGCCAAAGGTTTTGTTTTTGTTTTTGAAAATTATAATAGTGTGTGTGAGATAGATGTGGAGGCCAGAGAAGAACTTTTGAGCATGTTTTCTCCTTTCACTACGGATTCCCAGGATAGAACCTAGGTCATCAGGCTTACCTAGCAAGGATTTTTAACTGTTGAGCCATCTTGCCTGCCCTCAATTTAAGTTCTTAAAATTTAGGAAGTGGAGCTTGGATAGCTGATATTGCAAAACTCCTGAAAACCCATTAGAAAAACCACAGGATAAAAAAAAATTAAGCCAGGTCACAAACAAGGCTTCAGAGGTCTCTGGTGGCCCAGCGACAGTGAGCACCACTGTCCATCAGCACAGTAGATGTTCTTTAAAAGGCAAAGAGTTATCAGGGTACTGTGGCTCACTCGTATAATCCTAGTACTTGGGAAGCTAAATCAGAGGATTGCTGTCAGTTCCATAGAGAATTCCTGGCCAGCGTGGGATATGGAGTGAAACCTGTACCAAAGAAGAAAAATAAACAAAATGAGGGTTTCCGGAGAGGAAATATGGTGGAAGCAAAGTCTCTCCTTCCCACTTCAATTTGGGCTTCTAATTTAACCGATGGCATCGCTTTGGAGAGTAATTCAGCCCTTCGCAGCATTTCAAATTCACTATGGCTTTGCAGAGCAGCAGTTAGAATGTTTTAATACATGATAAAAATTTCTTCCTAAAACGAAATAACCATTCCTCAATTCCTATTCTAAAATTGACTCATCACATGTGCAGTTGATGATGATGTGCTTAATTGGAAACCTAGATTTTAAAACCTGAAAAATCAATCTTCATTTCCAAATAGAAAAAAAAAAAGAAAATGTGTAACTTAAGGTTTGTGGTACTTAATTTTGGGAAACGCATACAAGCAAGAAAACGGGAAGCAGACATGGAGGTGTCCCAAGTAATGCTGCGTGTTGGAACACGCTCAACAGGGCGGGGTTTGCACAAGATTGGAGTGCGCATCAGGAAAAGCGGCGCATCCATTCATGCACGCGCATCTGGAGGTATTGGATTCCTCCATGGCGGATGAACGAGAGGAGAGCTAAAGGAGGCCACTCCTTGTTCATTTCAGACGTTCCACGTGGAAGAAGAGCATAGCCTAAGGTGGAGCGAGGAATGAGCCTAATGGCTCTGCAGGCCAGTGCGTCAGCTCCGCTCTCTGGCTGATCTGGGCCCACCCCTTCCCACCCCCAAGTCTCATCACTTCCGGTTTGCCTAGCACTCGCTCCCAAGGCTTGTTTCGGACCGGAAGGAATCAAATATCTTTCCTTGCTCGAGCACCGGGGTGTAGCGCACCACGCAGGCTCAAGAGCTTCAGGAAGCGACAGCCGACTTGGGCGGGGTTAGTCTCCACCTATACTCCCACGGTGGCCGCGGCGACGCGACGGAGGAAGGGGAGGGGCAGAGGGCGTGCACCGGAAGTGAACTCAGCGGAGGAATTATGGATCTGGCTCCTTTTTTTTTTTCCGTTTCGACTGCGCATGCTCGCGGACGCGAGTGCCGCTGCTGTCCGCCCTCCTGACCCGCCCTTACTACAGCGATGAGAAAAAAAAACAAAGAACTTTGATTGCCAAACAACTAGGCATTTTTATTACAAAATTGTCTATTACAGGGCCTAATACTCCCACGTCTTAGGCGTGATTTTTTTGTTCAGTGTATTTTTTTCTGTTAAAAAGCCTTTCCCCTCATTGACAACATAAGCTACCTGTAAAATATGTCACTATAATTTTACATGTGGTTATAATCCGGTGGAATGGCTGATCTGTCCCTGCAGCAATATCACACTTATAAATATGCTTTTAGGGCTGGCAAGATGAGTCAGTCAGTAAAGGTGCTGTTGCCAAGCCTGAGAGCCGAATTAGATCCAGGGACACAAATGATGGAAGCCCTCCGACCTCCACATGGGCTGTGACACATGCCCTCCCCACACACTATAAATAAAATAAATGTGATTTAAAAGTTGAATGAGCAAATATACTTTTAGATGTTCTAAAATGTGGTATGTCGGGGCAGGAGAGACGGTTCAGCTGTTAAAAGTGCTTACTGCACTTGCAGAGGACCTACATCCGGTGGCTCACAAACAGCTGTTATTAACAGTTCCATAGGGATCCGATGCCTCTGGCTTCCACATGCGCTCACACACAAGAGCATACCCAGACATCACCACATACGTATAATTTAAAATAATAAAAAATACATCTTAAAATTGTGCCACTATTTTATGAGTATTTTGTCTGCATGTGTATGCAATGCATCACGTGTATGCCTGGTGCCTGCTGAGGCCAGAAAAGGAGGTTTGGAGTGTCTGTGTGTGTGTGTGTGTGTGTGTGTGTGTGTGTGTGTGAGAGAGAGAGAGAGAGAGAGAGAGAGAGAGAGAGAGAATAATGGTGCCTACAGAACCCAGGTTTTCCCCCTGAAGCTGGAGTTACTGGTGGTCAGAGCCACCTGAATACTACAGTCCTCTTAACTGCTGAGCCTCTTTCCAGCCTCTGGACAAGTTTTTTAAAAATATTACTGAAATTTAGGGAATGGTGAGTGAGGTGGCTCAGCAGATAAAGGTGCCTGCTTGACAAGCCCTATTACCTGAGTTCAAAGCCAGGACTCACATTTTGGAAGGAAAGAACTGGCTCCTTCAAGTTGTCCTTTGTGTCGTGGCATCCATGTACGCATGTGTGTTGGCATGCATGTATGGACATGCTCTCACACACAAAAGAAATTGTAATTTTTTAAAAAAATTTACTGAAATTTTTATTGAGATCACATGGAATGGAATGAAAAATTTGGAGGCATTGACACCTCCATTAATAGAGTGGTCTCAACCAAGAATACTGTTTATTTTCTTTGTCCATATACTTGGATTTTTAGCAAAATGCTAGATTTACTCACACATATCTTATTCCAGTTAAATGTATCCCTGAAGTTTATATCTATTGCATTTTTATTGTGTATGTATGGTAGATAAGTAATTTTGTACGTTTATCTTTAATTTTGTTACCTTATTCTCTTACCCTTCCCTTATGTTTTCTGGGTGGATGATCTATATCTTGTAAATAATGTTCTGCCTTTTTCATTACTAATACATAAACCTCATTTGCTAGGAGTCAGAGAACAATTCAGCAGAACTGATAAGGGAGGTGGCAGTCCTGGATTGTTCTAAACAACAACATGGATTCAAATCCAATGAAATTGTTCAATTTTTTTTCATTCTCCAAATTTCATCCTAGTTTCTTTTATTTTAAGATTTTATTTTATTTATTTACATGAGTGTTCTGTCTGCATGTACACTTACAGGCCAGAAGAGGGCATTTGATCCCATTATAAATGGTTGAGAGCCACCACGTGGTTCTGAAATTGAACTCAGGACCTCTGGAATAGCAGTCAGTGCTCTTAACTGCTGAGCCATCTCTCCAGCCCCCTAGTTGCTTTATTAACCCACAATTCTCACTCACTCCCTTTTGAGATAGTCTTGTTGTGTAACTGAGAGTGGTTCCAAACTTACAAGCCTCCTGCCTCAGTCTCCTAAGTGCTTGAATTATGAATGTGAATGACTGATTATATTTGGCTTTCTTCAAGCTCTTTTCATTCTTAAAAGAAGAAAAAAATATTGTATTTTAATTATGTGTACATGTGTCCATTTGAGTCCTCAAACATGAGTTCAGGTGCTGGTGTTCTAGGTGGTTGTGAGCCACCTGAACTTGGGTCCTCTGCAGGTACAGCATGAACTCTTAACCAGTTAGCCACCTCTTTGTCCCCCTTTGCTTTTTGAGACTGGTTGTCATGTAGCCCAGGATGGCCTGGGTGGAGGCCCACCTCGTGAGGTTTCAGAAGGGAACATGGACTCTAGAGGTCATTCTTGTTATATTCTGGTAAAGAACCTGACTGCATTCTCCACCCTGAGAACTGAGTGAGGCTGAATGAGAAAGTAATGGACTAATTTGTTTGGCAGAGGAAATCTCAAAACAGGATGGTATTTAGATTGTCATGTCATATGCCTTTGTTCAGGTCCTCAGTAAGACAACAAAGGGAGTGAAATAGGATAAATATTGTTTGGCTGGAGGGAAGGGTTTAAGTTTGTAAGCAAGCATGGTGCTGAAAAAGCAGTTGTAATTGTTAAAGGAATTAGCACCAGTAAACAGGAACCTCCTTTACTGCTCTGGGACAATAGGAAAAGTTCCTCAAGGACAAGATCCTACCCATCAAAGATCCCATCTAGTGAAAATAGAAATTTACTGAGAGGGAACCTAACCTAACCAGAAAACAGGGGTTCCCTGCTCTAAAACCACCACCTAGGCACAGAGGCTACTACTGCAGCTTTGGTTTTTAGGAGGCCAGGGTCCCTATCGAGCTAACTAAAAACAGAACTGGCAGCTTTGCCCATGTGGCCCTGGTTTTACAGGCATGCAAGACTGAAGAGTACTAAGGGGTGGGAAACTGTCATAAAATCTGCCAAGGTTCCGGAGACCAGATGAGGCCAAGAAATGTGTGGCAGGGTGGGGATCCTTCTGAAGAGGCCCTAAGAGACCATTGTGTGATGCTCTGGAGGTGAAGCCTAAATTGCTATGGAAACCACAGAATAGTGAAGCTGTTAGAACCATGGAGTGTTTTTCCGAAGCAAGGGCATCTTGGCAGTCAGGAGCCTAGGTGTGTTACAACACTTGAGCTCACTCAAGTGCCACAGATCTGAGGGGAGAGGTTTCCCCTAGTAGTGTTACAGCTCTGAAAGCAAAGGTATCCTAGCAGCATGAAGTCAAGGATTACAACAGTCACATCTACAACAGTCACATCTACAACAAATCTCACAAGAGATTTATTGGGAAAAGACACAGGAGGGTGGCTGCTCTGTTAGGGAGAGAATAAGCAGGGACCTGAACAGGAGGCAGACCCTAAATAGGTTTTTTTTTTTTTTAAGTGGGGAGCTTCCTAGGGTTTAATTTTCCAGGATGCAGATTGGGGGAGATTGGTGGCATTTTGAGCTCAAACTTTTCACCCCACAATACCCATGCCATGCAGGCATAAAGTGTAGCTGGCCCAAGAGAGGATATGTGTACTGGCAGATGGCAGAGCTTGATGGTTGGGACTACCCAGGATGACTCCATCATGAAATTCAGATACCTGACAAGGAGCTGCAGATTTGATGTTTGCCCTGCTGGGTTTTGGTCTTGCTATGGCCAGCTCTTATGATCATATGCACCCATCTCTCTTTATGCAAATGGAAGTATTATATGCCACAAAGTTTATAATTTCTATTTTGATCTTATAGGGGCTTACAGTTAACACTGCCTTAGGTTCCAGATGATAACCATTTGAAGACTATGGAGACTTTTAAGGGATGGACTAGATGTATTTTGCGTTGAGATGAAAACGAGACTTTAGGATAGAATGTTGATTTAAAGTGATGTGGTTTGGTTGAATGTGTAGTTGTGAAGGTTAATCTTACTAACCACTAAATAATTTACAATCACCATGGAGAGATCTCTGTGGGTTTGTATACGAGCATGCTTCCAGAAAGCTTTAAACAGGAAGACCTACTCTGAACACGGATGATACAATCCCATGGGCGGGGGGGTCCTAGACTAAAGGAAGCAAAAGTGAACTGAGGTGGCTGGAGAGATGGCTCAGCAGTTAAAGGTGCCTATGGCTCTTGTTTAAAGGACCCAGATTTAATTCCTAAGCCCCCTAATGAGATCTTACAACTGCCTGCTCCAGGGGATCTGGATATCCACATATGTGGCACACATATATGCATGCAGGCACCAAAACATAAGCATAAAAATTGTCACACTAAATTTTAGCTGCTTTTTATAGGATTCTTTCCATGTTTAAGTAACAGAATTTTTAAATAGCACACAAAGCAATGGCTTTCATCAAAGCATTTTCATACATACTTTCATTTGACGCCTCCCCTCACCTGCTTGTACCCTTGTCTCAGTAGATCCCATTCTACTGTCATGTTACATGTATTTTATTGCCCTTAAAACCTTTTCCATACCCAGATGGTACTGGGGCACACCTTTAATACCAGCACCCAAGAGGTAGAGGCAGGCAGATCCTTGAGTTTGAGGCCAGTCTGGTCTAGAGTGAGTTCCAGGACAGCCAGGGCTACACAGAGAAACCCTGCCTTGACAGCCAGGGATACAATTATCTTGAACAAGCTAGGTACATGTTATCTTCCACTTTCTTTTTATATTCTTTAATACTCAAAATTTGTGTAAGAATAATTTACTTAAACCAGCAAAATGTATAATTAGCTTGTCAAGATTTTTTTTTTTTTGCAGAAGCCATTAAAACAAGCAAGCAAACAAGCCAGGTATTTTGCCTGCAAGTATGTCTGGGTACCTGCATGCCTGGTGCTTACTGAAGCCAAAGGTGCTGGATTCCCTACTACTGGAGTTAATGACAACTGTGAGCCACAATGTGGGTCTAGGAATTGAACCCAGGTCCTCTAAAAGAGCATCCAGTGCTCTTAACCACTGATCCATCTCTCCAGCTCCAGAAGCCATTTTTTAATAAACCTGTCTCATGAGTACCTTTTTTTCTTTAGACAAGGTTTGACTTCAGGCTAGCCTTGAATTCAGGCAGCCTCAACATTCAGTGTTATAGGCCTGTGCCACTATGCTTGTCTGAACATCCATACTTGTTTTCAGTAAACGAAACAAAAAAACCAAACCCTCAAAGTATGTATTTCATTGAAAGCATCACCAAGTTTTTAAGAAATGAGATTTATGAATCCAGTTATTTGTACACTTATTAGATCTACTCCCCTGTAAAAACTAGCACATACACACACATACATATGTAACCTTTGGAGGTTACATAAGAGTATAGAGAGAGCTTTTAGGTGGCATCTTCATGCCCCTTATTCTTCTTAGACTCACTTTAAATCTGGTACATATTTTGCTAAGAATCATTACATTGACTTGAAGTGACTTTTTAAGACAACAAGATACATTGTCTTGATACCTATATAGAATCACAGTGCTTTACAAAGTTGAAATTCACACAGATGCTTGTAATTAATGATAAGGGATTCTTGTTTCAGTTCTGACATGAGATAACACAAGTCATTCAATATTTTTGGTCTCATACCAGAATTTCTAGTAGAAAGTATATGCAGAACACATGGGCATATAGATATAAAATTAATGCTTGATTCAGGACCTTGTTTTATTCAAGTGTGTTTTTCATGCTACAATACAATTCTTCAGAGTCAATCAAATTCAAATGTCAATAGGTTTCCTCAAAATATTCAAAGACTCAGAGCCACAGTTATAAACCTCTATAAGGCAGCCTCAATATTCAAAAGAGCACAACACAGGAATTGTGGCATTCTCCACCACAGGCTTTAAAAAAAAAAACAACAAAAAAACCCAAAAAACTTCCTCAGCAAGTCTCATGTCAGTCAGAGTTGGAAAACATTGCTCTAATGGAGTATCTAATTAAACAAATATGATTAATTTAAAAGCACTGAACAGGAAAATTGCAGGCATGCAGGGAAAAAAATTCAAATGTCAAAAGGACACATTCTGCTTTCGAACAATTTTTTACCTCTTCCAAGGCTCAAAGACTACTTACTAATAGCATAATTTATACCACAATCCTACCAGCTAAAGAAAACTACTACGGCTGGGGTAGTAGATAGAGCCAGTGGTAGAGTGTTTGTTCATCATGCAAGATACCGTTCTATCCAAAGCTCACTAAAACAAAGACCTGGACAGAACTTCAACTAGCATAATCAGCTGTTGTTTTTATAATACTATTTGCTTGTGGGGAAGACAGATTTTAGGCATAAATAATAACGACATAGTCTCAGGGCACTGAAAGAGGGTGAGAACTTCTGGTGCTGGATTCCTACGGTCCCACTTAGGAAAAAGATAAAAGGAAAAGGTCCACCCTCAGAAAGGGAAGGAGCACTCAATTTTTAAAAGCCATGTTCATTTGAGCCCACTGATGTTCTCCCTTCAAATTTCAAATAACAAAATACCAAATAGGAGGACAAATAAAAGGATTGGGTCTTCAAGGAAAGTGCAGGTCTTGAGTTTCTATTGGTACAACTGTCCTTCACCATGGAACTACTTACAGATGAATCATGAAAAATAGACCATTTTCATTTTAGATAGGTTCATGATATGTGTGTTATATAGCAAAGACTGGTTGTAGCGAAGTTTCACTTCAAACTTTCACTGACTAATATATCAGACATTATTTTGGAATGCTTAGCATTTGCTAAAATGTTGATTTGATCTAATGTAGTATGTAGTATACCACTTTTCGCATTTACCTGTAGGCCCCATATTAGAAGTAGAGGTTAAATTTTATCACCAAAATATGAAAATAACCTTACAGCTACTACTAAGGTAATAAGCTACGAAATTAATTCCCTAGTATTGTTTTGAAAATATACTCCTAGGCTAATAAAAGAAATCCCAACTCTATCCAAAGGTGATGATTCTTCAGTCATCATCTACAGTTGGCTTAATGGTCACTCCTCTTCTTATCTGACCCCAACCAATTAAACTGTAAAATAAAAATAGAAGAAATCATGAGCTTCATACCACCACACTGGCATCACCACACAATCATATAACAGACTGCTTTACCCACCTACCTTTTAAATTCAGATGTATTCCCAAGCTGTTTCTCCATAAAGAAAGCTCACACTATTTTTTTTTCAGATTTAGAAAATCAGACAGATGGATACTGGACAGTATGACAAGAAAAATCAAACAAAACCTACTGCCATAAATATACTAGTAAGCTGGGTGTGGTAACAGGCCTGTAAATTTGAGCACTTGGGAAAGAGGAGTAAAGAGGAGTTAGTTCATGGCCAGCCTTGGCTACCTATCAAGTTTGAGGCTAGCCTGGGCAATAGGAAATCCTGTGTTAAACAGAAACTTGTGGCTCTGATGGTACATGCCAGCACCTGGAAAGTTTAAGAAGGCAGACCTCTGTGTTCAAGCACAGCCTGCACTACAGAGTGAGACCCTGGATTCAGGTCGTAGCACCCATATGGTGGCTCACAATCACATGGAGTTGACATTCTATTCCAATGTTCTTGCTCACTGGGTACACATGCATACATCCAATCAAACACTCATACACATAAAATTTAAAACACCAAAAACTTCCTACAAATAATGCATTTGTTTTAACAAAACAAAAAAACAAAACAAACAAAAAAACAAATTACCTGTTCAGACTGTTCAGATCCACCTAAGGGTCCTCCTTCAGGCCACCCAAATTATATCTTTAATACACTGTGTGTGTGCATGTGTTTTATTTTTATTTTTTATTTTTTGAAAAGGGGTTTCAGTATGTAGTCCTGGATACCTGGAACATGCTTTGTAAACCAGGCTTTCCTTGAACCCACAGAGGTTCACCTGCCTCTGCTTCCTGAGTGCTGGGATAAAAGGTGTGTGCCACCACACCCAGATAAGATTTTTTTTAAAATTTTTATTTAACTTTTATTTTATGTGCATTGGTGTGAGGGTGTCAGATCCCCTGGAATTGGAGTTACAGACAGTTGTGAGCTGCCATGTGGGTGCTGGGAATTGAGCCCAGGTCCTCTGGAAGAGTAGCTAGTGCTCTTAACCATTGAACCAGATTTAAAAACAAAACAAATGTTTTTCCATTCTCAGTGCCTCTGCAAATCACAATGTCTTTTAAGCAACTGCTCTCCACAGCTAGCGGCTAGCCATGGCAGCATATCCCAGCACTCAGGAGGCAGAGGCAGGTGGATCTCTACATGTTCCAGGCTAGATTGGTCTATACAGTGACTTCCAGAGCAGCCAGAGCTATATAGCGAGACCATGTCTTTTTAGGGGTAGTAGTGGTGGAGATAACAAAAAGGTTAACTTTTGCTACCTCACCAGAGGGTACCATTTTATCCCCATTTGAAACAAGGTTTTACTATGTGACCCTGGTTGGCCTGGAACTTGCTACATAGGCCAGGTTGGCCTTGAACTCACAGAGATCCACCTGCCTGACTCTCAAGTGCTAGGCTTATAGGTATGCACTATATGCCCAACTCATTAAAACACGTTTTATTTCATATGTATGGTGTTTCATCTGCATATATATCTGTGTACCATGTGCCTGCCTGGTACCCATGGCAGCCAGAAGAGGAGTTTGAATCACTTGGAACTGGAGTTAGACAGTCATGAGCTGTCATGTGGGTGCTGGGAGTCTTCTGTAACTACTGGCTACTGCCAGTACTCTTAAATGCTAAGCCATCTCCATAGCCCTCATTATTTCTTTTAGCCCTCTGTAGTACAGATTGACTTACAACTATGTAGCCCAGGCTAGCCTTGAATTCTCTTGGTCTCAATGTTCAATTTCTTGGTCATAAGAGAGAATGTCTTTGTTTTGTAAAACATATACGTAACTATACGTAACTATTAAGACATCAAAAAGCATGACATATACAACCTCCTGCCCCTCATACAGTTTTAAAAAATACAATTCTTACTATTCTTAGTGTTAAGTATAAAATTAACTAATTAAAAAAAAGAAAAAGTTTATAAAAGTCTAGGGCTGACAAAGATGGCTCAGCAGATAAAAGCAATTACTCATCACCGAGCCTGACTGCCTTAGTTTGATCCCCAGAACCCCATAGTAGAACAAAAACTGGCTCTCTGATCTCCACACTTACTCTGTGGAACGTGTGCACCCCTACACCATACACACATAAAAATAATAAATAAGGAGCTGGAAAGATGGCTCAACAATTAAAGAGCACTGGCTGTTCTTCCAGAGGACCTGGGCTCAATTCCCAGTACCCACATGGCAGTTCACAACTATATGGAACTCCAGTTCTAGGGGATCTGTCACCTCCACACCAATGCATATAAAATAAAATATATCATTATTATATATTATTATATTAATTATACATATATATTATATTTTAAATATATTAAAAAAATAAAGAATGTTTAAAAATGGTGCTTGCTGCCAAGCCTAATGACCTGAATTCAACCCTCCCCTCTCTTACACACACACTAAGTAAATGGAGGGGGAAAAAAGAAATCAGATGATGGAAATATTGAAGCTAATTCACTGTTTTTGTGTGTGTGTGTGTGTGTGTGTGTGTGTGTGTAAGTTACATCTAAAACAAAGGGAAGCCAACTGAAGTATTCATACTAATAAAAGAATACAAATCAAGTCTAGAAATACAGCTTTCAAAACCATCCAAACAAAAAGGTGAGCACTAAAGCCACACTAACTGTTGTATTCATGGAGAAGTGTGTCCATGTATATACCACCAAGAACTTAGACTCTTTGATAGTGGCAAAGGTGAACAACTTACCGCCAGTGTTTCTCAACTCTTCGGCTAAGGGCAATTTTTTCTCCTACTTCTGTGCACACGGGATTAGTCAAAACAATCTTGCCCAGATCAGCCTTGACAGCACTAACTCTTCCTCCTGTTGACAGGGATCCTATGTTGACCATAAGCACTTCATTCTTAGACAGCTTTTGGACCTAGGAAAAATAAATTGGAGAAGCAGGGGACAACAAATAAGAAAATGTTTTTTTTGTTTTTGTTTTTTTTTGTAGTGGCACATCTTTAATTCCAGTGCAGAAGGCAGAGGCAGACATCTTCATGAGTTTGAGGACAGCCTGGTCTACAGAGTTCGCTCCAGGATACCCAGGACTATGTCACTTTCTTAAAACAACAACTAAATAAATAAATTAATTAATTAATGCAATAGGGGCTGGGGAGAGCATTTTGTGGTTAAGAGCACTGGCTGCTCTTCCAGAGGACCTGAGTTAAATTCCCAGCACCCTTATGAAAACACAAATATCTATAAAGTATCAATCTATTTTCAAATTAACATATTAACTATAAAAGACCAAAACTCAAAACTTAGTGTAGCATTTGTGTTGACCCCTTTCTGAAACATGAGTTACACAAAGTACTTACTGTTGTGGTATGTTTAGCTGTGGATAATATTTTAGTTAAGATTCGCTTTTTACTTGTTTACACCTCTGTGCCATCCCCAGCTTCCACCCCCCGCAGGAGGTTCCTGTTATTTGTTTATTGAGGGTCTGTGTGAAAACAGGAAGAAAAACACCTGGGGATTGAGGGGTGGAGCAAGGAGGGAGCAGGGAGGAGGAGGTGGAGCAGGAGTAGGAGAATGAGGAGGAGAGATGGGGTGAGGAAGCCTTGGAGTGAGCTCTCTGGCTAGCGGCTTGGGTATAGAATTCCCTGAGATTTGACATGGTTTGTGATTAATAAAAAGCATTGGAAAATTCAACGATGAACTCTCATTAAGCGGTTCAAGATAAAATTAACAACTTACCTTAGCTGCTTTCTTGTCTCCTTCAGTGCGCACGCCCAGAAGACGTCTAAGTAGGAAATAGGAAATTTCCAGTTCCGTGAATATTTCAGGTAAAGCTCCAACTGCACCGAGCACTTGTCCCACCATTCTGTCAGCTCGGCACAAAGTGGGGTCAATCTTTGTTCCAACTCCTAATATAAAGTAAGAGTTATATAATCTTATTTCTTATCTAAAACACCTTTGAAGTGACTTGCTCCAAAGTATAGTCAAACAAGCATAAATCAACCTTTTAACATATACTTCCATTTTCATACACATAAATTATGCCTAACTGAATACGTGTTTTATTTTTGTTTGCTTGTTTATTTATTTTTCCTGTAAACCAGGGGGGAAAACAAACAAACAAACAAACAAACCAACCCTGCTTTGTAAACCAGGCTAGCCTGGAACTCAGAGATTCAAACCTACCTGCCTTTTCCAGGGATTAAAGGGTACCACGCCTTTTATTTAAATTTAAAAATTAAGAGCAAGCCTTTTAAAAACAGCTTATCCTCCCTTAAATTAAAAAAAGATTTTTTTAAGTGCATGAGTGTATTGTTTTGATGCACAGGAGAGCACCATGTGCATGCAGTGCCCATAGAGGCCAGAAGAGGGCAACAGATGCCCTGCAAAGAGTTTCAGACTATTTTGAGCTGCTTAAAGCACTAGAAACTGAACTTGGGTCCTCTGGAAGAGCAGCAAGAGCTTTTAATTGTGGAGCTATTTCTTCAGGTCTTTAGTTTTTTATTTTTAAGTTATGAGTATATGATGTCTCGTGTAGCTCTGTATATTTAAGTTCAGTACCAGAAGAGGGCACTGGTCCTCCTGGATCTAGAGTCACAGGAGGATGTGAGCTGCTCCTGAATTCAGGACTTCTCCAAGAGCAGTAGGCAGTCCTAACCACTGAGCCACATCTCCAGTCCTTATAGTAATCTCAGCACTTGGGAGGCGGAGGCAGAAGCAGGAGGCAGCTGGAGCCAGGACTATGTAGAGACCCTTGTCTCAAAACAAAATAAAAAACAGCAAATCAACCAAAGGAAGGTGGACGGATAACTCAGCAGTTAAGAGTACATGCTACTCCTGCAGAGGACCTGAGTTTGGCTCACAAAGCAGCTCACAATCTCTGAAACTCCAGTTCCAGAGGGACTGTTGCCCTCTTTGGCATTCTTGGGTGTGTGTGTGCCCATGTGCACACACACGCACACACACACGCGCACGCACACACGCACACACATATATGCAAACAATGTTGTGGGGCTGCCCTAGAGCTGAGAGTGAGTCAAAGCTGGCCTTTGATTTTCTCATCCTGAGAGTGGTAGGAGTTCAGTACTTCTCACTTTTTAGCCCTGGGCTGAACCCAGGTAATTAAATACTGCCTGCTACACATAAGGTCATTAGCAAAGGAATGTGACTTGGTTGCTGCTTATCTGCACTGTAGCTGGAAGCATAGGAATGAGTCCATTTACTGATAAGGTGTCTTGCTTTTTTCCCTGTGAGACCGACCACACTTTGTGTAGAAAGGTGCCCTTGCAAGACCTTGATGCTTAGACTTGAGCCCCACATGCAAATGAGGCTACTCCAGTATCCTTGTCTTAACCAATGGCTTCCATTCTTGGGTACCAAAACCCTCCCCTGCCTGTACCCTATAAATGTAACCACTCTTGCTTTAGTAAATGAGAGAGATGCTCCTTTGACAGCCTCTCTGGTTTGCTTGACTCTTAGTCCTCCGATCTGGGACTTGCCAGGATATGGTGACCCACACCCTGCACTTGCCTTCCCAGGGGCTGAGCTGGTGGCTATTGCTCCTCAGCCATGCTCCAGGGAGGGAAGCGAGAAAGAGCAAAAAAACACAAAGTGATACAAATAAAAATAATCTGTAAAACAAAACAAGCCTTACAATCTATCTTTGATGTTTCCTATGAAACAAACCATGAATAAATAAAAGAGAGATGAGAGGGAAATCCTTACCAATGAGACCACCTGGAGCAGCATACTGAAGATCATTATGTTCCGCAAAAAGTGATACAATTTTGGAAAAGATTGGTTTACACATGAGTTTTCCTTCACTATCTTTGGAAACAATACCAGGTCTCACTTCTATCTCCTGGCCTACCTGTAAACACATAATTAGTAATGAGAATTATTGTGGAATAACACATTTATTATTTATTATTTGCCTACCAATGTTCTAACAAAAAGACCACAAAACTAAAAATTCAATCTTTCCTCTAATTTTGAGATTACTACTTTTATTTATTTATCATCATTATTATTACTGGCCCGCAACTGGCCTTGAACTCAGATACCAACCTGCTTCTGCCTCCCAGCCATGCACTACTATGCCAGGTTAAAATTACTACTCAAAAAAAAAGATTTTATTTTTGGTTTACTTGAGACGTGATCTCTATGCAGTTCCGACTGTCCTGGAACTCACTATGTAGACCAGGCTAGCCTTGAAATCAGAAATCCACCTCCTGAGTGTTCACATTTTAAGGTATGAGCCACTGAGCTTAGCTACTTAAAAAACAAAAACTGACATGGAGGGGATAGATGGCTCACAACTTGTTGCTCTTGCAGAGGACCAGAGTATAGTTCCTAGCACCCACATGGTGGATTGCAACCATCTCTAATTCCAGTTTCAGGGGACCCAACACCCTCTTCTGGCCTCAATGGACTCATAAATACATGGAGACAAAACATTCATATAAAACAAATAAATCTTAAATTAAAAAAAAAATCAGACCCATTCAAATGTTTTGAATTACAAGTAAACCTGTTGTCACATAAAATATGTTCCACATTCATTAGAGAACTATAAATTTAGAGGTCAGACATCTTCCAAAGAAAAAAACAAATCCATATTCAATTCCAGACACCATGAAAAAACATATTTTTCACTGGGCATGGTGGTGCACACCTTTAGTCCCAGCACTCAGGAGGCAGAGGCAAGGAGATCTGAGTTCAAGGCCAGCCTGGTTAAGACAAGGGCAGGCTGGTGATCTGGCCCATAGGGTAAAGGTGCTTACCACCAAGCCTGTTGACCTGAATTCAATCCCAAGGGCCCACTAGATGGAAGGAGAACCAACCCCTGAAAGGTTGTCTTACTTCCACCTATGCACTGTGACGTGCACATACCCCCCCCAATAAACAAATACATAGTGTAGCAATTCAAACCCAGTTACCTTTAATACTCCTTTTAGAATACTACCACCAGCTACACCTCCCTTCAGGTCATCAACTTCACAGCCAGGTTTGTTGACATCAAATGACCTGATAACTAAAAGAAAAATTTAAAACAAATTAAAGTCATTTCTATTCATTTTAGCTTTAGAAGACACATTCTTTTCCAAGTCGACTCTTCTAAAAACAATCTAATGTTATTCCTTTAATGCTTACTTGTGATGGGGAAAAACAGAAATAACTCGAAAGTTCATTAAGAAATGGCATATTAAAGTGTATCAATACTTCTGAAATCTCTGGAAACCGTGGAATATCATGCAGCTACTTGAAAATTATACGTAATGATCTGAGGTGGGTTCCGTATACTGTTAAAGAAAAAAGTAGTTATAAAAATAACTTAAAATGATCCCACTGCCAGAAAGAAAAGAAAGTTAAGATATGTGGTTTGCCCTTCATATCTAAGAGTTCTGCCAAGGAGCAAAAATTTAATGAACACTCAAGTCTTTGTGTGTGTGTGTGTGTATGTGTGCCATTATCCCATTTGCATCATAACTATTCACAAAAAGTTTACTACAAATTAGCTATTATGACTTTAGGCATACAGGAAGGGACTGGGGATACAGGTGAGTGATACTGCCCTTGCCTAGCATGCACGAGGCCTTTGTTATCTCCAGCATCATCAGAAGTCAAATATACAGGAGACTGTATGTGGATACACATAGTTGCCACTTTATTTTTTGAGAGAGGGTCTTACTTTGTAGCCCTGACTGACTTGAATTTGCTATGTAGACCAGGTTAGCTTTAGAACTCACAGAGACCCACTTGCCTCTGCCTCCCAAGTACTGGGAGTACAGGTATGCACTACCATGCTTGGTTTTTGTTTGTTAGTTTTTTCAAGACAGAGTTTCTCTGTTGTAACTCTGGCAGTCCTAGAACTCAGTCTATAGACCAGGCTGGCCTCCAAAAAGAGATCTGCCTGCCTCTGTGTCCCAAGCGCTGGGATTAAAGGTGTGTGCCACCAACACTCGGCAATGTTTGGTATTTTATGTATGGGATTTCTGTATTATATGGCCTCTAAAATACAAATTTACTTTTAAAATTATAAAACAATTCTCAGACTACATGACTTATACCCAAGAGAACATTCCCCAAACAGTTCCAAATGAAGACCTGGAAGGGCTCAATTACCTGCTTTGAAAAGGTTTCTACATCTTTGAGCAGCAACCACAGCTCAGTGAAATTAAACCTATTGGTTTTTCAGTAACGCTACAAAGATCATTTGTATGGAAACTTCAACATCCAAAATGTTGTAATTCCCTAGAAAATACAGTATTGTTGGTCGCATAAAATACCACATACTAAACACAAAAAAGAGTTTCTTTCGTACTCAGGGCTTTGTCATGTCATCCAGCAATATAATCAAGACATTGTTTCAAATAGGTTTTATGGATTTGTCATCACTTCTGCAGAAAGAGGAATTATTAATAAGCAACCTTGAAAGGTAATCATCAATGTGGAAAAGTACAGTTAAATGTGACTCTTGTCACTTACCAATGAGACGGGGTTCTGAAGTAAAGTCTCTTGGGGGCACTGGTATCTTTTTCACTATGTACTCACAGACGACTTCAATATTGTATTTCAGCTGAGCAGAAATTGGAATAATTGGTGCACCTTCTGCTACTGTTCCTACATAACAAGTTTCAGAAAGATCAAAATCCTTGGGTCTTACAAAACTTGGCCTATACAGCTGCTAGATAAGTAATTAAAGCTAACAGTGACCTAAACATCTCCATAAAAAATGCCAGCCAACAAGTAGAAAGCGGTCACTCTATCTAGAAAGATAATACTCTATCTTTAACTCCCGAAAATGAACACTTAGTCCTCTAAAGGGACATTTCTAACACCATGTCAATGGGTGTATTTAACAAAGGCAAAATGCTGTGTTTAAAGGAATAAAGCTCAAACACTCCTGGGAAGGAACACTTTACAAGCTGAAAGATTTCTAACATGTAATTAACCTCCCCATAAAGGTCAAGAGGAAATTACAGACTCTTTGCTAATCAAAGACTGGCTGGCATTTAGCATATTTTTTCCTTATTAACCATATGTCAAGCAAACTGGTCAAAGAAACAGACCAAAAATAATTAGAATTTAATCAAAATGATTTTTCATGTTAGAATTGGGTTCCAAAGAAAAAAAGGCTAAAAAAATCAAATGTCAACAGTAACATGTATATCTTCTCTAAAAGTGAAACATGCCATGGTACTAGACGTTGTGGGAGATTTTAGTTATGGATAATGTTCCAGTAAGCTGTCCTTGAAGCAAGTAAAGGATTCACTTCCTACCAGTAAACAAAGGAGTGGCTATCCAGCTCTCCACAAGAATAGGACATTCCTTAGCCTTAAGGCAGATGGAGGTTAGGCTCCATTGATTTGTATATTGGAAGGCTGGGTGGAGATAGAGAGGATTTGGAATAAAAAAGAACTAGGCCATGAGAGAGAGAGAGAGAAAGGAGACAGAGAGACAGCAGAGAACAAGCAAGAAGAAGCTAGTGAACAGGAGGAGAACCAAAAGAGCATAGGGTGAGGAAGCCTTGGAGTGAGCTCTCTACCTAGCGGCCCGGGTATAGAATTCCCTGAGATTTGACATGGATTGTGATTAATAAAGAGCACTGGAAATTTCAACTCTGGACTCTACATTAAGCGCCTGAACTAAAATTTAACAATTAGAGAAAAGAACTCTGCAAAGATTGCTTTGTTTGTTTTTTGAGACAGACTCTCTGCAGTCCTTGCTGGCCTGGAAGTAGGTATACACATAAATAAGCTGGCCTTAAACTCAGCGGTCTGCCTGCCTGTGCCTCCAGGGTGCTAGGATTAAAGGCATATGCCATGAGGCCCATTGGAAAGGTTGTTTTTTAAATTATTTTTCTCATTTTACTACCACTAAGAATTTTTTCTTCTGGGAGACAGTGATATAAACTTAGTGATGAGTATTCCAGGCAAGCACTCTACCACTGAGCTATACTCTAATGTAATGAATGCTCTTGGGATTTAAAAAAATTTAATCTGACCAACAGCATATTCAAAATATAACTTAAGTTTTAACTTTGTGTATTAAATTCAGAAAAATACACCTACAGTCTTATCAGGATACTGTATTAGGTCACTAAGAAGTAGCAGGTAGAAAAAGAACACTTATGATACCTAAATTTAATTTGTTTTAGATGATGTACTGCATTACCTCTCAGTGATCCTGATTTATTAGCTATTATAGCTTCTTACCTTGTACAAATGCAAGAATCTGCTCATATTGTTCCTTAGCTTGACTTTCTTTTACCAGATCAATTTTATTCTGTAAGATCAAAATATGCTTGAGTTTCATGATTTCTATGGCAGCCAGATGTTCAGAAGTCTGAGGCTGAGGGCATGATTCATTACCAGCTAGTTGACAGAGAATTTTAAAAAAAGACATAAAAGAATAATTAGAAATATCCAGACAATGCAGTTTTAAAAACAGAAAGTAGATTGTTGGTTGTGAGGGGCTAGAGGGAGTGTACGTGGACAGTGACTGCTCAGGGTATTCACTTTTGTGGTGAGAAATTCTGAACGTACCAAGTGGTGGGAATGCACTCCTTTAACCCCAGCACTCAGGAGACAGAAGAAGGTGGATCTCTGTGAGTTTGAGGTCAGCCTGGTTTATAGACTGAGTTCCAGGACAGCCAGAGTAAAAAAACTAACCCTAAAAATTTTAAGAAATTCTGAATATAATTCCTTTCATTGAGTTGTATCCTTTAAATGTTAAAAAAGGTATGCTTTACATTATGTACACATTCTACTACTAACTCTGCTTCACCCTGTATCTGCATTCACTGCAGCCTCCCATTTCTGGTCCTAAGCAAGAAGCTTCTAATGAAGAAGTCTGGCTTGCAGAGCTTTTGCTTAGGTCTTCTAGCTCAATATAGTCTGGGTATGTTCTGGCATAGTCAAGCTCCTATGAGGCAGAAAGAACATACTTAATATTGTGTGAATTTTAATTAATCAGAGGCTACTCCTTAACCAAGGAAGAGCACTCTGAAGACAAGAAACAGTGTGCCATGACAGGCAAGTTTTGCTCAGCATGTTAACAATCGTCTGCCCCAGTGTGTTCATGTGTCTGTTACTATATCTTCTTGCATACCTAAAAATACCATATCCACACCTGTGGAATCCCTTTACAGCTCACACAAGGAAGCATGATGCCAACACTGAAAAGTCCCATGTTGTACTACACTATAGCAATTACCACAAACAAGTCAATTACACATCTACATGGAGGGGCAGCCACACACACATATGCTTTTATACACAAAATTTAAATGGAAATACATAAAACCACACCATATTCCTTTTTAGATACTGAGACTTCTCAGAAGCCATAAACCTGAGGTCTCTTTTGCTTAGTATTTTGTCTGTGATATCTGGCAGAAGGAAATGCCATCCTGGGTGACACATTCCTATTGATGCCTCACTTAGGTAATGGACATGGCCACCAAAGATTTTAGTTCTTCCTCAAATATTCCACTCAGATCCATTCTCCATGGGTTTTCCCAAACCAATTCCGATGAGCTTACCTATCAAAAGAAGAGCTGCATCCATCACTGCTGCACCGTTCAGCATTGTAGCCATCAAAATGTCATGGCCAGGACAGTCAACAAAGGAAACATGCCTAACAATTGAGAAGTACAATCAGCCTTAAGATTAATCAGCACTATAAACAAACTGTAGATTTCTGAAAGTTAAATTACATGGGAACTAGTTCTCATTGTAGTAAAATGGTTATAAGACTTGGGGTTTGTAGACTTTGGGTCTGGTGTGTCTGGCTTTTACAGGTACTGGCACCCAGGCAAGCACCCAGACATATGCATACATATATTAAAAGTAATAAGTAAAAAGACAAAGAATGAGGATTTTCATTTGAAAAAATAACTTGCCCAAAATACCTCAACCCTTAAAAAACTGGAATTGTGCATCTGAAGTTAGAGGATCCCTTTAAAAATTATGGTACTCAGAGTTAAGACTTCTTAATTTACTTTTCACATCTTTTAATCTCATAGAAGACAGAAAAGGGCATCAGGCCCTCTAGAGCTGGAATTACAGGTGGTTGTAACTGCTGGAACTGAACTCAAGTCCTCTACTTAGGAATAAATGCTCTTGGTTGCAAAATCATCTCTCTTGCTCCACAATCACGACTTTAAAAACAAAAACATGTATGCTCACATTGTCATGATCTAAAACAGGGATCAAGGATCAGCAAACTATGGCCCAGAGGCCAGATTTGTCCCGCCACAAACTCATACATGATCCTACTACTTATGTGTTCTTTTGTAATAGAGGAGAGCAAAAGTAAGCACTTGTGATGGGCTCCAAGATCCATAAAGCACTCAGGAGGCAGAGGCAGGCAGATCTCTGTGAGTTCAAGGCCAGCCTGGTCTACGAGTAAGTTCAGGACAGCCAGAGGCCAGTCACAACACAAAAACCCTGTCTCGAAAAACCAAAAAAACAAAGAAAAAGAAAAAGAAAAAAGAAAAAACAAGAATTTAAAAAATGTATTCTTATTTTCTGTGAACGAGTGTTTCATGTCTGGTACCCTCAGAGGCCAGGAGGTGTGGAATCTCCTAGAACAAGAGTTACTGATGGCTGTGAGCCACCAAGTGGATGCTGGGAATTGGACCTGGGTCCTCTGCAAGAACAGCTAGTTTATCAACAAGTGAGTCCCCTCCAACTCCCTTATGTAATTTTCAGTTAATAAAACTTTCTTGTAAGAATTTTAAATTAATCTGTAAAAAAAAAAATCCCAAGAATTATAAGTACTTCAAAATACACAAAGCCCAAAACAGTGATTTTAAAAAGCGTAAAGCGCTTTTAGCATAAGTTACCTGACTAATTTGAAGTTCCCTTTGGTCCCTGGAATGTCTGTAGGAAACTCATCTGGTGTACTACTTCCACATGATCTGTAACATTCTGGTCTAGGACAACTTGGATCATCAAGTTTATAAATCTAAAAGTTTCGATGTAAAATAAAAAACAAACAACTGGATTTGTTACCTGTGCAACAATTAAAGTTAAATAGTTTCTAGTTCCACTGTACATAGATTACCTTAGCATTAGCATATCCAAGCTTGATGGTAATGTTTCTTTCTAGTTCATTTTTGAATCTGACAGTATGGACTCCAGAAATAGCCTTTACTACAGTAGACTTCCCATGAGCTACATGACCAATTGTACCTATTGACAAAGTACAACAAAATTAACTCCTGCATGTAAGTACACCAAATATTTTTTCAAATAGTGTTGAGTAGAAAACTAAAAATCTTAACCATATGACTCAGCAGGTAAAAAAGCAATTGTCACACAAGCCTGAAGACCTAAGTTCAATACCCAGAATCTATAGTGAATGGAAAGAACCAACTCCTGAAAGCTGTCCTGATTTCCAGACATATGCATACATGGACAGAAACACACACAATAATGATAATAGTAATAATAGAAATACAATTGCTTAAAGTGCATTCAATTTTTCTCTATATTATGTTATTTCCTCCCGGTTTTGGTAGAATATGTACTTGGGAGGAAGAAGCAGGATGGATAGTTTAAGATCAGCTAATCGGGTGTGGTGGTGCATGCCTTCGATCCCAGAGGCAGAGGCAGGTGGACCTATGAGTTCAAGTTCAGCCTAGCCTACAGAGTGAGTTCTAGGACAGCCAGGGATACACGGAGAAACTCTGTCTCAAAAAACAAACAAACAAAAAAATCTTGTCTACCAAAAACCATTCAAGCACACTCAATTAATATGACAAACTGATAAAACAAAAAAGAACACATTCTTAATCTCAGTACTCAGAAGGCTGAGGCAAGGGGATTGCCTTAAGTTACAGGTCAGCCTGGGCTACATAGTGAGTAATAAACTAGCTAGGGTTACAAGGTTACATAGCAAATCTGCCTGAAAACTGAAAAAAAAAAAAAAAACAAAACAAACACATACCCCACCACAATTTATATTCAAGCAATACGCTTCAACAGCTCTAGATGCCAATTAAGGGGGGAAATAATTCTACTTAATTATAGCTTACATATCAAACAAAACTTCCATAAACTGCCCTTTCAATAACCTTATATGGCAAGAATGCATTTTCACTTCAAACTTTTGCTACCATATTATTACACACTGCCTTGAACTATTAAACTTTTCATACATATATCCTCAAAAAAGAAATGTAGCAATGCTTTCTTTGTCCACAAGGGCTCCACAGCTTGCTTTTTGGACACAATGTACTGCTCAAGCCAATCTCCAAGTAAACATCCACATTACTCAAGTAATAACACAAAAAGAGAGATTAAAATTACTTTTAAGTCAAGTCTCCCCAGCTATCTTACCAATATTAATTGTAGCTTGTCTGCTGATAACTTCATGTGAAAGTGGTGTCAACTTGGTAACGTCCTGCAATGAAATATTAAACAATCAATATTAACCAGAAAATTTTCCTTGGCTTTATATTCCCTAGGTACAACTCTATGCCCTGTATAAGAAGCTTTTTTCTCCTGCTAAAGTGTCTTTTCCCTATGAACCAATCACGTGCTCTTAAGATTGGGAATCCAGTGAGCTCTTCCTTGTCGCACAGATCAACTCCACTCAAGAAGAGAGATGTCTGGAGATGAGAGGCCACCTAATTCTGGAACCTTAACAAGTACTCAAGTGTCCAACTCAGTGGGCAGTGTAGTTGTCCCGTTCGCAATTCTTTACAGGTTTAAACCTTAATGACTTAAAAGACAAAAAACAAACAAACAAAAATCTGTGTCTCATGCTGGTCTCCAACTCGATATGTAGCCAAGAATGACCTTTAGCTTCTGGTCTTCCTATTTTCATCTGTTATGTGCTAGGATTACACGCATGTGCTTCTCCACTTCAGAAAATGGAACTCAGGGCTGCGTACATGCCAAGCATGCACTCTACCCAGTGAACTACAACCCCACACTTCGTAATTATATTTATCACCAAAGCTTAGCCAAAACACTCCAGGAGTTCTAAGTCTCGCAATCGTTCGCCAGTTTGGGGACTAGGCAAGCAAGGTACTTGGCGGTGGCGGAGCTGGCACGTTTTAGAGTGTCCAGCTCTAGGCTATCTCCCCTACTGCACGCTCCAGCCACCCGGGCTCTGCCTCAATTCCACACCCTCCGATAGGATAGTCCACCCCCACCCCGGAGCTCATGGTGCATTCCTGCCGCAAATCGAAACCTCACCAAAGTGGCGAGATCCTGTCGGGAAAGATGTGGCTGCCCGAGAGTCACTCCAACCTCACCCCCAGCCATCTTGCTTAGAAAGGAAGGAAACTGCTCGGCAGCTGCCTGACATAACGTAGGTCCCCTTGGGCGGAGCGAAGGAGCAGCGGCGGGAAGGCGGACTACAGCCCAGACCTGGTAAAAACGATGGCAAATGCAGCGCTGACTTCACTGACAGATTTGTATATGCTTTAGTTTGCACAGACACTGCCTGCAACCTTACTCGAAAACACGATACAAAGTATTGGAATGTATCCGTTGCAGTTCAGTTTGATTTTTTTGTGCAGGCAAAGCTGAGGGCAGCTCGAGGTTCTCTTCCTCCTAGCCGGGGCTCTGGCTACGTAGGGCAGCGTGCTAAAGTCCGCACAGTCCCCCGCGCGCTCGCACACAGCGCCCTCGCGCGGAAATCTAGCGGAAGGGCTCAGGGGCATACTGAGTGAGAAAAAGAGCCCCTCCCTTGTCCCTGGAAGAAGTTTCTAGTGCTGGTGAGGTGGTACGTGGTGACGTCAGTCAGCGTCCCTGTGAATTTAGCGTCTGGAAGCCGTGTGTCATAAGAACATTCACAGCGTTTTTTTTTTTTTTTTTTTTTAAAAGCTGAATCTAGGACTCCCCCGCCCCCTTTTGTATCAGATATTCGAAAATTTAAATATCTTCGAGATTTTATTTTTCATTGTGTGTTAAAAAAGAAGTGATGTCGGGTGCAGTGGTGCACGCCCACAATCACAACACTTGGGAGTCCGAGGCAGGTAAGAAGTTAGCCTTCTTACAGAGATCCCGGACAGCCAGGGCTACACAGAGAAACTCTGTCTCAAAAATAGTAGATAAACACACAAAACGCTAACAACATAGTTTAGCTGGAAGGTGTTTCCCTAGCATGTGTGATGCTGGACATTCAGTTTCTGACCACCACTAAAAAAGAAATGATCTTTTAAAAGTTTCTCATTGTTTTTCTTTTGTGTTGAGACAGGTTCTTATATAGCCCAAGCTGGTCTTGAACTTGCTTCGAATCAGATGACCTTGAACTTCTGCCACTCCTGCTCCTCTGCCCCTCCTGCCTTCCCCTCCTCAATGCTAGGATTACAAGCTTTGATGATGTGCCTGTTTTATTGGGTGCTGGAGATGGAACTCAGAACCTCATCCGTGCTGAGCAAGTACTTTACCAACTGAGCTACACCCTCAGTTCCATCTTGCATTTCTGTACAAATTTCTGTTTATAAACTCACCCCACCCTCCCCTATCATTTTTTGTGCCAACAACTATTTGTAACCTCAAGTAAATTTAAAATAAACACAAAGTTTATTGTTTTAATTTCCTATTACATGTATTTATTCTATGTGTGTGTTTTGGGGGATATTCAGATGTGGAGGTCTGAGGCAGCTTGCTGAAATCAGTTATCTCCTTCCATCTTGTGAGTCCTGGGTATTAGGCCCAAGCTTGGTGGCAAGCAACTTTACCAGTGGAGCCATCGTACTGGCTCCTAAATACATGTTTTATATCAAATTTTTGGTATAGCCAATGCATCTGAAATATGAAATTGTTTGAATAAGTGCATACTTTTGTTAAGTAATGGGGGAAACCAAAACAAAAAGTATTCTAGTGGGCATTTGATTTGATTTTACCTTAGTTTGAGACAGAATTTTGTTTTGTTTTGTTTTTTGTTTTTGAGGCAGAATTTTACTATGTAGGCCTAGACTTGTAGTAGTTTGTCGCTGTGTCACTCAGCAAGGAGACATGGAGGCATTCTCATAGGTGCAAACCCTGCCAGACCTCAGCAGAGGGAACCACTGTCATGGCAAGGGCCATACTCAATCGACAGTGGAACCCTGAGTGTCTGTGCTCAGGTGTTTTTATTGATTCAGAACTCCTCAGGTGTTCTACTGATAGCACATGCAGATCATAAACAATTAAACATCCCCCACAGAAATCCAACACCTGCAGACAATAGAAAACACCCAGACCTAGGATAGTTCCTCACCCAACAGTGCATAAAACAATTTCAAACATAACTAAAAATAAACTTCCAAAACGTGGCTGGCCTGGAATGCCAGGGCTGGCCTGACAAGTCTGAAAGTACCTGAATGGGGAGTTGGACTGAAGGGCCTTATGAGGAGAGGGGGGAAGAGACGCAAAGGGAAAGGAATAGACCAGACACACACAGTATCACTGAGCTCAGATGGAATGGAGCTGAAATTTTATTTTTCTCTCCAAACTTATACCCCTTTCCTCCAGTGGCTACGTGCAGCTACAGGGGTTAGAACCAAGGTGTTAATTACAGGGTGAGACAGTGCATAGGTAAAAACATCCTGAAGCCCAGATAGGTATCAGAACAAAGCATCTTCCCTGCTGGGGCGGGATGCTTACCTAGGGGAGACAGCCTCTCTCCAGTGGAGTTAGATGCTTAGGACAATAGCTTCTCCAGGTGAAGTTAAATGTTTAGCCAGAGAAGAAGTATCCCTTTAGGGGGCTTTGGCTTCCCTGTAAACAAACCGTTCTCTGGCAGTCATTAATATTTTCATGACTCAGTTTTGCTCAGAAGATTTCCCAATAAAGGAACTAGGCAATTTTAGCCAGAGGCTCACAGCAGGGTCTAGGCCCAGAGTCTGAAGGGCTCACCGCACTGGAATTCACAGAGATCTACCTCTTTCTCTCAAGTGGTGAGGTAAAAAGTGTGAGCCACTGTTGTGAAAGTTTATTTTCAGTTGTGTTTGAAATAATTGTTTTTGTGTAATATTGGAAAATGGTATGTATAGGTCTTGGCATTTTGTATTGTCTGCAGGAGTTGGATTTCTGTGGGGGATGTTTGATTGCTTATGATCTGCACATGGTATCAGTAGAATAACTAAGGAGTCCTAATCAATAGAAACACCTGAGCTCAGATGCTTGTGGTTCCACTGTCCAGGTTGGCACTTGCCATGGCAGTGGTTCTCTCTGCTGAGGTCTGGCAGAGTTTTCACCAATGAAAACACCTTGTCTTTCTGTGTTGAGTCACCCCATACGTACGCAGCTACAAATGGCACAGCCAAGAAGGCAAGGAAGCAGATTGCATATCTGCAAACTCTGCCAGACCTCAGTAAAGGGAACTACCATCATGACCAGGACCATGCTCAACAGTGGAACACCTATCATCTGATCTCAGGTGTTTTTATTGATTCAGAACTCCTCAAGTGTTCTACTGATAGCACGTGCAGATCATAAGCAATCAAACATCCCTCACAGTAATCCAACACCTGTAGACAATACAAAATGCCAAGGCCTATGCATCCCTTTTTCCAACAGTGCACAAAAACAATTATTTTAAACACAACTAAAAATAAACTTCAACAACATTTACCCTTTTATGTATAAAAAAAATGTTTTACCTCTACAACACTATTCAACACTACACAAGCAAAACTATTTACAAGAGGAACAATCATGAGGGTTGCTAATGTATAGGTCCAAATAAAACCAAACATCTATCCAGTTTTTCACAATTTCTTTGGACAGAAGAAAAACATTATCAATGTCCAATTATCTGGAATTCACTCATGATCTTCTGGGATCCTACAAAGGGCTTGGATCACTTCTTTGGCTCTCTGGGCTGAGCCACCACAGCCCATACTTTTAACCTCATACCCTTACTTTTTGATTTTTACTGTAGATTCAATATTTTATTTGTTTTATTTTGCATTCTAAATAGCTATATCAATCCATTAAGAAAATCCATTCTTCATCATCACTTAAAAAGAATGATGATTGTTATGTGTGGTGGGGCCAACATAACCTCAGCACTCAGAGTACTCAGGAGGCCCAGACATGAACTCAGGAAGTCTGGGAATACAACTCAGTTAGAGCATTTGTGAGGCCCTGGGTTCAATCCTCAATA
Organism: Cricetomys ansorgei; assembly: GCA_026225945.1. Taxonomy (NCBI): domain Eukaryota; kingdom Metazoa; phylum Chordata; class Mammalia; order Rodentia; family Nesomyidae; genus Cricetomys; species Cricetomys ansorgei. The sequence continues at coordinate 1,472,533 of JAMJFZ010003399.1, forward strand.
CCTAAGAAAGAAAAAAGAAAAAGGAGGCAGCAAGTCAGGCATAGTAGCCAGAATCTATAACTCCAGAACTTGGTAACCTGAAACAGGAGGATCACAAGTTCAAGGCCAGTTAGGACTATGCATAGAGAAACCTGTCTCAAAAAAAATTAATGAAGAAAATGGCCTGGAGTTTTGTGCAGTGATGGTTGCACATCCTTTGTGTATATACTAAAACCCAGGCAACTAGGAAGTTTAACAGAATGAACCTCTAGATACGTGATTTGTAGGATGATAAACATTCAAATTCATTTACACCAAATAGAAAATAATATGCTTTATCATCATAGAGCTTTTGGTAGTAGAAATATCATGATAGGGCTGGCAAGATGACTCAGCTAATAAAGACGCCTGCTGCTAAGCTAAGACCCACATAGTAGAAAGAATCAGTTCTCACAGGATGTTACTCTGATCTCTACATGTGTGCGAGTACACACATACATAAATATAAATAATAAACACAAATGTTAAAAAGAAAAAAGGGGGAGAGAGGGAAACATCGCAGGGCAAACAGGCATGGTGCTACATGCCTTTAATTCTAGCACTTGGAAAGTGGAGACAGGAGGACCAGCAGTTCAAAGACTTTTGTGACTAAGTAGAATTTGATGGCAGTCTGGACTATGTGTGACCCTGTCTCAAAAAGACCAAAATTCCCATTTGGTGTAAAAGCTCAGTTGGTACAGTGTATTCTTGATATGCATGAGGCCCTGGATTCAGTTCTCAGTACTGAAAAAAAAAACAAAAAAAAAAAAACCTTGTCAGCCAAGGTGACACTCATCTTTAATCCTAGCACTCAGGAGGCAAAAGCGGGGGATCTCTGTGAGAGTATTTACAGCCTATATAGATCTATATCTATAGCCTGATCTATATATCGAGTTCTAGACCTTGTCCCCAAAAGCAAAACAAAAACCTAACAACAATTCCACCACTCAGGAGACAGAGGCAGACAGATTTCTGTGAGTCCAGTCTGGTCTACAGAGTAAGTTCCAGGCCAGCCAGGGCTATATAGAGAGATCCTGTCTCAAAACACTACAAAACAACAGCGAATGATATTAATTAATAAAAACATGAATAAATAAATAAAATTAATAAAAACATTATAAAAAAGCAGGGACATCACAGTCTCAAGATGAAATGTCCCCAAATAAACATAATTATTTACATTTGCTTATCTATTATTTATTGTTTTTTTTTTTTGAGTCAGAGTTTCTCTGCTGTAACTCTGGTTGTTCTGGAACTCACCTGTGGATGAGGCTGGCCTCAAACTCAGAGATCTGCCTGCCTCTGCCTCCCTGGTGCTGTGGTTAAAGGCATCTGCAACTACTGCCCAGCTAACATTTTTATTTTATGTGTATGGATGTTTTGCCTGCGTAAATATCTGCACCATGTGCATACCTGGTGCTGTTGGTGTCCAGATGATCTGGTACATCCCAGGGCCTCATGCATATTAAGAGAACATTCTTCCACTGAGCCATATGCCCAGCCTGAGTATCTTTTCATAGACTGATTAGCCATTCATTTCTCAGTTTGGGTTGAGTAGGGGTTGAGGCAGGCTGGCCTCAAACCCTCTGTGTAGCTTAGGCTGGCCTTGAACTGATTCTTCTGACTCCGCCTTCAAAATATTGGGATTATGTTCATAATCATCTTTTAAAAACAGTTTTAGAGATTTCATTTATTTTTATTTTATGTGTATGAGTGTTCGCATATCTCTGTGAGCCATGTTGTGTAATGCTCAAAGAGGCCAGAAGAGGGCACCATATCTCCTTGGACTGGAGCAAATTGCCATGTGATTACTGGGAACTCAACCTGGGTCCTCTCGGGAGCAGCCACTGCTTTTAACTCCTGAGCCATCTCTCTTCTTTAATAACAAGTTCATTTAGACTTTCTTCCCATTTTGAATACTGGGTTGGTTATCTATCTATCTATCTATCTATCTATCTATCTATCTATCTATCTATAATCTATGCATCTATCATCTATCTGTTAGGTTAAGCCTCCTCCTACTAAGCATATACTCTAGGTATTTTTGTTTTTGTTTTACTGATTTTTGAGAGTTCTTTTTACATTCTGGATACAAGTCCTTTATGTATAATTTGGAAATGTTTTCTCATACTCTGTACTTTGTCCTTCCACTTTGCTGTTTTTTGTCTTGTTTGGCTATTGTTTTGGAGACAGTCTCATATAGACCAGGCTGGCCACAGACTTGCTTTGTAGCCTAAGGCCTTGAATTCCTGGTCTTCCTGCTTTCTACTCTCAAGTGCTGGGATTACAGGTGTGACCTACTGTTTCTGGGGGTGGGGAATGAGAGTCTCATTTTGTAGCTATCCTGACACAGGATATTGATTTCCAATTCTCTTGCCTCAAGTCTCCCAAATGCTGAGATTGCTTGGATTACCAGCATGCACAATCATGGCCAGCTTTGCTATTTCTTGGTGTGTTCTTTTGCCAAGTACAAATTTTAGATCTTGGGACTGGAGAGATGGCTGCTCTTCCAGAGGACCTGGGTTCAATTCCCAGCACCCACATGGCAGCTTACAACTGTCTGTAATTCCTGTTCCAGGAGATCTGACATCCTCACACCAATGCACACAAAATAAAATTAAATAAGTTATTAAAAATTAAGTCTCAATAAAATCAAATTTCTGTATTAATTTTTAATTTTATGGATCATACTTTTTGTCATCATATCTAAAAGAATACTTTGCCTGATCCAAGGTCATAAAGATTCACCTGTTATGTTTCCTTCTTAAAGGCTTATAACTTTAGCTCCTTTTAAAATGTGTTAGTTTAAATTTTTTTGGTTTTATTTTTCAGAACAGTATTTCTCTGTGTAACCCAGGCTATCCTGAAACTCACTCTGTAGACCAGGCTGGCCTCGAAATCACAGAGATCCACCTGCCTCTGCCTTCCAAGTGCACGTGTGCATGGGCGTACTTGTACCACAGTGCCTATGTGCAAGTCAGAGGACAACTTCGGGGACTCAGTTCCTTCCTTCTACTGTGTGAGATCTGAGGATTGAAATCAGATGGCCAGGCTTGGCAGCAAGCTCCTTTCATCACTGAGCCGTTTTATAGGATCATCATGATATTTTCAAACATGTTTTTGATGATCATCCTCTCTGCTCTTCTCCCCCATCCACTGGTTGCCCCCTCTTGTACCCTTCTATCTCTGTGGCTTCTTCACTTGCATGCCAATGTGTCCTATTATCCTCTCTCCCTCCTCAATAGTTATTTTCCACATCTTTGATTTTCTTCCTAGTTTCATGACCTATACCCACACTCACATGTATACATACAAACATTCAAAGCTAGGATCCAGGGTGGGATAGTGGCATAGTGGTTGAAGTGCTTGCTGTGCAAGTGTGACGATGATCTGAGTTAGGATCCCAGAGGCCAGGTAAAGCCAGATATAGTAACACTTGTATAGAATGTGCTCCTATGGCGAGATGGGAGCTGGAGACAGAGTCCTTGGAGCTTGAGGACTAGCTAGTCTTGCCTATGCAGCAGCAAACAAAACCATTATCTCAAACAAGGCAACTACTGACACTGGTGATATTGGAGGTTGCCCTCTGACTTTCACACTCATGCTATGGCACATGTGTGTGTGTATAAGCTAGGATCTGCATATGAAAAAGAACATGAGGTTTGAGTTCATTCTTGTGTATGGCTGGAGAGGAAAGCTGAAACCTACCTCTTTTTGTGTGTGAACATTCAGTTTGTCCTAATAGTATTTGTTGTAAAGACTACTCTTTAATTATTGAATTGTCTTAGCACTTACGTTAAAAATAATCGACTGTAAGGCCTGAGTATGGCTCAGCAGTAGAATCCTTGGCTGCATGTACAAAGTCCTGGGTTCCAATCCTAGTACTACAAAAAAGTAATGATAATAAAAATAAATACAGTGGCCATGGTGGCAAATGCCTGTAGTCCCAGTACTTGAGAAGCAGAAGCAGGAGGATTGTACAAAAGTTTGAGACCAACAGGGCTACCAAAATAAAAACATACATTGACCACAAACAAAATAATTTATTTATGGAGCTTCAATTCAGTTCTGTTGTTCTATGTCTTTTGGTTTTGTAGTTTTAACACACACACACACACACACACACACACAGGGTTTTGTTTTTGAGGGAGGTTCTTCTTTATGTAGGCAGGTCATGAACTCCCTATGTAGCTAAGGATGATCTTGAACGCCTCAATCCTCCAGCCTCCACCTCTAGAATTCGGGGATTACAGATGTGAACTATCATGATTGGTTTGTTTTCTGCTGGGGACTGACCCCAGAGCATCATACATGCTGGGCAAGTATTCTGCCAACTGAGTCCAGCTGCACATTTGTTTGTTTTGAGATGGAGTCTCACACTAGCCTACCCAGCTTGGAAATCATTTCAATCTTGGCCTCCCAAGTGCTGGGATTACAGGTGAGCTTAACTACATTCTTTTTCAAAAGTGTTTTTGTTATTCTGGGGCATTTGCAGTTCCACATCAATTTTAGGACCAACTTTTCAATTTCCATTAAAAAAATCCTGCTTTAAAAAAAAAGTTTTATTGACAACAATAAAGGATATAAGGGGCTCCTGACAAGGGCTGATCCCAACCAGCGCTGTGGCAGTGATGATTGATAATCTGAGCCAGCAGCAATATGGACAACTCCTGGTTAAGGGCCCCTCATACCCCTATCAACAATAAGAACAACAAATAGCCCGGCTTGGTGACACAAGTCTTTAATGCTAGCACTTGGGTGGCAGACACAGTCAGACCTCTATGGATTCCAGGCCAGCTTGATTTACGTAGTGAATTCCAGACCCAAGGCTCCATGGTGAGATCCTATCTTGGGCTGATGATGTAGTTCAGTGATAGAATGCTTGTCTAGTATGCCTGAGCTTGTAGGTTTGATCTTTGGTGCCACATTTAAAAAAATCATTCCCACCTGTTAGAATTGGCCTATGAGAGGGAACATACTGTTTGAGTAAGTGTACAACATAGTAGTGTTCACTATATACACATTGTTGTGTAACTGATTGCTAGAACCCTTTCTTTCCCATCTTACAAGACAGGAAATTTATACCCATGCCTATAGGGCTTTCTTCTTTACTGAGCCAGGGTTTTGCTTTGCTGTTCAGACTGGCTTAGAACTTGTTTTGCAGTCCACCGTGACCCTGGACTCATGGCCCTCTCTGCCTCAGCTTCTCTAGGCCTGGAATTACAGGTATGTGCTCTCTCACATATCTGACTACCCCAGCCTTCTCTTTCTCTCCTCTCTCTCTTCTCCCTCTTTCTCTGTAATGTGACTTAACCTAGGGCCTTGTGTGTAGCTAAGCATACACGGTGCCATATCTGCACTGTACCACCAAGCTATACACCCTCAGCCTGGTTGAGATTGTGTTGAATCTGTAGATCAACTCGGGGAGAATTTCAGTCTGACAATATGAAGGCTTCCAATCCCTTCTGGGGTTTGCTTCCATTGGGAATGCTTACCATTCTGTCACCTGTCACTAAGGCAATACACCTGCATTTCTAGACAACACAAAAGTCAGTGCTCCTTTCAGCCAAGTCTGAGCCCAGTGTTCATATGTGGGTACCCTGTTCTCTAGTCAGCAACTCAACTCAAAGCTGAAGGGGCCAGAAATGACTTACTTCAAGTCCCTCTCTGCCCTGTAAACTACAAAGAAATTTTGTATTGAGATAGCTAAGCAATCACTGGTTTTTAATTTTTAAGCATTTATTTATTTATGTGTGCCTCTGTGTGTGACTCTGTATGAGTGTTGATACACATGCATACACCACAGAGTGTGTGTGTAGGTCAGAGGAAACTTGTTAAGAGTTGGCTCACTCCTTGTACCATGTGGATTTTGTGACTTGAACTTGGGAGGCAAGCATCTTTATATATTGAGCATCAAAAGGCCTGCAGTCACTGTCTTTTAAAAAACAATTTAGCTACAGCCAGGCATGGTGGCACATACCTTTAATCCCAGCAGAGGTAGAAGGATTTCTGTGAGTTCGAGGCTGGCCTGGTCTGAGTTCCAGGCCAGCCTGAACTACATAGTGAGATCCTGTCTCCAAAAACAAAACAAAACAACAACAAAAGAAAAAGAATTTAGTTTTAGCTAGGTGTAGTGACACATGCCTGTAATCCCAGCACTTGGGATGTTGACATGAGAAGAACACTAGTTTCAGGCCATTACTGGCCCCATGTTGAGATGCTGCTGCAAAAATAAAAGAAAAAAAAAAAAAGGCCCGGCATGCTGGTACCCACCTGTAATTCCAGCACTTGGGAGGTAGAAGCAGGATGACCCACAGTTCAAGGCCATTCTTGGCTATAGAGCAAATTAAGTCCAGCCTGGCCTACAAGATACTGTCTCAAAAGAAATAATAAAATATGAAAAGGGGGGGAGGAGATGGGGAATAATGGTGACTGGAGAGATGGTTTAGTGGTTAAGATCACTTGCTACTCTTTCAGAGGACCAAAATCCACTTTGGACAGCTCACAACCACCTGTAATCCCAGCTCTAGGGAATCCAATGCCCTCTTTCTGGCCTCTGTGGACACCCACATGGACATGGCATACACAGAGAGAGGCACACATACGTTCATAAAAATGAAAATAAAAGCTTAAAAAGATAATTTTATTGGAGCCAGGAGTGGTGGTACAGACATTTAATTCCAGCAACTGGGAGGCAGATTTCCAACTTTTAATCTACACAGTGAGTTACAGGTCAGTCAAGGCTACATAGTGGGACTTAGTCTCAAAAATCAAACAAAAGATTTTTTATGTATGTGTGTTCACCTGCTTGTTGCACCATATACATGCAATGCCCTCAGAGGCCAGAAGAGGGGCAACAGATTGCCTGGAACTGTAGTTACAGTAAGTTGTAAGCTGCCCAATGTGAGTACTCAGAACTGAACTCAAGCCTCATGCAAGAGCAATAAGTGCTCCTACCCACTAAGCCACCTCTCTAGCTCCAGTGAAAATAAATCCTTAACTTAAATGGCAGAAGCAGGTCTCAGACTTCAAGGCTAGCTTGTCTACAGAGTGAATCCAGGCTGGCCAGGGCTACATAGTGAGACCCTGTTTCCAAAAAAAAATCTTAAAAAAAAGAAAAATATGAATTTAGTTTTAGGACCAATAAACAATCCAAGAGCCTGCATTCAACCTTATTTGTGTTCTTAGCCACAGGTCCTTAACGCTTATGATTCAAAGAAGTTACTGGCACCTTTTATTCACTTCACTATGTAACATCACATAGCAACTCTCCATTGGTATTACTCAGTTCAATTCTGTCAATTTGTGTGTGTGTGTGTGTGTGTGTGTGTGTGTGTGTGTGTGTGTGTGTGTGTATGTTTTCTTCCACATCTGAGATGCAGTACTCACAACATGGCTTGTGTCATTAGACTTCTTAAGTATAGGGTTACTTTTCATTCATTCAGAAACAGCATTAAAATGATTAACTTTAGAAGAGGTAGTTTTCAAAATTTTCATTTATGAGGGGCATAGTGTCCATGCTGTCTTTCAACGTAGATACATTCAGTTAAAATGGCAATATCCACATCGTTTTTTTTCTGATATTGGATGGTTAGCAATCACAGCATTTTTCTATCCTATTGCACATACTGCAACTTTTTTATTCTTACTCTTATCTTAACGGTTACTCTTTCTGTGTCTCCTTGAAGCTCTCTATCTTCTCTAGAAGACTCTCCCAGGACCCAGTCTCTGCCTCATTTATACTTAGCCCCCTGTTAATCTCCTAAACACCTCTGGAGCACATGCTGGAATTTTGCACAGGCTTCTGAAGCACATTGATAGTCTTATTGACTCATACAAAGCAAAATATTAAAAAATAAATTCTTTTTGTTTTGACTTTAATTTGTATAAATCTTATTTATTCATTGTGTGTGTGTGTGTGTGTGTGTGTGTAGGTCAGATGACAACTTACTGTGGAGTTTCTCTCCAAGTGGCCCCAGGGAACAAATTCATGTCATCAGGCTTGGTGGCAAGCACTTTTATCTGCTGAGCCATCTCTCTGGCCCTGTTTTGGCTTTCTGAGTCAGGGTCACATGTAGTTCAGATTGACTTGAACTGGCTGTTTAGCCGAGGATGACCTTGAATTCCTGATGCTGGGATTACAGGTTTGTACCAACATGTATGGCTCATTCCTTTTAAATATTGCCATTACTAGGAGGCATTGTCCATGTTAATGTTTCAAAGTAAGAATATTCAGTTAACATAGCAATAGTCGTTGCATCTTCTGTATTTATTTATTTATTTATTTACCTATCTATCTATTTATTTATTGAGTCAGGGTTTCTCTGTGTAGCCCTGGCTGTCCTGGAACTCTATAGACCAGGCTGGCCTCGAACTCAGAGATTTGCCTGCCTCTGCTGGATTAAAGGCATGTACCACTACCACCACCTGCACATCTTCTGTTGATAGTTGAGGTTAAAAGACTCATATTGTGCCTTTCAAAAATACTTTTATTATTTTATTAATATGTATGTGTTTCTGTGACTGTATGCCTCTTGTGTGTATTCCTGTGAAGGTAAGAAGAGGGCATGAGATCCTCTGGAGCTGGAATTACCAGCAGTTCTCAGTCATCTGATGTGGGTGCTGGGAATTGAACTCCAGTCCACTGGAAGACCAGTAAGTGATCTTAACCAATGAGCTATTTCTCCAGCCCTAGCAACACCTCCCCTTTTTGAGACAGGATCTCATGGAATCCAAACTAGCCTCAAAATCACACTATGAAGCTGATGATGATTTTTCTGCATTCACTTCCCAAGTTTTGGGATTACAAGTGTGAGCTACCACACTCAATATTCTCTCTGTCTCTCTCTGTCTCTGTCTCTGTCTCTGTCTCTCTCTCTCTCTGAGTCAGGTTCCTATACTTCATTCCAGGCTGGCCTCAAACTCAAGGCAATCCTCCTGGCTCAGCATCCCCTCATGCTCTGAGTCCTGAGATTGTAGGTGTGAACCAGCACACTTGCATTTACTTTTTTACCCAGCTTATAGCAAACCATGATGTCTCATCTTTTCAATTCTATCAATTCTGTCTCTCTCTCTGTCTCTCTCTGTCTCTCTCTCTCTCTGTATAATATGTCTGCATGGGTGTGCATGTGTATGTGCACATGTGGAAGTCAAAGGAAAAGTTTATGGAGTCTCCTTCTACCTTTATATGGATTTTGGAGGTTGAATTCAGGTTGTCAACTTTGCCTGGCAAGCACCTTTACCCACTGAGCCATCTCATTAGCCCCTGTCTCATCTTTTAGACCAGTTCTTTTGTGTCCTCCTGGCCCTTGGCATGCCCCCTTGGCCCAGTCCTGGAACTTTCTCCTTCACTACCATCTAACCTGTTCCCCTTGAACTATTCCAGATCCCGGAATGAGACAACAACACCTTTCCATTTGCACAGGCCAGAATCCTCAGTGTCATCATTGACTTTTCTCTTTCCTTTATCCTCTCTTCCAGGACATGCCCTTGGTTCTTTTAATTGCTCCTCCCATTACTATGCTCGTACACTTATTCTGTTATATACACTGCAGCCTGAGTGTCATATTCTACCTCTATTTTCAAAATCCTCCAATGGTTTCCAGTATCTCAAAGGCCAATGATCTTACAATGGCTTACAAAATTTTTATATCATGTGGTCTCTCATCTCTTTCAAGTCTCAAATGACACCTCCTCCTATCTTATGAAAACTCTAATAGGGCAAGGACTTTCATGTTTTATATACTGATAGATCCTCAGTGTGGAGGAGTAGTAGGCATGTAGTAAGCCTCCATAAGTAATTATGGAATAAGTAAATAAATCAGTGTAGATTACAAATTAAAATTTATGGCCGGACATGGTCACACAGTCTTATATGAATGTTTTGCCCGCATGTATGTATGTGTATGTAACACATGCATGTTTGATGCCCATGGAGGTCAGAAAACAGCTTTGGATCCCCTGGAATTGGAGTTTCAGATGGTTGTAAACCATCATGTAGGTGCCGGGAACTGAACCTGGTTCTTTAAAAGAACAACAAGTGCTATAAACCACTGAGCCATCTCTTTATCCCCCATGGCACAAGTCTCTAGTCCCAGAACTTGGAAGGCAAATGGAGGGGGATTTCTGTGATTTTGAGGCCAGCCTGCTCTACATAGAGTGAGACCTTGTGCACCTCCCAATTTATAGAACAAATGGATAATTTTAAAACAGTATGAAGATAATTTAACATGTTAATCAGTGTAACCACATGGTATAGAAGGGATAGCATGGGTCAAGAGGCATCATAGGGCCATTGAGATGGCTCAGCAGGTGAAGGTACCTGCCATTGAGCCCTGGCTTCCTGAGTTTCATTCCTGAGATCTACATGATGAAAGGGTAAAATCAATTCTTGCAAATTGTCTATTAATTAATTAATTAATTAATTAATTAATTTTTCTGAGGCAGGGTCTCACTATGTAGCCCTGGTTGCTCTGGAACTTACTATGTAGACCAGGCTGGCCCTGAACTCACAGAGATCCACTTGCCTTATGTCTCTTGAATGCTGGGATTAAAGGTATGGCTGCAAATTGTCTTCTAACCTCCACACAGGCACCATAGCTCATGCACCTCTCTCTACTATGTAAATAAATTAAAATGTAATAAAAAAATCTTCCAGTCTTAATCAGGTAAGCCACCCTTTATAGTTGTGCCAGTCAGTTTTTATGTCAACTTGACCCAAACTGTGGTCATCTGAGAGGAGGAATGTCAATTGAGAAAAAGCCTTAATTCATAAGATGGTGCTGTAGACAGGCAAGCCTAGGCATTTTCTTAATTAGTGATTGATGTGGGAGGGTCCAGCCCATTGTGGGTGGTGCCACCTCTGGTCTGGTGGTCCTGGGTTCTATAAGAATGGCTGAGCAAGCCTGTAAGCAGCACTCCTCCATGACCTCTGCATCAGCTCCTGCCTTTGGGTTCCTGCCCTGTTTGAGTTCCTGTCCTGACTTCCTTTGATGATGAACTGTAATGTGGAACTGCCGTATATATATATATATATATATATATATATATATATATATATATATATATATATATACATATATGAAATTGCCAAAGAACAAACTGAATAAATATTAAAAACAACAACAAAACAGAGACAACACAGGTTACCATCTGTGGCCTTTTGCTCCTTTCCCTTCTCCCCTTCTTTTGGCCTACATTTTCACCCTATTCAGTTATTAGCAGTTGCTGAAGAGTCCTCTGCTTCTCCTGGACACAGCCTTGTGGGCGCGTTATTTAATCCTCTCTGCCCCCTCCTTTCCTCTGGACCGGACTTACAGATCATTGCCTTTGGGAAGACTTGCTCAATCCTTCAAAGCCTAGGTTCTATCGGAATACCCCATGTTACCTAAAACTGTAGCTCTGAGGTCAGTTCTGAATGTTTTTGAACCCTGATGGCTGTCTATAGGGCCTGTGCAGTTACTCTAAAAACTGCTAGAAGATAATTTGCTTCCTAGAGTTTAAAGGGTGGAAATGAAGCTGGGGGTTTATGTGACTCAGTAGTAGAACCTTTACCCAAAAAAGAGAAAAAAAGGGATCTCTAGGGTGGAAGTTAAAAAGCAAAACATTTGCTTGATTTCAGGATAGGTCATGCCAAATTCTCTTTCTTGGTCATGTAAATATAAGCTGTTAATTCATCTTCCTTGGAGAGCTCCCTATAGTTTTGAAAATGTGCAATGTACATGGTTTAGGTACTCAAGCTTAGGTACTCTGGTTCTTGGGGTTACACAGACATTCTGGTCATGTAGACTTAAGTTAATGATTTATTTTCCCGAAGTAGCTCCCGATGTTTCTGAACTAATACAATGTACACACTTCAGATGCCTGTGTTGGGGAATAGGTTACTTAGATCATGATGAGTCATTCTGGCTGAGCAACTATGAGTTACTAATTTGTTTTTCTGGAACCTATATTCCTGAAGAACAGCAAGGTATACACTCTAGGTACTATTTTTAGATTATTCTTATTTTTTGGGGGAGTGGTTGTCAGAAGATGGTGGTGCACACCTTTAATCCCAGCAAGAGGCAGGCAGATCTCTGTGAGTTCAAGGCCAGCCTGGTCTCCAGAGTGAGTTCCAGGACAGCCAGATTTACAACAGAGAAACACTGTCTCAAAAAAGAAAAAAAAAAAATTTGTCTTTACACCCAGGATCCTTTCTGGTGTTGAAGAACTTGGCATGACTTCATCTGGATCCTGGGGGGAGGATTTAGGCTTGGTGATATGAGAGACTATGGGGGAAACGATGTAAAGATTCTCACTGAATGACTACAGATTTGACATAAGGGATGAAGAGTGAGGAAAATCCCTGTGTAGATGTATTCAGAAGCCTTGACCTATTTAAAAAGATGGAAGTTTCAATGTGTTTCCCTTATAGTTTTTACTTTTCCTAGAAAAGTGGGTGAGGTTCATGAATTAAGAGGTAGGCAGAGAGTTGGAGAAGTGATGGCAGACCAGAAGGCCAGATGCAATAGTACGCTACTATGTTAGTTTGAAAAGAAGACAAGGAGACACTTTCAAATGTGCAACCCTGCCAGACCTCAGCAGAAGGAACCATCTGTCATGGTAAGCACCATACTGAAGAGTGGGACCTTGATTATCTGACCTCAGGACTTTTTATTGATACAGAAGCTCCTCCGGTGTTCTGTTGATACAAAAACTCTGTCTCCTCCTTCAAAGGCCTATTTGCATAATGAAGGAAACCTGTAGCTTAGTCTCATCCAACAATCCATTAGCAGCTGAGCTGTCACCTTTATGGTGGGAGAACTCAAGGCCTAATGGGAAGTGTTCTCTCCTTGTTGCCTGAGATTGTGGGAGAGGGACTACAGGAATTCCTCCACAGCAACTTTGATTTTCAGCAATGGCTTTGCCACAGAGCAGTGAGCAGGTGCAGGTCATTGCTGCAGAAGTTTATTTTCAGTTATGTTTAAAATGGATTTTGTGCACTGTTGGAAAAGGGGATGAATAGGCCCTGGCATCTTGTATTGTTTGCAGGTGTTGGATTTCTGTGGGGGATGTTTGATTGCTGATGATCTGCACCTAAGGAGTTCTGAATGAATAAAAACACCTGAGCTCAGACGCTTGAGGTTCCACTGTCGATCGAGTTTGGCACTGGCAAGGACAGTGGTTCCCTCTGCTGAGGTCTGGCAGGGTGTCCATGTATGAAAATGCCTCCTTGTGTTCTTGGCTGAGACCCCACAGCAGCCTTACAACGACAAATGGTGCACCAACGTGGGGCAGAACATCACACCAGCTAATCCAACGTTGAGACAAGAAGGAAGAGAAAGAAACTCCAGACCTCTCAGAGTCCAGTAAAGTGCACAAAGAGACGCTACCAAAGGATAGAGATTAAGGTATTATTACGTGAAGGCTTCTGAAGGAAGAGGAGAGAAAGGAAATAAGCCTCTATAAAGAGAAAAGACTGTGAAATTAATAAATAAATGAGAAAAAAGGCTTCGAGGTGAGAGCCACAAAAGAGAAGACTTTAGAGAAAGACATTTTTATGATAAAAACAAAGAGTTCAGCTGGGAGCAGGAAAGAGCAAGATTTTTACTTCTTTTCCTGATCACGGAGCCTATGTTCCCTCCTGCTGCGGGTGGTAGCTTACTGATTCACAAACTGAGTTTTCTGATAGCTGCATTATATGTGTGTGAAACTTAAGATCTTGTGTTTGAAATCTATGGAAGGGGTTGTATGTTTCTCCTTAGTGGTGGTGAAAAAGAATATCAAACTGCCAGAATCTTTCAACTGGCAATTCTTCCCACTGACCCAGGACCCCCTGCAGTTATGGGAGCTTCAGCTTTAAGCCAAAAAGCCCCTTAGTTAAACTGACCTTTTTTTTTTTTTCCCTGCAAACCCAACTAAGAGAAAGACAAGCAGTCCAGGCACTGGTAATGGTGATAACTCCATCTACGAGGGGACCTTTACTACAGACAAAGTGACCAGTTATTCTTCTAGCAAACCAGACTCTGTCTTAAAACCTGGAAAGTGTTTCCTCAGGGTCAGCACACAGAAGCTGTCTTCTAGAACTGGCTGAGGTTCTATCTCATGCTGGCAGCCAAACTTGGTACTGTCAGAGTCACCCAGCTGGTGCTGGTTTTGAAGGGATGAAGGGGTCTTTGGAGAGAAGCTGAGGCTTGGCACTGTAAGAGGTCAGGAGAGGCCATTAGTGAAGGTGCAGCCAAAGTAGCAGTTGAAGGCCCAGATAAAGGGGTCATGCAGAGAAGTTAAGGCTTGGTACCATGAAAAGAGCCCAGGAGAGGCTAATGGTGAAAGTGCAGCCCAGTTGCAGCAAGGAACCCCAGCAGTTTTTGAGATGCCAGTACCATAGGACGACCTCCAAGAACAGCAGCACAGTGGAGTGAAGCCATCCAGAACCTGGAGGACAAACTGTGTGTACGGCAGAGAGCAGAGCCAGAGAAGTGACCCAAGCCCTTTGGAGGAGCCCAGAAGATTGTGAGTGAATTCCAGGGAATTAGATATTGCTAATGTTTTTCTGCTGTCCAGTGACATTGTGAAAAGCTTGATAGATATTTGGTTTCATTTGCTCCTGTGCATTAGTGACCCCTTTGATTATTCCTCTTGTAAACAGTTTTGAGGGTGTAGTGTAGAGATGAAGTAATTTTTTTCGATTGACTTATACAGAAAAGGGGAAATGTTGCAGTTTATTTTTAGTTATGTTTAAAATGGTTTTGTGTGGAAGAAGTGGTGAATAGGCCTTGGCATTTTGTATTGCCTGCAGGTCTTGGATTTCTGTGGGGGATGTTTGATTGCACCTGAGGAGTTCTGAATGAATAAAAACACCTGAGCTCAGACGCTTGAGGTTCCACTGTTGATCGAGTGTGGCACTGGTTAGGGCAGTGGTTCCCCCTGCTGAGGTCTGGCAGGGCTTCCATGTGTGAGAATGCCTCCTTGTCTCCTTGGTAAGCCACCCCAACAGTGGCGTACTACTATAGGCCATGAGGAAGCAAACATCGTTTTACATAAAGCCAATGCCTGGCAGATAATACAAACTGCCAAGGCTTAGCCAGCCATTCCCCCAACAATGTACAAAATAATTATAAACATAACTAGAAATAAACTTCTCCAACAGCCAGAAGAAATAGAAAAGAAGTTAAGAGGAGCCAGTGCTAATGAAAGGTAACCAGCCACAACTAAGATGCTTAAACACTAATCAGGAATCCTCCAGTATTCATATGCATACAATTTCCCATTAGTCATGCATCATAAGGGCTCAAGGTATTCTTTTGTTTTTGGAAACAGGGTCTCCATGGCTCAAATTCTGCATCCTTTTGCCTCAGTCTTGTTAGTTCTGGTACTGCAAGTACACACTACCACCATGGGCTTTCAATTCCTTAAAACATAAACAAAACAAAATAAAAGAAAGGGGCAAGGGAAATATAATATCATCAATCCTCACAATCCCTAGGTAGAGATTGCCTTCTAATCCCAAGTTTCTAGCATGTCTCAGGACAGTCAGACAGCCAGACATCTACAGATTGAGGAATGTGTATTGTATTCTTAAACACTTAGACTAGCAAGCTAAGAAAAGAGAACATAGGCAGGGCACTCACACCTGCAATCCTAGAACTTGGGAGGCAGAGACAACTTCAAATTGCCTTTTGGGGTCTCTTCCAGAATGAAGGAACTCCAGTTACTTTCCAGCACAAGGAGAAAAGTGCAGTCATGGTTTGTCAAAGGATGCTGTTTCAGGGCTACGGGTGTAGCTTAGTTAATAAAGCACTGGTCTAGCATATATGAGGTCTTGGGTTCGATCCCTGACATCTGAGGTGTGCTATATAAGCACTACACAGTACTATAATTCCAGCACTCAAGAGGTGGGGGGCAGGAGGCTCAAGGCTATTCTTGTCCACGTGAGTTCAAGACCATCCTGGGATAATTGAGAGACTGTCTAAAACAAACAAACAAAATCCCCCCCAAAATCGTTAGAGCCAGTGACAAATCTCAGCAGGTAAAAGCACTTGCTACTAAGTATGACAACCTGAATTTGACAACCTAAGTTCAATCCTCTGCATCCACATAGTGGAAAGAGGTACCCAATTCTTGCAAGTTGTCTAATCTTCATGGAGCCCTTTCCAACTAATAAATATAATAATAAAGAAAAAAGAAAAAAAAACTATGTAGTTTCAGTTATAGACTGCTCTTATTGTGGTGCTCTCAAAAGATTATAATGGAGCTGAAAATCCTCACTATCTACTGATGCCACAGCTATCCTAACATGGTAGTGCAACACTTTACTCCTTTAGTGGTTGATTCTGGCATAAACAAACCTACCATGCTGCCATTCATATCAAACCATACTGAGATTGATAGATGTAGATGTAGATGTAGCTATAGATATCCTTTTTATCAGATGGGGTCTCTGTATGTAGCCCTGGCTGTCCTGGAACTTGCTATGTAGTTGAGGCTGGCCTCAAACTTACAGAAATTTACCTACTGGGATTAAAGGTGTGTACCATCAGGTGCCCATCTAGGTTTGCCTAACTGAAAATGCCTGCCTATTCATTTCTCAGAACATATCACTATTGTTGAGCAATGCCTGGCTATAACTGAAAACAGGAATTACTGCTGCAGATGTCAGTTTATTTAGATAAGGGGTTTTACTTTCCTTGGTATTAAAGGGTAGACCCTCCTTTATATACTTAAAAGTGAGTGAGGACTAAGAGTATAACTCAATGAGAATGCCTGTTTAATATGAATGAGGGTTTAGGTTTCATCCCTAGTGAGGAAAAAGAGAAAGTGGTATCTTTTTTAATATTGTGTGTAATATGATGGGTGTGCCTCAGCATACATGTAGAAATTAGAGGACAATCTGTGGAGTTGATTCTCATCTTCCACCTTCATGTGGGTTCTGGGGGATCAACTCAGGTCTACAAGCTTATGTAGCAAGCACCTATCCCGGCCGAGCCATCTTGCTGGGTCCCAGCATTTTTTATTAAGGATAGCTTGGAAGGGAGAGGGATTCTACACAGCAAAGTTTTAGATGGATTGAAAGACACGGTCCAGGAAGTTAAACAGAAGCTCAGTGGTTAAGAGTACATGATGCTCTTGCAGAGGGAGGTCTAGGTTTAATCTCAGCACCCACATGGTAGCTTCAGGTAACTCCAGGTCTAGAGGATCTGAAACCCTTTTCTAACCTCACTGAGCACTAGGCACACACCAGGTGCACATACACACAAGCAGCCAAACACGCATACACATTGGCAAAAAAAAAAAAGTCCACTTTCAGAAACAATGTTTTTAAAAGACTTTGGGCAGACCAACAGAACATGATGCTAGATGAGATCAGACAATGCTAAAGGTGTATAGTAATCAGAACACTATGACACTGCTCACTATTATACACATTACACAGGACACACAAACAGGTCAATTCTTCTCCAAATCAGGAACAGAAGCCTCTAGACTGGTCATCCACTTATGGTAATGTATAGCTCAAAAATGCAAGTCTGTTAGCTAACGTAAAAAAAAAAATTCAGCTCTTTTAGCTATCTATTTATGGCATACAAAACTTATAAAGTTCAGACATTTAATGTGTGCAATTGAAAGTTAAATTTATTATTTAATTTTTAAATTTGTTGTTTTAAGGCAATACATCCTGGGGTAGTCATGGGGCAACATACAAAGATAGCAAACTAGGATTTAAATTTTGTTATTACATTTATTTATGTTTGCACATGTGCAGACATGGCACTTGTGAAGGTCAGAAAACAACTTGTGAGACAGTTATCTCCTTCCACCTGTGGGTCCTGAGGCAAGAACTTTTGAAATCAGGTTTGTCGGCAAGCACTTTTACCTGCTGAGCTATCTCGCAACAAGCTAGGATTTTAAAACAACCAACATAAATGCATTAAATGCCTTAATTTTAAACTGGTCCTAGAACTAGTGGCGTCCACTGTGTATTTCTGTCATGTCATTCTTCCTCAGAGATCCATAATAAATTTACAAGAGTTTTATGGTGTAGTTCCATATTCTTAAATCAAGGAAAAATGATATTTAAAAGCCATGACCTAGAATTCTATAGATTTGTAAAAAACAAGCACACACACATTCACAAAACCCCCCAATGAACAACAGAAATTGGTGTCGTTTTTTAATATTCGCTCTTGCCTATTTTGATGCAAACAAACTCGCTTTTTTAGATCGCATTTTTCTCCCTGTGGTGAAGACATGCAATTTTTCTTTGACTTTTCCCATCTCTGGGAAATTTATATGTGAAACGTGTAACTGCTATGCAATAAGCCAAGTGGAACTGTGACAAAATGGTCCATTGCAAATTGCCTTACCCAAAAAAAAAAAAAATGATGCCATTTGGCGTTGAACTAGTCACTTTTATAACAGGTACCATTGGCAAAGCTCCCCTCATCTCATGATATACAAGAGGCAAAATGGAATTTTCGGGTTTCCAAGCCCTCAACTTGCGCACAGTGTGTTCGCTGCAGCGCCTCAGGGCCCACCTCCTGGGCAGGCGGAGTGACATTGCCCGCCAGGGGAGATACACCCGAGAGCTTCTCTAGCCCCGACGGCGGGGCTCGGATCCAGTCCGCAGCGCCCTGCTGCCTCTTTTTCTCAGTGCCTCCCACTTTCCCCCCACTACTGTGGCAGGCCCGCCCCAGCGACTTAGCGCGCACCAAGCGCGGGACAATCTTCCCTCTACTCGGCTCCCACACCCGCACCCGCTCCCGCTCCGTGGCGCCGGAAGTGACGAACACTGGGCTGAAAGATGGCGGCATTGGCGCTCAACCAGGGGGAAGGTAAACACCCGCCAGGCGGCGCGCTGGCCCCCACGGGGCGCCCTCAGGGGTTGAGGGGGCCTCCCGAGCCTGCTCTCCGACCCGTGGCTTCCCGTCCCCGCCCTCTGTCTCGGAGAGGCCTGCTTCCGCGTCTTAGAGACCGTGGGCCCAGGACCCCTGCCAGCGGGTCCCGCCTCCCTGGGCGGGCCCCGGGCGGCTCCCGCAGCCCGCAGGGGGCGCGAGGCCCGGAGCGGCCCCTGGCTCGTGGCCCCGTACGCCCCGCCCCTTTCCCGCCCCTTTCCCGCTTTCCTCCACCCCCGGCGTGGGTGATCCTGAGGCTCCGCGCGCTTCGGGGCAGAAGCCCGGAGACGCCGTCGTCGACGTCGCCACTGCTGGCTCTTCTGCTGCTGCTCTTGGCCCCCTCTGCTCTCTCCGGGTTCGTGGCCCTAAGCCGGCTCTCCCGCCTAGCCCCGTGGGGTGCTGCGAGGCCCCCCGGCATTGGCAAGGCTGGGCCCCGGCCCCGACGCTGCGCGCCTCTCGCCTAGCCCAACTGTCTGGACTCGCCACTCAGCGCTGTCTTCTTTCCCAGGACTGATTCTGAGGGGGCCTCAGGCTCGCACGCTCGTCCCTCTCCAGAGCTCTCCCGCCCGGCCAGGGAGCGGCCCCTTGTAGAGGTCCGAGGAGCCTGCCGAGGTGCGTCCCGGCGCCCGACCCTCCCACCGACTGGCCCACTGGCCCGCTTCTTCCTGATGCAGACTGCCGTCCACTAGAGGCTGGACAGGACCCCCGAGGTGCGTAGCCGCCCCTGGCCGCCAGCCTGCGGAGCCCAGGCTTTGCCCGCGGCCCCGAGGAAGGCACGGGTTCCGCGGCCCTCACCGCACCCGCCGCACTCAAAACATTTGGTAGATGATGGGACCCAATTTGTGTTTGAGTTTACTGAAATTGTTTGAAATGTAAATTTTTTTTCAGGAGGAGAGAGAGAGGGAGAGGAGGAAAAAAAGGAAGAAGCATAATTCAGCCATTTTTTGCAGCACAGAGCTGCAGGTACCATGATTATTTCCCCCCTGACTGGTTCCTTCCCTTTAAAAATCCTATTTGTGCCTTAAATAGAACGATGCGAAATGTGCGGCATAAAGCTTAGAATCAGAACGTCTCGGTCCAACTGGGTGACTGAGAAAATCTCATACAGGACTTCAGTTTCTTGTCTATGAAATGTAGTCAGTAATTAGCCACATAAGAAGGTAGTGACTATATGAGGTTATATATGTGAAAATAATCTATAGCTGTAAAGTGTCATAGAAAGCGTAAGGACATTTCTTTAGGTAACCTTTGCTAGAGTGGTTAATGTGGCTAACTGTTGCTGCCTTTTAATTCTATATAAGTAAATAAGTACGGAATAGCACAACAGTGCAGTGCCATCACTGTTTAATAGGCGACGTTGGTTGTCCTTCCTCCTACAAAATGTTAACTGCTTATTTAAATAACAATATTCGTTAATTTAAATTTAATGTTACTATAAGGCTTTTCTTTAGATCTTTCTAGGCCTCTTAGGCCCTTTTCTTACTCAGAATATTTAACACCTTAGATTTGTTTAGTCTTTTTATATTTTTAAGAGTTTCTCTTCCTTTGTTAATCTGATTTGCTGTTGTCATTTTAAAAGTGATTTTTTTAGATGTATATGCTCTAATTTCAATGTTTACTTTATATATCAAGAGAACAATATGATTGGATGATTCTACCCATTGAAGAGCTTACAAATGCATTCATGTCTGTCTAATGCTTAATAGATCTAGAAATGTATAGGGAATTTCAACTTTTAAGCACTTAATGTAGTATTTGTGTAATCCAATTCTCATTTTTAGTATAAACACTTAGTAGGTGCTTTGAGTTCCAGTTTGTCCGTGGTAAAAGGATGTTAACACTCTTTGCTACTGGTTAATTTGGTGAAAAAAATAAGATAGTAAATATTTGTGGTTTGAAAATAGAATTTATTTGCTAGAATTTCAAAACTGAAGAATGTTTTGGCTTAAAACAGTCAATAAAAAGTGAAAGGAGAATTTTGGAGTATATTATTTTTAGTTCTTAATAAATGGTT
The DNA here is from genome assembly GCA_026225945.1 of Cricetomys ansorgei. Classification (NCBI taxonomy): domain Eukaryota; kingdom Metazoa; phylum Chordata; class Mammalia; order Rodentia; family Nesomyidae; genus Cricetomys; species Cricetomys ansorgei. The sequence goes on from JAMJFZ010003399.1 coordinate 1,493,434, forward strand.
TTTCTTGTTAGATGTTAAAATTTTAATTCCCTAGTCCAATACCAGTTGTCCTTGATAGTATGCTTGTGTGTTTTATAAAAAGACAGAATGTAAGGCCGGCAGGATTAAGTTGGAAAAGGAACAGCCAATTTAAAAGTGGCCGCTTTTATAGTTTGGATTTATCCCTTGTCCTGAAGATAATTTTAACAGATCACTACTTCTTGGGAATTTCAGAGTTTGACCTCTGTGCTTGCTATTTGAGGCTGAAATCATGGAATCAAGGCTGGTTTAACTTCATGGGTGTTCAGAAGCGGGGTCCCATACTTGGTTTAATAATGTATATAAACGGCAATTGTACAATATAAATGAATGGTAAAATTTGTGCTAATAATTTAAAACTTTAATTTTTCTTTACCTAGGACAACATACATCGACAAATAAAAAACACATCAAGAGAGATGGGAGAAAGGGAAAAGTGTTATATTTTAGTACCTTTAACATTTCCTCCTTGATTCTGACCTTTTCCCTATGGTGTTGGTGGCTCATTGTCAGGTTTGGGCTTTCAAATTGCAGATATTTCATAACTGAATATTAAGAGAGGACAATGAATCTTGGTCTGGGTGGCGTGTGTGTTGTAGATTAACTTATTGCCAGACATTTTCTCTGAACTAGAATGCTGTAGCTCCTTTGGACTTTTTAAAAATGAAGAACAACAAAAACAAAAGCTGGCCATTGGTGTGGGCTTATAGAAATAGTGCTAATTAGGAAGGTGTAGAATTTAGGAAGACCCTAGCTCCATAATTTGATATCATAGCCTTACGCCAGTAACTTAACCTCATAATTTGGATTTTTCTCATCTTTAAATTGAGAATGGTTATAGAACATGGAGGCTTATGAAATAAATTTGTTCATATATCAAGTATTTATTAAGCACTTACTATGTGCCACACACTGTTCTACGTGCTAGGGATTCAAGTTAGTGTTAATAGTTAAGTTTTTTTTTTAAATTTTTTTCCCCAGATAATCTTTCACTGCAGCCCAGGTTTGCCTTAAATTTGAGGTTATCCTACTGCCTCAGCCTCCCATGTCCTGGGATTACAGGCATGTGTAACTAACTAACTGTACCTGGCACAAAGCAAATTTTTTTGACAAAAAGTTAAAAGTATGGTGGCCCATTTCTGTAGTCCCAGCTGATCAGTTCAGAATCTTTTTCAGCAGAAGTAGCCTGGAATATATGAGACCCTGTCTCAAAACAACAACAACACCCAAAAAACTTCAGCATTAAATATACCATAGGAAAAAAATAAAGCAGAGAGTGGAGATGTATATTGTTTGGTTGATGGAGTAGAGAGGTTTTGTATTTTTTATTTATTTTGTTTGTTTGTTTGCTTTTTTGATACAGAGTCTCTGTAGTCCTGGCAGTCCTAGAATTTGATATATAGACCAGGTGGCCTCGAACTCAGTACTGTATGCCACCGAGTCCAACTGGGTTCTGTTATTTGAATAGGGGTTTGGGACAAGGTCTCATTGAGTTGACTGTGCCTAGTGATCTAAAGGGAGTCATAGATATCTGGATAGAGTGATCCTAGGCAGAGAGGAACAGCAAGTGGAATGTGTGAACAGCAAGTAGAGTGAGGCTGGTTTTCTAGGGCCAGAAACAACAAAAGGAAGCATAGAAGGCACTTATTTTAGGAACCATTGGAAAGGCTCGCGTAGGTTATTTCTGCCCTAGGTATATCTTATATTACTGCTAGCTCAAAAGTAGATGGCCATGGGACTGGAGAGATGGCTAAGTGGTTAACAGCACTGACTGCTCTTCTAGAGGACCAGGTTCAACTCCCAGCATCCACATGGCAGTTCACAACCATCTGTAATTCCAGTTCTAGGTGATCCTATACTCTTCTGGCTTCCATGGCCAGTAGGCACTCACTTGGTACACAGGCATATATGCAGCCAAAACACCCATACATGTAGTAAAATAATAAGAAAATTTAAAACATAGATGACCAGGGGGCCAGGTATGGGCCCCCAGATCTTTAATTCAAACATGCAGGAAGCAAAGGCAGGCAGATCTCTTTGAGTTCAAGGCTCCTTGGGGCTTCAAAGTGAAACCCTGTCTCAAAATAAACTATGCTCCCTTCTTCCCCCCAAATAAAACATAAGTAGATGCTCTTTTTGTTTTGTTTTGAGACAGGGTCTCTGCATAGCTCTGGATGTCCTGGAATTCACTATGTAGACCAGGCTATCCTCAAACTCAAAGAGATCTGCCTGCCTCTGCCTCCCAAGTACTGGGATTAAAGGTGTGTGCCATAGCACCCAGCAGTAGATGCCCTTTCAAGTTAGAATTTTTAAAAATTATTTTTTGTCCATGTATGTGGGAGTATACATGTGGAGGTCAGAAGGCAACTTGCAGGCATTGGTTTTCATCTTCCACCATTTAGTTCCTAAGGACTGAATTCAGGTTGTCAGGCTTGGTGGCAAGTTCCTTTATCAGCTGAGCCATCTCACTGGCCCAGAATTAAAAATTTTAACTGTATATTTCAGAAGAGGATGCTGAGGCTTGAACTCCCCAGAGCCTCATATGTACCAGGCAAGTGCTCTACTACCGAGTGGACATGCTCAGCCCAGAACTTTAAATTTTGGATTAACAAAAGGTGAAAAAGTAAGGGTCAGAGTATAACTTGTGGGAGTTGGTTCTCTTCTTCTACCATGTGTGTCCAGGGATCAAGCTCAGATCATCAGACTAGGCAGCAGTCTCCTTTACTCACTGAGCCATCTCCCTGGCTTTTTAAAAATTTCATTTATTGTGTGTGTGCACATGTGCACAGGCCACATATCATGAGGGTGGAGGTCAGAGAACTACTTGTAAGAGTAGGTTGTTTCCTACCATGTGGGTCCCTGGGATGGCACTCAGGTCATCAGGCTTGGCTGCAACCACTATTGAGTCATCTTGCTAGCTTAGTTTTCTCTGTTTAATATGAAATCCTGAAAGCTCGTTGGTCTGGGTAATATAGCTCAGTGATAGAGCACTTGCATCCCATGTGTGAAAACCTGGGCTCTGCCCACAAACATTGGGGGAAAAAATCTAGCTGAATCATTGAAGCGAATAAGAACAGATAGAAGAAGTATCTTTTGTCCTTGATAATATCTTTGAATTTAGTTAATCCTGCATCATGGACTTACAGGAAATAACATCAGGAGTTTCCAAAAGATTCACATTAGTTATGTAATTCTTGGGGGAGAACGAAAATGCTAACAGTACATGATTTGTGATTTCATGTTAAAATGCAGCTTAGAAGATTTGGGATTTTATTTCCCATTAGAGACTTTTCCTAGAATTCTCATTGGATTCAATCTCTAAAGGCCAGGGAAGCTGTTTTCCATGACATCACTCTTGAACTACTTCTTGTAGTAAGGAATAAGTAAAGAAACATTAAAGATGAAAAATATAATTGAACCAGATGGGTCCCCCCCCCCTAGTTTTTTTGTATTATAGGATGACTAAATACTAAACATACCTATAAAGTGAAGTAATTTGGATAATAGGTGCCAGTCTTGAGGCTAGAGGACCAGATTTTTGTAGTTTAAGTCATCATTTGCAATTTAGTACTGAGTTATAAAAATACTTTGACAAGAGTTTCAATATTAAACAAATACACCGTCCTTTCTCCACATTCAGCTTGTGTTGTTTCCCAATTTGAGTAGTATTTGAGGGTAAAAGGAATGCTTATCAGAGCTTTAAAAAAGTTCAGATTTCTAAATTTTACCATCAGTATACTGAGAAGTTGGCTGCTTTGAGATTATGAATTTAAAATTAATGGATAGGTTATGCAAGTTGTGTGAGATTTTATGATTTAGAAAACCTTTTTTTTAATTGTAAGCTTTGCATTTTCTTTTCAATATGCAAGAATGGCATTTCCTGCATATGTGTCATTTTTGGAAGAACAATTTGAGGGTGAAGGCAGTATGGAATAATTTACATTTTTCATTAAGGATAAACATTAATCTTTTGAGAGCTAGCTTTTATACAGTTTTATATGAGTTTTCAGGCAACTTTGGGAGGAATATGAAAGCAATAGATTACTACTTATGTCATAAACATAGAGGTTGATTGATTTGGAAACATTTTCTATTTAGTTGCCTGGAATTTTGCCTTCAAATCAGAATGGTAGCTAGCCTTCTAACTAAAAGAAGCATTTAATTTCTATGCCTTTAATTTTCTTCCAATTTTACCCCCACAAGACTTCTTTCTTTCCTGGCCACTAGAGACTTTGAACTGTTAGAATTTCTGTGATATATATCTATATATAGTTGTAATAGTCTTTCAAGGCAAGTGTGTGTGTGTAAGTGTATGTGTTTGTGTTTTGTGTGATCACTTACTTACGTCTTACCTTTCCTTCACTAATACTTGAGAGCTTCCAGGACCTCTTTTATATCTCTTAAAATTTATTTGGATTTTAAATAACTTTGGTTTATGTGGGTTGTATTGATTTATATAGAAACTGATACTAGGAAATTTAAAAATACTTGTAATTCTTTTGAAAAGTAGCCCCTTAAAGTTACATAAATTATTATTTTTAATGAGAAATATCTGTCTTCTAGAAAATTAAGCACTTGAAGCCAGGTGTAGTGCCTCATGCCAATAAATCCAGCACTTGGAGATTGAAAAAGAATTGTTAAGAGTTCAAAATCTGAGTTACAGAGTGAGACAGGGTTTTGTTGTTGTTGTTTTGTAAAAAAAAAAAAAAAAAAAACCACAAAACAAATTGCTGACCATATTTTCCCAAATCTTTTTGTAGCATTTGGTTTCATGAAAAAACATGACAGGTATTTACATTCTGCATTCTTCTTAAACAAAACCTCTGAAAATCAGAGAGTAAAGGTGAAAGAGATAACTTTTTGAGAGTAGGTCTGTGGGCATTGAATTTAGGGAATTCATGCCTGCTAGTGTTACCTCTGAGCTACATATCCCAATCCTTATAACTATTTTTTGTTAGCTTTGAAGCTTCCAAAGTATTTTGAGAATAATTTTGACCTTGACAAGTCCTTTACAGGTGACTGTGACCCTAGATTTCACTAGACCATATCATCTACACAAAGACATGAATCAATTAATCAGTGTCTCTCTCCCACCCTACCTCCTCCCTCCCCAACCCCCTTGTGTGTGTATATATATGTATGTGTATGTACTGGGAATTGAACCGTGAATCCAGGGCTCTTTACCACCAAGTTATGAACTACATCTCTAGCCTCCCTTACCTTTGTCAGTGCCAAGTTGATAAAACAAGACACACTGTTCAGTATTTCTTTCCTAGTAGTATAAGCATTCCTTGTAATTTTGTCTAATTTGGGTTCATTCCTCTTTTGGTTATACCTGTTTTAAATTTTGAAGGTCAAGTACAGAATATGTACACATTAGGCTTATAAGCCATAAACTTGCCCTGATCTGAAGATCCATTATGAGAAGTGAGGATATAGGATTTCTGAACATTTAACATGTTGTGTGTTAGTAATAATTCTTTCAAAAGTCCCTTACTAGATTTTTTCCCAGTCCTCATTGATCATAGAGTTAAATATTTGAGTTTTGTGATATACTTCTTATAATTACTATTTTCTTTCTAAAATTGGTATAATTCTGTAGAGAATTTTTTATATGAGATTTTGTATATTTCCATTTTTACAGTCTTAATTTTGCTTTTCCTAGTTATTTCTTAATTAAATGCGTGTTTTTGTGTTATAGTTTTCTTTTTTCTGTTTGAGTTTAAACCTTGCCATTCTAAGTCTTTTTTTTTCTTTGTAGTGTCCAGGGTATGGACTGTGAACAAGTTGATTTTGTTTCACGTGTTCATTTGTAAGTTTGGTTATTCGATGCCTTAAACGTTGATATTATTAATCCATGCTGTTTAGTAGAATATATCAGATATATAATGCACTTAAATTTTTTATTTTATTTTTTTAAATTTTATTTATTTGCATTTTATGTACATTGGTGTTTTTGCCTGCATGCATGTCTATGTGAAGGTGTCAGATTCTCTGGAACAGGAGTTATGGACAATTGTGAACTGACATGCGGATGCTGGGAATTGACTCTGGGTCCTCTGGAAGAGTAACCAGAGCTCTCAACCAGTGAGCCATCTCTCCAGCCCCCGTAATGCATTTTTAAATTTGTTAGCCATAGTTAGAGAGAAACAGTTAAAATTATTTTTTTAATATTTTATTTATTTTAATTTCATGTATATTGGTGTTTTTTCCTGCATGCATGTCTGTGTGAGGGTGTTGGATCCTCTGGAACAGGTGTTACAGGCAGTTGTGAGCTGTCATGTGAGTGCTGAGATTTGAATTCAGGTCCTCTAGAAGAGCAGCCAGTGCTCTTAACTGCTCTCCAGCCTGGTAAAATTATTTTTAATATATTTTATTCAATACAGTATATCCAAGATAATTAACATAACATCAATATGAAAACTTAGATTTTTTTTTTTACATTTTTTAATGCCCTCTCTTCTGTTCTATTATTAAGGTATATACCCTGTCTTAACACTTAACTAGATGTGTGACCTTGAATAAAGTTTGTTCATCTGTAAACCTTATTGTCTTCATCTATCAAGTAAGTTACAGTTGGCCTGAGTTCTGAGAAGGTGGGCTGTGGTTCAAAATGCTATTGCTAGGGAGAAGGGTTTCTATGAGGTTAGTAGGATTAGATTTATTACGCAGCTCAATTGTCAAGTTTACTATTTACTATTTGCTCTGGTTAGCACCAAGAGAAAGGATGCAGTATTCATATTGTACTTCAGGGCCATGCACCATGCTAAGTGCTTTATGTGCATTAAGTCATTTAATTCTCAGAGCATCCAATAATGTAGATTCTATTACTATTAGTACCCTTATTTTATAGATGAAGACATTAGGCCACAGAGAAGCTAAATAGCTTGCTCTAAGATCACAGAGTTAGTAAAGAGGTAGAATCACAATTTGATCTCTTGAATGTGACTCTGGATCTAGACTTTGACTCATGGTTTCATTGAGAGACTGTATGGTGTCAGTTCATCATGGAGTATTTCATAGCTTTCTGATTTCATACATGCTTTCCATACAAATATAAGTTACTGATCCTGGTCTAAAGCTGTTAGTCTTATTGATAAGTGCATTGAGTTTTCCTTGGCAGAAAACAGATGACTTTTAGAAGTTAATTTAGATCAGGTAAACTTGAGAAAAGCGTTGGTGGAACTTTAAAAGTATCTATAGTCCATTTATTTATTTATTTGCTTGTTTATTTATTTGTTTATTTTGTATTTCGAGGCCAGGTTTCTCTGTGTAGCCCTGGCTGTCTAGGAACTTCCTTTGTAGAGCAGACTGGCATTGAACTCAGATTGCCTGCCTCTGCTTTCTGAGTGCTGGGATTAAAGGCGATAGCTACCACTGTCAGGCTTAAGTTTTAGTATGTATGTAAGAGCATTGCATATCTGTACATTCATATAAAAATCAGAAAAACAAATGAGAATATTATGCCTCAAAATTTCAGAGATTATGTTTAATACTCTCATGTTTTACACAGACAGAGAAGGCTAAGAAATTTTAAGTAACTAACAGGTATTTCTGTTTTAAGAATGTTATTTAGGTCCCTTGGTTATAGGTAGAAGTCATCTCAGGTAATAAAAAGGGAGACTTTATTTCAAGAACATAAAGATTTCTTTCAGATCTGGGTCTGGGGGCTGGGAAATGAAGGTGTTAAGAAGCACTCTTTGTACTCTGTCTAGGCTTTCTTCGTTCTCAGTTGACTGCATTTCTGTGATAATTAGGCCACAGTAGATGCCTACAGCTGCTCTTTGACATTTTTAATTCTAGTCATACATAGTCAGTGTACATCCCTTCTTCCCCTTCTCCGTCCCCTGCCTTTCCAGATTTCCTGACAAAGTGGTGTTCATCTTGATTCATAGTTCTCAGGTGGATCTGACTATTGTGATTGGGGGTAGAGCCAAAGAGGAGCCTGCCTGCTAGGAATTCTAGGCAGGCTAGGTAAACAGAGGAAGGCACCCAGTACTCAAGACAGATGCTCTGCTCATGTCTTTGGAGTTTTTTGACAGGGAGTTTACTATTGCTTCATTGGTATATGAAATTTATGCTATAGTTAGGTGTTTCAATTACTTTTAAATTGAGAGAAAGTCTCACATATAGACTAGGATGGTCTGCAGCTTGTGGCAGTCCTCCTGCCTCAGCTTTTCAAGTAGCTGGGATTATAGCCATGACCTGCCACACTTGGGCCTTGATTACTTTTTAATATCTTCTGTAAGAGGATCATAAGCTTGAGGCAGGCCCAGAATGTATAGCCTGTCCCCCAAACAAAAATACTTCCAAAAGAAAGTATAATACCTCCTTTATTTTTGTTGCATAGTGATTGAACCTGGGACCTTGCACATGTTGAGTTGTATGGCTGAGATGTATTGCATTCCCATATCTCCTTTAAAATTTTTCTTTTAGGGGCAGGAGAGGTGGCTCAGTTTTTAAGAGTTCTTGTTGCTCTTGCAGAAAGTGGGTTTGGTTCCTAGAACTCTAGTATCATCTGAACCAGGCATGCACATTGTACACATACATACATACATGCAGGCAAATCACTCATACATATAAAATAAGTCTTAAAAAAGGAAACTTTAGGCTGGAAAGATGGCTCAGCCATTAAAGGCTAGGCTCACAACTAAAAATATATAAAAAGGAAACTTTTTTTAGTTTTTTTTTTTTATAAAGGTGAACATTAGCAATTTGAAATCTGTCTAGGTAGTAGTAATTATTGAATACACTGAATCATTTTTTCTTTCTTATTTTTAAACAGCATTGAGGATTGAGTTCAGAGTTTTGTGTACGGCAGGCAAGCACTCTACACAGCTCCAGCCCTTAAGAGAGTATCTCTCTGATATGAAGCAAAACATAAAATAATTTAGGCAATGTTAAAATAGCGGATTAATAAAATAGAAAGTTTATTCATAGTATATGAATGGTAATGTCTAGGCTTCTGTTAAATTCTTTTTGAATATGACTGGTATATCTGGATTATCAGTAATAATTGGTAACCATGACCCTGATGAAATAGTGAAATGCCAGAATTTTCATCCAGTTTAATTTGTTATGGTGTTTTACTTGATAATTGGTAATTAGTATGGTGGTAGCCTTCTACTAATCTACTAATGTTTGGTTATCCAGACACGATGTTGTTTGAGGTTATTTTTGTTCCCAGTATTTAATTTTTGTGTATACTTAAATTACTTAGAAACGTCTGAGCTAATTAGTTTTACCTTGTGTGTGTATGTATATAAATTTATTTTTATGTTTATTGATGTTTTGCGTGCGTATATGTCTGTGTGAGGGTGTCAGAAGCCCTGGAACTGGAGTTACAGACAAGTGTGAGCTGCCATATGGGTGCTGGGAATTGAACCCTGGTCTTCTAGAAGAGCAGCCAGTGTTCATATCCATGGAGCCATCTCTCCACTTCCCCCACGTTAACTTTACTTTAAAAAATGACTCAGACAAGACACAGTTGATGACTTACATTAGTAAGTAGTGTAGGTCCTGAACCCTCTGTGTAACCAGGCTGGCTGGCCTCAAACTCAGTCTTGTTGTCTCAGCCTCCTGAATGCTAAGATTATAGTTACATACTTTGCTTACTTTAATCTTAAATGTGTGAGTTAAAATAATTCTGCTAAATATAATTACATTGTCTAGAATATCCCTCCCTCCACATAAAAGATAGCCCTCATCATCCTATCTTTCTAAAATTTAATTACGTATTAAAATATATATTTTTAGCTAGACATGATGGTTCATGCCTTGAATCCCAGCATTTAGGAGACAGAGGCAGGAGAATTTCTGTGAGTTCAAGGCCAGCCTAGTCTACAGAGTGAGTTCCAGGCCAGCCAGGGCTATATTGTAAGACCCTGTCTAAAAAGAAAAACCTGGTTAAAATGGTATAATTTTTAATTAATGGCATGCAAAATAAATATTTTGATCTTAATTTCATGTAATGCATAACTTTGCCATCTTTGATTAGTGAACACTTAATGTGGCAGAATCAATAGGCCTTAAAGGGAGGTTAAGAGATTAATGGAATTGGGTATAGTAGTTCATGCCTATAACCATAGCTTCCTGGAGACTGAAGGAAGAGAATTGCTGTGAGTTTGAGGCCAGATTGGAATACATAATGAGTTCCAACTCATTTTGGACTATAGATTATGACCTTGACTCAAAAAAAAAGACATGGGAAGGAGGGGACACGTAGAATATCTCTTGATAAGATGGAAAATAAAAAAAGAAAAGAAACTGAGTAGAGGCGGATAGCATTAGGATTCTGTTTAGTTATATTGATTTGAAATTCCAAGATAATACCACCCCAAATACTGTGTACAGAAGTATCTGCTATGCAGTTGATTTATTCTATGACAGAGTGGAGTAAGGATTAAGATATGGAAAGATTGTCAACGTATTGGTGAAAGTAGATCTTAGAAACCACAGATTTAGGCAAGATTGTTTAGACACTGTTTAGATGAGAGAAAGGGGACAAAGACTAATTTACAGATGATACCAATGCTCAAGGGGATATAGTTTGAGAAAAATAAACCCATGAATGAGATTGAAGAATGAATAGCATTAGAAGAAATTCAGAATAATGTGCTGCTGACAGTAATGAGCCAGTAGCCTAAATCATGTTGTAGGAGGGTTTGGAAAAACAAGCCAGGCAATTAGAGGCTTTTAATGGTTTTATTAACAGGTTTTTGTAAAAGCAGCAATACCTTTTGATTGCAGATATATTACAAAACATTAGCAGTTAGTGAAACTACTTGATGCACCACCATGCCAAAGAAGCTACTTTTTAATATTTTTGGTATATTACCCTTTCAGACTGTTTTACTAGAGTCTGGATCTGGTATAGCCCACTAGTCTTGAACTTGCTTTGCAGCCAAGGATCACTTTGAACTCCTGATCCTCTTACTTCCACTTCCTAAATGTTGAGATTTCAGGTATATGCCACCACACATAGCTCAGATTTTTTCTTATTAAAATTCTTTTGTTATATGAGCTCAGGCTGTGTTTAGAACTGATTAAACAGGTTAAAAAGTCAAGAAGTTAAAACATAGTGCCATAGACAATATGTTGAAGCAGTTGAAAATGTGGTGTTGAGAGTGGAGGAGTGGTGCCTTAGTGCGTCTTGAACGCTACCTTTTCCCTTACTCACATCCATTGTACAGAGAGGATTCCTGATTGGCACGTAGGTCCATGTTTAATGCAGTATCTGGCACACAGGTCCTTTTCCTTTCAGTAAATAGAGGGAAAGCTATAGTAATAGAACAGTGAGATTGGCAGACATTGCCCTCAGAAGGAGGAGATAGAGCAGGTGACAGCAGTCAGATGTGTTGCCAATTGCTTCACTGGAAGGGCTCTTGATTAAAACACCCAATCAGAGGGAAAAAGAATAGAGATTGGGTCCCAGCATTGTCACTTGGCAAGGTTTCAGAGCCACAGATGTTAACTGCTACATCTTTTCATGGCGTTTTTCAATCCTATATTGCACTGTAGGTAGAGTTTCAACAGGTAGCTCAAACATACAATTCCAAATCACGAGTTCTAGACTGTTTTCAGAGTGGCTGTACTGTGGGGCATGTGGTATACATATGTAATCCCAGGACTTGGGAGTCTGAAACAGGAAGATGCTGTGAGTTCAAGGCTAGCCCAGATTACAGAGTGAGATTCTGAAACCATGTCTCAAAATCACCCCTCCTCCAAGGCTGTAATATTCCAGAAATTTATCCATATCAGTTATGCTTGTTTTGATAACATCTGTTGATTGTTCATCAGTACTCACCAGTGACTTTACAATTGTTCAAAGGAAAAACCGTCCACAGACACTGAAGGTCTACCTTAAGATAGATGGATCAGTATGTTTTTTGTTTAGTGGGAAGGTATGTAGGATAGGCAAAGAGACAAGGGAAATGGAGGCCCTGGCAGGAGTTGTTAATCTGGTATGGGAAAGTATAAGATGCAAAAGGAGTATAGCATTAAGTTATGATACAGCAAGTGAAGAAAGAGGAAGAATGTCACTAGCTGTGGTGGTGGAGACATATGATACTAACTAGCACTTGGGAGGCAGGAGGCCTATGAGTCTTTGACCAGCTTGGGCTATACAGTGAGTTTCTTTCTTTAAAAGAAGCAATGTTAATTAAGTTGATAGTTTGGATTTCAGATGTGGGCTAGTTCTGGATAAGGGCAGGTTTTAAGGGTTTGCAGTGGAATAAGGGAGAGTTTAAGGGAGTTGAGGGTTACTGGGAGCTGTGATTCAGTTTTTGTGTAAGTTGTCTTTTGTGAGTGCTGGATGGGTACACATAACTCAGCCAGGTACCAGTTAGGTAGGAAAGTGATTGATCAAGAGGTGTGTAACAAGAGACAACAGAAGATGGATTTTTATCTTATCAAAACTCACAGGTTTTATTTAGGAAAAGGGTGCAGAAAGTTAAGGAGAGGACTAGAAATATCTGTATGCTTTGGAAGAGTATTTTTTCTAAGATGGGTGAAGGTAGGAATAGAAGCAGGATGTCTGGAAGGTGGGAATTTGAGGGAAAATGTTTAATTTAAATGAAGGTGGAGAAGGCACTTTGGACCAACATGTATATGTAAGGAAATTTGTACATAATAAAGCAAGGTTCCACAGGACACAGTGGAAGGAGTTGTGAGGGCATTCAGGAATGGAGAAATCATTAGAGAGGAAGCTAGGAGCTGTTTGAGTATGCAAAGAAATAACAAGAGAGAAGATGGCTTGAGGGTGGGTGTTGGGGAGGGGGAGAAAATTACTTCAGTTTATAAACAGAATAGACTAAATTAGTTTACTAAGTTAGTTCAATTTTTGCTTTATTTGGACCTAACTTATTTTTCTTATTTATATTTTCATGGTGTTTGGAATTGAACCTAGGCCCAGGGCCTGTGTAATAAATATGCACTCTACCTCTGAGCTACATCCCTAGCAATAGATCTAATTTGATTTTGTTATTTGTGGGTTGTTATTGTTGTCTTTTTTTTTTTTGAGACAAGGTCTCAACTACTTAGCTCTGTGCAGCCTGGAACTCACTGTGTAGACAAGGCTAGTAGCCTTGAACTCAAAGAGATTCACCTACTTCTACCTCCCTGAGTGTTGGAATTAAAGACTTGCCCCTACGTCCAGCATCCTAGATCTAATTTTAATTATACTGTCTTAGCTTCATTTCTTAACTGTGAAAACTCATTTGCTGTCCTTTAAAATTATATATTTTGAGTATAAAAGCATTCGTCTGTTTTTAAAAATGAGGTTAATGAGATAAGTATAATAGAAAAGAAATGTTTCTTAAAGCTCACTACCTAGGCTTATCATTTTGGTATCTGTTTTTCCAGACTTTTTCTCATCTGAACAAATACATATTTATTTTATTTTTTGAAGGTATACGTAGTATATTGTGGTGACATCTAATAAACTTCCTTTGTCAGAATAGGCAGATTGCTCCCACCACTCTTACCTATTATATTAACCTACCATTAGACTGCACCATATTTATTTAATAGTCTGTTGTCAGACTGTTTTTTGATCTAGAGAGTATCTTGTTATATAACCCTGCTGGCCTGGAATTTATTGCAATCCTCCTGCCTCTGCTTCTTGAGTTCTTGGATTATAGGTATGTTCCACATGCCCCACAGGTGTCAAGCTTTTGAATATTTTTTTTTTGTGGACAAGAAGGTTTGTCTACTGTAGCCCAAGATAGAAGCTGGTCTGAACTTGCTGTGTAACTCAGGCTGACCTTGAGTTTTTAGCAAGCAATGTTTATCACCCTCCCTCTGTTCCTCCACCCCCTGCCCTCCATTTTCATCATGCCTAGATTGGTCTGGAACTCCGGATTCAAGTGATTTTTCTCCTTTAGCCTCTTGAGAAGCTGGAACTGCAGATTTAGGCTACTGTGCCAGATACTTTATAATAGTTTATTATAAATAATGCTAGGAAGAAGATTTATATCTGTACAACTTGTCATGTTTTTCTAGTTTTTTTTAATCTAGTTTATTTTCTATTTTTTGGCTTTTCTCTAACTTGGTATTTGCTTATGAAATATTTGTATTCCTAATTTTGGAACATGTATATACTTGATGAATTGTGAAAAATCAGATAGTTGTGTATTATTTGTTAATTAACAGGCCACCATTGTTTGATAGGTATATCTTTATTAGAGTCTCTTCCCCAGGTAGTTAGCCAAAAGCATTAGCTTGGAAACTTTCATAGAGGTTGCCTTCTCTCTGAGGGTTTGTACATTTAGGAGTTTGCCAGTAGACCTAAGATATTATAAAAACTGTTACAACTCTTAATGATACCTTCTGAATGCATGGTCATGATTAATACCATTTTCTTTAATTACTTTTTTCCAGGTGATTCATGGCAGGGGACGTGGAAGGATTCTGTTCCTCCATCCATGACACCAGTGTCTCTGCTGGGTTCAGAGCACTGTATGAGGAGGGATTGCTTCTCGATGTCACTCTGGTTATAGAAGACCATCAATTCCAGGCCCATAAAGCACTCTTGGCCACCCAGAGTGACTACTTCAGAATTATGTTCACAGCAGACATGAGGGAACGAGATCAGGACAAAATTCATTTGAAAGGTCTAACAGCTACTGGCTTCAGCCATGTTCTTCAGTTTATGTATTATGGAACTATAGAACTGAGTATGAATACTGTTCATGAAATCCTTCAGGCGGCAATGTATGTTCAGCTTATAGAAGTGGTGAAGTTCTGCTGCTCTTTCCTCTTAGCCAAAATCTGCTTAGAAAATTGCGCAGAAATTATGAGACTCTTAGATGATTTTGGTGTTAACATCGAGGGAGTCAGGGAGAAGCTGGACGCCTTTCTACTAGACAACTTTGTGCCACTCATGTCCAGGCCTGACTTCCTGTCCTATCTGAGCTTTGAGAAGCTTATGTCTTATTTGGATAATGATCATCTGAGCAGGTTTCCAGAAATAGAGCTGTATGAAGCTGTGCAGTCTTGGCTGCGACATGATAGACGACGATGGAGACATACAGATACCATCATTCAGAACATCAGGTTTTGTTTGATGACTCCATCCAGCGTTTTTGAGAAGGTTGGTGCATTTGAAAGCAGTAGATAGGACTCCTCATTTAGTTAAAGCAGATGTCTTTATAGATAAGATCCCCAGAGTTGCTCAGAAGTAAAAAAGGAGTAGTTTGCAAGAATGTTTTATATATAAGAAGCTAACTTTATTATATCTTATGCATTTAGGTGTTTTTAAAATGCATTTTGTGGGTGAAGGGTAAACCAGGTAGGTAGTAGAATAGTTTCATTTTTAAAGTACTTTAAAGGTTGGATTATAATGTGATACAAGCATTATGAATTTGTTTTAGCTTTTCTTAATGTGAACTGGGTTAGATTATTTTCTAAAGTAATTTAAGTAATCTAATCTAAGTTAAGTAATGCTAGAATTGACATTGAGGATTTTTACAATTCTACATGGTACATAAACATTAAATGGATTTTCTTATTTAAAATGCAGTAAGGGCACATACAATAGCTCTTGATAACCAGTAGGCCACAGAGTGATTGTCTTCCATACTTTTGCCTATTTCTGTTTTCCATTTAGCTGTGAATACTAACTAAATTTAACCATGAAAATAAGGTACATGTCTAAATATTTTGACATTTCCAAACTAGTAGACCATAAATCCTCTATGTACATTCATCAAGCATCCCTGTGTATATTTTACCATTTAAATAGCTTTCTTTTAAAATACTTTTAAAATACTCTAAAACAGCCTCAACCTTTTTGCATGTAAGCATCTTCATTTTTGTATCAGAGTCTCACTTGTGATTCATTCTTGCCCAAAGGACAGAGAGCAGCTTCAGTAATTGCTTAACTTAATTGGTTTCTAATCACATGGTTACCTCTGGGGCTCTGTCTACCTCTTGCATCTTTCCTTATTTCTAGAAAGCACACAAAGCTTGGTTGACACCCTTCAACTTAAAACACTCAGCTTTAGTTACCAGATCTTGTGAAAAAATTTAATCCCTGAAAAGGTTTGTTTATACCATTTGAAAAATAAATTTGCGCCTTCGAATAACACTCAGCAGCCAGCATATCCCCCCACCCCTACCCTAACTGCTATGAAATGTCATTATCTTTAATAGAGAACTCAATTTTATGGAATTTTATCTTTATTCACAATGTATTAATATGACAGAGAAATAATTGAAACTAAAGAATATCCTTGTTTTTGTTCAATAAGAACCAGCCCCACATCATCTGTGTAAACCATTTGCTGCTTATGTTTTGATTTTTTTCTACGTTTACTATTGTTTTTATTGCTCTCTTTCTCTTGGGATCCATGTTTTTGTCTTTATACATTAAATGTAGATGCTTTCTCACCATTGAAACAGAACCCCGTGTCCCCCAGTTTTAATCTAGATCAAAATAGAAAGTATTTGTGAAATGGAAAATAAAATTTCTTCTCTGTGGGACAGTATAATGGTTAACTGATAGCAGTTAAATGATTTTTAAGTCCTGAGCTGCTAGGCTGGTCTACATTTCAATTATCAGTTTTCAAGATAGGCAATTGTTCTAATAGTTAAAAGGTAATGCTGTTGGGTAGTTGTTTAACAGTTGAACTTTCTGATTTCCTTTT
The DNA here is from genome assembly GCA_026225945.1 of Cricetomys ansorgei. NCBI lineage: Eukaryota > Metazoa > Chordata > Mammalia > Rodentia > Nesomyidae > Cricetomys > Cricetomys ansorgei. The sequence continues at coordinate 1,510,098 of JAMJFZ010003399.1, forward strand.
GCACCCTACTGCTTAACAGTGGTTATCATCATTGGCTGGGTATTTGGTTTTATCCAGATAAAAATGTTACTAAGGCTTCCTTCTGTAATTACTTTCTTAGGAAAACTTAAGGCCCAGTTAAGGAGAAATTTTTCTTTCTTTATTTTTTTTGTAATATAAAATCTTTTACTTCTACCTGAGTAATACTAGTAAGCTTGCCTTAATAGTGTGTGAAGTTTAAGTTTATCAAAGCAATCTGTGGCTTTTTAAATGTTGAGAAACATTTCAGTTATGCATATTAGATGCCTTATCTAAGGAGAATTTGGTTGGCAAATACTTAGATATGACTTGGTGTGGTGGTGTGCACCCTTGGTCTTAGCACTCAGAGGCCATGCTGGTCTACACAGCAGGTTCCTGAAACTGCATAGCCCGGGTTATGTAGAGAGACCCTGTCTCAAAACAAAATTTAGACATATATCTTATATTTCAGGCTCCTTGAAAATAGTATCCATATATTTTTCTTATATTAAGAACATTGCAAGATTCCAAACAAGGCTTTTTTAAAAAAAACCATTCCTTATATATTTCTGGTCCCAGAGTAGCATAAAAGCTAATCTCTGCTGGTCCTTTTAAAATTTTTTTATTTTTTGGTTTCTTTTTTTTTTTTGAGACAGAGTTTCTCTGTTGTAACTGTTTGTTCTAGAACTCATTCTATAGACCAGGCTGGCCTTGAACTCACAGAGATCTGCCTGCCTCTGCCTCCTGAATGCTGGGATTAAAGGTGTGTACCACCACTTGGCTTGACCCTTTTTTTAGTAAAAGAATCTCCAGGGGCAGGGAGTATAAATACTTTTGATATTTGGTTTCTATCCCATTTGCTGAAATTTTGAAAAATAGATTTTTTTCTTCAAATAAATCTTTTACTTTATTCCAGACTGGGCTTTAACATGTTATAGAGCCCAGGCTGGCCTCAAACTCAGGGCAGTCTTCCTGCCTCAGCCTTCTCAAGTGCAGGTATTATATGCACATGCCACATCCAGCAGGGACTGTTGATATGGCCTTAATTTATCTTTTATGTGTTTTAAACTTTCTAGTATAGACGTACTTGAACGTGCAAAAAAGCTGAAAGAATAGAATGTAATTCCAAAACAAACATACTCTGTAAGTTAATAGTTGTTAACATATTTACTAGATAGGCAGAGACTGTATAGTCTTTATTATATGTTTTAACCCCCTGAACTGGTTCAAAGAATGTTGTATACCTTGTGACCATTCATCCCTAACTTCTTCAGCCATCATTTCCCAAGATTAAGGGTATTACCCTACATAACCAAAATACCATTGTCATACCCAAGAGAATTAACAATATTTCTTTAACATCATGTAACATCCAGGACATTTTCTGTTATTTCAAAGGTGTCTTTTTTTAGTTGCTTTTCATGAACTAAAATTTAATCAAGGTTTTCACAGTACATTTGGTTGTCTTTGTTTTAATTTTGAATTGTCTCTCTTTTTCCTCATTTGTTATAAGGATGTTCAAATATATGAAAAGTTGAATGAATAGTGGAATGAATGAACACCTGTATAGTATATAGCTGTTATCTGGATTCAAGAACTATTACATTTGCCACCTTTGTTTTCGAGCCTTTAAAAATAAGTTGTAAACATCAAGATACCCACTCTTAAATACTATGTTAAGATATCCCACTCTTAAATACTTAGTATATTTCTCCTATGAGTAAGAACTTTTCTTACATAAATATAATATTTTTTTTCCCCCTTAGGAGCAGTCGCACTAAGACCCATCATCAAATGGCTAATGCATATTCAAGTTTTTGACGTTGCCTCCAAATCCACTAGAAACCAGTGTTTATGCATTGCTTTTGACCATTATGTATATCTAAGCTTTCTTAATTTACAGCAGCCTCTACCTTTTTTTTTCTTTGAGAAAGACCAAACTGTCCATTCATTGTCTCAGTGTGTTTTACATTCTGGATATAGTCTAGATATATCTAATTATTTTCTTGTGTTGTTAACTTAGTTTCTATATACTCCTTGTTTCCTATTAACATTACATTTTAGCATCATGCTTTTCAGGAACAATTACAGGAAAATATTGTAATGTCAGAGAAAAAACTTGGAAAACCACCTAGCTGCTCTGATCAAGCTTAGAAATCACCAGTCACCATTTTTTTTTTGTATTATGACTCCAAATAGTTCATTTCTGTGATTAAAATCAAAAATTGAATTCACTCTATTTTGTATTTATTTTAGAGTAATAAAATTCCCTCCCCCCCCTTAAAAAAGTAGAATACTTCAATTTATTGGAGTTTAAACTATACGAAGTGTTAAAATTGAATGATTCCTTCTTAATTAAAAAAAATCAACCCAAAACTTGAGTCAGTAGCTGCCTTATAGAGTAGAAGCTTAGGATGCACTAAAGTCAACCTCCAGCACCACCCAAATCAGTGTGTAACTGTGACTTGAGCTCCACTGTTCAAAAGGATGTTAATTATCTCAAATTTATTTTGGAACTAAGGATTAAACCTAGAACCTTATGGATTTCAGCTAGATATTCTACCATTGAACTGTACATCCCCAGATTTAAATAATTTTGAGATTAATTACACGTTGAAATTGTACTTTAGATATATTGAGTTAACTATCAAAAGAAAAAAAAAAAAGCACCTTTTGTGCTTTAGAAATGCGTAAACTAGGGCATGTAAAATTGCATCTTTTGGTTTACATTTGTTGTTTGGATCATATTTTTATTGCAGAACACTGCTCTAAAGTTAAGGAAATAAATTTTCTTAGGTGACTCTGAATATGCACATAGTAAACAGCCTTTCTCACATATTTAACCCTCTCTCCCTAGTTCTCACCCTTTGGTGATGGTTATATACAGTTAGTGTTAAAGAACTCCCAGACCTAAAGATTCCATGGAGTGGTTGATGAAGATAAACTGTTAATGAGTATAGCATCTCTTTTTGTCAGGATCCGTTTTTTTTTTTTTTTTTCCCCTTCAGGAAAATAAGCACCTAAACAAAGTTTTGGGAAGGAACTTCTTCCTGTGGCAGGAGCTTTCAGATCTGAGCAATGTCATCTTATAATGGAAAGAGGTTTGCTGTTTTCCAGTGAAGAAGAGTTCCACTCCATCAGATGGACTCGGGAATCTGAATAATGCTCTCTAGATGTATCAAAATAACTAGGTTTATTCTACTCCATTATTATTCCCTGTAATCTGAATTTTTCTCAGATTAACACACTGCCTCAATTTGTACTGAGTGCTCTGTGCAGCCACCACAGATCAAAGATTCCAGATCGCCTGAGTTCCTTAGAGGCATCTGCACTGTTTATTGGAACACTGTGTCACACACACACACACACACACACACACACACACACACACACACACAAACACACATAGTATTTTGTGTGTGCATATGTGTATGTGTGTTTGTGTCAGGTTGTGCACTAAGTGCTTTATACATAGGGGTAGAGTCTACATGTTATCCCCATTTTACAGGTAAGAAAACAGGTTCAGAAAGGTTAGGAATCTTATTCTAGAACAAGTGCCACTGTCCAGACTGGATTTCAGGTCTGCTTGCTTCTCATTTCAGGATCTTTCTTAAAGCTGCTAGACTAATGAGAGCCCCTGGAGGTGCATAATGCATGCTATTTACCTGTGATTCACCTTGGGTCATTTAGAAGTTGTTAATAGAATTGTGAAATTTTAAAGTGCTAGCATGAATGAAAAACAAACATAAATTCATAGCCCTGAAAGAATATAAGATATGAAAGCACAGTTGCTTTTTTTTTTTTTACTATATTATCAAATCTGACAATTTCAGAATCTTATTTTTTTATTTAAATTTTGGGAAGACCCAGGTCTTCACATATTTTAAGGAAGCACTCTCCACTGAGCCACATTCCAAGCTAGATCTTGTCTTTTTGAAACATAGTTGTTTAAGTTATGATTTGCTTTTGTCTGTAGCAGATTCATAGTTTTGAAACTAAACTGTAATTTCAATTTTCACTTAAGCAAATATCTTTGGCACATATTTTTACTAGCTTTGATGGCCTTTGCTTTTTTTAACAAAGATAAGGCCTGTTATCACAATGAATTTCAGCAAATATTTAAACTATGCTCTTTGTTTTATTTTTGTTTTGTGACAAGATTTGATAGGCTTGGCTGGAACTCACTATGTAGCATAGTCTAGACTTGAACTTGAGGCAATCTTCCCACCTTAGCTTCCTGAGTGCTACCATTATAGTTGTGAGCCTGGCTAGCCTTTTTGGATTTTTCGGGGGTTTGGGGTGGGGATTAGGGGTTCAAGACAGGGTTTCTCTGTGTAGCTCTGGCTGTCCTGGAACTCATTCTGTAAACCAGTCTGGCCTTGAACTCAGATATCCTCTGCCTCCTGAGTGCTGGAATTAAAGACATGTGCCACCACCGCCTGGCTTATGAAACAAGAAACAATATTGGGCCTGTCAGATGGCTGAGCAGGTAAAGAAAGGCACTTGCCACCAAGTCTGGTTACCTGAGTTTCATCCTTGGAACCTAAATAGTGGAAGGAGACAACTGACTTTCAAAAGTTGTCCTCTGATCTTCGATACACATGCCATGGCATGCACATGCCCACACATGCATAAATAGATAACAACAAATTATTAAGTAAATGCGTATTAGGAAAATTACACTTTACATGAAAGATCTTATTTGTAACAAAATTGTTAAATTACTGATTAGAACACATTTGTTGATTCATTAATTTACTGACATAGCAGGAATGGTGGCTCACTCCATTAAAGGCTGTGGCAGGAGGATTGCCTTGAGTTTTAGGCCAGCCTGAGCTACAGTATAGGATCTTATTTCAAAAAAATTAGAAAATAAATAATAAAAAATAATCTAGTGACATCTTAACATTTTTTTTGGTGGTACTGGGGAGTGAACCAGAGCCTCACACATACTAGACAAATGTTCTTTCACTTAGCTATACTCTTCAGTCCATATTTTAACATTTTGAACCTGGGCATCTTTGTAAACCATATATATGCATAAGGTAAGACTCAGCATGCCATTGACCCTCTTAAATATTATATTAATATGAATTAACTTTAAAATTATTGTCTTAATGAGGATAGAAGAACGGATTTGTTCAGCTTTGTATTTGGTTTTGGTTTTTTGTTTGTTTGCTTTTTGCTTTTTCAAGACAGGGGTCCTCTGTGTAGCCCTGGCTACCCTGGAACCCACTCTATAGATCAAGTTGGCCTAAACCACCTGCCTCTGTTTCCTGAGTGCTGGGATTAAATTAAAGGTGTGCAGTACCACCATCCGGCTGTATTTAGGGTTTTATGATTGATTTGATTGGCTGTTTATTAAGGAAGCACACTTTAAAGATATATTCTGCTTTTAAGTAAACCCATCATGCTTATTCCAGACTCCATAGTGTGCTTTGTTTACCTTATTGGTTAAGCATGATTCACTGTTTTACCCCAACATTGTATTGATACGAAATTAAAAAAAAAAATTCTGGGTGCTAGCGTATCCAAGGGTATGTACTCTACCACTTGGCTTTAGGCTCCCTAAGGTTTTTAAAGTGCAAAGCTAATTCTTTGTAAGGAGAGAAGGCTATAATGTGTATGTTGTGTGTATAGAACTTATAATAGATTAGTACTTTTTATCACAGAGTATATATTTGGACTTAAATCTTTATTTTATAAAAGTTTAAGACTATTTACTGCTTTGGGTTGGCAACATGGTTCAGTGAGTGACAGTGTTGTTGCCAGGCCTGATGACCCAAGTTCAACTCCTGGGACCTACATGGTGGAGGGAGAGTGTTGTTCTTTGATCTTTATCCGTACACATGGCAAACACATACCAACATATATGTAATGGAATATTTACTACTTTGATGATTTTGGTAGCTTAAAATATACCTTTAGTAGTGAAAATTCAAGAGTCAGTGACAAATCAGAAAAACTTTCTAGCACTTTGATATTTTAAGACAGGATATCACTCTAGCCCAGAATGGCTTAATTTGTGGCAGTCCTCCTGGCTCAGCTTTCCAAATGATGGGATTACAGGCCTGTGTTATGTTCACCTAGAGTTCATGGCTTAAGACTACAATTTGAGCCAGACATGGTGGCACAAACCTTTAATCTTAGCACTCAGGAGGCAGAAGCAGGCAGATCTCTGTGAATTCCAGGCCAGCTTGGTCTACATAGTTTCAGGATAGCCATAGCTTCATAGACCCTGTCTCAACAAATAAAACCCACAAACCAATCCCCCTGCCCCACTACATTTTGGTGTCAGGGGAACTAGCTCAATTGGTAAAGTACTTGCTGTGCAAGCATGAGGATCCAAGTTTGCTCCCCAGAACCCATGTAGGAAAAAAAATAAGCCTGCCATGATGGTGCACAGAGGAGGCAGAATCCTGGGGCCTTACTGATTAGCCAGCCCAACCTAATTTGCCAAATTCAGGCCATTGAGAAATCCTGTCTCCAAAACAAGTGGACAACGCCGGAAGAATGATACCCGAGGTTGACCTTTGGCCTACACATGTACATAAGCACACATACATATATACCCAAAAATCAAAGCTACCTTTAAAATGAGGCTAAGACATCCTGAAGTCACCTAGAAACTGGTAGAATTTGAGGATGAGAGTGTCTAAAGTATACCTTAGAATACAGTAGCTGTCAGTGCTCTCCACCAAACAGTAATCCTTGACAGTTTCTTCATCAGTGTGGTTGATCCATACAGCGCAGTAGACTGTCAACACAGTTAATGTTCTTGGTCTCATGCTTGAGATGTGATAGTCTGATTAATTGAAGTACAGCTCATATGACAAAGTATAGATGATGCTATGGGTCTCTGGAATACCTTCATGTATGCTTTGGGACATGCTGACAAATCTGGCACTTCCCTGAAGTAAAACTTGTGTCCAGTGATCAAACTATTACTTGTAATTGCACCATTTAGTCAAAACCTCTTGAAAAGTTTATATCTAATAATTTCAATTAGAGCTAGAATAAGTGGAAATTTCCCTATAACCACCACAATTTTAGAACTACATGAGAAACAGTGGTGTATTTGACAGTAATACTTGGTGTGTATACATATATGTGTATGTTTGTATTAAATATATATGTATATGTGAGGCGCCTGTGTACACACACAGAGGCTAGAGCAGGACTTTGGAAGGCTTCCCCTATCACTTCCCACCTTAGTTTTTGAGACAGTCACTAAACCTAAAGGTTGCCATTTGGGCTAGGCTGGTTGGTCAGTGAACTTCTGGAATCTGCTTTTCTTTCACCCTTCAATGCTGGCCGTACTGAGGTTTCATATGGGTGCTGGGGATTTGAATTCAGGTCCTCTTGCTTTCATAGCAAGTGCTCTTACCCATGGAGCCATTTCCTTAGCCCTGTAAGAAAATATTTTTAAAGAAAGAAAATAGGACATTTGACCAGAACTTCTGATAAGCTTGAGTTGTGCTTGAAAAAGTTTAAAATGCTCTTCATTAAAAAGTATTTATGCAGCTAGAACTTGAAATTACTTAAATGAACAGTTAGCTAATTCGGCCCTTGGAGTAAAAACAAAAATGAGTGGATTTTCTTTTGGGAACTAGGCCAATGTGTTAAGTGTGCCTTCTCAGTTAACATCTGTCTCCTCTTTGCTAATCCTTCCTCCCAGACCCCATATACTTAGATGCTTGGAATTAACACATGCTTTTTTTTTAAATGACCCACAGTGTTTTTTAGGCTTTGAAATCTGCTGTGTATACAGAGTGTCTTTTTTTCTACCCCTGACTTGTATTCAGTTCAGGTTCACAGTTTCTTCTAGAGTGTCTAAGCCTAGATGTTGACTGCTGTTACAAGCTTGGGAAAGACAGTATGTTATGTTAGGGTATAGTAAGTAGACAAGAACCGATTGAAAACAGGAACTTGAAACTTCAATCTTGGGCTAGGCATGATGATACATACCTTTAATCCTAGCACTCAGTAGGCAGAGGCAGGCAGATCTCTGGGAGTGCTAGGCCAGCCAGGGTAACATAGACTCTTGTTTTAAAAGAAATAAACATCTCAGTAACATCAATAAGGAAGATGAAACAAAATCAGGAGAATGTGGATCTCTTTGCTGATGTGTAAGAGAAGCAACCCTTTTTAATAGGTTTGGAGAGATGATAGAGAAACCAAACTGAAAAACAAAATGAAAAGGATTAAAGGGGGCTGAAGGTGTAGAGAGCTTGCTGTAGCCTGGAGGTGGCCCTGGGTTCATCTCCATTGCAGCAAAAGAAAAAAAAGTTCAAATGTCAAAATGACCAGTGGAGAAAAGGTTAAGAACAAGAAGGAACAGGGGAATGTTTAGATTTTAGGCCTGGTAGTGTTAATTTTTAAATTTATTATCTTAAAAATAGAACACATTTTTATAAGTAAGCACTACTTTGTGACTCATCGAGAAGTTAGTATTAGTATTAAACCATTTATTTGGCTTGCTTCCTTTACCATATTTAAAAATAAAACATTTATATAGTAGAGAGTATTTCTGTAAATGGGAAAAGATCCCTCATAAGTTGTGAATTCTAGAACTTTAATAACCTGGCAGTTATTAAAATATTTAGAACTATTTTAAAATTTATATTATATTCTACCTTTATACTTTTTCTGGCAGTGCTCTGTCATACCAAAGCTGTAAAGAAATTAAACTTTATAAACACATTTAGTTTGATTTTTATAATTAATCTAGATGTGGTCTAAAGCATGCTGGAACATGTGTGCCCAGTAAATATTAACCCTGTACCATTTTATGTAAGAGATTGGAGCATCAGCATAAAGTCCTGGAACCAATCTCTGATACAAAAGCTGAATAATCACAGTATTACTGCTGAAAGGATTTGCACCTATTCTGAATTCATTTTTCATAACCAAACTTTATTTTAGGACAAATGGATTAATAAAAGGCATTTTGCATCTATCCTTTTATTTCACACAAATCAGTATACACTTTAGATCTAATCATGAATATTTTCTGTTTTTGAGGGTGAAGCTCAGGGCCTTTTGCATGCCAGACTGGGACTTTACGGCTGAACCATACCCTTACCCCCTGAGCATGGTTTTATAAAGACTTTGACGTGGTAGTTTTCCAATACAACATATAAAGGCTGCCCCACAAACTTTTATCAAATGAGCTAGGTATAGTGCCACTTCCTAGCACTTGGGAAGCTGAGGTAGGAGAATTTCTCACAAGTTCAAGACCAGCCTAAGTTACCTACTGAGTTCCAGGCCAGCCAAGATTACATATATGATCCTGTCTCATAAAACCCCAAATTAAATAGAGTGTTCATTTAAAAAAGATAGAATTTATTTTAGCATAATCGCTACGGTAGTACTTTGTTTCTAGATATTCTTTAGAGAAAATTGGGTCACAGTAGAGAAGTGAGGATGAAACTTAACAACCAAGATACAAGCTTGCACATGATGCTTTTTGCACCCATTCTGAGATTTGGGTTAGCATTTTTGGGTGTAGAAGTGTCAGTTCATGCTGCTAATGTTTCCTATAAGGAAGAAGATTTCTAAAGGAGTGAGCGTGGTTCAGAGTCTCACACTGAAGAAAATATTAATACACTTCATTTTCTTTGGTGGAAATATATTAGACATTAAAAATTATTTCATGGCTGAGGGTATAACTTAGAACTTGCCTAGCACATTTGTGGCCTTGAGTTTGATCACCAAGACTATTCAAAAAGTAAAACAACTGATAGTATCTTAAATTTGTTGCTTAAAAACCTATTTTTTAGACTGTAGCCAATTTTAATAGATACTTGAAATTGTAGATTTTGAGTTTAATCTAGTAATTTGTAGGGAAATGCCTGTTATAGTACAAGTTCATTTCACTTCTCAAAATTACAGGTAGTATAAAAAAGTTACCTTTAAAATTTGCTAATTTAATAAATGGATCATATAATATTTTGAGAAGAAACAGAATTTTTATGCTGTTCTAATGGCTAGCTGTTTTAACATCTTTAAAGAACCACAATCATAATTAATCCTTCATCACATTTCTTCCTTTTCTAACTGTATGCATATATGTATACATATAATCACATTAAATTGAAGTTTTTAGGAGGAAATGGCCCACTAAAAATTCAGACCACTGTTTTAAGAAGTGATATGTATGTCCTAGAATTTTATTTTAAAACAAAATGCCATTTTTATAATTCTTAATGTATGGAAACAGGAAAAGTGATAATCTTTTCAAGTGTTAAAACAAGGCAGCCTTATATGTTTATGAAAGGAGAAGGAAGGTAATTCAAAACATGAAAGATGTGTCATTCTTCCTACATTTGTTTTTTGAGAGCACCTGATACACAGGTGGCGAAGCTGTTCCATGAAGAATGAATGATGGGGAAAATGCCTTTTTTATGAAGAGATGAGTCAGTAACGTTTGTTTTGGGATAGTTCTTGTCATGAATACACTTTCAGGGATTTCCTTCATATGGTTTCAGTCCTATGCTTTTTGTTTTAAAGTAGAGTGCACGTATGTGTTTAAAATTATTTAGGCCAAGGTTTAGTAGAGATATTAGTTCTACCTCTACAGTGAAAGAAGAAATTGGTTGTGCTTGTTGGTACTGAGTAGTTTTAGAAAAAACACAGCAGTAAGTAGCTTTGGAAAAGAGCAAAGCAGATCTAGAACTTGCCTTGGCTGAAAGAAAGAGGCTAAATTTCTTTGGTTGGAAGATCTTTGAATTAGCAATTTCAAAAGGCACAAATTCCATTATTGGGGGCTTAGAGGTAGAACAGTTTGATTGGACTTGGATGTCAAATTGAAGTGAATCCTGTAAGCTCTTTGGAACCCAGGTTTCAAAGGAGCACAATAGAATGAATGGGAAGAGGACAGAGAAACTAGAAGAGTGGGTATAAAATGCATGATTCAAAAATGATTCCCAAAGCCGTAATAAGCTAGACCAGTTTGATGAGATCTTACCAGCCAGAATTGGAATGTGGAAGGGGATAAGAGTCTTCTGAGACACAGGAATCCCTATCAACGGTTCCTTCTGGTAGTTGCAACTTAACTGCCTCCAATGGCAGAGGGCTTATTGACTCCAGAAGTCCAGTTGTACTGCTTTGGGGGAAATGGGTCCTATTTTTTTAAACTGATTATTACAAAAGAAGACTATGAACCTTGTTAAAAAAATGCATATTCTGACCCCAATTCCAACCCATATAGAATCAAAATGGGGAAGACTCCAGGAGCTTATTGGTAGTTGTATATTGAATGCATATGCAGACCCCCAATATATGATTCCAACTGATTTTTGTTTTTTGAGAATCTATGTACTGTTCTTTGGTTTTCCTTATTTAACATTTTGAACATCTGTCAGTGCATATTGGATTAATTTCATACGTCATATACAGCCATTAAATGGTATATATCATAGTTGATTCAACTAATTTTTTTGTTTGTTTTCTTTGAGATAGGGTCTCCAGCTGGCCTGGAACTTGTTATATATATCTGAAACTGCAGAGATCACCTCGCTCTGCCTTCCAAGTGCTGGGATTAAAGGCACACACCACCTCAGGCTTTTCTTCTTTCTTGTTTGTTAGTACATTGAGTAGTTATTGGGAGGCAGATTTGCTTTTTCTTCTGCTTTTTACTTTAACCTTTGAACTGCTGTTTGTTTGATATCTAGTACTTTGTAAAGTTGCCAGCATATTTTACTGCATTCTTACAGTTTCATTCCACTCTTTATAATACTTGCTTTATGGGCTTGTTTTTTAACATCTGAATCCAGATAACTCTCTGTGTGCCACATCAGCTATTTTACTTTCTTTTTCCTCTCATCAGTGTGTTTTGCAATTAAGGAGTTAGCATTACACTTTGGAGAGCCTCCAAGCCTTCCCAAGCTTCCTTGCAATATTTCTGATTTTCTTTTGAAAAACTTGAAGGCTGCCTGTCTAGTATGTGAAACTATCTCCTTTCTCAGTGTCTAGACAAGTCTGCATTCTGTAAATTAGTATTCTATTAGGACATAATTAATGTTTCTTTTCTACCAGAGAGTTAGGCCCAAAGGATGTTCCTCTCATTTCTTCCCAACTTTTAATATAATAGCCAATGATTTTTGTATACAGGCACATGACAGACACTGAACTAAATACTTTGCACATGGGCTATCTCAGTTATCTCCTGCCACAGAGTTAAGAAGCCTGGGTACTGTTGTTTACCCCAATAATAACAGATGAGGAAACAGGATTAAAGGTCTAAGGTTTTACAGCTAAGATATTCCCAAATCAGAAACTTTCTAAATTGAATTCTTAATATCTATATTGGGTTCCTTGGTAAGGTGTTTACTCTGCTGGACAAAATTCTGTTATTTGGAAATTTGTGCAGCACCCAGGCCACTAGTTGTACACAGTGGACACTTAAATATGTAATTTGAGGTTTTTGTTCTTGTTAATTTAGTTTTCTGTTTTTCCTCTCCCTCTCTCTCTTCTTTCCTTTTCTTTTTCTTAATTAGTTTCCTTCTTTCCTCCCTTCCTTCCTTCCCTCCCTCCTTTCCTTCCTTCCCTCCCTCCCTCCCTCCCTTTCTCCCTCCCTCCCTCTCTCCCTCCTTCCCTCCTTCCAGATAGGGTTTCATGTAGCTCAGGCTGGCATCCATCTTCCTATGTAGCTGGAAATGATCTTATAAACTCCTGATCTTTCTGATTGGTAGGATTATGACTTGTTGACTTATAGAGTATGGACTTTTATTTCTAACAAATCAGTAAGAAAATCATAAATGAATAAAGCACACTATTAGGGAATTCATAGAAAAAGTAAATAGGAGAGAAAAATAGAAAAATACTCATTTTTACTAATGAAAATTTAAACTACTATGTCTGCACTTCCCCAAGACAAGATTTTACTAGGTAATCCAGGCTGGCTTCCACTCAGCATCCTGTGGACTAGATTTCAGGCATGTGCCACCATGTCTGGCTTGAAGGAGAGTTTTGATGTTTTTAAATTCATTTTTTCAGGGTGCTAGGAATCAAACCTAGGGCTTATGCATGCTAGGCAAGTGCTCTACCATTGAGCTATATATCCCAACCCTTTGAGACCCATTTTTAAAATGGAAATAGCTCTTTTTTAAATTTGTAAACATAATACATGATAAACAATCAAAAACATGTGAAATTCCAGAGAGTATCACTACTAACATAAGTAAGCATACATAAAAATGTATTTGATTGATAAAGTGCCAGGGTATTGTTGTTCTTCAGAAAGTGACTAGAACATACTGTGAGGGTTGGGGATATAGCTCACATGGGAGGATGCTTGCCTTGCATTCAAGACCCGAGTTCAGTCCTCAGTACCAATAAAACAACTGACTGGATTATTAATAAATAATCAATGATGTTTTCCTTAGTAGCTGAATCACTATCCCATTGTTTTTCATAAGAGATTAAGCTTGGGTTTTTTTCCTTCTTTGGTTCTTCAGTGGTGTTTTTTAAATATGTAAAGTAAAAATAGTAAAGGATTGGATGGGGTCTTTTTCATAGCTTTCTTTATTGCAATCATTTGTTTACTGTTTTTATTTGCTGAATTCTTCTACACTTGTTTTGCTAGGAAGAATTGAGTTGAATGTATAATCAGTGTCATCCCAGTAACTGATTTTTTTTATTTTGAGACAGAATTTCATGTAGCCCAGACTGGCTTCAAATTTGCTATGTAGTCAAAGATGGCCTTGCAGTTCTGATCCCCCTGCCTCTGCCTCCCAAATGATGAGACTACAAGCATGCACCAACACACCAGTCATGAGTGATAGTTATAGTTTCTTTTCTTTGAGAAGAATTATTAGGTTCAATCCCTTGCTAGGTTTTTTGTTTTTTTTTTAATGAACATATCACTTAAAGATTTTTCTAAAGCAGAATTTAGAATCTGTATTCCCAACACACTGGAAATTATATGAACTTTAGAGTAAAATTGTCTTCAGATCCTAGGTCTACTAGTTTTAGTTATGTAAATAAGTTGAGCAAGTCACTTAATATCCTAAGCCTCAATTTTCTTAGCAGGAAATCAGGGATTGTTACTGTTCTCTCACAGGAGGAATAATTTAACAAGATGTGAAGTACCCAATACAGTAACTGTTTTTCATCTTCTGGAGTTAGACAAAATGTTCTGCCTTTGCTAGTCTAGTGAAGTCCATGGAGGGAACCTCCATATCAAAGAAATGGTCTTAAATGCAGAAATGAAATGCCTTGAATTACAAAGGAAATCAGTTATATTGAATACATTAAAGAAAACATTTACCTTGATTACTTATTATAACGGGTATTGTTTTGGACTTATCTGGGAAAATTAATGACAGGATGGATTAATGAAAGAAACCTAAGAAGAGAGGAGAAAAAGGTCATATGCCTGCTTTTGACTCTTGAGCCATCATTTCAAATTTCTAACAGGCTCCTAGACATTTCATCCTTCAGCCACCTTGCCAATTTGCCTGTCAGGGAATTGAATTCCTCCCCCAAGCTAACTGCTTTTCTCATAACAACAATCTACGACTCTTGTGTAATGTCTCAAGTTTAAATCCACAAATCACATTAAATTCTCACTTTTGTATCCTGTTCAGTGTCAAATTAGTCATGGGCTTCTGTAGAATTGTTTCCTGTGCTGAAAAAGGCACCCAGGGCCTTGCCACGTGATAGGCGTGTATTCTACTACTTAGCTACATCTCTAACCCTCATCTCAGACATTTTCTCTGTCTTCCACACTTTGATTTCTCATGTCCAGATTTAAAGGGATCTTACTGCATCCTTATCATTAAGAAACAAGATTTTTTTTTCCTGCTGCTTTCTAGCATCCTCTTTTACAAAATATTTCTTGGGTATTTTGGGTTGGTTTAACATGTTCTTACACATATATCTAAAGTGCTGCTACACAGAGATGTGCTGTACTACTTTATACTTAACTGTCAACTGATTCTATTAGCAAATTTCTGTATGTTTTCATTTTTCTAGATATAAGTTATTTGAGAAAATAAATCACTTCTTACACTTACCTTTCTATCTCCCCATAGTGCTTAGTACACCACTTAAAAGTGCTTTTTCCTCACATCTTGATAGTAGTCATGTTAAGGTAATTCTAGGTCCAAAAACCAGAAAGGAAAAGTTGACCTATTATCTGCTGAATTATTACTACAGGAGTTGTTATTATCAGATGAAATCTTATGTCAAAAAGATACTGGGAATTGTGTATGTATGTAAAATTTTCACTAACTCACTACTATAATTCTCCAAATGGTTCACTTGAGGTTTTATGGTATATATTATCATTGGTTAAAAAAACTGCAGATGTGGTCTTTTTCTACTGTGAAGCTCTAATTTTGACCTGATCCCCACTTGTAGCCTAGGACCTAACATATAATAAGTGTCTGATAGACTTTTTCACAAATCTTGTTCTGTTTAAAAATTAACCTGTACCTTAAAAAGAGAATATTTACTTTTAAAGTCTTGGGAACATAATACATGATTATACATGCAATTATTATATATACATGTATAATGAAAAAGCTTTGTAGAAAACAAAGTTTATAATTTTGCCAGGAAAAGCAGTTTTAGCCAAGGAGTCTTAAAATAAGATGATCATCTTAGTGGGCATTCATAGTTTATTTTCCATTTATGCTTTATCTTCTGGTTAAATTCTTTTACTTGTATTTCTAGGTTAAAACATCAGAATTTTATAGATACTCTCGACAGCTGCGTTATGAAGTTGACCAAGCATTGAATTACTTCCAGAATGTTCACCAGCAGCCCTTGTTGGACATGAAATCAAGCCGCATTCGTTCTGCCAAACCCCAAACTACAGTATTCCGAGGAATGATTGGGCATAGCATGGTTAATAGTAAAATACTTCTGTTAAAGAAACCAAGAGTCTGGTGGGAACTGGAGGGCCCTCAAGTACCTCTAAGGCCAGACTGCCTTGCTATTGTCAATAATTTTGTATTCCTGTTAGGTGGAGAAGAACTGGGCCCAGATGGTGAATTCCATGCATCTTCAAAAGTGTTCAGGTATGATCCAAGACAAAATTCTTGGCTGCGCATGGCAGATATGTCTGTACCCCGTTCAGAATTTGCTGTTGGTGTTATTGGGAAGTTCATTTATGCTGTAGCAGGCAGAACAAGAGATGAGACTTTCTACTCAACAGAAAGATATGATATCACTAATGATAAATGGGAGTTTGTAGATCCTTATCCAGTTAACAAATACGGACATGAGGGTACAGTACTCAATAACAAGTTGTTTATCACTGGAGGAATCACCTCATCTTCCACATCTAAACAAGTGTGTGTGTTTGACCCTAGTAAAGAAGGGACCATAGAACAGCGGACCAGGAGAACGCAAGTAGTCACCAACTGCTGGGAGAATAAGAGCAAGATGAATTACGCCAGATGCTTTCACAAGATGATCTCTTATAATGGCAAGCTTTATGTCTTTGGTGGAGTCTGTGTGATCTTGAGGGCCTCTTTTGAATCTCAGGGCTGCCCTTCCACAGAAGTATACAATCCAGACACAGATCAGTGGACCATCTTAGCATCCATGCCAATTGGTAGAAGTGGCCATGGTGTGACTGTACTGGACAAACAGATAATGGTCCTCGGAGGTCTTTGTTATAATGGTCATTACAGTGATTCCATTCTCACCTTTGACCCAGATGAAAACAAGTGGAAGGAAGATGAGTACCCTCGGATGCCCTGCAAGCTGGATGGTTTACAAGTATGCAACCTACATTTTCCAGACTATGTACTGGATGAGGTTAGGCGTTGCAACTGATGACATCTTTCTCCCTAAAAAGAAAAAGGCAAATAAATATTTGTGATAAAGTAGTTTAAAAGCATTAAAGAAAAACCTCACCAGTTTTACTATCAAAGCCATTGGTCTAATATTGTAAGTTTTCATTCTGTGCTAGCATCTTTCTTTTCCTTTCAGTGGCCTCAAACTCATGCAATAAGTTCATTTGAAGCGCTAGCTCTTGAAACTACTTCCAAAGGCAGTTTATATACTGCTCTACTTACCTGGGAAGTTGATTTTCTGCTTTAAACGTATCTTTCAGATGTTAGTGTAGGATTTGTGCATCTTCTAAGAGAAGACCCAGTGTCACTGGATGTGATTTCAGTCCCTTTCTGAACTCTTTTTGGACGTTATTTTAGTCCATTATATGTTTTTGGTTTATTATTTAAAAGTTTAAAACTCTTGACCTTTTTGCATGGCTTTTTGCTTAAAATGCAAAAATTTAAATTTTCTACAAAAATTTTTTATATCAGAACACTATTTCTAAGCTGCCTTCTCTTATCTGCATTGTGTTAGTGAAAGCATATCCATACTCACATACATACAACCTATAAATATATAAGGCACATCCCTTTTATGCGTGGTTAGGATTCTATATTTTTAAGCTAGTGCACTTGCACATGCGGTTCGCCATACTTGTTGAAATGTAGATGTAACGTCTTTAATGTATTAATGTTTTTAGAGAGTTAAAATAACTGGAGTCCTCATTTGGTATCAAAGTAGTCTATCTTTAGCCCATACTGGTTCAGCCAAATTTGAACTCATATTTCTGAAACATGTATGGATTTACAAAAATTAATGTTTTACATTTTGTTTTCAAGACTAAGCATTAATATTCCACATCAATGTATGTCTTTTCTTGTTTGAAAATGTTCTTTTTTTTTCAGTCTGTTGAATGTTGGTTGCCCTGTTTTAGTGAGAATCTGAGTGGTTTATGTCAAGCTCTGACCCTGCAGCGTGCAAGCACTTTTAAAGAAAACTTAGGTAATACCAGACTCTTAAACAAAAGCCCCTTTAAAAGTAAGTGCAACTCCCATTGTTTCTACTCAGTAAGGCTGCTGCAGGTGTTGAATGTGGGGCAGCAACTCTTACACAATTTGAGCTCAGTTTTGACTTAGACGTAAGAAATGAGTGATAATGTTACTGGTTATGTCTCTTTGAGCAGTTTGTATAAAATATTCAGTGGCACTAGAGTGATATATCAACTCTCAGCATTTTCTTTTAGTTGCTGGGAACTATTAACATGAAGGATAGTCACCAGAAAGTTTGGAATGAGTTCTGAATAGCTGACTTAAAGGCATTTATAATAAATGGTTTAGGATTAGCTGCACATTTAAACTCTTTAAATGCGAAGGAAGAAAACGTAGTTGACAAAATTAAGAGTGATCTGTGAGTGGGTCATTCAAATTGATGCCATTTACTCATGAGCAGTCTGTTTCTGACTAAATCTTACACTGGCATAGCTTGCCAGATCTGTGGATTTTGGTGCAATATTGCAATGCCTTCTATATGGCTGCTGTTGTATAAATTTTTTCTAGTTACTTTCTTTTGTTTTATTTTTGCTGCTGGCACCATTGAACATAAAATGGAAGCGTGAAGTCGTGGAAATGTGAAGATTTTGGTTTCTTCTTCTCTCCCCTCCCCCCACACCACAGTTCATAGTGTGACTAAAGCCTGATTTTCAAAACTGTTAAACCGGAGTGTTTGAGTTTTAGAAAGTGCCAGGTACACAAGTAGCTTTTAAAAAGGAAAGCCTTTTTTTTTTTTCTTTCAGGAATCAAAATAATGGCTTCTTTTGTATATGATCCTTCCATTTTCATTAGATGGCCTTTAATTTACTTCTAATTTCTGAAAATAAAATTGATATTTGATTTTCACTTAGAATGTGGGTAAAAGGTTTTTTTTTATTTTAAAAATAAGTTTAATTATTTTGCTTTTAGAAACTATAAATTAGGCTAGCCATCTAATTTCTACTAATTTACTTAGAAAGCTTAGATAAGTTGCTTTAAAGAAAATAATGTCTTCATTATTTTCCTTGATGTCTTTTGCTGGAAGTGACCAAGAAAAGGACATCAGACAGGGTACCCATATCAAAGGCTTTACACTCCAGTGGCACTTCTCTTTAATTGCTTTGATACAACTTCATAGTCCTATGTAGGTTAATAATTGCGCAAACAATTGAATATTCTTGGTCTTTTATTTTGAAGATAGAAGGCCAAGGTCATCGATTGTTTCAGAAAATTCATGAAATCTTAACTTGAACTAATTCTGGGTTCAGCTTCACGTAAGTCATGTCTGACTATAATCTTAGCAGTAATCAGTTTTGAGCTTTAAGACTAGTTGCTATTGCTTGGGTTCTGAATGTATGAGAAAACTGTTTGTAGTTCTAATTTAGATTATAAATCAACAAATAACTTACATTCCTTTTTAAAATTATTGTTTAATAGCTGCAAGAAATTTATTTTTGTTATACTAAACTATGGAAAAATTTTCATAGAGTTTTCTTCAAGCTTTTCCATGCTTCATTTGGAACTACTTTTGTCTATGTGCATTGTATATGATCAAGACTGTCATTTTGAAAAAACTCAGTAAGTGGTTTGAAACTATATGTTAGGATTTTAAATGTGTCATCTTCCATTTTACATTTTAAATACTAGACTTCACAAACAATAGCTGATTTTCTTTAATAGCATTTAAATTGGTGCCACTTATTTTCCTACATGTTTTTTGACCTTTTAGGTTTTGATGTTAAAGAAAATCCTTGCACTACAGCCTTTTCATAAAATACAAGATTCTCACGTTGAAGGTTTTGTATTGGAAGAAATGCTACTGGTTTCTAAAAGGCAAAGCATAATAGAATGATAAGCTTTTCTTCATAGCTTTTTTTGTGTCCCCCTTCATTTGCTCTGCCTTGTGTGAGTGTTACTCTAATTGTGAAATACTTACTGAGCCCTTCACGTATCTTTTTTAAAGCAGCACCTTTGGACACCTCATTCTGGGAAGCTTGCTTGAGTCACAGTAAAGGACACATACACTCCTGTGGGAAGACGTGGTAAAATGGAGAGTTTTGTCTTAATTACATGAAACTAAGCTTTAAAATATTTTATAACAAATTATTTGAGCTGCATAATCGAAACATGTCAAACGTTTTGTGGGACTATTTTTATATATGTATATGTGGGTGTAGGTCATAACATTTCAGTTTATAATATAAATTGTTATTTCAGTTTATAAGCTATCTCTCAAAAGAGACTAGCTCTTTTGAGAATACATAATTTAAAGTTTTAGACTGAAGTAATACAACATAGACAATAAGTGTAAATTAGAAATAATTGAGGGCTATATGGCAGTGCAACTGCTAGTGCCAGTTTTCTTGTTTGCCTACCACAGGTTTTCAGTTTTTGTTTTTGTTTTTTTTTTGTATTCTGAACATTTTGAGAGATCATACATTTGTTTAATTACATTTAGAGTCGGTTTGGGAATACATATCTTCTAAAAAGATTTATCTTAAAAATTAAAGTCCTGAAAAATTAGTTTATTGAGATTTATTACTTCAAATACCCCATAGGCATAGACTGGAATAGATACTTCATGGAAATCCTGTCCTTTCACTATATCAGTATAACTCCCAATATTATGTGAGTAATGGTAAGAATGCCATCAGCTTTGTTCCCTCTTAAAATTCTTGGAATTTCCTTTGACTTCTTTGGGAACAACTGCATTAAAAATTCCTAATCAGTATATCAGTAAGGTTTGGGTGTTTACTTTCTGAAGGAATGTTCCTAAGAGGTGATCAGAAAGCTTCTTTTCTACCTAACTTGTATATGCCCTATACTCTAGGGTATACTTTGTCTATAGAAAAATATTTTGACCTTTAGGTACCTTTGGGGCCAGTAGTCAAATACTCCTAGGGCCGATATTAAAATCTTAGAATAATTTAAGGTTTGCCTTTTATACCTGTTTTGAAAGCCTTTACATTTTTTGTCAGGTAATTTTTCCCAAGCCGTGGATATAATCTATTCAAACATGTTTATGCTATCCATTCTGTTTTTAAATTGAAAAAAAAGTTAAAAGTGTTTATGAAGAAAAGTTTAAATAAAATATTTTTAATCTTTAAAACTATGTCTTTATCTGATTATTTAGTCTTTTATTTAGTCTTTCACATTCATGTCACTAATAACTTGGTAAACAGTGTACATTTTGTTACTCCTTCAATATGCATTTAGTCTTTCATATTCATGTTACTAATAACTTGGTAAACAGTATACATTTTGTTAATCCTTCAATATGCCAATAAAAGTGTGATTCCTACCAATGAATCTTCAGGAGAAGATTCTAATGAGAGCATTAGAGTGAAATGATTTATATTCTTCTATGCAATGGAAATGATATAACAAAGCCAAGTAATTAAAGATACACTAACAAGAGTTTTGCAATTTTACAGAATAGAAGTAATAAAACCGAGGAAAAGCATTTACGGCCCTTAACTTCAGTTGGTGAGCTTTGGTGATGTGTTTCTTTCATTGTTCTTAAATGTATTTAATAACTTAGAAAATAGGCAGAAGTCTTGGATTTGGACATGTACACATATGCACATATGCTTTCTTTCACATGAATTCCTAAGAAACCTCAGCAGGACTTCTAAGGACCTGAATCACTTGGATCACTTTCCAGCTTTTCTCTCCATCACTTCCTGCACTTTGTTCCTATACCCCTCCTACATTCTGTTGTCATCTTTTAGTGTGTTCATCTCCAGCCTTAAATTGTCTTTCCTTTTCCCTCACTGTCAATCCACTTATTTTATGAAGCCCAACTCAAATGCTTCTGTGATGGTTGAAGGAAATGTCACTCATTAACCTCAGGCATTTGAATTCTTGGTCCCTGGGGGAGGCTTAGGTGTGTGACCTTGTTAGTGGAAGTATGTCATTGTGGGGCAGGCTTTCAGATTTCAAAAGACTTCCCATTTTGAGTGATCTCTCTTTGTTTCCTGATTTTGACTAGAGATGTAAGGCCTCAGCTCTCAGCTTCTGCTCCACCTACACGCCTGCTGCCTGCTACTTCTGCTTTGCCATCATGGACTCTTAACTCCTTAGAACTGTAAGCTCAAAAACTCTTGTATAATTTTCTTTGATTATGATATTTTATCACAACAATAGAAAAGTAATACACCTCTCCCTTTAAAACTGTATCGTAGTCTAGTTGGGTATAAGCACCTTCTCTTACTGCCTTGAATGAAAAGACCTTCAGGGCTAGCCTGTTACTAGGTTCACCATGAACCCTGAGCACAGTGTTCATTGAAACTTGGCAAGTTCCGTGTAGGTTACAGGCAAGTGCTCTTGGGAGTCAGATGAGTGAGAGGTGACAGTCCCAGGGTTTTAGCTCTGCTTCCTTTATCTACACACTTCCTGTACAATCTTAGCCACACCCACAGCCTCCCTTCTAACTTTAATTATGTTGTCTAACAAATCTGCATTTCTTACCTCAGGGTTCCAGAGTTCTCCTTAACATTCCTCATGCATTTCATTGACATACCCAACTGAACAAGTTTGATTATCTCCTGTGTTAGTTGCTTTTTTATTGTTGTGATAAAAATACCATTGCCAAAGGCAACTTAAAGAAGAGAGGTTATTTGGCTTAGGGTTCCAGAAGAATAGAAGTCCATGATAGCAGAGTGCTATGGAGCACGCAGGCTCATGGTAGCAGGAGCAGGAAGCTGAGAATGTATATCTTAAAATGCAAGCATGAAGTAGAAGAGAGCAGGTTATAAGTAGGCAAGGCTTTTTACTCTTGAAACCTTACCCAGGAACAGAATTAGCTCCAGCAAGGCCCAAACTCCTCAAACAGCCCCATCAACTTGTAACCAGGTGTTCGAATGCCTTAGACTATGGGGGTACATTTATTTTTCAAAGTACCGCATCCCTACTTCTCACGCCTTCTCTCACATCACCACTGTTTTGCCTGGATTATGTGGCTAAGCCATTGCCTATGATAGTTCAGGGCAGAAATCTGGACTGTCCTTAACCAACATGTGAGTTTTCTTTCACCCATCTCTACAGTTTTTTTTTTTTTTTTGAGACAGGGTCTCACTATGTATACTAGGCTGGCCATGAACTCTGGGTGATCCTGCATCAGCCTTCCGAGTGCTGTGTGTGCCTTCACAGTGGTCTCTTGCCACTTTCAACTTTCAGCCATGTTTTCAAGCCATACTTGTCTAGTTCAAGCTCTCATGGTTCCTACTAGATTCCTGAAACTATCTTTACGATTAGCCTCCATAATCTCTTTTATACACTATTGCCAGAGAGAGTTCTCTAAAGCTAAATCTGATCCTGAGATTGAACACACTTCAATAATCACCCTTCATCTCAAGAATAAGATCCCAACTCACTAGTGTGCCATGTAAAACCTTTTATCTTTCCCTCCTGCCCTCCTTGTTGGGGATGGAACCTTGCACTTGCTAGACAGCAGCTCTACCACTGAGCTTCATCCCCAACTCCCTGTTCAGCATCTTACATCTTATACTATATAGCTACGTAAGCCACAAGGATTTCTAAATAGGCCATGGTTTCTCAAGCTTTGTTGCCTTTCTACCTACACCCCACACCCTATCCTCTCTTGGCTTACCCTTTATTGACCTCCATAAACCAATCTGGTTAACAAACATTTTCTTGTTTTTTTAAAACTTCTACCTTTTCTGGGCGGTAGTGACACATGTCTTTAAATCCAGCACTCAGGAGGCAGAAGCAGGCAGATGGATCTCTGTGAGTTCCTATAGGGTGAGTTTTCGAACAGCCAGAGTTACAACAGGGAAACCCTGCCTCAAAAAAAAAAAAAAAAAAAGTCTGCCCTTAAGTCTTAATCGTAGCAGCTTGTGGTTATCTACACCTCACCTTTTCTGATACCTGATAACTGCCTTCTCCATTACACCCTTAACTATACACAAGGATAGATACTGTCCTTTTTTGTCTTCCAATAATCTGACTTAATATCTGGCACATGGTGAGTCCTCAATAAAAATAGAACCCAGAAAATTGGAGGAGTACTGACAAAATGCTCCCTGTGAGGAGGGAGACTTGTATTAGAGAGCTTGTCTGCCAAGATTGACTTCCCTGAGGACTTCCCCTCCATTTATTTCAACTTCCACTGCTCTCATGTCTGGAAAGCTGATGTGTATACAGCTATGACAGTTGTCAACAAATACTTCCCTTGACATCTCAGTATTTCTGATTAGGCCAAAATAGCAAGCAGAATAGACCAAAAAGTGCTTGGCAGAATATCAGTCCCATAAAATGTGAGTTGAGAAAGTGTTCACTGGTCTCAATAATATTGGAAAACAGTGTATACCATTCCTTTTTTTTTTTTAGAGAAGTGTATTATCAGATTTAGTATTTTAATTATTAAAGGCTCTGAGGAGTTGACTCTTATTTTTGTTTATCTCTATGTAAACTATAAATATTTGATCACAGAATGCTCTTTAAAAGTCTTCCTATGGGGCTGGGGACATAGCTCAGTGGTTAAGAGCACTTGTTCTTGTATAGGACTTGGGTTCAATTCCCAGGACCCACATAGTGGCTCACAACCATCCATAACTCCATTTCCAGGCTGCACATGACACATATGCATGCAAGAAATATACTCGTATAAATCCTATTTTTTAAAAACTTAGCTACAGAATTACGAAGAAAATAAGTATAACCTTGAATTTAGTTACTCTGCTTTACAAAGTAGCACTACCCACTGTAGGCCCAGCTAGATTCCAGGCTGTGAACCAGTGTTCGCCCAAGATGACACTAGGTTGAGGGTTTTATTTCACAAGTGGAGGGCCCTACTCCCTCTAGGAGAATAATTTGTACAACTTGTATAACTTACAAGGAGCAAGACTTCCAGAATGGCCAAATAAAGAGCTCAGCAAATCCTCTCCCTAAAAAGCTACTACAATGGATTTGTCAAAAAGTTAAGTCTCCCTCTCTCTCATATATAAAATTTTATTACGAGCAATTTCCTAAGCCTTTAATTTTTTTGATAATATTTTTAATGATTTCTTGATGTTCTGTAATATAGCTATACTGTAATTTACCTGACCTTATATCCAGTAGTGAGATACACTCCACTTTAAAGTTTTGTTTCAAGGCTAGTGAGATGGCTTCCCTGGAAAATGCTTGCTGCCCCAAGTCTGACAAACTGAGTTTGTTCCCTGGGTCCCACATGACGGAAAGAGAGAACTAACTCTACATTGACCTTTACATGTGTATCATGATACTTTACCATGGCATGTGCACACACACACAGATGTCATAAATGTAATGGTTTTTAAAAAATTACGTATATATTTACAGCATCCAATCTTCTGAGTATTTCTCTCGAGTAATTTTCTGAAAATGGAATTTAAAGCATACTACTCTATTTACTTATGTTTGCAGTGCTAGAGATCAAACTCAGGGCCTTATGCATGCTAAGTTAGGGTTCTATCACTCAGCAATACCTTCGTGCCCCCAAATGAAGTACTCAAAGTCCTTCACAAATATTTCTGGGTTTGGCTCCAGAAAACTGTAGAGCATTATACCCATATTAGTATTGGATATGACTTGACTGCTATATCCTCACTGGTACTAAGTGCTATACTTCAAAAGAAATAATTGGATACCAAATAGATGAAAATTGTATTTTAATTCTAGTTCTATTTCTCCTGTTTTCCTCCCTCCCTTTTTCCCCTCCGCTCCTCTTTTGAGATAGGGTCTCATGGTGTAGACCTGGATGGCCTCGAATTCATAGAGCTCTGCCTGCCTCAGTCTCCTGGGTTCTGAGACTAAAGGCGTGAGCCAGCCACCATCCCAAGCCTCTTTTTCTTTTTCTGTCCCTTTTTTTCTGAGACAAGGCTTCACTAGTACAGGTTCACCTAGAGCATATAGTCCAAGATGGCCTAGAACTTGAGATCTTCCTTCAGCTCCCCAAATCTGGGATTATGAGTATATGCCACTGGGTCTGGCTTCATTATGGAAGTTTGCTGGGTTTTAATTTAGTTTTATTTTGATGGATGTTTTACATGCATGTATGTCTGCATGATGTGCATGCCAGGTGCCTATAAAGGTCAGACGGCTGTGAACTGCCATGTAGATGTTGAGAATTGAACCTGAATCCTCTGGAAGAGCAGTCAGTATTTTTAACTAATGAACGCTCCCGCTACCTCTCTCTCCAGTCCCTCACCCCCATTATGGAGTTTTAAAAGATTCTTTATGCTTCATCACACTTGAGTACACTATTTCAGGCAATGACTAAGGTATCTTCAATTACCAAGGCAATTTTTTAAAAGATTTATTTATTTTACATATATGAATGTTTGCCTAGATGTATGTATATGTACCATGTGTGTGTCTGATGCTCACCAAAGCCAGAAGAGGCCACTGGATCTTCTAAAACTGAAATTACAGATAATTGTGGGCTGCCATGCGGGTTCTGGGAGCTTGACCTGCGTCCTCTGCAAGAGCAGCAAGTGCTCTTAAGCACTGAGCCATCTCTCCAGCCCCTGTTGAGGCAATTTTTAACAATTATACAATTCCATTAATTGTGGAAAGCAAACTGCTTAGAGAAAACCAAAAAAGGGATGGGACATACACTGATGGACCAAAATGATTAAGAGTTAAATAGATGTGAAAGAGGGAAGCTGATAAAAGCCCTGATAAAGGGACAGCATACAGGTTCCAGAGGAAACCTACTCAAAAGTTAATATTCTACTCATCTGGATATCAAGATAACTCTTTTTTTTTAAAATGTATTTCCTTTGGTGTGACGGTGTCATCTCTCCAGCCCCAAGATAATTTTTTGTAGGGCTCTCTTGTATATTGAAAGCATATGATCAGTTTTTAAAATCTGTTTTTGATCTATTTTTATTTTATGTACACTGATGAGTATTTTTTTTGTTTTTTGTTTTTGTTTTTTTTTTTTCCTGCATGTATGTCTCTGTGTGTGTCAGATCCCCAGGAACTGGAGTTACAGTTACTTGTGAGTTGCCATGTGAGTGCCTGGAACTGAACCCAGACCCTCTGGAAGAGCAGCCAGTGCTCTTAACCACTGAGCCATCTCTTCATCCCGATATGTTCAGTTTTTTAATTTGTGTATATGTGGGAACATATATGTTTGAGGGTGGATGTGCAAATGCATGTGGAGGCCTGAGATTGATGCTAGCAGTCTTTCTCAAGTTCCATCTTACTCATGGAGGCAGAGTCTCTCAGTTGTATCCGGAGCTGGCCCATATGTCTTGTCTAGCTAGCTAGCTTGTCCTAGAATACCGTCACTGTCATCCAAGGCCTGTAATATAGGTGGGCAACTGCAACTACTACATATTTATATGGATTCTGTCTCCAGAATCCAAACTCGAATTTTCTCAATCTTCACATTTGCAGCAAGCACTTTATCCACAGAGCTGAGTCCTCAAACTTTCACTGAATTGAATACCTGCTATGTGGGTGTCAGCAGGAGTAAAGTCAGATTGGGGGAGAGAGCAACTGTGGTGATGCAGACCTGTGATCTCAGTTTCTTGACAAGCTGAGACAGCAGGATTGCATGTTCAAGGTCTGCCTGGGCAATTTAGTGAGATCCTGTCTCAAAAAGCAAAAAGAACTGGGGATGTAGCTCAGTGGTAAAGCACTCGCCTAAAATGAGCAAGGACTTTGGTTCATTTCCCAGTCAAACACCTGCCACTGCAACCCGAGTAAGTCCAGTTTGCTAATGAAAAGGAGTGTGAACAACTAAAAAAAAATCACTGAAAATAAAAAGTGCTAGAGAAAAAGGCAACCTGTTGTGGGAGCTCAGGAGTTTTAATTGCAATTAAGGAAGAAAAAGACCAGTTCACGGAAGAATTGACTTTGTACTTTGTCATGCAGGACTGACTTTTCACTTAGCTCATGCAGATTAAATAGGATTTTTCAACAGGGAGGATATGGAAAATAGAGCTGCCAAGGGAGGAAAGACAAAAATGCATAGGGAGATCACACAAGGCAGGATGCTCTGACCCAGGCATGCAGCCCGACCCTCCCACTTTAGCCTGCTTGGTGAACATTTCAATCTTCAACTCTGTTGTATTCATGTTATTTCTAGTAGAAATAACATGAGACAGGCCCTAGTAAAATTTGTTTGGAATGAAAAAATTGCCTGAACCATTTTAACTCGTTTACTCTGAGAATTTAAAAAAAAAAAAAAACAGATGACAATGGAAAATATCACAGAGTTGGTAAAAAAGAAATCAACACAATAAAACTGGCAATGTAAGGATATAGCCAAGATACATTGTAAATGTATAAAATTTCAAATAATAAATAAAAATTAAGCCAACAGTGGCAAAAACTATAGAATTGCATTTCTAATCTTAGTTTGGACACCCCTGAAAAGAGAATTAAAATATAATTGATATGAGAGACCATTCCGGGAAGCGAAGGTTGAAGGATGGAATAGAAGATGGAATAGGAAGTGCTGGAGACATGGCTCCACAGTCGGAGACAGCTTGTTTCACAATCATGAGGACTAGAATTTGGATCCAAGAACCCACATAACAATGCAAGCTTTCTGTGTACTCCTGGAACCTCAACTATGACAGAGGTGGGGGCAGGAGGATCTCTGGGGCTTACTGGTTTCCAGCCTAGCCAAGAAATGCAAGCCTTATATTTAGGGAGAAACCCTACCTTGAAGGAATAGGCAGAAGGTAATACAGTAATATGGGAGGATACCTGACACCCTCTTCTGACCTCTGCACCAATGCTCACAGCCACACACACCAGCATGTACATGCATACAAATAAGAATTAAAATTTTATTTATATTTTATCTCTGTGTAAGGGCATGTGTGCCATAGTGTGTGTGTGTGGAGGACAGAGGACAACTTTTGGGAGTCAGTTCTCTCTTTCCACCATGTTGGTTCTAGAGATTGAATTCAGGTCACCAGGCTTGGAGGGCAAATTCCTTAACTCATGGGCAGATCCACAATTTATTTTAAAATGACTATAGGATAGGAATGGAGTCTGCAAGTATATCATCAAGCATTATCTTATGGGGACAATTCAATTCAGTTGGGAACAGGAAGTCAGTGTGGAACATACCTCAGCATCATCCAATCAGAGAGACAAGGAAGCTGGGGTGTTTTCCCTCCAACTTCCATGTATAGGCTTAGGGTGGTTCCAAGGGACTTTAACTCCCAAACACTCCAGGCCCAGGCTGTGGGCTGAGACAGTTCTCAAATGGAAAGTTGCAAGTAAGGTCAGATGGACAGAGGTATAACAGCATCATTACTGTCTGACATTTTGTCAAGAATCACGTCTTGACAAAATTTAGGCTAACAAGATTTTTCAAATATGGGGAATTATAATAAAGACAGTAAACTAGCTCACTTGTAAGAAGTTTAAAAGTTTAAAAAAAATCCAGATGTGGTGGCACACATCTTTAATCCCAGCATTTGGGAGGCAGAGGCAGATTGATCTCTGTGAGTTGAAGGCCAGCCTGGTCTAAACAGCAAGTTCCAATATGGCCAGAGCTACATAGAGAGACCTTGTCTCAAAAAATTTTATAAGTTTTTGGGCAGGTTTTTGTTTTTTTGTTTTTTGTGCTGGCTAGTCCTATGTAAACTTGACACACAAACTAGAGTTATCAGAAAGAAAGGAACCTTAATTGAGGAAATACCTTCATAAGATCTGGCTGTAAGATATTTTCTTAATTGGTAATTTATGGGTGAGGGCCCAACCCATTCTGGCCTGGTAGTCCTGGATTTTATAAGAAAGCAGGCTGAGCAAGCCATGTGGAGCAAGCCAGTAAGCACCATTCCTCCATGGCCTCTGCATCAGCTCCTGTCTCTAGCACTGTTTGAGTTCCTGTCTTGACTTCCTTCTATGATGAACAGTGATGGAAGTGCAAGCCAAATAAACCCTTTCCTCCCCAACTTGCTTTGGTCATGGTGTTTCATCGCAGCAACAGAAATCCTAACGAAGACAGTTTTGGTTTTTCGGTCTTTTTGAGACAGGGTTCCTACATGTATCCCTAGCTGTCCTGGAACTCTGCCTAACTCTGCTGAGATAAAAGGTGCACCACCATGCCCAGCTCAGTTTGGTGAAGTTTTAAAACTCATCTTCCTGGTAACACTTAAAGGAACAGGAATTTTACAGTTTAAAATAATTTCAGTAAAAAAAAAAACTTAAAAGGAAACATTAAAAACTTATGTGGATTTAAATTTGTACAGAGAAATGTATTCTTTTTGTTTGTTTTTTGAGACAGGGTCTCACTATATAGATCTGGCTGGACTGGAAACTTGCTATGTAGAACAGACTAACTTCAAACTCATAGAAATCTGCCTGTGTGTGCATCCCAAGTGCTGAGATTAAAGGTGTGTGCCCCCATGTACTTCAAAACAATATATTCTTTATAAAATTCCATCCATACAGGAGCTTAATATGGTGGTACAGGCCTGTAATCCCAACACTTAAAAATCTGAGGCAGGAAGATTGCTACTGTGAGCCTAGCCTCGGCTACACAGCAAGACCTTGGGCCAAAAATAAATGCATCATATTGTTAAAATTGGGAACAAACTGGTTGTACTCACAAAAATGGAGTCAGGCTGGGTGTGGTGGCACATGTCCATTAATCCCAGCACTCTGGCAGCAGAGGCAGTCAGATCTCTGTGAGTTCAGGGTCAGCATGGTCTACATAGAGAGTTGTAGGCTAGCCTGGGCAACAGAGTGAGACCCTGTCTCAAAATAAAATCGAATCAGTGTCCTTAGGCTCAAATCAAGGCGGTGGTTGAAACGTTCTGTTCTTGGATTGCTAAAGGCCAAAAAATGAAGAGGGTTTGTGCCAGGGGGAATTGCATGGGTAAATGTGAGTGGAGAAGCATATGGATTGTTTGGGGAATGATGAATTCCTCACCAAAAGAACTATGGGAGCAGATGTCAAACAACAACAACAACAAAAAAACCATACTCATGAATATTCTGTGGAGCTACAGATGACTTTGTTCAAAGAGTATATGAGGAGAATTGGATTTTACAACCCCCAGTAAAACACTTCATAATTTTCACTAAAATATTCCATGACCTTAGAGGCAAAGATTAAAAACCCATCAAAATAGTGATATTGACAGAAAACAATGTGAAATTGTGAGCAGCCTTGAAATGAATCTGAAGACAAATGGAGTTAGTTAGAAAAAGAAATCCATACTTCATGTTATGGAGTACTTCATGAAAGAAAAGAGCGAAGGGGAGGTTTTGTAAGGTATGCCATTCTTGCTCCAACAACTGTGTTCTGTTTCAGACTCGGGCCTTCACTGGGCAGAAGACTAGACAGTACAGCCTGGCTCTAGGAGCCATACTATGAACTTGGTCTCTTGCTGCACCTATCCTGTTCCACGCGTCTCTTTTTTCGAAGAATTTTTTTTTGGTTACATTTAATTTATTTTATGTGTGAGTGGTTTCTCTGCATTTATGTGTGTGCTTGGTGCCTTCGGAGGTCAGAAAGGGGCAGCAGAAGCCCTGGAACTGGGTTTATGGATAGTTGTGAACCACCTGGAGTTCTCTGAAAGAGCAGCAAGTGCTCTTAACTGCTGAGCCATCTCTCCAGCCCAACCTACTATCTTTTCGATTGAAATAGAATATCTCAAAGATGAGCTAGGCAGGAAGTGAGAGCATGATGGTCTAGACTTCAGCATAAAGTGGACTCTTTCATAACCCACTGAGGTACAGAAGACTGTTTCACACACTATCACTGGCTTCTGGACTATAGAGAAGATGAAAAGCAGGAGTTACCACCGACGCCAAAGAATTCCGATTAAAGGAAAGTATGTTCATTAGCAGAAATAAATGTGGACTGAAAGTGGTGCCCATCAGGAACTGGGAACAACTTTGAAGTCTGGGAAAATATTCCCCCAAAGTATTGCTTTTAGAGCCAGAAGAAAAAGTCAAAATTACTTTGTAATCTTTAAAAGAGGATGGGCAGGGCATTGTGGTGAACACCTTTCATTCTAACACTTGAGAGGACGAGGAAGGCAGATCTCTGTGAGTTCAAGGCCAGCCTAGTCTACATAAACAAGTTCTAGGGCTACAGAGTGAAATACTGTTGTTGTTTTTTTTTAAGAAAAAGATTACTGAGGCTGAGGATGTAGCTCAGCTGGTAGAGCATTTGCCTAGCATCCATGAAACCTTGGGTTTAATCCCCAGCACCACAAAAACCATGCCTATAAGCCTAATGTAAGCCCAGAACAGAAACAAAAATCCCCTAAGCAAATTTAATTAATCCAATAACACAGGATGTATGCTTGTCCTGATTAAACCTGGTTTGGGCAGGAGGATCAGAAGTTCAAAGTCATACTCAGCTACATAGGTGTTTTAGTTTGGGTCTGGAATATTTTCTAAAGGTAAAGTTTACTCCACAGCATGGGGCCCTTGGGAGATGGTGGACCCTTTCACAGATGGGGCTTACTGAGAGAAAGTTAGGTTATTGAGGGACTTGTGGGATCCTGCTCTCTTCTTCTCATTCTCTTTTTAATTACTGACTGCAAGCTGTTTGCTGGCATGATGGACTATCTCCCCCTACCCCCTGCCTCAAAGCAACAAAACTATTTGGTCATAGACAGGAACCTCTGAAGCCATGAAGCAAAGCCAACTTCTCAGTGGATTATCTCAAGTGTTTGGGACAGGAATGAAAAGCAGAGTCAAAACAGTAGAAAATAGTATAACACATCTCCCCATTACCCATCATGCTACAAGTGATTTTTTTTCAGTAAAAACAGTACTCTCGCCAGGCCGTGGTGCATGACTTTAGTTCCAACATTCAGGAGGCAGAGGCAGGTGGATCTCTGTGAGTTTGAGGCCAGCCTGGTCTACAGAGTGAGTTCCAGGACAGCCAGAGTTAGAACAGAGAAACTCTGTCTCAAAAAACAACAAAAATAAAAGTACTCTCCTAAGAAAACAAGATCTCATTTATTAGTCCAATCTGAGTTTTCTCATCCGTTATGTGGAAATCTTGGAACCTACCTACCTTAGGGAATCATGGTGGGTTTAAGATGAGATCAGTCACGGGAGTGCTGCACAGTGACCAGTGTTAGTTATGAATACTTTCTCTTTATTGGGTACGATTGACTCCATACTGGAGAAGGAAAGTAGATCAGAGTTAGTCAGTAGGAACAAAGTGACTTGTATCTTAAATCCGGGAAGGTATTCAAGTCTGTGATTCTCATGTATAGAACAATCAGAAGCCACTCTGAGCTATAGCAAGTTTGGGAATTCTTATGAAAGTCAGGCAAGTCCTGGATGGTACCCAAAGAGAGGTAAGATGCCAGTGAAGGCTGAATTGTGCATACGACTTCTAGGTGCCTGGTAACTGATTGTTTTGATAACACCACTATTTTAGGGGGGCATTTCACATGAAAATCAGGGCGAGGGGGCGTCCATGATCTGGCCTGCTGAGGTGCTTGGAGATTTTACCACAAGATAACTGGCTGGGTAGATAAACAGGGATTACGACTAGAAAGTCAAGCGGAGCCTGTGTTCCGGAGCCAGCTTCGCACACTTTGATGCTCACATCGTGTGAGTCGCTGTAAACATGCTTCTTTGGATGCAGAGGGTCCAGGACTGGGCCCGAGAGTGGATCTGCCCTTGCAGTCGGCTCCCACAGAGAGGGTTGCTCCTGCTCTGAGTAGCACGTGGTTCTGGAATCCTGCAGAGTTCAGCTTCCCTCCCACCCCACCAAGCATAGAGTCCTGTCACTGGTGAGTCACACATTGCATTTACCTGCCAGCAGCTGCTGCTACAGAGACAATAGGCGCCAGGAAATGTCTGGAACCTTTTCCCCCATGCTGGCCTGGGTCAGCTTACCTTCCTCCACTATACCACAGAGACCCAGGAATGTTGGGCCCAGCACAAGGAAGGAGTCGATCGCCTAGGGCCAAGTCCCAAGTTAGAGCAGAGAATTATGAAAGAGGTGAGCGATACTGACATCACAGAGCGAAGCAAAGAAGAGAGCCCTGAGCTTCAGAAGATGGTATCTCCAGAATGAAAGGCTTTGACATCCCAGGGAGACCTGAACATCTACACGTAGCTATTTACGAAAAATAAAAATAAAAAATGGGCCAGTGAGATGGCTCAATGCTTGCCATCAAGCCTGCCCAACCTGAGTTTAATTCCCAGGACACACATGGCAGAAGTGACTCCTGCGGGTTGACCTTGGGCCTACATACATGTGCCACCTTTTAAATTGTATTTATGTATATGTATGTATGTATGGATGCACATACCATGGCACATGTGGAGGTCAGAGGACAACTCAGGGAAGTCGGGTCTCACCTTCCACTGTGTGGGATCCAGGGATAACAGTCAAGATGAGAGAGGCCAAACAGTTGCTCTAATGTTACAAGGCAAATGAGTCAGGGAGCTAGTGTGCAAACTAAGGCAGGTAGACTCAGAAGAACCAAGTTCTCTCTAGAAGGAAGCTTTCACATACTACATTGCAGCATAAGCTTCCAGAAGAAAGTGGAGTCACAGCTAGTGTTTGGGGAGAAAGATGTTGTCTGATGCTTATTGATAAGTGTGTCAAATTATCTTTCACAATTTCATAATAGCAAGCCTGCTTTAGACCCACATGTATGACAGGCCCTGATGGTAAGTGTTGGTATGTATACTCAGTCACCCACTCTTGACTTGTAATCAGACCTTTATCTGATAGTAAGGATATCTGTGTGTGTGTGTGTGTGTATAAGAGAGAGAGAGAGAGACAGACAGACAGACAGAAACCAGTTCATGCGCCAGGTTTTGAGTGGAGGTCAAAAGACAACTCCTTCCAACTCCACCTTCTACGCCTTGAGCTCTCTCTCTCTCTCTCTCTGTCTCTCTCTGTCTGTCTCTCTCTCTGTCTCTGTCTATCTCTCTCCCTCCCTCTCTCTCTCTCTCTCTCTCTCTCTCTCTCTCTCTCTCTTTAATTTTCAAAGATTTTCTGATCAATTTAATAAACTCCACAGAATCAACATGGTATCATGCATTCAGATGGGAAATGACTCTCAACTATAAACAGTTTGGTGGTGAAATAAGTGATTTGAAAGTTGGAACCTTCTTCAGTTTGCAGCAGAATTTATGTTACTCATGGGGACCCAGTTTGTCCCAAGAATCCTTACTACCCATGTCTTACTGATTAGAAGCCAAAGCTGAGGAGGCGACATGACTGCCTTATCTAAGAGGGAGCTTAGATAGCCTGATCTTCTGAGTCCTCTGCTTGTCTCTGTTACCAGGGTTAAAAAACAACACTGATTCACATGTCTTGAAAAGAATACAGCAAAAATATACTACAACAATAAAAGATCAAAAAAAAACAAAAAGCCAAAAAAACCAAACAAACCCAGAATGGCCAAAACTTGGCGAAGTCATGTGAAAACTACAAAGACAGTTTTAAGAATCCAAATAAAAAATAATTCATCCATATCTAAATCTAAAACTTTATTAACAAGTAACAAGCAAATATGAACATAACTTGGCTGAGTAGCAAAGAACTAAAGGATACTGTTTCATTTTTTAAATGCTGACAAGCAGGCAACATAGGCCTTGGTATGCTTTTTGAAAATTAATTATTATTGCTATGAGGCTGGGGTATATAGGTCTATGGTAGAATTTATGCTTCAGCATGTGAGGCCCTAGGTTCAATTGCCAGCATAAAAAATATTGCTGTTCTGATTAAACATTTCATTTAACAGTGCCATAAACTTCTCTAAAAGAAAACAACGAAGTTATTTTAAAGTGTCAACAATAAAGGTTCCTTTTCTGGTAATATTATCACCTCACAGATTCAAACTTGATTGTGTCTTAGCCCACTCCAATTATGTTCACTAATGTTCATGTTGTTGCAGCTGTGGCTGCTGGAAACTTCTTTATGTTGGCTCCTGAGGTATTTTGCCATGATCTAGTAGGCCTTTTTCCTATCAAAGTACTTTAATTGGGAGTGGCATCTGTAGAGGAATATTTAATCTTATATTCTGGCAGCATGACTGCTCTAGAGTAGAAAGAACATTGGTACACCCCTTTAATTCTAGTATTCAGAAGGCAGTGGTGGTGTCTACCTTTAATCCCAGCATTTAAGAGACAAGAAGCAGAGGATGAAGCAGAGCTCAGGAGTCAGTGTCAGACAGGAAGTGACATCTGAGATGAGTCAGAGTGAAGGGCAGGTAAAATGACAAATTAGAGGGAGAGTTGGCAGAGTGAGTCAGAGTGAGGATTCTCACAGTAGAGAAACCAGCCTCTCAGCTCAGAGAACACACTGACTGCACAGAGGCCGAGAGAGGACAAGACACAGAGATAATGAAGCAGTCTGACTGAGGATAAGGCAGAGAAGCAGAGAGGCTTACTGAGGCAGTATGGAGCAGTGAGATCCCAGAGACACAGAAGCAGTCTGAGGAGACTGAGGAGTCTGAGGTGGAGACACAGAGGCAGAAGTCAGTATCAGACAGGAAGAGTGAATCAGTTTGAAGCAGAGCAGAGCAGTTCAGTCGGAGAAGTTGTAGGAATCAGCCAGAGTCTGCCAAAGTCAGAAGGGTTCAATCATAAAAGTCAGCCAGCTCAGGTCAGCTTGAACCAGTCAGTTTGGAGAAGAGTTTGAGCCAGAACAGCAAGTGAATTCAATGAGCCACCCAGAAGAGTTAGTTGAGTTCAGTACAGCCCTGAGTTCCAAAGAAGCTAGTCAGAGTGGCTCAGTCAGCAGTAAGTCTCAGAGGCTTAAATGTTCTAGACTGTATGGAGGCTGAAGCTTTTCAGTTCTATGCTTAAATGTTTTAGATTGTACAGGGCTCCAGGATAGGGGAGGCTCATAGGACCAGGGACTAAATTAACCAAAGAATAAAAAGCCTTTGAACCTGAATCAACATTTACAGGTATCACATCTCTGTAATCCCAGCACTCAAGGAGGCTGAGGCAGGAGGATTGCAAGATAAAGGGAAAGTTGGACTATATTGCAACACTATTTTTTAAAAAACCAACCAACTGGAGTTGGAGAGATGCTTTTGTGGATAAAACACTTGTTATAAAGTGTAAGGACCTGAATTCAAATCCCTAGAACCCACAAAAAGCCAGATGCATATGTAGTGACCAACAAGAGATCCCAACTCCCCAGAAGCCGTTCAGCCTGTACCCTTGGGCTTGCTCACCTGTCTGTGGACATAGGGCTCTTCTGAAAACATGTTGCACTAGACCATCAGTCAGGCCAAAAAGCGTTCAAGCTTGATTCACCTCTTTGTATTTGTTAGAGCTGGAGATACTGGAGCAGCACAATATGTGATGCATCTAGCATTGTTCAATCTAGATGTCAGCTATGACAGGAGGAATAAGAGTCTTGGGACAAACTGGGTCCCCATGAGTAACATAAATTCTGCTGCAAACTGAAGAAGGTTCCAACTTTCAAATCACTTATTTCACCACCAAACTGTTTATAGTTGAGAGTCATTTCCCATCTGAATGCATGATACCATGTTGATTCTGTGGAGTTTATTAAATTGATCAGAAAATCTTTGAAAATTAAAGGGGGGGAGAGCTCAAGGCGTAGAAGGTGGAGATCAATACTGGAAGGAGTTGTCTTTTGACCTCCACTCAAACCATGGCGCATGAACTGGTTTCTGTCTGTCTGTCTGTCTGTCTCTTTCTCTCTCTCTCTCTCTCTCTTACACACACACACATACACACACACACACACACACACACACAGACACACACACACATACACACAGCGTCTATAATTATTGTATGTGTTCTTCCCAGACATAGCATCCTTAAAGACCATACTTACTAGCTCCAGAAGGAATATTTATGGCCTCCCTAGTAATGAAAATGATAAAAACAAAGAAAAAACTCCTAAGAGAAAAAATAAATCAAACAAAAGTGCAGAGAATCATTTAAAGCAGCAAAGGAATGAAACATAATGAACTCAATGTAGTAGTTTTGATGATAAGTATAAATGAAACTTATATTTAAAAATAAGTTTAATGTATTTAAAATAAAACCTTACAGATTATATTAGAAAAATCAATTTTGTGGTATTTGAAACAATCACACTGTCACACAAAGGTCAATAATGTAAGAGAATGGGACCATATACAAAACAAATGCAAAT
Organism: Cricetomys ansorgei; assembly: GCA_026225945.1. NCBI lineage: Eukaryota > Metazoa > Chordata > Mammalia > Rodentia > Nesomyidae > Cricetomys > Cricetomys ansorgei. The sequence continues at coordinate 1,548,012 of JAMJFZ010003399.1, forward strand.
TATGCGAAACCAAAGGTCAAAATACTTAAAATGGTAGAATTTGAGACCAAAACAATCTGAATAAAATGGCATTGAAATGTACAAAGGCAAAATGTGATGGGGATTCAGTTAATAATATGGCTCATCAGTCTTATTTAATAGCTTTCATGAAAGAAACCCATCTAGCAGGCAATATGCCCTTTTTCCTGGTGGCCACACAGCATTTATGGAAACTGAATCTAGCTGCTCCAGCAGTGGGGCTTAAATAGGCTTCAGGGCAGGGGTGTAGCTTAGTGACAGAACTCATGCTTAGCATTCACAAGGGTTCAATCCTTACACCAAAAGTCAAAAATCCACGCTCACAAACCCCCAAATAGCTATACAAAGAAAGAACATATTGTAAGAAAGTCAGGCTAGGCATAATAGCAGATGACTGCCAGCAGGGGTACGAGGGGGCCAGATGCGGGCTCTTCCCAGGCTTGCTATCTGTAAAGGCCAAGCCAGATGTCTCCTGGCTCAGGACCCACTGATGTGTGGAGAGGATTCTTTGGTAGTGGAAGATTCAAATAAAGGCTTTGCTGAGGTTGTTTATGTGTTGCTGGTCATATAGGCAGATCCCTGCTGTGGAACATGCAGATCTCTGGAGAAGGAGAGGCGGGGCTTGGAGGGGACAGCAGCGCTTGATGCCCAGGTGCATCTCTTCAATCTCATTGTTATCAATAAACAATGCTGACAAGCTGGGTCAGACTGCCCTGAAACTCTCTGGACTCCTGGTTACACAGAACACTATTAATCAATACACTACATGCTTTGACTAGAAGACAGTGTCAAGCAGGAGCTTTAGCTGAACAGCTCAGGCTAATTGCAGACTTGTGATTAACCCTTACAACACAAGAGCAGAATGCTGCATCTCAATTTCCCAAAGGCTGAAATTATCTCCATTTTTGAATCACAACCAAAAAGGGGGGCGTGGAGAAACACCTTGAATAAATATGATGAATAAAAAGTAATAAAAATGCAAATGAAAACAAGGTTCTTTTTTTTTCTTCTCACAATATAAGACTGATAAAAAAAAGTGTTAATCCACAGTGTCAAGGAGGGTGTGGGGCAACTAGGTCACTCTATTTACTGCCCTTAGTAATACAAACTTTAGAACCTTTCTCAGGTACATTTTTGTAATCACGATCAAAATCCTTTTTATAAAATACATTTGCCATGCCAGAAATGACATATTTAGCATCTCAACCTGCATCATAATTAGGATTGTGAGCTGGCAAGGATGTTAGCTACAGTACAGCATTGGAAATAGCCCCACTGTCTATAGATATGAGGCTGTCTGAGTGGTACATCCAGGTGGCATTATTCAGACCACCGTTTGAGAAGCCTGTCTTGGAGCAGAGCACTGTTTGTGGCATATCACATATCCTTCCCTGTTTTCTACACTAACAATTCAGAGATTGTTCAAGGCAACAATATTCACCACTCCAGGCGCAAAATGATGACAATCTTCTTTTCATTTTCCCAGCTTCCCTTGCAGCCAAAAATGGTCCAGTTCTTGTCAAGGAGATATATGAAGTCTACCGGAGGCTTTCTGTGTTCTTTTTTTTTTTTAATAAGTGAGAGCCTTCTGCTTATAATTTTTATTAGATTTATTTGCTTGTGTGTGTGTGTGTGTATGTGTGTGTGTGTGTGTGTGTGTGTGTGTATGTTTGCATGCATGCATGAGCATACATGTGCATGCAGAGGTCAGAGGACAATTTCCCTTAGTCTGTGTTTTCCTTTCACCACATAGGGCTTGGGAATCGTACTCAGGTTGTCTACCGTGGTGGCAGGCATCTTTACATACTGAGCCATCTCCCCAGCCAGAGAAAGCATTTTTGTTTTCCTGACAAGAAAACAAATGGGGAGAGGGACAAAATGCTTTTTTTATAATTACATTAGTAGAGATGGCTCAGGAGATAAGAACAGTTGTTACTCTTCCAGAGTACCCATGTTTGAATCCCAGCACTCACAGGGCAGCTCACAACCGTCTGTAACTCCAGTTCCGGGGCATCCAGTGTCCTCTTCTGGCCTCCTCAGGCACCAGGCATGCACTTGGTGCACAGACATACATGCAGGCAAAAACACACATACACGTAAAATAAAAATTAATCTAACATTTTAAATATTACATTTGTCTATTTAGTGTGTATGTGCATGTGCATGCATGTGTGCATGTGTGTGCACATGTGTGTATGTGTGTGAGGCAGAGGAGAACTTGCAGGGCTTGGCTCTCTCCTTCCACCATGTAGATCTCAGGGATCAAACTTAGATTGCCAGGCTTAGTGGAAAGTGCTTCTATCCATTGAGCCATGTCATTGATCCAGAACAGATGTTCTTGGTGCCAGTGATCGTCTGCTGCAGATCTTATATTGAGGAAAAATGAACGATATGTCAAGAACAACTTGATGGGATTTTGTATTGTTTGGAGTCCAAAGTGTCCCTAGTAGACTCTGTGATGTGCCGCTCAGATATCACTTTAAATCTCTCAAGCACTGGCAGTCAGTCCAGGAATCACACTCAGCTGTAGCCAATAGTCCTGCCTAGGTCCCCCTAATCGCTTCTCAGGGGCAACTCCTATCAATTTGCACAGGAATATGAAGAACCAGCCTTCTCCCTTCAATATGGGATCATGATGCAGGGCCTTCTAAGCTCCAGAGCTGGAGACCTCATGACTTATTACACCATCACCCACACCCACACCCTACCCCACTCCCCTTGCTTCATCCTATGGTATTCTCTTCCCATAGGTGTTAATCTCCAGTGTGCTTCCTGATAGATTTCCTACCCATAAATCTTCATCACACAGTCTGTTTCCTGGGGGACCTCCACCCACAACACAACTAATGCCCTTATTCATTAAACAGATACTTAAAATATATGGCCAAATGACGCAATAGTAGGTTAAAAGCAGTATCCATGGTGCTTAGACAGATCTTATGACATACCAACATAGAAGAAATGTCAGTAATGTTTCAGGGGTAGTAAAAATGATGAAATCTTGCCATTTGCAACATGGTTGGATACGGAGGTCATTTTGCCAAGTGAGATAAGCTACACATAGAGTGACAAAGAACCACATGTGCTCTCACTTGTCCATAAGTTCCTCTCCAGGGATCTGACACCCTTTTCTCTATTCAGAGGGCACTTACACACATAAGGCAGCCGTGAAGGTGAGTGCACACACACAGGAGTTAAAACAAGTCTTGAAAAAATTTAACACAAATTATAATTTAAATTAGAAACTCACAATAAAGCTATCAAGACTAAGTAGAAAAGTTGGAGAATTAAAAGATAGTCTAAAAAATCAACAGAAGACAAAAGACAGAATGATAGAAAATATTAGTTGGAGGTTAAGAATATAGTGCCAGAAGGTCCAGGCGGAAGTGACAGCAATAATAGAGGAGACAGTAATATACAAAGAAATAGAGTTTCAGAAATTGTGAAAGACCTTAGTCTTTAATTTTTATTTATTTTTTATTTGTGTGTGTGTGTGTGCATGCATGCATGTGCACGTGTGTGTGTGTGTGTGTGTGTGTGTGTGTGTGCACAGGCAGCATGTGCCACAGCACATGCATGAAGGTCAGGGAACAACTTGTGGAAGTCAGTTCTCTATACCATGTGGGTGACGGGAGACAACTCAGGTTGTCAGGCTTGGTGGCAAGGACCTTTTCCTGCTGAGACATCGTGCCAGCCGAAGACACTAGTCTTTATTTGCAGAAACCAAAGTGAAGTCCAAAGTGTGATAAATAATTAATTCATACCCAGAGTGATAAAACTTCAGAACATCAAAGACAAGTCGAAGACTTTCAATGATATGAACAGCTAGAAGACAATGAACTTTTATATCCACTAAACAAACTTTTATGAATGATGGAGTAATAAAGATATTTTCAGCCATAGGCAGATATCATTTGATACTTTGATATATTTGTTTAGTTAAAAAAAATTTGTGTGTATACATGAGAACATGTTCATGTGGAGGCCAGAGGACAATGTTGGGTATTCCCTTCAGTGGTTCATCATCACCTTAGTTTATGAGACAGAGTCTCTCACTGAGTCTTATCCTCACTGAGTCAGGTAGACTGGCTGGCCAGCAGTCCCCAGGGATCCTCCTGTCTCTGCTTCCCTGGGTCTGAGGACACAGGCACCCGACTTTTTTATGTGGGTCCCAGGGATACAGAGCAGGTCCCCATGTTTACCTAGCAAGTGCCTTACCAACTCAGCTCCTGAAAGCTTTCCAAAAACATATCCCAGAAGGATAAAAGCATTTCTAGAAGGCGCCTCTGGGATGTAAGAAGGAATAGTGAGCCATAGTCAGCACAGGGAATCCTTGCCTAGAAAACAAAAGAAGATACAAAATCAGAAAGAAGAAAGCAACCCATTTCTATAGAGAGTCACTGTAGAGACACCTAAAGAGCCTACAAAGAAAGGCTACTAGAACCAGTAGGTGGGTTTAATCAAGGTCACAGGATATGAGATCAATACACAAAAAATCAATTGTATTTGAATACAATAGCAACAAACTATTGGGAAATTGAATTTTAAAATAGTAACATTTGCAATAGCACTAGAAAGACCAAATCCTTAGACATAAGCCTTACCAAGAATGTAGAAGGTCTGGAAGCTAAACTCCATAAACTTCAACAAAAAACATCAGAGACATCAGAATCAATATGATACGTTCCTAAACTGAAGTCTCATTGTGGAGTTCTTGGTGACAGCCTAAAAGACAGCCTCTCAGTGACCCTTGCCTCCTGGACATTCACGTCCTTACGTAAGCCCTTTTCTTGAAGGGTGCAGCGGATGTAGTCTTGCACTTGTGATAAACAGAAGCAGAAACAGTTATGAAGCATCACCTCATGGACAAGCTTCCAAAGAGGCTGTCGCTTTGTTGAGCACTCATTCTCACACACTTGCTCTTAGGTGAGTTCACTGCCGTGTTGTGAGCAGTTCTACAGAGAGGACCAAGAAACTATGGAGAGTCCTCCAGCCAACAATTAGCAAGGAATGAAACCTTTAAAAATATTTTTGGGGTTTATTTATTTTATTTTACATTGAGTGTTTTGTCTGAATGTGTGTATATATGCGTGAGGCCTGAGGAAGCCAAAAGAGAGTATCAGATCTCCTGAAGCTGGAGTTACAGGGAGTTGTTAGCTGCCATGTGGGCGCTGGGAATCTCGGAAAAGAACCTAGGTCCTCTGAAACAGCATTCTGTCTTCTCAGCTGCTGGGATGGTTAGTTTTTAGTCAATGTAACACAAACTGGGGTCATCTTGGAAGAGGGAACCTCAATTGAGAAAACGACCCCACCAGATTGTCCTGTAGGCAAGTCTATGAGGGCATTTTTGTGATTAATGACTGATGTGGAAAAGCCCAGCTGACTGTGGGTGGTGCCACCCCTGGGCAAGTGGTACTGCTTTGTACAAAAAAATCAAGCCATGGGAATCAAGCTAGTACGCAGTATTCTTCCATAGCCTTTTCAGTTTTAGTTCCTGCGTCTACGTTTTTGCCCTGCTTGAATTCCGGATCTGGCTTCCCTCAGTGATGGAGTGTATGTGGAACTATAAACTGAAATAAACCTTTTCCTCCCCAAGATGTTTTTGGTCATGGTGATTATTGTAGCAATAGAAAGTAAACTAGGGTCTCTCTAGGGTTTCTTCAGATCTACACCATGTATGTGTATGCAGGTGCTCTCAGAGGCCATCAGATTCCCTAGAGCTGGAGTTAAAGCAATTGTGAACTGCCTGATGTGGGTGCTGGGAACTAAACTCAGATTCTCTGCAAGAGAATGTGGTTAAGGTGCTCTTAACCACCTGCAAGGTTAATCTGGCAGACAACTCTGAGTATGGAATTCCCTAGCTGAGCCTTAACTCAACTCTGGCTGACAACTTGATTGCAACCTTGTGAGCCAAAGATTTTGACGTAGGAGGCCCTGAACTCTACCTAGATTCCTGAACCACAAGGTTTGTGAGGTAATAAATATGTGATGTTACAGCCTACTAAATTTTGAGCTATTTTGTAATGTAGTAATAGACCAAAAAAATAAAATGCCATTTGTCCCCAAATTCCTGAAAAGATTGACAGCGGCCCCATCCCAGAAAGGCTTTTTGTAGAAAATTTCAAGCAAACTCTAAAATTTCTTTGATAAAGCAAAGGAATTATAATAGTCGAAACAATTTTGAAAAAGGACAAAGTTGGAGGACTTAGTAACTGACTTCAGAATAATCAAGACAGTGAGACCTTGGCAAAAGAAAAGAACCAAATCCTCCACAGACTAGAACAGAGCGGATGGAGTGGACCCACATGTAAGCAGTCAATTGGTTTGTTTTCAACAAAACTACAAAGGTGATTTTTATTTTTTAATTGTAAAACATTCTTACATTTTAATATTTTATGTGTGCATTTGGGTGTGGCGTGTATACGTCATGGTAATCACATGGAGGTCAGAGGACAACCTGCAGGAGTCAGTTCTCTCCTGTCATGTGGGTCCCGGAATTTTAGCTCCTGTTGTCAGACTCAGTGGTAGATTCCTTTCTCCACTGTCATTTTCATGGCCTCAAAGGCATTTTTTAAAAAGATAATTTCTTTAAAATGTGTTTCTAGGGCTTCTGAACATTCCAGTCTAGCAATCCAAAGAGCTCTGTTGCATACAAATATGAGCAAAATACTTCAACAAAATATTAGAGGCATGAGTAAATGTGACAAATGCCTCAGAGGGCCTGGGAGGTAAATGTAGATATTTTCCAGTTTTCATAACTTAATTTAAATAGAACACGTTCAAATATGGAAATAGAGATTAGAAATTGAGCAAATTAAGCAAAATAATACTTTGATGAAAGTAGTGTGTAAACCTTACAAGACACTAGAGGAAAATAGACAACAGTGAAAACTGGACTATCCTGGCAAAAGTCAGAAAAGGAAAAGGAAGTGAAATGCCATGCACACGTATGTGACTCAGAACATGAAAAAAAGATTAAGTCACAATAAAACAAGTGGGTAAAATTTCTTGGGGTTGGAGAAATGGCTCACTGGTTGGAAGTGCTCCCTATTCTCCTGCAGTTTCCCAGCACACATGTTGGGCAGCTCACACAGCCTGTAACTTCACCTTCGGGGGATCGATGCCCTCTCTGGCCTACATGGGCACGTGCAGTCACATGCGCATAGCCATATACACACAGATAGACACAGGCAAAAATTTTTAAATCTTTAAAAATGCATATAATTTATTTCTTTTATTTTTTAAATTTCATTTATTTATTTATTCTTCTCTCATACAATATCCTGAGCACAGTTTCCCTTCCCTCCACTCCTCCCAGTACGCTCCTTCCCCTCTCCCCCAGTTCTACTCCCCCTTCACTTCCCTTTAGAAAAGAGCAGAAAAATATGGAACACTTCACAAATTTTCATGTCATCCTTGAGCAGGGGCCGTTCTAATCTCTTTATCCTTCCAGATTTTAGTGTATGTGCTGCCGAAGAGAGTTCTTTTGTGTTTTTTGAGATAAAATCTCCTTATTTAATCCAGTCTGCCTTCAGACTTCTGAGCCTCCTGCTTCAGCCTCCCAGGTGTGCCACCATGGCTGGTTTAAGTTTCTTCCTTAAACAATGAGATTTTTAAATTTGGAGAACATATACAGCTATTATTCTCTATCAAAGACACACATGAAAGACTAGACATAGTGGCACATCATTGGGTTACCAATACTTAGGAGGTAGAGGCAGGAGAGTCAGGAGTTCAAGGTCATCCTTGGCCATGTAGTAAGTTTGAAGTCAGTTTGGGCTACATGAGAGCACACCTAAAAAGAGAAAGAAAGAAAGAAAGAAAGAAAGAAAGAAAGAAAGAAAGAAAGAAAAGAAAGAAAGAAAGAAAGAAAGAAAGAAAGAAAGAAAGAAAGAAAGGAAGGAAGGAAGGAAGGAAGGAAGGAAGGAAGGAAGGAAGAAAAGGACTCACATAAACAACAAGCAAGTGTTACAAAGAAAATTTGGGTAGCTATACTAAGCAAATTCTGGGAAAAAACATTATGGAAATTTTTTATAATAGACAAATAGAATTCAAAAAGCAAACATTTAATGAGGCAAAGGGTGATATTTTATCATCATATAATGTATAATTCATGAACCTTTATGTACCCTCAACAATAGCAAGATAAAGACAGAAGATTACATTGAAACACAGGGATAAGAAAAGTCAGAAAATGTTCTGTCAGAGCATTTCCACTCCAATGGTCTCAAGCTCTTCTTGCTTATTCACGCTCCAAGACATCCCTTAAGGCTTTCATAATGATGGGTAATTTACATTTTGCCAGAAATTTATGCACATCAATGTGTTTACTGTTCTACTGTGTGTGTGTGTGTGTGTGTGTGTGTGTGTGTGTTCCTTTTTGGGAGACGGAAACCAGAATCTCACTCATGCTAAGCAAGTGCTCTACCACTGAGCTACAGCCCTTGCCTAGGGAGTTCATATTTAAAGTACTTACACCGTTTCTAAGTGTGACCTAAAGATTCTTTTCCTAACAATTAAAAAAATTTTGTGCTCTATCTCTCTCTCACTATGATGTCTATGATGACAAGCTCATTGAATTAAAATTTTCTTTCCTTTGGAAGAAATCTTACAGGAAGTGTCAAAAATATTACAAGTCACCCCAACTTCCTTCAATGGTGATATCTTACATAGCTATAATCTAATATCAAATACCAGAAAATTGAAAAATACTGTAAAACAGTTAATCATTGTTAATTATACTATAGATATTTAATTTTCACTATTGTTTTATTTTGTTTTCTTGAAACAGGATTACTTGTAGCCCTGGCAGGCCTTAAACTCCATATGTAGCCAAGGCTTGTTATCAACTCCTGATCCCCCTGCCTCTACTTCCAGAGTGCAGGGATCATAGGCATGTTCCACCATATTTTGCTTAGTTTTTACCATTTTTAACCTGCATTCGTTTGTGTGGGTTTGAGGATGCATTTTATCCTACGTGTAGATTTGTGTGCAGCTCATCACAATCAAGACACAGACATGTTCCACCATCACTAAGGAATACTATCTCAGAATTTTGCATTTGCATGTAGTTCCCATTCTGGCCTCCTGTTCTTGTTGCCTGGCAACCACTAATTTGTTCTTCTCCTCTATGATTTTGTTATTCTAAGCATATTATACGGATGGAATCATACAGTGTATAACCTTTTGAGGTTAACTTTTTTCACTCTGAATAATGAGCTTGGGATTCATGCAAGTTGTTGCTAAAATATCAATAATTCATTTCTGTTGATTTCAAAATGCTATTCCATTCTACAGATGAACTGAAGTTTGTCCAATCATTCACCCACTGAGATCGATTTATGATGTGTCTAGCAGTTTGCTATTACAAGTAAAAGTACCATGAACATTTATATACACTGTTTTTCTGGACAAAGTTTTCTTCAGGATAAATGTTAAACAGTGGGAACATTCAGTCATATGGCTAATGTATGTTTAGTTTTTACTGTTTTCCAGAGTTGCTGGACCACTTTACATTTCTACTAGTAATTTATGAAATGATCCAATTCCTCCACATCCTTACTAGGATTTGGTATTATTTTACTTATTAAGATTTTTCTTAGCCGGACAGTGGTGGTGCATGACTTTAATCTCAGCACCCGGGAAGTAAAGGCAGGCAGATCTCTGCGAGTTCAAGGCCAGCCTTGGCTACAAAGCAAGTTCTAGAACAGCCAGGGCTACACAGTGAAACCCTGTCTCAAGAAAACAAAATATTTTTTTTTCTTTTTAAAAAAATAATTTTATTTTTATTTCTGTGTGTTGCCACATGCATGTAGGTAGCGAAGGATGTCAGTAAAGGGTGTTAGATCCCCTAAAGCTGGATTTACAGGTGGTTTCAAGTTACCATGTGGGTGCTGGAAATTGAACCTCACTCCTCTGCAAAAGTAGCAAATGCTCTTAACCACTGAACTATCCAGGTCCTAAGATTTTTTTCATAAAATAATTTTGATCAATTACCTTCCAATTCTTCTCAGATCCTCCCCACCTACTTACTCATCCAAATTCATGCTCTCTCTCTAAAAATAAATAAATAAAAAAAATCAAACACCTCCCAAACAAAAACAAAAACCAAAACAAACAAAAACTCACTAAGACAATAAACAAACAAACAAACAAACAAACAAAAAAGCACCCCCTTCACAAGCACACACAAAAATCCCATGAAGCCTGCCTTGGAGTATGGTCGATAAGCCCAGTGACACTCCATTGGATAAAACTGACTTTCCCTTTGCCAGCATCAACTGCAAATAGCTTCTTGTTGGAGGTGGGGCCACATCTCCACTTTCCCTTCTCAGTGCTGGGACCCTGTGTGGCTGGAACCTATGTAGGTCTTATGCATATTGCCACACTCTCTGAGAGTTTATATGTATATCAGTCTTGCTGTGCCTGGTAGACAGTTTCCTTGGAGTCACCCACATCCTTTGGCTCTTATAATCTTTCAGCCACTTTTTCTGCTTAGATCCCTGAGCCTTGAGGTGAAGGGTTTGATGAAGACATCCATCCTACTTAGGACTGAGTGCCCCAAAGTCTCTCATTCACTGCACATGGTCCAGCTGTGGATCTCTGTCATTAGAAGTCATTTTGTTACTATTTTCCTTTAGCAGAATAATAGTAGTAGGCTTTCCCTTAAGCCCATGGCTAATCTAGTCTCAAGTTTTTGTCTCATTAGTTTTATACCTAGGTATATATTTGAAACATATTTTTTTTGAGACAGGGTCTCACTATGTAGTCTTGGCTTGTAGAACTTCTTGGAACTCTCTATGTAGAACAAGCTGGCCTTGAACTCACGGAGATCTGTTTGCTTCTGTCTATCAAGTGCTGGGGCTAATGGCATGTGCTACCACACCTGGCTTAAACAGTAATTTTAAATGGCATTGTCCCCCTCCTCCTCCTCCTCCTCCTCCTCTTCCTCCTCCTCCTTCTTCTTCTCCTCTTTCTTCTTCTCCTCCTCTTTCTCCTCCTCCTCCTCCTTTGTCTTCATCTTTTTTGTTGAAACAGGGTCGCACAGAGCACAAGTTGTCCTTGAACTCACTATGTAGCTCACCTTGAAATCCTAATCCTTCTCACCACCACCCCCATGTACCCATGATGCCTGGCTGCGTTTTTAATATATACAATGAAATTTTCAAAAGCTGTGTGTGGTGGTGCACACCTTTAATCCCAGTACTTGGGAAGTAGAAGCAGGTAGATCTCTGTGAGTTCATGGCCAGCCTGGTCTACATACCAAGGCTACATAGAGAGACCTTGTCTTGAAAAAACAAAACAAAACAAAACAAAAGAAAAACAAAAAAGAAAATTTCACATATTCATTACTGTTATGTAGACGTTCAAGTAATTTCTGTGTTTTTCTTACACCCTACAATCTTGCTGAACTTGTTGTTCTACAAGCTTTTTTCTCTCCTGTAAATTCCTGAGAATTTTCTATGGAGATAATCTCACCTACAAATAGGGATGGTTTCTCTTCCTTGTTTCCAATCTATATGCTTTTTCATTTCTGTCTCCTGCTTTACTGCAACCTTTAGGGCTTTCGGAACTATATTGAATAAGAGTGATTATCAGGGTAACCTTAGGGGAAAGCATCAGTCTTCACACTGAGTAGGTTGTGAACTATGGGAGCTTCCAAGTTAACTTGACTTTATCAAGTCAACAAAGTTCTCCTAATTTACAAAGTGTTTATTATGTATAGGTGTCCAATTTTTTCAATTAATTTTTCAGCCTATTGATATGACAAAAAAGATTACACTGGTTGTTTGGAAAATTTTTAGATAAAAAATATTTTCTGTGTATGTATGTGTACCATGTACCGGGTTCGCATGTAGGTCTGAAGAGGGCATCAGAGGCTCTTGGAACTGGAGTTCCAGATGGTTGTGAGCTGTCGTGTGGGTGCTGGGGATCTAAACAAGGTTCCCTATAAGAGTATCAAGTGCTGTTAAACCATTGAGCTATCTCTCCAGCCCCAGGTGATTTCTGAATATCAAACACTTATATTCTGAAATACACCTCCAATTGATTGTGATGCATACAGTTCTTTTTCTATATTTCTGAGTTTAATTTGTAACCTGTTCAAAGAATCTCTTATGTCCAAGTCATGAACAAGCTTGTCCCATGGTTTTTGTTTGTTTTGTTTGTATGACCCTTATCTGTGTTTGCCATTAGGATGACATTGTCTTCATGAAATGAGTTGGGAAATATTATTCTTTCCTTTTCAGTTTTATGGGATAGTTTCTATAGAGTTGTGGATAAAATTCACAGAATTTTAAAGCTGAATGACAGACATCCTTCAAATCACTGACTGGAACCTGGGTTTGACTATAGCAACTCCAGAGACCCATTTTTTTCTCTCTCTAGGTTGCCAGAACCAATTGTAGATTTGTTTATCTTGAGGGATTAGCTGAGGAATAAAAATGACTGTTTTTGACACAGACTACAAAGAAGACAGATCCAGAAGCAGCCTGAAAGCCATTTCCTAACAAAACTGACATTTGCTCTGTTCACTCCACTGTAAGCCCAGGAAATGACAAATTCAAACGCAGAGGGAAGAACAAAGCAAAGTGCTTTAGATCGGTGAGCCTAGGACTGCAGAAGCAGAAGCACAGTGCAGGCGAGGCTCTGGCACAGAGGCAGGCAATCTCTGTGAGTTCGAGGCCAGCCTGGTCTACAGAGTGAGTTCCAGGACAGTCAGAGTTACAACAGAGAAACCCTGTCTAGAAAAACACCAACACCACCTCACATACACTTCAGTTACCCTACAAGGTAGAAGGAGCTGGGATATCTTCACACCAATTTTTTTTAGCATCTGAGAGAGAGAGAGAGCACTGAGCATGATTCCTTAACCCATTTTTGCCTGCCTGCATAAGCCCAGGGCCAGGAAACTGCTCTAAACAATGATGCCTAGGGGTTAGCAAGTTGGAAGTCAGATAAGCAGTAAAGGTGCAGAGAGCCAGGTAGCCGGATTGCAGTTTCTGCTACAGTAGGATTGGAAGTTGCATTTTGGACAAAGTGAGAGGAATTAGCTTCCAGAGAAATATTTGCATGATATTAGAAGAAAAACAGGAATATTATAATTTAATTTATTATGAATTACTTGAACTATGGAAATGTATTCCACGCAAGTGACTGTAAATTTTTGTCAGAAATAATATTCCTGCCAGGCACAGCAGCACGTGCCTCAAGTCTCAGCTACTCTGGAGACTGGGACGGGAGAAAAACTGGAGTCTGAGAGCTGGAGGGCAGTTTACGCAACGGGATGAGAGGGGTCTCACAAAACTCCTTTGATATTATGCCTTCATAAGTAATTTGTGAAAGGAAAGAGAGACCAGCAAGGTACTGTCTTTGCATAGAGCATTTTAATTTGGAGGAAATGGATGCAAGCCTAAGTACTGCCATCTGACCTTATTCACTCTAACATGCTGAAAGACTCCCAATAATTTATTTGTACAAAGTGACAAAGTATCCTGAATCAGAAAAAGTAACAACATGCTAAGAATAACCTATGAATTAATATTTAAAATTTCTGAAGAGATGATGTCATAATAAAACTCTTCAAACAGATAGCATAATGGCATTAGTCATAGATTTCCAGAAATGATGATCCAACATCTTTTAACACTGAAGGCTTATTTATAGAAATCTGTTATAATTATTGATCCAAAATATGCTTAAATTGTATTTCAGTCTTTAAAAATTCCATGATGGAGTGGTATAATGTTTTTTTTTTAATTGTGGCCATAACCATTATATCTTTTTATTTTCATTTTCAGAAGCTTCTCATATCTGCAAATGTTGGAGAATTGGGTAGGATGTAATTTGACAGGTTAATTTGAATGCCAAAGACTGTCATAATTTAATATCACTAGGGAGAAATGAATATTCACTTTTCCCAAAATACAGAAGGAAATGATTTACTCTTGGAGAACTTTAAAAAATGACACATGAATATTTTAAGCTTAATGTCATTTCTATGAATCATAGCTGAATATAATACTGTAAATTTGTAGACTAGGCTTGGACAGTTTTGAATGTTGGGCTGTATTGATTGTCTCTGCACCTTTTCTGGCCAAAGATGCTGGGCCTCTCACATTGCTTCTAAACAAAGATTTAATAGTAGAGTTGAAAAAATTCTCCTGTTACAAAAACGTGATTAATTTTATGAACTTATTATATTATAGTCACCAGTTTGATGTGAAAATGAGCCATAAGCTAATTTAAAATGAAAGGACATGTGAAAAAAACTTAACCAAGTACAGGTAATGAAACAGAAGCCTTAAAGTTTGATTTGACATGAATTAACGTTTCTTCAGTTTGTCAATAGTAGTCTAGAGACAATTAGCATTATTTAGGGAAACTGTGCTATTGGATGACCATAGGAAGAGGTTATACATGATCCAAGTCACTTATTTGTCCATGTGTCCTTTTCACTAAGGCTAAGATTATTTAGAAATATCTGTGACATTCCTTCTTGGTTTCAAAAATCCTTGGTTACCTGATTATCAAAAATTGCTTCTTGGAAATTTACAATAATTGTCAGTGGTGCTTGGCCACTGTATCCTTATTGAACCCACCTTGAAAAATAAAGGAGCGGCTTGTACAGAAATGGTTACCCAGTTAATACTGTCTTTGGGAAGGCATTGCTATATTGCCTCTATTCTCTTATCAGGAGTGCTTTGTCAGTTACATACTTCACACATAACGCCTGAGAAGTTTCTTTCCTTTCCTCTCTCTTTCTCTCTGGAAACAGAGACTTACTCTGTAGCCTACTATGTCCTGAGCTCACTCAGTAAGTAACTCAGGCTGACCTCGAATTCAGAGCAGTCCTCCAACCTTGGCCTCCTAAGTGCTGAAGTTGGGGCCATACATCTGGCTAGGCCTACCATTTTTGGAGCTGTCTTCTGAGTTGGAGACTGTCATGGTTTGGAGATATGCCCCAAAGGGCCATATTGTTAAAGGCTTGATCTCCAGTTGGTTAAACTACTGGAAGATGGTAGAACCATTGAGGGGTGGGGCCCAGTGGGTGTGGGAGGAAGTTAAATGATCATGGACATGCTATCAAAGGAGGGATATTGGGACTCCCCTTCCTTTCTCTTTGTTTCTTGATTTCCATGAGGTGAGCAAAAGTTTTCTGTCACACAGCCCTGTTTACAGTGCACTGTAACACCAAGGCCCAAAGGGACAGTGTCAAACAACGCTGGCCTGAGACCTCTGTACTAAAATAACTCTTTCCTTCTTTTAAGTCGACCATTTCTGGCATTTTGTCACAGTAATGGAAAACCGACTAATACAGAGACCAGGCTAATGTTATAACGTGTGAACTACAACAATATCCTCCTAAAGAAGGTTCTGTCAAGTTACTTGAAATGATGAAAACCGTTTAAAATTGTTTCATACTTTCATCCTTTTCAAATATGTAATAAATATTGAATATGTATTTGCTGAATTAGTTTTTCAGGTTGTTTTCATTGTTTTTAATAACACCAAGGGTCTGGAGAGACAGCTCAGCTGTTAACAGCACTTGCTGCTTTTGCAGAGGACAACTACTTGTAACTTTAGCTCCAGTGCCATTTGATAACTCTGGTCTCTGTGACACCAGGCACACATATGATTAGACAAAAACTCACACATATAAGATTTTAGCCATACTGTGGATAGTCAATAAAAAAATCCAGATCCTAGCAGGATGCAGTGGTGTTCACCTTTAATCTCAGCACTAGGGAGGGAGAGGCAGGTGGTTCTCTGTAAGTTAGAGGCCAGCTTGGCCTACAGAGCACATTTCAGGACAGCTTGGGCTATGTAGAAAGACCCTTTACCACCCCTCCCCCATATCCTGGGAGATGTAGTCAGTTAAATAAACAAATTATAAGGATGAAAAAGAGGTAGGCAGGCAGGGCCGGGGCAATGGTCATTGGCTAAGAACACCGCTACTCTTAGGGATGACCTGGATTTGATCCTCAGATGACATCTAACAACTGTCTGTAACTCCAGTTCCAGGGGATCTAATGCCCACTTCTGGCCTCTTCAGACACTGTATGGATGCATTATACAGACATACATGCAAAACTCCCATTCATATAAAACATAAGAATAAATAAATCCTTAAAAAAAAAAAAGAGGGCTAGAGACACTGCTTGGTGTCTAAGAGCATTTGCTTCTCTCTTCCAGAGGACCTGGCTTTAAACCTAGCTCCCAGAGAACTGACTCCCTCTTCTGGCCTCCATAGGCACTACATGCAAATGTTGCACATACGTAAATGGAGGCAAAACACACATACACATAAAATTAAAATAAAATCTAAAAAAAAAAAAAACCGGGTGTGGTGGTACATGACTTTGATCCCAGAATTTTGGAAGCATAGGTAGAGGCAGAGGCAGAGGCAGAGGCAGAGGCAGAGGCAGAGGCAGAGGTAGATGGATATCTCTGAGTTCAAGGCCAGCCTGGTCTACATAGTGAGTTCCAGGACAGCCATGGCCACACAGAGAAACCATGTCTCAAAAAAAATGCATACATCTGTAGAAAACTATATAAAACAAATGTACAGCTCAAAAGATACCTTTTCAATGGTAAAACAACTCTTTACTTTGAAACCTATTCTTTCATGAATTTCTTAGATTAGTTTGCTTTCCAGGACTTTGTTTCTTCCCTGCCTGTGTATGATAGCCCCAACAAGTCTTTGGAGCAGAAGACATCTTAATGGGCAGCAGCAGCCATGGGGACAGCTTCATAACTTGCCCTTCATAGTCACAAGGGCTGGTGTCACATTAGGTTTTATTGCTGGCCCTTCTTCTCCAGGCTCATGTTCCACCGTCTGCTGTCTCAGAAGTATGTTTCACCTCAGAGGCTCCTGCCCTGTAAGTGCAAAACTGAATGTCCAGAATGCATTCCTCCTACCCTCGAGGCAGGAGCAGGCTACTGAAGAAGACACTTCTCTGATTATCACTGTGTCCGAAGAAACTTGCTCGACCAGTCCAGCAGCCACCTACCTTCTACTCACTTCTACTAAGAATAACCATACTCCTTTTACCCTAGTCGTCCCCTGCTCTACCGTGTCATCACCGAAGCACGCATCCACAAATGCACTCCTTTAATTTTGCCTTGTTTTGATATGGCCCTCACCGCTTTTGCATCTAAAGCTTCCCTTCTAAAGTTTAAAGTCTAAACTTCTAAAGTTTCTTTCACTTTTTTTTAATTAATCAATTTATTCATGTACTTAATGTTTTTTTTTTTTTTTGTTGAGGCAAGGTCTCACTACGAAGCCCCAGCTGTCCTGAAATTCACTATGTTGAACAGGCTGACCTCGAACTCAGAGATATCCATCTGCCTCTGCCTCCTGAGTGCCGGGATGAAAGGTGTGCTACCACCTACCAGGCGTGCGTGCACAGACACACACACACACACACACACACACACACACACACACACACACACAGAGGTAAATATGTACATATATAAAATAAAAATTTAAGAATAATTATTTATTTTTATATTTATGTTAATGAATATTTTGCTTGCTTGCATGTCTGTATAGCACATGCATGTAGTGCTTTCAGCAACCAGAAGAGGGTGCCAGACCCTTCCCTAACTGCAGTTACAGACAATTGTGAGATGCCACATAGGTGTTAGGAATCGAACCCAGGTCCTCCAGAAGAGCAGCCAGTACTCTTAACTACTGAGCAATCTCTCCAGCCCCTAAAATTAAAGGTTTTGAAAAGATGTATGTAGGTAGAAGAACACTGGCTACTCTCGCAGAGGATCAGAGTTCAGTTTCCAGATCCCGCATGGCAGCTCACAGCAGTCTGTAACTCCAGTCCCAGGGAATCTGGCCTCCAAGGGCATCAGGCACACGTATGGTGCACAGACAGACATACATGCAACAAAACACCTATACACATAAAAATAAATAAATAAAAAATTAAAAAGCTGTGTGTGCGTGCACACGTGCACATACAATTTCCAACATGACATCACAACATAATGAAGATCTGTCTTGTGGCTTCCCAATATAGCACTTCTGCTATATTGTAATATATAAATATACTGTGTAAATACACATATATACACATGTGCGCGCACACATGCACATACGCTAAATGTCTTTTTTTTTTTTTTGAGAAAGGGGTCTCCTGAGAGATCACATGTTCATTTTCGGTTTGTGAGGACACAGAGAAAAGATACGCATCTATGGGAAGACACAGGCCCTCCTTACCACACACTGAATCTGTTGGTGCCTTGATCTTTGACTCTTCAGTTTCCAGAATTGTAAGAAATAAAGTTTTGCTGCTTGTAAGTCATCTGGTTTCTGGTATTCTCTTATAGCAACCTAAGCAAAGCAAGCTAAGTGTCACCTGTGTTTTTCAAACTCTCTTTCCTCATCTATCTCCACAACTTACGTGCACACACTTCTCATCCCTCCAGGATTCCCATGTGGTCAGACTCTAATTTCTGTTAAAGCAGTAGGTGTAAATTATATTTAATGTTCAAATATATAATATCATTACTCTTTCTTTCCTTCAAATCTTTTTTTTCCCCGAGGTTTCTAATTGTCCTATTTTTTCATGAGTTTGGTTTCTGGAGCAGGTATCATCTGACTTTCAATGGAAACTATTCATAATTTAGACACCTTAGGTTTTGTCTTCCTAAGATGTTCATGGAACCAATATTGGCCTAACAGTGACTTGTTTCTTTGGATCTGCTCCATGGCTCCTATTTTGAGATTTCTCTCATTACCTCAAGTATTTCTTTCACCTCTTTTGTGTTAGATACCCTCTTCCTTGGATCCCAAGGTCATCTTTCTTTCTCTGCACTCTGCTGTTGGTGAAACCATATCCTCTATGGTTGCTTGAGAAAAGCAAATGGAGGGTAAAATTGCTCTAATTGTGTATGATTGGAAAAAAAAAAACAGCCCTATTTTATCTTTCCTCAAGTGAAGATCTGGCCTGCTTTGGAAATCTGGGTAAAATTCTTTTCCTTGGGATTTTAAAGGCAATGATTTATTGTCTTGTAGCTTCCAGTGTTAAAAGTGAGAAGACTGACCTGGAGACTTTGCGTGTGATTAGTTTCTCCTTTCTGGAAATTTATGAGACTGATATTTGTCTTTTTTTTCTGTAGTATTCTAAAATATTACAATGAATCTTTCTGGTTGTGCTTTTTTAAATCCAGGTCTCACTTGGTAGCTTACACTGAATTCAAACTTGCAATCCTTCCAAGTGCTGTGATTACACGTTTGAGCCACCGTTGCTTTGTTTGAAAATATGCAGCTTCTATTGCTCCTAATTGAGTTCTTTTTGATTTTAAAATCGTGAAAAGATGTTATTACATTAAACATTTTAATTTTGTGTGCATGCGTGTTGGCACAGGCATACTACAGCCAAAGGACAACTCGTGGAGTTCTTGCCTTCCACCATGTAGGTCCTGGGGTTCAAACTCAGGTCATCAGACTTGGCATCAGGCACCTCCATCTACAGAGCTATCTCATCGGCTTCCCTGGGTAGAGTTCTTTAACTTCAAATTTAATCCTTTAAATCCAAAGTGCTCACTCATGTGTATGTGTATAATCACGCTGCTCTTGTTTCATAATGCAGTCTTCTTTTTCTTATCCCTCATTGGTTATCTTTTTTCGTAAAGGCTTCAGTATTCAGATGGTCTGTTTTCTTCAGTTTTTTTTCTGTCATTTTTTTTGGTCCTTTTTTGTCATTCATGCTATATACAGACATGTTCAATGCTCATAGGTCACATGTTGCTCTGGATAGCTATGAAGGTGGCCCTATATTAAATTATAAACTTACTAAAGTTATGAGTTCTCTTGTGATTTGTAATTGTAATTTGGTCATGTGGTTCTTGAGTGTGAACTCTGTAGATGATAACGTCATGTCGCAGAATCAGCCACCAGAAGCTTTCTTCATCTTCAGCTTTCAGTGATGCCCAGTTTTCTGTGCTTACTTAAGAACCAGGTCCTAATCAGGTGGTAGTATTGCACACCTTTAATCTCAGCACTCAGGAGGCAGAGGCAGGTGGGTCCCTGTGAGTTCGAGGCCAGCCTGGTCTACAGATCGAGTTCCAGGACAGCCAGAGTTACCACAGAGAAACCTTGTCTTGAAAAACTCAAACAAACAAACAAACAAACAAGAACCCAGGTACTAGAAAACCTGGCCAGACACTCTTCAGAGAGCAGACCTAGCTGCTGTGCCTTCCCTGACTGATTGTCTTCTTCGGTACCAGTATTTTGACGTCTTTTTCTTCTAAGCTTCCTGAAGAGTGTAAATCTAACAGAATCTTAAGTATCTGGTCAGAGCAGAGGGCAGTTTGGGTTTTTTGTTTCTTTTGGTTTGGTTTGGTTTGGTTTTTTGAGACAGGGTTTCTCTGTCATAACTCTGGCTGTCCTAGAACTCACTCTGTAGACCAGGCTGGCCTTGAACTCACAGAGATCCACCTGCCTCTGTCTCCCAAGTGCTGGGATTAATAGTGTGCATCACTGCGCCAGGCTCTTTCTTTTTTATGTATAAAATTACAATTTTTATTTTAGATTTTTTTTATTAGAGTCTGTGGACTCTAACTCAAGAGATCTGCCTGCCTCTGCTTCCGGAGTACTGGGATTAAAGACAAGTGCCATCACCACCTGGCTTGATGGCAGAGTTTTTTAATGTTTAGTGGGTGAACGTATTCTTAATCCTCATATGATATAGTCACCTCACCTTAGCTGTACCTTGCTTTCCAGGCCAGAAAACTTCTTTTTCGCCTTCTGTAAGCAAAAAGTCTATCATTGTGTCTACATGCAGGAGGGCCAGTTGCCTGACTCAGGATGGGTATATCTGTTCACCAGAGAGGATGTAACTGAGTACTCCAAACTAGGTGGTTTGGAATAACGGAAATGAGTCAGGCATACTTATGCCTGTTTAAAATCCCAGCATGAGGAAGCTGAGGCAGGAGGATTGTGAGTTCCAGGCTACCCTGGGATACCCAGTGAGAGACCCTGTCTCAAACAACAACAGCTAATAGGAACAACAACAACAACCCATCAAAACAAATCAAAACAAAAACAGCAACAAACAAAACACAAGAGAAACCAGAGTAATACTGTGATAGTTCTGGAGGCTAGAAATGAAGGAGGGAGGTACCTCTGGGTCCTATACTCCCTCTGGTGGTTTGCTGATATGTATGATCATAATTCAAAGGCTATTAGTGGAGAAGGGATTTGGTATTGTTAATTCTTCCTCCTCCTCCTCTCCTTTGCTGCTGATAAACCCAAGGGTTACTAGCAAGTACTCTACTACTGAGATACAGCCTCAGCCCTGTAATTGTCTCTCTCCCTCTCCTTCTCTTGCTCTGTTTCTCTCTCTCCTTACTTTTGAGACAGGGTTTCTCTCTATGTACACCAGGTTGGCCCCAAACTGACAGAGATCCACCTGCCTCTGTCTCCCAAGTGCTGGGATTAATGGTGTGTACCACTACACCAGGCTCTTTCTTTTTTATGTATAAAATTACAATTTTTGTTTTAGTTTCTAATGGTTTGTTTATTTTTGTCTTATGTGTATGGGTGTTTTGCTTCATGTATATTGGTGCACCACATGCATGCCTGGTGACCATGGAAGTCAGAAGAGGGGATCAGGTCTCTTGGGACTGTAGTTTCAGACCTTGCTGAGCTGCAATGTGGGTGCTGGGAAGCAAAGCAGGGTCTTCTGGAAGAGCTGAACTGTGGGAGTCCCACCTTAAGATTCAGGTCCCTAGTATAGAAAAAGACCAAAGCAGCCAACTTTAGTCAGGCTTCTAAGAGCACCAAAATTGTGTAGGCCCAAGCCAGGAGCACCATGACCCAAAACAGTTCCCAGAGTTAAAGAAAAACACTTTCTAAGACAAACAAGACGGCCTTGGGCTAAAAGAGTTTCCCACGTAGACAGCCCATGGCCTCGGGCTAAGAGTCTTCCCCCCACCCACATTGACTAAGACCCTAAAGTTTACATTTTCTAGGAGCCTGCAACCTTGCTATATGCCAGCACCAATCAGTTTAAAGGTTAACTGGCCCCTACCTATCAAAATGGGAAAACAATTTGGGGACCAATCAACTTGTCCCAACTCGGTTTGTGCCTAGCAACCGTTTCAACTGTATAAAAAGCTTCACCATTTGCTCCTGGTGGTCGCTTCTATCCTGCGTGTTAGAACGGCCCCAGTATACTGGAATAAATCCTCTTGCTATTTGCATCGATATCCCGTCTGTGAGTCTCTGTGGGGATGCGGCGTTCCAGTTTGGGCCCTGGGGGTCCCAGTTTGGATCTCTGAAGTCCAACAGAACCAATTGCTGAACCATCTCTCCATCCCCCAAATTACAACTTCTAAAAAGTGATTTATTTTACTGGTCAGTGGTAGTGCATGCCTTTAATTCTAGCACTCAGGAGGCAGAGGCAGATGGATCTCTGTGAGTCTACAGATCAAGTTCTAGGCCTGCTAGTATTGTTACACAGAGAAACTATTTGAATATTCTTTCCAAATATGTATTAGCCATTAGTATTTCTCTTCTTTCTTTCTTTTCTTGAGAACTGTTATGAAAAACTAGAGAGCTACCAGCAGTTGTGATCAGTGGTTATATGCCTGTCATCTCGGTACTTGGGAGGTGATGACAGTTGGCTGAGGAATAGTTTGGGGACTTATCCTTGGCTACATAGTGAGTTTAAGGCTAGACTGTGTTACAAGAGAGCCTGACACAAACAAATTTAAACTATCCAATGAGTGGTAGGCATGATGACATTATGTCTGTAATTTCAGCACATGGAGTGGCTGAAGCAGGAAGATCATAAGTTTGAGGCTAGCATGGGCTAGTTTGAGGCAAGCCTGGGCTGCCTACTGGGATTCTGTTGCAAAACATAGCTAATCATTTGGCCTAATGAGCTATCATGTGACCATTAAAATTATTAAGTGAACTGTAAGTGGAAAGTTTAAACCTGTATGTTACCTCTGATTACAATCACTTGAAAAACATATGAGCAATGTCAGGGAAATATAAATACCTCACCCTAGTCAGAATGGCTATATATAAAAACAAAAACAAAAACAGCTGTGTGGTCATGGCACACGCTTTTAATCCCAGCATTCAGGAGGCAGAGGTAGAGGCAGAGGCAGGTAGATCTCTGTGAGTTCAAAGCCAGCCTAGTCTACAGAGTGAGTTCCAGGACAATCAGAGTTACAACAGAAAAACCCTGTCTGGAAACAAACAAACAAACAAACAAACAAAATGCAACAAAAACAAACAAATAAACAGGGCTGGTGATGGTTCAGTGGGTAGTAAAATGCTTTCCACCCAAGCATGACAACCTGAACTTGATACCCAGATACTATGGTGAAACAAGAGAACTGATGCCTAAAAGGTGTCCTCTAGCCCCTACCATGGCAACATGGCAAGTGTGCGTGCGCACGCACACACACACACACACACACACACACACACACACACTGTGTATATGTATGTATATATATATAATATATTATACATAATTGTATATAATTATATATAAATATAAATATATATAAATAAATAAATATAATTATATATGAATTATATATAATGTATTATACATAATTATAAGAACATCAGTTCTTATAATAAATGCTGGTGAGGAAAAAGGAACCCTTATACACTTTTGGTGAAAATGTAAATTCAGTAACAGTGGAAATCATTATGGAGATTAAAATGTAGAAAGGAAGAAAAAAGCCATGAATGTAGAAGGGAGATTATTTGGGAAGAAGACAGGGGCCAGCAGGAGAGGGGATAGGAAGGTAATAGAGGGTAAATATGTTCAAAATATAATATATACATGTATGAAAATCTGATAATTAAAGCTATAATTTATACAATTAAAATACTAATACAATTAAAATGCAGAAAGACATTCACACAGATTAGAAAGGTATAGGTAAATGAAAGCAGTTGTTACAGAGATTGGACTACATGCAGTTCTGCTTTGTAAAGGATTTTCTATGATGTGGCTACACTGGTTAGCATGTACTCTGATGAGGCAGAAGTTATAGATAATGAAATAGGAGAAATGGGCTTTTTGAGACATAGAGTGTGGCTTTCCTTTGTCCTGTTCTTCATATTTCTGTGTGTTATTTTCCTAAGCTCTGCTATTATGTGTACTATGGCTGGATTGAATCTCATATGCATTTGATCAGATGAGGGACTGCTTCCTAAATTAATGAGTGAGGATATATGTGATTTAGGAGGACAAATAGCTGTTTTTTTTTATTTAGTCAATGTTTGGACAAATCATAAAGAGAAGAGATTTTACCAGGGCACTTTGAAGAAGTTTGTGATTTTGGTTTCTTTGAAAACACAAAATGGCACTTGGACTATGTTTCTGCTCCCCTCCCAGGTGTGATGGATGATAATGAGTTTGATTTGAAATGCTCAATTGCTGGTGACTATGATTTGGCTATGTGTAGCTGTTTTGCCACTTGTGGCTTGTCCTTATGATTGCATGCCGCTTAGATTTCTGGGAACTTTGCTTAGAGTATATAAGGGTTGAAGCCCAGAGTGCGGGGTTGGGTGGTTGGTTGTTGGTCATTGGTGGGTTAGTTTGTTGGTTGGTTGTTGCTTAGAGGAACTTCAGTTAGAGAAATTAGGTTCAGGGATATTGTTCTGAGACGTGAGTCCAGCTCACTCTCAGCTCCTGTTCTCTAAGCTTCTGACTGCCAAAAAGAGATATGAATAGTTCTTCCTTTCCTTCTTTCTCTCTTTCTCTCTATCAAGGCTGCCTAAAGGGCAGTGAAGTTTTCTTTTTTTTTCTATCCTTCCTTTCTCTTTCCTGAGCTAGAAGGTAAGAAAGCACAGTAGCAACCTGTCACAAGGGATTATGCTTCTTTTTATGGATATCAAATGAGGCATTATTAACATTAAAAGTGCATGTTTATGTTAAAATATATTCTAGTAGGAATAATATATATTTCCTATAATATTTATCATTTAAGAGGGTATTTATCAGAAATTGAGATCCTTGTCATGCTTGAGAAGCTTAACAACCAACCAGTGAATTTTAAATCTTAAGCAAAATAAAATATTCTATTTTAAAAGTTCAACAAACAACTACATTTTGTTTGGCTCTTGTAGTCTCTGGTAATGTTTGATATGATTCAGTAGCTTGGCTCACAGAAGAAATCAATAATGTACTCTTATCAAGAAGATGAATTTGTCAATTCAAAATGAAATGGAGAAATATTACTCAAAACAGTCTTTATATTTGAAAAATGCCCAAAGCAGATGCTGCATTCTATCTCAGGTGCTTACAGCGCCCAATAATGATTAGGTATGCTGCATCATGCCTACTGTCACAACAGATCTATTATAATTTTATTATAATTCAGAATAGGTCATTCCAAAGCCATTCCATTAAAACAACGTGCAGCTAAACAAAGATAAAGAAAGGCCAACTCACGAATATCTCTTCATCCTGTGAATTCAAATATTGCTAAGCATGGCCTGTTCAAATATTTTTAAATAAAAAAACAACAACATTGAATCAAATGTCTAGGGGTTAATTTGCTTCCCATTTCTTAAACAAAGCTGTATTTGCTTGTTCCAAATTACTAGTGGAAGTAATCGATTCAGGTTAAAAACCATTCTCACCTACAGTAATGCAAAATGACTTACAAATACATCATGTAGCTGGTTAGGAAAGCATACCAAAGACTCTTGTGTACTTGACTGCCCTTTATTTATGGACAGACAACAATATTGTTAAACAATTTTTGCTTTCTGTTAATTAGGGTTTCAAAACAATGAAGAATGTTTAACATATAGGTCTTGATACCAGGCAAATAATTCCTTTTCTTCTTTTTCCAGTTTGGTGTCTATTGGGTATTCTTCAATGGTCAGAATTTCAAAAGATGGAGAGTAGAAGATGACATTCTTCTTCTCCCTAACTTGTGGTACGCCTGCTTGTACTTCCTAGGCAGAAATAAAAGTGGAGTGTTTCATATTTGGCTTTTACTACTTTGCATTTTTATTCTCTAGTTTTACTTAGCTTTACCCTCCAAAAATTTATATCAGAATTAAAAATATTTTTAATGTATTTCATTACTGTGTGTGCATGTGGAAACATACAAGGGCCACAGCACAAGTGTGAAGATCAGAGATAACTCTTTAGGAATTGGCTCTCTCCTTCCACCATGTGGAGTCTGGGGATCAAACTCGGGTCATTGGGTTTGGCAGCAAGTGCCTTTACTTGGTGAGTATCTCACCAGCCCAGCAGAATCTTTTAAGTTACAAAGTAGTGTATCAAAACATGTTCATTATAAATGTTCCTACAACATGGAAGTCTAGAGGCAGATTTTACATTGTGTAGCTTTCCATGGTTCAGAAGAATCTCAGCAGCCTATAGTTCCAGCTACTCAGGAGGATTAAGAGAGACTATCACTTGAGCCCAGAAGATGAGGTCATCTTGGGCAATGCAGAAAGATCCCTTGCCTAAAAAAATGACAGAGGTAGGGATATAGTTGAGTTGTAACAGTGCCTGTGAGGCCCTGCTTTAATTTTGAGCATATGCAGCAGATGGCTTTCATTCTGAGAAAAGTATTAGCAGAGATGTGCTGGGTTGAACACATGGAACAACAAGTCTTTTTCTTTTCTTTCTTCTCATTTTTTGCCAGCTGGTGCTGATGTGGAGCCCAAACAGCAGGTGCTTAATAGAATAGCTATCAATATTGTGTTATAATTCTTTTTGAAAATAAGTTTCAAACTTTCATTTTTATTTTATGTGGATGGGTGTTTTGTCTGCATGTATGTCTGTACACCAAGTGCATGCGGTGACCTTGGGGGCCAGAATAGGGCATCAGATCCCTTGGGACTGGAGTCAAAGATAGCTGTGAACCACACAGTGTGGGTGCTGGGAATTGAACCAGAGAGGTCAATGCTCTCGACTGCTGAGCTATCTCTACAGGCCACTCTCCCCCACCTTTTGTTTTAAAGAAAAGCTGCTATGCAGCTCAGGTTGGCTTTGAACTCAATAATATAATCCAGCTTGCCTTGGACTCATGATCTTCCTGCTTCTGCCTTCTCCCTACTAGAGAGTATTGCTGCCGTGCCTGGATGTTTAAGAACTGAAAGAGTTCTCAAGCGTGTAGTGGCATCTGTTTTTAATTTCAACACTCAGGAGGCAGAAGCAGGTGAATCTCTGTGAGTTCGAGGCCAGCCTGGTCTATACAGATTTTCAGGCCAACCAGGGATACATAGTGGAACCCTGTGCCCTAAAATAAACAAACAAACAAACAAACAAATAAATAATAAGAAAAAACAAAAGAAAATGGGTATTACCAGGAGGAAAGTAGCTTCATACTACCTAGGTATGGTATGCCAAAGGTGTTTCAGCCTTGAACTTACATTTCCTTGTGCAAATAAAATTACTTATAGGCAGTTTGAAAATTGTCCAAAATAACGAATGAGTTCACTGCTAGTCAAACTTGCAGTTACCTTGAAGGCAGTCTTTTTGTCTTTAGCTGCCATATAGGCTTTCTTCATTTTTTCAACTTTCTTTTGTGCTTGCTTGGATCGACGACCCAGATGTTTCACTTTTCCTTGCTGTTCCCAGGGCTGGTAAAAGGGACGAACAGTTGTAATGGATGGATACCTAGAAGACATTTGTATTGGAGACAGAAAAAAAAACACATACATATATACACACACACAATAAGATTTAAATGTGAAACAAATTCTAAACCATAAAGCATTCTCTAGCATACTGATTGATAGACTTCAGTATGTGCAGCAACACGTCATGGCAGTCTTTAGGCTAAAGCTGTCATTTCTATGAGTACATAGCATTGTTCTTTCCCTGGCACTTGTGGAGGTGTATAGGTGATGGCGATGTTGACAACTATGATGACGAAAATAGTAAAACCTGTTGGCAATTCAAAATAAGCCTTTTAAGAAAACTCTGTAGTGGCCACTGGATTTTTTTTTTGAGTCAGGGTCTCATTATGAGGCCCAGACTGGCCTCAAATTCACAGAGGCAAACCTTCTGAATGCTGAGACTAAAGTCATCACTATACTCAGCATGAATTTTGTTTTTGTATTTTTTGTTTGTTTTTTCAAGACAGGGTTTCTCTGTGTAACTCTAGCTGTCCTGGAACTCACTCTGTAGACCAGGCTGGCCTCAAACTCACAGAGATTCTCCTGCCTGTGGCTACAGAGTGCTTGGATTAAGGCATGTGCCACCACCACCCAGCTCAGCATGATTTTTTTAAGATCAAAACTAACACTGGCATTTACATTTCATAACAGTTAAAAAAAAGCAAGCTTCTTTTAAAAATTAATTTTAAGGGTGGCATGCAAAATAATGGGTTTCATCTTGAAGCTAATTTTAGTGTCTACATGTGTGCATATACTCACATGTATGTGGCCTAACGTGTGTGGGCGGGTATTTGCATAATTACTTGTTTGATTGTATATGTGTAGATCCACAGTTGTTGTGTAGGTCCAAACTTGTTTCTCAATTGCTATCCAGTTTTATTTATTGAGGCAGGGTGTAGTAGTACACCTACTGAGGAGGCTCATCAAGGATGACTAGGAGGCATAATCATAGCTGCACACTCTGCCAGACCTCAGCAGAGGGAACCACTGCCCTAGCCAGTGCCATACTCAATCAACAGTGGAACCCTGACAGTGGAACCCTGAGCTCTGAGCTCAGGTGTTTTTATTGATTCAGAACTCCTCAGGTATTCTACTAATAGTACTAATGCAGACCATAAGCAATCAAACATCCCCCCACAGAAATCCAACACCTGCAGACAATATAAAACATCAAGACCTAGGGTAGCCCCTCACCCAACAGTGCATAAAACAATTTCAAACATAACTAAAAAATAATAATAATAAGAAAACCTTCCTCAACAGCGGGGTCTCTTCTGGTCTCACCAGTTCTGGCTAGTCTATCTAGTCAGCTTGCCCCAGGGATCCTCTCTCTGTCTCCTTCCTGCTGAGATATCAATCTGAGATAACAATAACATCTGTCTGCCTTTTTTTATATATAGGCTTCTGAACTCTGGTTCTAAGGCTGGCTCAGCGAGCACAAGGATCTCCCCCAGCCTAGTGAAGGCATTTATTAAGTCACTGTTGGGATCAGATACAGTTGCTATCCATTCACTCAATCCCCTTGGCTTTACTATCACAGGGCAGATCAGCCAAATAACCACCTGCTGGCTTCTGTATCATTCATCCTTAGAACTGTCTTTCAGAACAAGAGTCCTTTTGAAGGGAAGGTTAAAAGCATCTGAGAAGTAACACTACCCCACTGCCAACGCGTAATCAATGGCTGTTGGGTATTAGTGTACCCAATGGGATAACTCCGAGTTGCACGTTGTACACTAGCTCTAACGTTTCCAGGAGGGATGATGCTCCAGGTAGCTTCAGTGGTAACTGGCTTGCTAACACAAAGCCCTGGGTTGCCTTCTTTTCTATATTACTGCCCTACCCCCTCAGTGGGTCTTGGGCTCATCTCCCAAATAAACTGCTCCAACTCAATTCCTGGTCCTGGGGTTTGTTTCTGGGAGATCCTAGATTAGGACTTTATCCAAAGATGCTCTTATGAAAATATTTTTCTTCTACAATTGATTTAGAATTTGGCTAGCTCTTTTGGTTCCTAAATTACTCATTCTTGGATACTCAGTAGCATGAATCCAAATAGCAGGGAGCTCAAGTTTATATATGGCAGAGAGGAAAATGACATAATTTATTTGACCTTGGTGGTAATAGGGTTAAGTTCTATATTCAGTGCTCACATGTATGAGTTAGAGAAAATCTATTTCATGATGACAGACTGTGCCTTGAACCAGGCTCTCTGGAAAATGCATAGCTTTGATTATAAAATGAAGGAGTGAGTTATGCTGTTGGGTCAGCACCTTTCTTCTCTATTCTTGAGAAGCCCCGGGACATTTGCTTGGCAGTGTCAGTGTCTTTGTGGTCTAAAGGAATATTTCTCATTGCAAGTATATGTGTGAAAATATATTACCAACAAGTCTGCTTCAGCCTTATCACCACTTTCTTTTTCCTAAGAAAGCCAGAATAATGTATAAATAAGATGGACTGGGTGAGTCTTAATAATGGAAATTTATAGGAACCTAATTGGAACAATCATATTCTGTCCCTGTTGTTTCAGATCCTAATACATATATTTTGCTACAACGTGGTTTTCCAAAATACGCATTAGTCTGCTTGTTATTAGTAAAGAAAGGAATGATGCCACTATAATTTATATGCAATTGTTCCTAGGCAAAGGAAGCCAAGAGAGTGAGAGTACAATTACAGCTTTCAACAGGAAAGTCAAGCCTTCAGCTCTACTGCTCTGTACTGCTTGGCGTTGGGATCTCTTTTGGCCGTATTTATGAAAACAAAAGTATTAACAGTTACATGCAGGCCCCTGTCCCGAGAGAGGCATATTTACCCTCTGACTCACTCTACTGGGCCCACCACTTCTAGACTTAGGATGACTCTTACTTTTTGCCAGGTTGCACTGCCTGTCTTGAAAGGCAGCCATGCTGGCCTGAGGCTTCTTTTCCATGAGCATTATTATCTCTGTATCTACCACCTGCTCTAATGAAAGAGTCACCAGTAGTTGCCCTTTAGCACTGTACTGTTTTACCATTTGCTGGCCCGGGGCAACCCCTTGCCATCCTGAGGTGCCTGCCTGTGGTACAAGTTATCACCTCAGTGCCAATCGGCCTTTTTGTTAGTGTTCTGCTTACAAAGTTGCTCTGTTTGGAATAATCTTCCCCAACTCAGGTTTCCCCATCTGCCTTATTATTATCATATCTAGTGGACTGTGTATCAGAAAGGGAACATTTTCAGGAATGCTTTTAGTGTTGTAATCCTCCCACCCCCCAAAATAGTCTTTTACCTAACTTTAGAAACAATCTCTAGCTGGTGCTGACGCATCTCTTCTGTTTCTGGTTTCCGTAACAAATACTTCATTTCCTTTTGTAAACGGTTTGAGATTACTCCAGACTCTGCATAATCAACTATGTCATACATCATCATTGTCTTGGGAATGCTTATGAGGTTTAATCTTCGCCAGTGGTTATTCTTGCCACCAGATGATGCAGGGGTCTCATCCATAACACTGCAGTACTATAAGGAAAAATGCAGAATGATCAGTTGTGGTTGTTCATCTCCAGACTCTATCAACATCTCTTGTCTATGGCTTTCATTCCAGCTAGATGTTTCTGTTATCTATGTTCATCTTAACTCCCTTACTGGAAGGCAAGATCCATGCCGTGCAGTTTCAGTTCACATAACACACTCACCAAATGTTTATTTAGTGCATAAACACTGGCATACATTATTTTAGAAATGATGAGTTAATCTCTGGTGCTAAGAGGAGAATTTCATTATCTTTACCTGTAATATTTGTAGGAATTTCATGTTATTTTTTCCAATTTAAAATGATATCAAGTAGAAACACAGTTTATATATTCAATTTAACGTTATAAATGCGTGTTTAAGAGATAGAGAATGAGGAGCTACAGTGCTAAGAATGAGGCCTTTAAGGTCTACTACATACATTCTCAAACTTTCGTGTACACCCACTTTAAAATGCACCTGAATGCACACAAGCACACACACGTACCCCATTTTGTCATGAAGAAATGTCAGTTGCCACCATAATAATAGTCTCTCATCCGGAGACAGCCGATTCCAGTTCTCACAATATAGCTGCAAGACTCGGCAGCTAGATCTTCAATTCATAGTCCACTGCAATAGTGACATGTGTGCAATCATATTTAGTGACAAGCCATGTCCTGTCTCTAAAAATCTCTCACTGTTTGGTCACTGTGAATCCAACAATGAGTTCACATACAGACAGCAAAGTATGTAGTTGTGTGGCCTCTTTGTCTCATAATAATAAACCCATGTGTCGTTTTATAAAAATGGGTTATCAAAAGAGGGAATTGGGCACTGGAGAGACAGCTCAGTGGTTAAGAGCACATGCTGCTCTTGCAGAGGACCTGAGTTAGGTTCCCAGCACTCATGTCAGTCAGCTCACAGCCACCTGCAACTTCAGCTCCAGGTGATCCAACCAATTTTCTCCATTGATATTAAGTTTGCTTTGTATAAGGCTGGGGACATGGCTTAGGGGTAGAGTGCTTGCCTATCATGCATGGGACCCTAGGTTCAAGCTCAAGTGCTGAAAAATCAATGAGACCCAGACACATTAGAAAGCACAAAGCAAGGAGTAGTGGCGCAGGCCCATAATCCCTGTACTTGACGAATGGAGGATTAGGATTTCAAGGTCATCCTTTGGCTATATAGCCAATTTGAGGTCAGCCTGAGCTACATGAGATCTTGTCCCAAAACAACAAAAAACATGAAATGTGCTTTGCATATTTCAGCTCATACCATCAGTTTTTTTAGTCCCATACTACTATGCATAGTGAAAACGCCTATATACATTATTCTCTAGGAGTAGAGTAATACAATCACTAAAAGTCTCAGGCCTGTAAATGATCTACTCTGCCACTCAGTCACTGTGTGACCTTGGGAAAGTTTTTGGACCTTGTTAATGATTAACATTAATGAATGTTAATTAATGTTAATATTAATGAATGTTTCTCATCCATAAAGAGGGACACAGGATTTACAAACTTGAAAATGAAGGGTAATGATTCACCTGTAAAGATCTTTAAAACTGCCATTCACCCCAACAAATAATCTTACCAATCTTTTTCAGTGTAAATATTTGAGGCCTACTCTCTATGACCCTAATCCTTGACATACTCACAACTTGTGAGTTTGTGACTCATGTGCTTAGCAAAGAGTTGGCATCTCTGTAACAGGGCCCCAGACCTTACTAGGCCCTGAGACCTTAGCACAACTGACTCCATGATGGAAGTGTCATTCAGGCTAAAATACTAAGCACATAGACAGCACCACCTGCCAAAACTAAAACAAAGGCCCAATCCATCAAAGTGCATACAGTTCTGGGAAAGTCTTACAATGTACTGACCTTGCTTTTTAGCTCCTATAGTTCTGCTTCTGGCTAACAGTTCTGTTAGCTGAAGTATGTCAACCCAGAATATGGTTTTTGTGGTTAAAAACTCACCCTGAGAAAGGCTTGGGACTATAGTTGGATCCTGAACACCCAATGTAGTCACCAGCCAGCTAATAAAAATTTTCTATTGGCTCAAACACACGTCTGAGCAGTCTTCTCTGGTCAACACTCCACAACATTTCTGGAGGTTCCACTGAGGTCCTAGAAACCAGACCCTAAGACACCAAGAGTCTCAGAGCCCCTTGAAACAAGGAAAAGTACGGTGGTCAGAGAACTCCTAGGAGGTATGCAACCTGAGATGTTCCAGGTCCCCAGGTTTCCCTTTGATCAATCGGCTGCCTAATGATTCAGGGGAGTCTGACACCTCCACCCCAAAAGGAGACAAATTAGAAACTCACCTAGTCTTTCACCTCTGGAGGTAAGTCTGATAAAAGTACTTTCCGTTTGGACACATAGGAGAGGTCAGATGTGACTGCCTGGCCTGTCACCTCTGGAGGTAAGTCTGGTAAAGGTGCCTTCCGTTTGGACACGTAGGGGAGGTCAGATGTGACTGCCTGGCCTGTCACCTCTGGAGGTAAGTCTGATAAAAGTACCTTCCGTTTGGACACATAGGAGAGGTCAGATGTGACTTCTGATCCAGTGTCCTGTGAGTCCTGTGAGATGTTACATGATTCCCTCTGTTCATGTGTATGAATGTGTGGTGGCCATCCGTGGTTGTCTTTACTGTGTGTCTCTTTGAGTCTGTCTGTGTGTCTTTCTATGTGTTTCTGTCAGTTCTGTTATCCTTTGCTGACCAGTGTTTTTCTCTGGTGTGAGAACCCCCTGGTTTATGCTCCATCCTGTTGGGGACTCAAATCCTTTTGGCTCTGCCAGGTCACCCAGAGAACCCCAAAAAGAAACCTCTACCTGTCCTACTCTAGGAGCAGGAACACTTGCTTCTTTTGTTGTTGCCTGACTCCTGTTTACTGTCATGGTTGGTCCCTGTGTAGATGTGGGGAGTTTCTTGGCCTCTCATCCAGGGACCCTGAATTCTAAGCATCTAAGAGAAATGGACACAGTGAAAGGGGAATAGTCCCAGGTGAGCATTCCCTCTGCTCTGAGCAAAATATTCCCCTGGGCTGAGCAGAAGAGAAAGTTCTGTTCCTTTTTCTTTCATAATTTATGTCTTTGTTTCAACCAGTGGTCCAGAAAACCCACCATTCTCTGAAAAGAATTAGAAAAATTGCCCCTGGACCAGGCAGGAGGATTGCTGTTGGGCAATGTAGCCTGGACAGAACGGATTTTTCCTTCTGTCCAACACTGACCAAGGAGACTTTAAACAATTTTCGCTAAGCAATTTTTGGAAAGATTAAAGACAGCTGCTAAAAAATTTGCTTTGTCACTCAGTTGGTACCAGATATTAAAATAAATTAAAATTGTAAGTAGGTCCCAGTTGCTGGAGGTAGCTCAAAGGTTGTTTAACAACAACAAAAACAACAAAAAAACTGATTGAGACAAGAATTTTTGTATAAACTGAAAGCCACCATCACCTTCTCTGATAACAAGACACTGTTAAACTTACAGATACCCAGGAAAATTTTGGTATCTTTCCCTGTCAGAAGAATATCTCTTAGCTGAAAGTTCTGCCTCCAATCAAAAGATACAGTTGGACTATCTTTGGACTATCTATTGACAACATTCCCCAGGGTATGGGCAGAAAACAATCCCCAGGACTGGACAGCCAAACAGCAAATTCTTATAATTGTTCATCTAACCAGTTCAGCTAACTCCATCCAGATTAAATAATACCTAGTGACTCTGTAAACAAAAGGGGCTATTGCAGTCTGTATTGCTGGCTTGAAGAGCCAGGCATCCTAGTGCCCTGCCAGTCACCTGGAATACATCTCTCCCGTCTATGAAGAAACCTGGTACCTCTGATTCTCATGGATCTGATTCTTCCAGAGAAACAGGGTACACTGTCTTGGACCTGAAAGATGCATTCTTCAACCTCCCATTGGTAGAGGTGAGTCAACCCATCTTTGTTTTTAAACGGACAGACCCAGTGGGAGGTTACAGAGGGCAACATGCCTGGGCTAGGTTGCCCCAGGATTGAAAGACACTAAATGCAGACTTCTTAACCTTCTGTCAGAGGTTTCCTGGGAAAATAGATTATGAACAGGCCGTGGAGGGACTGCTGCAAGAGTTACAGACATCGGGCTACAAAATATCAGTTAAGAATCCCCTACTTGTACAACAGAAGCTACCTCCCTTGACTACCAGCCGAGGGGAGACAAAAGGAGCCTGTCTCAGGATAGGATTGCTGCCATCATCCTTCAGATCCCAACCCCAAGGACCAGGAGACAGGTTCGAGAGTTCCAAGTCACGGCTAGGAATGGCTGCCTCTGGATACCAGGGATTGCAGAAATAGCAAGGCCTCTCTGCACCAGCACAAAAGGGGGCACTGAGCCCCTAATGGACTGAGACTGAACAAAAGGCATTTGAGGCTTTAAAAACAGCTCTGACTTTGGCTCCATTCCTAGCACTTCCTGATGTCTCAAAACCTTTTCACCTGTTTGTCCATGAAACAAAGACATTACAACAGGGTTTTAACCCAAACTCTGGGGCCATGGAAATGTCCTGAGGCATACCTATCCAAATGACTGGACCCTGTATCCCACCTGTGGGCTACACAGGATGTCCCACCTGTCTGTGATCTGTGGCGGCTACTGCTGGTCTATACAAGTTAACTCTGGGTCAAAATCATATACTCATAGCACCCCACAATGTGGTTGAGTCCCTCCTCCGAGGAACACCAGAACGTTGGCTGTCTAATGCCTTTGTGACTCAGTACCAGGCCCTACTCCTGGAAACACTCTAGTTCTGTTTGAGAAACTCACTGCCATCAATTCAGCGACCCTCTTGCCTGATGATTCAGGTGGTCATCCATGATGGTCACGAGAAGAAAGATTAAACCAGGTGCGTGGGAGCTGCAGTAGTTACTTTAACCAAAACGATTTGGCCCTAGCCAAGCACCTCAGCCCAGAGAACAGAACTGATTGATCTGACCCAGGCTCTCAGATGGGGAAAAGAAAAGGCCACCGCTGCATACACAGACGATTGCTATGGTTCTACTACCGTGCATGTTCACAGTATGATAGAGAAAGAGAGCTTCTCACCACTGGGAAAAAGGACATTAAAAATCTTGGCCCTCCTAGAGGCTATTAGGCTTCTCCCACAAATTGCTGTCCTCTACTGCTGGGCTGCTAACCTGGATGCCTGACAAAAAGCCCCTAAGACTAGTGGGGCCTATTGATATTCTGATGGCATACTGATATGTCATATGATATATGAATATATGAACATATGACATACATATTCTGATGACCTGATGCTGCCTGAGACTCCATGGTAAAGAAGAAATGGACAACTCAAGCCCTCAAGTTGTTGGAGGACACTAGAGGGAATGATCATTCTCCCAGAAACAACTGGTAGGACTCAAGAAACTAACCTTCACCAGGCTACTTGTCTGGGGTCCACAAAACTTTGAGTTACTAAAACCAAGGTATTTTATACCTAGACCGTACAGCATAACATGGGATGTTTGGGGGTGAACCTTGGAACTTAGCACCCTTAGAGCAGAAGGTGTTTGGATGCTCCACTTTCTTACTCTGACAAACCCCAGTGAGCATCAACAGCTAGCAAAGTTCCCTCGGGTGCTGACATGCCTAAGATCATTAGCCACTGATAAGATCTTGCCTCTCCAAGGCATAAGGCCTGGCTGCTGCTTATCTGACCACTGCTGCTGGAGAGCCTCGGGCTGGGCTTCTCCTTATAAGGTCTCTCTCCCTGACCTCTCTAAGCCCCTCCTGCCCATGCAAAGAGAGTTTTCTTGATACTCTCACCCCAGCCAATGACATAGGACCACCCAGTTCTGATTGTGAGCCCCTCATATGCAAAGGGATCTCTCCTAGTATCACTGCCCTGGCCAATAGCATACCACCACATGGGACACCTCCCCAGCTCCCTCTATGACCTTCTCAACCCAAACACTTCCTGAGTATGTCAGTCCCTCCCTGAAGTTGAGCCATCAGCACACAATGGCTTGGCTGCCCCAGGGAAGGGACTGGAAAGCAGAGACCCACAGGATGTCTCAGCTATATGCCAGGTTTGTGCTGAAATGAATCCAAAACAGAGAGACCAACACCCTGGTGAACTCTAGGTAAACTGACTTCACCAAGATCTGGCCTACTGGGAGAGGATAACTGGTCCCCTGATTTGGCCTCCCCCTAGCAATGGGGTCTGACCATGGCCTGTCTTTCATAGTCAAAACCTCTCAATTAATAGCTAATGCTTTAGACATAGATTGAAAACTTCATTGTGCATACAGATCTCAGAATTCTGGCCAGGTAAAAAGAATAAACAGGACATTAACAGACACTCTAACAAAACTCAGAGTCCAGCAAAGGATGGATAGGCCTCCTTCCTCTGCTTTGAGCCTACCCTACCCCAGGTATGGAAGGATTTACCCCCTATGAGATTATGTTTGGAAGACCTCCCCCACTGCTGGCTTCCCATGCTCAGAGAGCAGCAGTTGGCAGAACTGTCTAACCATTTCTTTCTCAAGTCACTGCAGGCACTCTAGGCACTCCTGTCCCCCATAAAGGCTATTCATTCATCCAAGAGATCCAGCCGACCTCTGAGTCCATCACTAGTTTCCCCTTGTTTGAGTCTAGTGATACTGTCTGGGTCAAGCAGGTAGCCATAGGAGCACTGAAACCAACTTGAAAAGGACTCTACGTGGTTATTCTCTCCACTCCTATGGCTGTGAAGATAGCTAACATTACACCATGGATCCACCACACCCAGGTCAAGAAAGCAGAAATGACAGATGTTGCTGCCAAATGGACTGTCTCTGGACCATGGACCAAGTGAAGTTAAGGTTTCATTGCCCCCTCTCCTGCCCCAGGCCCTTCTACTCCCTGTCCATCTACCTCCTTCTGGTCTTATGTTAGATGTAAATAGACGGTCATAGTCCATTGCCCACTGTCCTTGAGCATGGATCTGGGAACTGAGAAAGAGAGATACAGGGAAGTTGATAGCTAATATGGCTAAAGACCAACAACCCACATTTCATCTTTATCTTTGTTTACTGATGCCCACTTGAAGTGTCTGGTTTTATGAAAAAAAGAAATATATGGGAATTTATCTTCTGAGATGAAAATACAGTTTACAATTCTATCACACCCTGTGGCTGGACCCCCTGGTAGCCAGATACAAGGGAGTTTCCATTGGAAAAAATTGGTGTTGTAAAACTGAGACTTACTGAAAATCTCTTTTAAGGAGATTCTGGCTTCTGGGAAACAAAAAATACCTGGGGAATCAAACTCTTTGCCTCAGGAAGGGACCTGGTGTAGCAAGTTGCAACCAGGTTTTTTACCCTCTTGCTTAGGAAATAAAAAAGAAGGATAGATAGAAAGAAATCCTTACCACCTTTGTTTGCAGCCTTGAAAGAGAGAAAGAGAGAATGGAAGAAATAGTCTAGCCATTTTTGCCTATCAGAAGCTTGGAGAGCAGGAGCTGATAGTGAGCTGGACTCATGTCTCAGAACAATATCCCTGAACCTAATTTCTCTAACCGAAGTTCCTCTAAGCAATAACTAACAAACCAAGCCACCAACGACCAACAACCATCCAAACTTGGCTCTTCTGGCTTCACCCCTTATAGACTCTAAGCAAAGTTCCCAGAAGTCTAAGTGGCATGCAATCATAAGGACAAGCTGCATGTGGCAAATCATAGCCACTGGTAAGGAACTGTCTGAATCAAACACATTATCATCCACTACACCTGGCATGGGAACGAAAACATAATCCAAACGCCATTTTGTGTTTTTAAAGAAATCAAAATCACAAAAATCCTTCAAAGTACCCCACTACACCCTGGGGATAGAGTTAATCATTCCCAGCCAAAAAATCAGCCAGGACCACTGATTATGCTTAGACACCCAGCCTCCATATTACACAAGGATAGGCATTAAGCAAACTGTGAGCCCATTGGCTGGCAAAACTCATTGTGACTTAGACAGCCCAAATTAACGTTAAAGGACATATAAAGGGCTAAAACTTGTTTAATATCCAAAACCTTCAACCTAGGCACTTCCCTTATTCTCATGATGCCTGGTATCCTGCCTTATGGGTTAATTCATCTGAATAGCAGTAATATTACTGGGCCCCTGAGACTACTTGGTCGGCATCGTTTAACTAAATGTTCCTCTTCTGGTGCTTTCGAAGCTACATAGTCAGGTTAATCAGGACCTAGAGGTATTAAAAAAAAAGGAACCTACAAAATTGGAGAGGCTTAGGTCTTGTGGTCAGGATGAGTCTATGATTTGGCTCATTCACTAAGACCAGTAGAGGATGTAATAGGACCCCAGACCTTAGTAGGCCCTGAGACCTTACCACAACTGACTCCATGATGGAAGTGCCATTCAGGCTGTAAGACTCAGCACATATACAGCACCACCTGCCAAAACTAAAACAAAGGCCTAATCCATCAAAGTCCATATAGTTCTGGGAAAGTCCCAAAATGTAATAACCTTGCTTTTTAGCTTCTGCAGTTCTGCTTTTGGCTAACTGTTCTTGTTAACTGAAGTATGTCAACCCAGGACATGGTTTTGTGTTTAAAAGCTCACTTTGAGAAAGGCTCAGGGCTACACCGGGATCCTGAACACTCAGTGTAGTGGCTGGCAGGCTAATAAAGACTTTCTATTGACTTAAGCCCATGTCTGAGCAGTCTTCTCTGGTGAATAGCCCACATCTCCAACTTTATTTTCTGATCTAATCCCTTAATCTCATAATTTAGGTCTCTAAAAGAAAGAAAACACAATCAAGAATCTTTAAGGCTCTGCATTAAGCTCATATGTTTGACATAAGTGAGGTACCCAAAGGAAGAAGCACAAGGCCACATATATTATTATTACATTAGGAATCAGAATATTGGTAACTTTCATTCCTTCAATGCCTGCCTCTGGATTGTTAGAAAAACGGGAGGGAGTGTTACAGAAACACTTATTATTTTTTGGGTGTGGAGCATAGGTGCCCCAGTTCAGCATTGCTCTGTCCAGCAATGCAAACCAGAAATCCAGGAGTCATGCCAGACACATTCCTTCAGTTTCTCTCCCTGTCTGTCACCCAGGCTCACTGCCTTTCTCTATATCTTGCATCTGTAGACACGGCCCTTAACCAAGCAACCACCATTCCCCCTGGAATATCAAGAGACTTTGAACAGAAGACTCTTGTTGCTTTCTAATCCTTTCTGCATCCTGCAACCAGAGGTAGCTGTTTACTCATTAGCTTTAAAAATATATTTTGTTTAGTGTGTGTGTGTGTGTGTGTGTGTGTGTGTGTGTGTGTGTGTGTACACATAAGGACAGCACTTGTGGGAAGTCAGAAGTCAGAAATCATCTTTGTTGATTGGTTTTCTCCTTCTGCCATGAGTGTCCTGGGGATCAAACTCAGGATTTCATACTTGGAATCAAGCACTTTTACCTGCTGGGCCATCTTGACAGTCTCAAATTGGTAACTTTTTCTTTCTTTTCTTTTAAAAAAGATTTCAATTTTTATTCCCTCTCTCCCCTCCCTCCCTCCCCACCATCCCCGTGTGTGTGTGTGTTTGTGTGTGTGTGTGTGTGTGTGCGCGCGCGCTCACGCTTGTGTGTGCATGCGCGTGCATGTGTTTATGTATGCACCTTCAGATATCAGGAGAGGGCACTGGATCCTCTGAGACTGGTGTTACAGGCCATTGTGAACTGAACTTAGTTCCTCCAAAAGCACAGCAAGCACTCTTAACCTGTGAGCATCTCTCTGGTCCCCCCAATAGTAAATTTTATGTTGTGTGTGCTTTACCACATTTTTTTAAAAGTATAATTCTTTCTTGTTGGAGGATACGGTCAGGAAAGCCTTTTTTGTTTGTTTTTTCAACATCTATATCTAAATTCCTTACTTGCATGTAATCTTGCATTGTGACAACATCCATACGATCAGCTATTTTGAACTTCTGGAAAAAATGCTCATCTTCCATAATTTGTT
This sequence comes from Cricetomys ansorgei, assembly GCA_026225945.1. NCBI lineage: Eukaryota > Metazoa > Chordata > Mammalia > Rodentia > Nesomyidae > Cricetomys > Cricetomys ansorgei. The sequence continues at coordinate 1,589,146 of JAMJFZ010003399.1, forward strand.
GATAAAATTTCCTTTCCCCCATTATCTTGTAAGCATCAGCCACTCCCTATAAAAAAGTAGATTTTCAAAATAATATATTTTAAATCATTGGCACATATTTTATATATCTTCTGACAAATATAGCAATTATTGCTCTCATCTTTTATGGTCTTGCTATTAATAGAAAGGCTATATTTACAAAAAGGAAATTATATAGTTGTTTGTTTGGGAGGGAATGGGAAGGAGTTAAAATAAGGTCCCACTCTGTAGCCCAGGTTGGCCAGGAACTTACTGGTAAGCCTCCTTCCCCAGCTCTCTAAATGCTGTGGCTACCATAAGTCACTAAGTCCAGCTATATGGGGATTTGTTTTGAAACAGGGCCTCATAGAACCCAGGCTGGCCTTTAACTTTCTATATAGTCAAGAATGAGCTTAAACTTCTTATCTTCTTGCCCCATCTCCCAAGTGTTGGGATTATAGGCATGGACTTTCATGTATGGCTTATATAGGGATTTTTAAACATTTGAAATGTGTCCCCATAGCCATTGATGCATAGTTTAAAAATATAACTAGATGTAGAGTTGAGTCTACAGTTCTCAAGGGACCATAGGTTTTTTTTGTTTGTTTTGTTTTTAATTAAAAAAATACCCTCTTCTGGCCTCTGTGGGCACTGCACACACGTGGTACACAAACATACATGCAGGCAAAAGAGTACAACATTAAAACCTGCTTTTAAATCTTAAAAAAGATTTTATTTTTATATTTGATTATGTGTATATATGTGTGGATTTTTGCATGTGAATACGGTGCCCAAAGAGGCAAGAGGAAGGTGTCAGACCTTTTGGAGTTGGAATTATAGTCCAACTGTAAGCTGCCTGATGTGGATGCTGGGAACCAAACTAGTGTCCTTCACAGTATGTGTTCTTAACCACCAAGCTTTCTCTCCAGCCTGGACCATAGTTTTTAAAGATTTTTGCTTCTTTCTTTTTAAAAATTTTCTTTTCATTTAAATGAAAACAAAAGAACACCATAATCTCATTTGTGCTGTCAGTGAAAAGAAAACTTACCTGGTGACTACGGGGTACCTTAGGAACTAGAATAAAATGTGTTGCTGGAACCAATATGCTTTTCTGTTAGTTAACTCATTGTTTCCAAATGGAAACAATGTCAAGTTGCTTACACCTCCCTTCCGTTTAGACTTCTCAGTAGCCAAAGAAAAGCAAATAAAGGATTTTTTTTTCTCTAAAATGTCAACAGTTTATGTTCAACGAAAGTGTCTGAGAGACCAGTGAGAGAAAAATCACAGAAAACACAGAGGCTCAAATTCCTTGTCTTGGCTCTAATCATATCAAATCCTCCCACATATATCTATCCTTCTGATAATAGCTTTACATACCGCGAGAGACTTAAATACTCCCACACTACCATAAGAATGTGCTCAATCTTCTAACACCTATTTATAGTATGTATCCCTTACTTCTGGCTACCAAGGGTCTGTTAATGTGAAGGAAGGCTGGCAAAGAGGAAAATTCAAATCTCTTTATATTCCAGATCAGTTTTTCCCTTTGTACTTCAGAATGTGCTATTTGTGAAAGCATGGAAACTGTGATTTAACACTGAGGAGGCCATAATGGAGAGCTCAGGCAGGATCCAAACCCAGAGCCTCTGTTCTTTTTATTTAAAACACAAGACGATAGCTTGCCTTCATATATTTTCTTCTCTAATTCTTATTCTTATTATCCAGAATATTCCTTTTTATTTTTTTTGAATTCCAAAGCTTTGGTGATTCATATGGAAAATGAAATGGGAAGAAAATATTTCAGTGGTCATATTTTATTTTTATTGCACTGAAGTGAACAGTTTAATGAAAATATGAGGAGCTTTCCCTTGGGTGGATTATTTTTTCTTTTCATTTCACCAATTTCTTTGCACATTATGCACCTGAAGAGAAGATGATATTAACGCATCTATTAGTCTTCATTACAATGTCCTGTAGGTTTTAATTAACCATCTCAACCACACTAAAGATAAAAAGCAAACCATTGCACACTGAACAGGTATGAAATCATGTAATTTCTGCTTTAGGGATTTCTTTAGGAATAATTATATTTTATTTTAACTCAGATTACCTAGAAAAGCTATTTATTATCAGTTTCTCCCTGTATGATTCCATTTAGCACTACCACTAATCTCTCCAAGACCTGGTTCTCCTATTCTTACATTGTCTCAGATATATTTATTTTAGTCCTGTGGTCAAAGAAAATCATGCCTAGAAGCTACTTGTGAGAGGGTACATTAGTAACTTTTCTGTTACTGTGATAAAATACTATGACCAAGAACAACTTATGGAAAACTTTATTTTGGCTTACAGCTCCAGAGCATGAGTCTGTAATAGTAGCAGAGACATGGTAGCAGGTCGCCAAAGCTGGAAGCTAAGAGATCACACATTCAATAGAAATGGCAAAGCAGGGGCCAAGTGTTCAAATATGTGAGGTTATCAGGAACGTTTTTCACTCAAACAAACATAGACGTGTTTGAAAAAAAAAGAGTGCTTGCCTAATAGTCAAGATGTTCTTTGTCAGACATCTGCCACGCAGAGTAATTGCCCATTCTTGCTGGAAATTCCCACTTATGGAAGTAGTGATAGGTGAAACCCTTGCATTTGGGTTGTAATAATTCATTTTATGCAGATGCATAATAAATAAAAGCTCAGTAACTGCTGGGATTGCTTTATCCTTGAAACATACATAATATGGAAGAAACATAAGCATTCAAATCTCAGTTTTATGGCTTCACATCTCTTAAAATTCTAGCTTTTCCACAAAGTGGGAGTAGTTTCTCTCACCATAGTGAATGGAGGGAGAGTCACGTGGGAGAACACATGAACGGTTCTTTCGCTCTTTAGTTGTGAGGTTTTAAAGTGAGTTACTTGGTCTTTTTATTTTTATTTTGAATGTGATTTTATTTTATTTTTTCATTATAAGGCATTATGGAATTTTTATACTTTTATATTTTCCTCCCACTTCCAATGATACCCTTCCTTTTCCCCATTAGTTTCTTTTCTACTTTCATATTCATTTTTTAAAAGTGAAGATAAAAATTTAAAAATACAGAATAGTCTTTGTGGGAATGAAGTGAAATAATGCACACCTGAGATGATAGTTAATAGAAACTGATCAAGTGGGCCAGAAGGGCAGATGGCTCAATTGGTAAAGTGCCTGCTGCATGTGTGAAGACCCGAGTTCTGACGACCAGTACTCATGTAAGGCCAGGCATTGTGGCATACATCTGAAACCCCAGTGCTGTGGGGCAGAGACAGGCACATCCCTGAATCCCACGGGTTAGCCAGCTTAGTTAAATTGGTGAGCCCCAGGTTCAATGAGAGATCCTGTCTCAAGAATCAAGATGGAAAATGAACGAGGAAGACACTTGACAAAAACTTCCAGCCTTTGTACTCTCCTATCCTAAAGTGATCAAGAAGGACTGACATTATAGCAAGATTGGCAGAGTGCTTGCCTAGCATGCATGGAGCCCTGAGTTTGACCCTCAGGACTTACTGTACAAATCAGATGTAGTGGTGTATACCTGTAATAATAGCATAGGGTAGTAGAAGCAGTAGGATCAAAAGTTCAAGATCAGCTGCACAATGAGTTCAAGGCCAGCCTAGTATATAAGACTTGAGACAGAGAGAGGAAAAGAGCAAGATGGGGAGAGGAGGAGAGTGAGAGGGAGGAAGAGAGAGAGATAGATCAAGTGACAAGGGTAGCTATTGGTACTGTTTTTCTTATATGGATAAAGATTAAAAGGACAGGAAATTTTCAATATAAAATGACAGTTGCTGGATGTTAATAGTTAGGGCTCATCAGTTGGACCAACTGGAATCTTTTGTATACTGTAAGTGTAATAAATGGTTTTTCACACCATTATGTGAGATGTGCTTCCTTTAAACATCATTATCATGTAGGCACATACTGTTTGACATGAAAATTAAATGTCACTTACACAGTGGTGCTCCAGGTCATGGAATAGGAAGCTCTTTTAGCAATAGTCCTTACAAAAGATATGTTATCAAAGATCACCTGGGAGGCTTGTTAAAATGTAGATGCTGGACCAGAGAGTCTGAAATGGGACCCAGGCTTCTGCATGCAGGTGCTCAAGGAGGCCAGAGGCTAGAGAGAACACAAGATTCCCTAAAGCTGGAGTCACAGGTGGTCGTGAGTCACCAGATACGGGTGCTGAGAAGCAAACTTGGGTCCTCTCCAAGAGGAGTGCACACTTTTGATTGCTCAGCCATCTCTCCAATCTCAAGGTTCTGGATTTCCAAAATGGTCCAGTGGATGCCAGTGTGTAGGGCTGAACATGCTTTGGAGTAGCAAGGCTTTAGAAAATTCTCTTGTGGGCCAACAATAATGACAACTCTCTTGTAAATTGCCAATGCTAAGAAAACGGATTGTCAAAGCGGAAAATAAAATGAGAATGAACACGCACACCCACACGCATTATTCTATTGTTCTAGAAGCATTTGAACTGCCTTGGTACCTTTGGGGAAAATGTTGATAATCTATGTATAGATGTTTTTCTAGTTTTTCCTGGTGGACTCTATGTCTGTCTTTATGCCACCATTGTACTCTTAATTAATGTAGCTTTATAAGTCTTGAAATTGGGTAGTATAAATTGACTTAATTTTCCTTTTCTTCCTCCCCTTTTACTTGCTTTGCTTTTAGTTTTTGTAAATGCACTAGAGATACAACTGGAAAATGATAAGAAATGCAACAAGAAATGGAAATATGGAGGGGAATGATAGAGTGAAAATGTGTTAAATTCTTCCTCTTTTCTAAGTGAAATTATTGGGGCTGCAGAAAGGCTAAGCAGTTACGAGCACTGGCTGCTCCTCCAGGGGACCTGGATTCAATTCCCATCACCCTCCTGGTGGCTCATGAATGTCTGTAATTTCAGTTCCAGGGGATCCGATGCCCTCTTGTAGCCTCCTCAGGCACTAGACATAAATGTGGTGCATAGATATGCAGGGAAAACATTCAACATACACACAAAAATAATAATACTTTTAAAGATAAGTGAACTAAACATCTGAACAGACTAAAACTGATCCACTTAATAAAGAAATAAATGAGAGGCTGGAAAAATGGCTTAGCAGTTAAGAGCACTGATTTCTCTTATAGAGCATATGAGTTCAATTCTCAGCATTCAGACAGTGGTTCACAACCATCTCTAATTCCAGTTCCAGGGAGATCTGACACCGTCCTCTGACCTCCTCTGGCACAAGACACACATGGCGCACAGACATACATGCAGGCGAAACACTCATATACATAATAAAATAAAAGAAATAAATGAACTTACAGCTAGGTAAGTTAGCTGTAACTTAGTTGGTACAGCGCTTACCTAGTATACATGAAGCCCTGGGTTTGGTGCCCAGCACTGCATAAACCAGGAGTGTTGGCACACACCTGTAATCCTAGCCCTCTAGAGGTGGAGGCAAGGCAATCAGAAGTTCAAGAAGTAAAAGTTGGGTATGTGGCACATGCCTTTAATCCCAGCACTTGGGAAGTAGAGGCAGGCAGATCTCTGTGAGTTAAAGGCCAGCCTGGGCTACATAGCAAGTCAGGACAACCAGCGCTACACAGAGACCCCATCACAAACCACCACCACCATCACCACCACCACCACCACCACCACCAAAAAACCCCCAAAAACAAACAAAGCAAAAACCAAAAAGAAATAAGTAAACAGAAAAGTTGGATGAATTTTCAAAAGAAACTTTTATTCAAAGAGCAAAAATGTAAACTTAGAATGACAAAAATTCCACCATTGCAAGTTTTCCTTCAACTACAAATTTACGTATCAGCTAAGTTTGTTTTGAAGAGGAATGAAGGGGACAAGGGCAGTCCAAATGGTTCTCTTCAAGTTGGGTATGTTCTGCTGATTAAAAGATCATTATGGTGTTCACTAAAAAAAAGTCAGGCTAAATAGTACGATAACATCTCAATAACAAGAATAAACAAAATTATAAAATCTCATTTCAGGGTGAAATGAAGGTTACATGACGGACTATCAGGGCTGATTATTCCCAGAGAGTGACAGCTGCAGCACATTAGGGAAAGGCACAATGGCACATTTTCCTTTTTCTTTGGCACAGTTTGTAAAACTTCATTAACCCTGAAACAAATTTTTAAAACATATCTAGAAGTCATTAAAGAAGAACATCTGCAAGTGCAAGAGAACTTTCTTCATGATGGTTTTCACCAACACTTTTGATATAGTCAAGAGCTCCCTTCTCAGGTCAGGATATAAAGATGTAGTTCTCAGAGTACATTCAGACTTTTCACTAATCTAGGCATTTGGACATCAAACCGGTCAGTTCTAGTTTTTTACTCATGTGTGAATAAACACATGTACATTCCAACTCAAGTTCTTGCAGGCTTCGTGTAAAACTCCTTAACATTTCACTTCAGTAAGCTCCATTTGAAGAACAGGTTATGTGATTTGAATAGTGTCTGTGTCTGTTGTTCAGCTGACAGAATCCCACCACAGTTCATATGCTTCACTGTCCCAAATACCTGACTCAAACATCTCAGTCAGCTTCCTCTGCTCTCTTCTCAGTCCAACAGTCCTCTACAAGTCCCTTTGAGGCTGGAGGCAGAGTCTTTCTTTTCATGTGGTCTTCTGATTGGAGGTAGATGGATGGTTGCTTTTCAAAATACTCAGTGGGACCCAGGGATTTGGTCCCTCAGACTGCTTCTGGAAGGGTGAGATCTTATCATGAGATATTTGCTTTTCAATAGGATGCGGATGAGGAAGCTTCCAAGATTCTGGAGCTCCAGCAATCATTTCTCAATCTACTGAAGACCATTCGGACAGATTGGACTGGCACAGGGCTGGACAATGGATGATCGGACTCAGTGCCAGGCTGGGCAAAATTCAGGAGAGCTCTGTTGTGTGGAGGCTGTTGTTCAATACTTGTTATTTGAGATAACTCTGTTGCTTCAACTCTAGTGGTACTAGAACATGGCACAACACGGAAATTCCCCAACATGGGCTTTTCAGTGCTCTTCTGGGGTTTTTGGTAGGAGCTTAGTCGCCGTCTCTTTGGAGTATTTTGGAAAATCTGGGTGGAGACCTCGAAACTTCTCTCATTGGTTACCTTGAAGCTGAGTTTAGCATCCTGGTTATTTGTATGTGCTGCAGGATATAAGCAGGAGTGCTTATTTTCATCAGAATGCTGGGCTGTTGACTGAGTGTTAAACATGTGGCCTATTTCCTGCACTTTGAAGGCAGCCTTGGGAACTTCATGGGAGCAATACTCTTCGCTTTGGTCTGCTGGATTACCACTGAAAGCTGGGTACTTATCACTGACCCTAAATGCCGTTTTTGGCATGTCAGAGACATCCGAGATCTGACACTTTTCTTCCTCAAGAGGTAAGATAATATTAGGGTCTTCTTTGGGAGGTGCTGTATGGCACACAGGTTCCTTATCAGATTCCTTAACTGATGGCAGAGTAGTTTGAGTGCGGTTCAGAGATGATTTCTTGCTTATATGGATGAACGTTGGCCTGCTTGGACGCCTCAGATAGTCACCAGAATGTGTTGTATCTTTCCAACTCTGAGGCTTCTTCTCTGGGGGTTTCTTGGGAAATTTGAGGAGGAGAGCCTTTCTCTTCTTCTCTAGTCTTTCTCTCTCTTCTTTCTCTTTCTCTGTCTCATTCGCTGGGTCAGGATTCTGGGGATTTTGAGGCTTCCGTGGGTCCCTGTTCTCCTTTTCCTTCTTTATACCCAAAGGCAATGGTGCCCTAGCCCCATCCCAACACTTGATAGGACACTTCCTGCTTCTTACAGTGTGTCCAAAGGCCCCACAGTCTCTACATTTCATTCTGGGATTCTCTTCTCGTGGGGGAACTCTCTGCCCTTCTGGTACTCTCTGTTTCTGTAAATTCTGGACTTGTACGTTTTTGTTAGATGAAGTCTCTGGTTTAGGATCCATCCCTGGACTCATCTTTTTGGAGTCTTGTCAGTCTTCCTCAGGTGTTGATTTGGGATTTTCTAAAGCACAGCTGTCTTCCTCCTGTCTGTTAGGTTCTCAGACAGGGGGATGATGGAGACACAGCAAGGTATGTGATGAAGCTTTCAGGATGCTGGAGGAAAGGGAAGTCACATTTTGTTTTTTATATTACTGGGCTATTTCCTTCCCTTCTAACAGTTACTTCATAAATAAAAATAATGAAGTTATTCTACAACATGTTAATGAGTTTTAATGTATAAATTGTGTTTTCTAGTGACTTCGTCCTTCTGAGGTTCTCATTTTCTTAAGCTTAAGCACACCAGGGACAGTGGAACTGACCCAGGAGAATTGCAGTTCCTGGAAAAGTCTGATTATGTAATCTTAGAATAGAAATGATAGATGGTATTTTATGGAAACAACCTCAGTTTATTCTGACAATGAACATGGCATGAATTTATCCCTCAAGAGCAAAATGAAAATATACTTCTCAAGCTGGGAATGGTGGTGCATGCCTTTAATTACAATACTTGGGAGATAGAGGCAGGAGGATCCCTGTGAGTTCAAGGCCAGTCTGGTCTACAGAGCAAGTTCCAGGACAGCTAGGACTACATAGAGGGACCCAGTCTCAAACAAAACAACAATAACAAAAACTATATATATACATACATATATATATATATATTTCTCCATCTGATTCCAATTTTTATGATAGGTAAATATTGTTTTTGAAAAACCATACCATATTGCATAATGATAACTTGCAGTCCATTTGCTGTATTTGTGAAATGGGGTTGATTTTTCTCTGATATTGCTTGAAAACAAAGAGCAAAGCAGCCCTTGTCACTTTTCTAGTAATCGTCAGAGACCCAAGGCCACATTTGCTGGATCAAATCAGAAGTTGCTAGGCTGTGTAGTCTTCTATCCAGAACACACTCATGATTCCAAATAGGCCATCTGTTTGTGTAACATATTTCCCAAAGGGTTTTTTCTTTTGCATTGCTTGGGATTGAGTGTAGAGCCTAGCATATACTAAGCAAATGCTCTACCACAAAGCTACACTACTTGCCCAGAAAAATAACCTCTATTAAAGGCTAAACATGACTAGATCCACATTTTAGGATTAAAATTTCTGTTGTAGATCTTTGCTGTTAAAAGTATGGATCATCAGTAGTGGCAGCAGTTTGACAAGCTCCCCAGGTAATACCTATGCTAGACACAATTATGGTGATGATTCAGAAACTTACAGATACCATGAGAACTCCTGTCAAAAAGAACTACTTTGAAGGTTCTCTTCCTCCCACTCCAGCTCCTCTTTCAGAAAGGGTCCCACTATGCAGCTTAGGCTGGCCTTGAACAATCAAGCTTCCTGCCACAGTATGGGGATTAAAGAGTTGTACCATCATACTCAACTTAAAAGTACATTTTCAGTGCCAAAATCCAGAACATATTTTTTTTTAGGTATGCTACAGAATCAAAGAAAAAATTCCTTTTGAAGACATAAAATTGCATCCAAAATTCTGTAGAATTTAAAATTTTAATGCAAAGAAAACTGATAGATTATTTTTGTGGAGCTTCATATAAGTAATAAATTTCAAATTTATTTTAGCGGAGACACTTCAAAACATGGTGCTTAGGAAAAAGTTACTTGCCTGGTGGTCTGATTAATGACAAAATGTAGCCTGTATACTTGGAATGCAATTTAGATATCACATAGATGTTAAGAAGCAATATCAATACATACATTAAAACATACATCATGAGACATCACCTTACTTGACGGCTTTAGTACATCTTTCCCGCTGAAATACTTGTAACCATGGCCATCATTTTGAAAAAAAATTTTAAACACGATGAAAGGTGGAAACGTTTCACCACAAAATCTGAAATAAAAATAAAAAAATTAGTGATGTGGCATCAGTTGTGAGACTCCATTGCTTCTTCCTCATGTACTTAACACAGCTCATACAGTTTTCAAATACAGGGCAAAAAAATATGAAGATCTAGCAAATAAATGGATCTGAAGTTAAAAGTCGTAACAACTCTCATACTTGTGGATACAATGGAGGTAAGACCTCATGGCAACTTATAGCCGGAGTCATGCCTGTGCCTTTTTACACAACAAATGTAAATAGGGAAAACACTTACTTTTAAATTTTGTCCTGAGAAATAATCAGGACTAAATAATCATTTCTATTATTCCTCCTTTGAAATAAATCAGCATAGTCACATTACCTGAATCTGACTTTATACTTCATGCTAGGATCTTTAACAAGTTCAGCCTCTAAGGGGCTTACTTTCTTCAGTAGTTCATGTGCCACACAATACTCCTGAAATAGATGATGGCACTGTAAACAGAAAGTGGTACCCTGCCCAGATGTTGTTTACTGATTATAAGAATGAAAGCATGGAGAAATGATCAGTATACTGGGCTCAGGGTTTTGAAGAGGAGGATTCCTATTCTTGACTCCTTAATTTACCATCTATGCAGCTTAGAGTCCATTATTTCAACTTATGGGTCTCCAAATCTGAGTACTCATCCCTTTTGAGATCACAGGTATTGTTCTTTCCCTATGACAATACTTTTCCACTATCATCTAGTGCATTTATCTATAAACTTATCTGTGTCTCCAACTATATTATAAGCGTCATGAAGGTAAAGACAGCTTCTTTCTTCTTTATTATATTCCTAGCATCTAATACAGTACCTGAAACACACAAGAAACTTAACAAGTGTTTAACGTTGAACGACCCATGGTAATATGGGGATTATAATGGTATTAAGGGACTAATTTTTAAGCACCTTTTATTTACCATGTAATATGGTGGTTATAATATTTATATATATACACATACATATTTACAACCTCATTAAATCCTAATAACAGCACAATTAGAAAATGATCACTTTCATTTTATAAATGAGAAACTAGGTCTCAAACTTAGATCTGTTTGACTCTAAAATTCCCATTCTTTTTCTTAAATGACCCTATTCAATTTTATGCCTGGGGTAATTCCATAAAATATACTATAGTGGGATTTTAATAAGATAAAGCCTTATTAATGTGAAGTATTAATTTGAAGTATTGGCTTAAAGTTGTAAAAAATAACTTATTTACTTCAATTATTTAGTAAGAGCCTAAAATTATTAGAAAAGCAGCAATATGATAATTAAAATGAGTTTTATATAATACAAATATGTCTGTGGGTAATATAGTGAAGAAGCGTAAATATTGATCAGACTTGACTTTTCAGGGCTTTAAAAATTCCTCTAATATGACTTTCTGACAACAGACTACTTTAAACAAGGCATGATACTCTGCTGGAGTTTCCAGAGTGTTTTCCCCCAGGAAGTAGAACAGGCATCTATTTTTTTTTTATTCAAATGGGATTATGTTTCTCATACTGTTCTGACTTACCCTTCTCACTAACAAGTTATTATCTTGGCTACCTAACTATTGCAGAATTATGTTAATACTGCAAGCTTTACACATGAAGACAGAGACATTTACTTGCTTCTGTGAACCAATGTTGCAATGAACTTATACTGTAGAATGCACTCTTATAAGTGAAACTGCTGGGCTGGAGTGATGGTTCAGTGTTTAAGAGTATGTACTGCTTTGGCAGAGGACCTTGGCTTGGTTCTCAGCACCCACATGGTGGCTCACATTTGTCTGTAACTCCAGTTCCAGGGGATCTTATGCTCTTTTTTGACCTCTGCAGGCTCTTGCACACACATAGTGCACACAAACTTGCTCAGGTTCACACACATATACATAATAAATAAATAAATAAATAAATAAATAATAAATAAATAAATAAATTGATCCTTTTTTAGAAAAGTGAAACTGCTGGATAAAAGGAGTGCTTTTTAAATTAGGGACTTATTTTGTAGTGTTGGAGAATCAAACCAGGGCCTCATACATGTTGAATATACATTCTACCACTCAGCTACATCCCCATTTCTTAATTCAGAGATTTTTATTGTCGGAATATCACTGTTTCCTATTTTCAGAAAAGGACATAAATTCAAAAACTGAAAAAAAAGCAGTTCATTAATTTCGGAAAAATAGTAATACTCATCCACATTAAAAATAAACCCAGAAGGGGGTTGAAGAGATGGCTCAGCAGTTAAGAGAATTGGCTGCTTTTCCAGAGGACCTGGGTTCAATTCCCAGTACCCACATGGCTGCTCACAACCATATATAACTTCGGTTCCAGGTGGTCTGACACACTCACACAGACATGCATGCAAGCAAAACATCAACGCACATACAAATAAATAAATTATTAAAAAAATAAACCCAGAGGGCTGGAGAGATGCCTCAGCAGTTGAGTGTACTGATTACCCTTCCTACCCAGGTTTGATTCCTAGCACCCACATTACAACAATCTCTCACTCCAGTCCCAGGATATCTGATGCTCTCTTCTGGTTTCCACAGGCATTGCACGCCGTGGTGCACAGATAGGCAGGAAGCCAAAACATTCATACACATAAAATAAAAATAAATAAATCTAAAAAATAAAAACCCAGAAATATACATTTAAGATTAACAAAAGAAGCAATTTTAGAATTGTACATAATATTATTATACCTAAGTTGGAGATATAAAGAGGGTTATCTCTTCTATCGTCAATTAACATATCTTTCAACTAGTTAAGCAATAACATCTGTCACAAAGAAAATACATACCGCTGCACAAACTGTGTGTTTTAGGAGTTTAAACAATGTTTTGTCCACATAAATCAACCAGGCCTTTTGTATTTTTGCTGCTGAAATATTTCTATTAATTATAAGAAGAAAAAGAGGTTAGTTATTTGTGAAGTGCTTTTTGTTTTCCTGAAATATTAGACAAGTCTCAATTTATGTTCCCTCTTCTATTTCTCCATTACTAAGACTGACTTAATGAGAAACACTTGGGATGGAGTAATTGGAACTAGTCTGTTGTGAGCTCTAATCAGAATGAGGATATGGAATAATTAATACTTCCCTTGAAATAAAAAAAAAATCACCTAAAACCTTATCAAGATGCATACATAAAGCCAGGCATAGTAGCATGTTCTTACAATCCCAGAACTTAGCAAATGGAAGCAGGACGATCAAGAGTTCAAGATCAGCTTTGACTACATAGTGAATTTGAGGTTAGCCTAGACTCCTGTTTCAACAAACAAGCAAAAGCGTATATATTATGAAACAAACAATAAGTAGGGCTGAGGGTGCAGTTCTGGCCTGTGTTAGAGTCAGTCTCTCTCTCCTCTCTGTCTCTGTCTCTGCCCTGCCCCCACTCTGAGATAGTATCTCAGGTAACATAGGCTGGCTTTGAAGAGCTGGATATGCAGCTGAGGATGACCTTAAATTTCTGTTCTTCCTGCCTCTAACGTCTTAGCGCTGGGATTATATACCATGCCTGTTTTTATGTGCGGATGGAAATTGGACCAATAACTTTGTACACACTAGGTAAGAACTCTACTGGGGGGGGTGGAAGGTGGGAGAGGAGAGGAAGAGAGAGGGGGAAGGGAGGAATATGTTGGGAGGGAGGATAGGAGGGAAAGGGAAAGGAGAAAGAGAGAGAATATGACTAACTAGAAGGTGAGAGAAGGCAAATTTGCCTTCTAAAATCATTCATGGGGCTAGTGAAATAGCTTTGTGGGTAAAGAATGAGACCCTGAGTTCAAATAGCCTGAACCCATATGAAAAGATAAATGTGTTCACAAACACTTTGTAGTCCTAACACTGGGGAACTGGAGGCAGTGAATCCCTGAGGCTCCTTAGCAAGTCAGCCTATTAGAAAATTCCAGTCCAGTGAGAAATCCTCTCTTTAAAGATAAGGTGGAGAAGCTGGGGAAATTGCTCAGTTGTAAAGAGATTGCTGTGCAACCATGAGCCCCATAGCACTGGATGAAATGGGTACAGACAGGATTCCAGTTGCTTTTTGGTCAGTCTAGCTGAAATTATGCACTCCAGGTTCTGTGAGAGACCCTGTTTCAATAAAATAAAGCAGAGAGTGATAGAGGATGATATTTGGTGTCTACTTCTGACTTCCATCTGTATGTGTAGGTCAGCTGAGTGTAGCTGTGCACACATGTACATACCCCCCACGCACAGCTAGAGAACTATTGAGGAAGATCTCTGGTCTTCACACATATTTGCACATGTGAATGTACAAACTTGCACAAACTTGCACATACCTGCATGAACATACATCACAGAACATAGAGTTATAGTTAGGCTTTTTTTAAAAAAAATAAAGATAAGGTCTCACTATGTACCCCATACTGGCATGGAACTTTGTATGTAGTCTAGGCTGGCCTCAGACTCAAGATCCTCCTGCCTCAGGTTCCTTGGTGCTAGGATCACAGGTAATTCTTAAAAGCACTGTCTAACATTCAAGTGCAATGGAAATGCAATCTAGAATAGCCTAATTTACACGAAGCCCTATTTCTTTTCTAGAGGCTGACCTAGAAACAGAAATTCCCTTTTCAGATCTTTGCTCAAGCCATGCACGTTCATTCTAGTTGGTTAGAGAAATACTTTACTTTAGATAATGTCCCAGCACTGACTGATTTAGAAGGTCTCTCCTTCAGTACTCTTCCACCCCGTCAGTATCTCTCATAGGGCCGTAGGCAAAGACAGGGACTTCTGTACAATGTTACCACCGGCTGGCAAAATGTAGGCTATAAAATGTAGAGAAGAAAAGGCCTGAAGGAGATATGGGGAAATAACTCAGTTGGTAAAAGCTTACCCTGGGAGCATGAGGACCTGAGTTTGATCCCTAGAGCCCACATAAAAATGCCTGGAATGGTGGCATGTACTTGTTAACCCCAGTGCTGGGGAGGTGGAGACAGGAGGATCCCCAGAGTTTGCTGGCCAGTTGAGCCTAATTGGCAAACTGTAGGCCAATGAGAGAGCTTGTCTCAAAGGAGTTGAATGACACCAAGGCTGTCACAGGCATACACACACGTACACACATTAAAAAAATATAGAAAAGGGCATGGTGGTAAATGCCTTTAATTCCAGGACTTGAAAATGAAGGCAGGCAAATCTCTGTGAGTTCCAGCCCAGCCAGGGACAGAAAATGAGACCTTCTGTCTCAAGGAAAAAAAAAAGCCAGAACTACTGAAATAAACCTTTGAATTCTAGCCAATAACATTTATTATCTGGTTTAACTTTTTGCAAGTCACTTAACTTCTTCCCAGTTGCTTTTTGGTCGCTTTTTTAAGATTTAAAAAATATTTTAATTACCTTTAAGTGCATGTGTATGTGTGGGTATATGCATATGAATGCAGGTCCCCACAGAGGCCAGAGGTCAGAGGTGTTGGATCCATGTAGCTGGAATTACAGGTGGTTGTGAACCACCTAACATGGGTGCTGGAAATAGAACTTGGGTCCTTAGGAAATATCTCTTAACCACCGAGTCATCTCTCCAGTCCTTCTTTCTCACTTATGATGTGTAATAATAAACTTGCTTCAGAGGGTTGTATTATCAAGTAGATGTGTTAACATGCTTTGTAAATTACAAAATTTTAAAGTTAAAAATTTTAGCTAGAAGTTAATTTTTAAAAACACCATAATTTTAATTTACACATTAAGAAATGTCTAAAGTTATTGTGAGTAAACCTGGGTAAGTTTAGCAGGGCTTAGTAATGTACACTTTAGTGTACACTTTAGTCCTAGCACTCAGGAGGCAAGGCAGGTGGAACTCTGCAAGCTCAAGGCCAGCCTGGTTTACAGAGGGACTTCCAGGACAGCCAGGGCTACACGGAGAAACCCTGTCTTAAAAAACAAACATACAAAAAAAAAAAAAAAAACCAAAAAACTAAAACCACAATGAACAAACAAATGATCAAAACTTGGGTAAATTTGTAATTTTGTCTAGTTGTAAAAAAAATGCAAAAGGCAAAAAGATGGCTTCTTACTCTTTTCTTGCCTTTATCTTTGTTGCACGATCCAAATGCGTCTTGTGCATTTTTTCTGGGAGCTGCCTATCTGATTTTGGAGCACGAGTACCTCTTGTACCTGAGGATTTTTTCATTTTCCCTACAAAGAAGTAATCTGAACACATATACATTAAGCTTTTAAGATCAAAATCCCCACACTATTACATTTGGACTAGACTCAAATGGCATAGACTAGACTCAAATGATTGTTGTGTCAATTTTAGAACCCATTTAAAAAGAAAGCATTGTGCTTTTAGTATTGTTTACAGCTTGCATTCTTTCCATACTGAAAACATCATGTGGTATGTCAGGAAGACAAGTGGATCTATCCATAACCCCTTAACTCCTCTCCATTTCGCCTATCTTTTTCCTCCTACTTATTCTTCAGCTGAAGTTAACTTTTCTTTTTGTGACATAGGGTCTCATGTAGCTGAGGCTGGCCTCAAGCTCATTATGTAGCAGAGGGTAGGTAGCCTTAAACTGACTCTCCTGCCTCAATGTCCCATGTGCTAGGATTACAGATGAAAGTCACCACACCTGGCTCTTGAAGTCAACTTTTTGGAGCAATAATTCAGGGCTATTCTTCTCACAGACTCCTTGATGGCAGGAGGTGCTTTGCTGACTGTGGAAGCTGGGGGGGAGGGTTTTTACACATTTTCTGAAGAATTTTTTGTACAGTTTTAATTAAACACAGGTGAGACTTTGGGTAAATTACTTAAATTCTTTGTGGTTCAGTGCCCCTTTGGTGATGTGAGCAAGCAGGGATGAAATTATTTGATTCTGCCTGTAACTTTTACTATTAGATGCACTTTACTGTTTGAAGCATTCAGTTTGGATGTAGCTCCCAAGTTCTTAATCATATCTTTAAAATACCTTTTAAAAGGAAATTGCAGTAATACGTGTCTTCTTTATGCATAAAATAAAAATCTAATAACCACTGTACTTTTGTAGTAATGAGCATAAGTGATATTTTTAGTTAGCTGCTGTGACTGTAAATGGAATGAAAATATCTCGGCTTTTTATTGGTGACACTCACAGGTACAGCTAATACCGAGGCTTGTTGCCTACACTGTATTTGAAAGAAATGCTAAAGTTCAGTTAGAGTTTGGTGAAGGTGAAGCTGTCATTCCCCCGCTTCTTAGTTCACATACCCCCTGCATTAGGAGCTTCGGCTGTAATTTATCACTATGCTTCACACTTTTAAGATGTTACCTTACTGATGCAGAGCCTTCAGTCTAGTCAGTATTTCTCCTTAGGGATTGGAGATGGGGATGGCTTGGAACATACAGTTCTGTTGAGAAGGAAAAAAGCCGCCCTTAAGATTTGGGAGTTTGTTTGGTACTCCGCTGAGCCTTAGCGTTCTCCCTCCCCAAAACTTGCTAACACCTCAAAGTCCTGCCTAAAAATCTAATAATAATAATAATAAAAAGACCATACACAAATCACCAAGTCAAAGCTCAAACAGCACGACAAATCTAGCACATTTTTACCGAGGCGCTCCACTTTGCCCCGATAGAATGTTCGCTCGCCCCGGGGCAGAAAGGACAGGTGAGCGCCTAGCAGTCTTTGGGTAAGAGACTTTCCGCTTAACAAATCTCCAAATCTTCAGAATGCCCACGAGGGCTTCCATTTTCTATCGAATTAGGACAGAAATACAGAACGAAATACGAAATAGACCGTCTTTATGGGACAGTCTAGCATTTGCAGAAGCTAGCGCAGAAATTTCGAAGGCAGACTACCTGGGATTGAATCCTAACTTTAGATTTTTTGCAGCCTCGGGCTTTCGGCAATGAGAATCATGCACATCAACTTCGGTGGGAGAAATAAAATCACACGATTAAACCAGAGTTAACGCTTGTTTTTCTTTCGAATAGCTAAATACTCCCATATCCTACCAGTATATAATGAGACAAATAGTCTCAAATTTATACTTTAGTACCTTAAAAAGAAAAAAAAGGTCAATTTTCGCGATTAAATGATGCAGTACATTTAGTTTAAACTTAAAACTTAAGGAACATTTAGCACATGTTAAATTCTTTAAGGAATAAACCTTTTGTGAGGTAAATCGGAGCGCACGGTCGATCCGCTGTTTCTTCCTACGAGGCTGGTGCAGCCTCCCCAGGTCCGTCGGGCGCCACCGCCCGGCTGCCACAGCTCACAGGATTCCCACCCAGCTCAGTCCGACGCGGCGGAGACGAAAGCGATTTCTCCGCGCGGCAGGGCGCCAAGGAGCCGCCCTCTTCTTACCACAGCGCGCCGCCCACACGGAGTCTTTTGCCGCCTAGCAACAGCCGGCAGGGAGGCAGGACCGACGGGAAGGCGGGGTTTTGGTTCTTCAAGTTCCCGCGCGCGCGAGCTACTCGGTTGCTAAGCAACGCAACACAACGCGCCACCTAGCGCTCAAGGTTTAGGCGGGTTGAGTTGGCGGGAGTGTCTTCTCGTGCACCACAGCCCGCTCGCGATCAAGGGAATCAGGACCTAACCGGGCTTCCGTAGTCACTTTTCTATAGTGGGCGGGGCTAAGGGAGGGGTGACCCTGCCGGAGCCACGGCTGCCAGCGACATGTTCAAGGTGAGAGCGTGGAGCCGGGTCACAGCTGTCATCGCCCCCTCTTGGCCGCCGGGAGCCCTCCTCACGTTCCAGTGGGGCCTCTTTGGGAATTAGACTCGGCTCTCCTCGAGGCTTTTCCCGCCTCTGGGCTAGTGACGTCCTAGCCCGGCGTTTCATTTCACTGCTCGGTACTAGCACCTGTGAGGTTGGGGCGTGAAACCCTAGATAGGTGGGATAGACTCTTTGAGTAGTTCTCTCGCGAATGAAACACTTTGAAAAGTTAAAATGCCTCTATATAGTACCCACTTCCTCGGCGAATGCCCTTTTGGGGTCCTGGGTAGGATAAGACAAGGTCCAGGCACTGCAGTGTTTGCGGCTTTGGTTGCTTGGCAGGATCAGGTTTCAGAACCTGGCGTGTGGGTGGGGGAGGGTCAGCCTCAGAGGATGTCGCCAAGGCTGCTTTGGGAATGGCTGCCTGTTGGGGAACCTGGAGCTTTTACTCCCTGGTTGAGCGAGCGTTAGTATGGACAACTCGACTCTTCCCCCCTCCCTTACTGTTTTTTTGAACTCCTGTCCTCTGTAAGATAAGGCTTTTACAGTGAAGACTTTCATAAACCTGTATTTTAGCATAGTTATATTTATTATTTCCTAAAATTCAATTATATATTGTCATCAAAAAAAAAAAAAAACCCACACAGGCTGCACACGCCTTTAGTCGCAGCACTTGGGAGGGAAGACAGGTGGATCTCTGTGAGTTCGAAGCCAACTTGGTTCACATAGGGATTTCCAGGACAATCAGGGATACATAAAGAGATGCTGTCTTAAAAAAATAATCACAGGCAGCCAGAAATATACAAAATAAGTCTCCAAGAAATATGATGTTCAAAGACTAGTGCTAATGGAATCTCAAAATTGTGCTGCCCATTAAAAATGTCCTGCAGCTGCAGTGTTTGGGGTATATTAGTAAGGGCTGCAAAATCAGATCATGTCTTCTGCCTTCCAGTGCTGTGGCATTGCCAGTTATAGCTATGTGATAATGGACACATCACTTAACTTCTCCGTGCCTGCTTTTTTTCTATTGGTAAAATTAGGGTAAAAAAATCTAATTGTTAAGTATTGAGGAGAATTATCTCACTAAACCCAGAGGAAGGATGGACCCTGAACTCAATGATTTGTTGACTCAGCAGTGTAATCAAGGTAATGACTCTAGGATTTACTATGGCATTGTCAGTTTTCCTTATGGTTGCTAGATGGTTGCCAGTAACAATACTTTACCATTCACTAGGGGGAAGAAGAGAGGATAAAGTCCCATGCTTGGATTATGTTTTTCCTTCAGGTTTGATTGGACCAACATGGGTCAGATGTCTACCCCTAGCCAAATAGCAGTTACCAGAGGAATGTTGGGCTCTAGTTGGCTTAGGCTAAACAGGATCACTTAACTTAAACATATGGAAAAGAAATGGTTTCATGAACACAGTGGGATTCTTTAGGAAGGAAGAAGTATAATGGAAACTGGATCTGTGACCAACAGTGCCCATGTCAGCTATATTCAGATAAGTTTGCAAGTGTTCATTGACTTGGGCTCTTTGAAAATATTTCATGATCCTGATACATGTAAGTTTATTGATGGAAATAAACGATTAGCACAGGTTGATGACTCAAATAAGTTTTTTTATTTTTTCAAGAGGGAGAAAGAAGGAAGGAAAAGGATGTGATTGTAGAATAGTGGTTTTCAAGTGACTGGTACCACTCCCTCCCTTTGGATATGTTTTGGAAATTCCAGAGGTTGTTCTTTGTGTCTATAGTTGCGTTGAATATTTGTTTTAGTTTTAATTTTTTATTTTATGTGTATGAGTGTTTTGCCTCCATGTATGTCTCTGTACCACTTATTTGCCTAGTACCCACAGAAGAGGGCTTATGAGCCCCTGGAACTAGAGTTACAGATGCTATGTGGGTGCTGGGAATGGAACCCAGGTTCAATTCTCTCAGGGCTGGGCCCCTATTTAGTGCAAACCCATGTAGGTCCCGTGCATGGTAACAGAGTCTGTGAGTTCAAACATGAGTCTGTATGGTGCTGGCCAGAATAGTGATTCCCTCTGCTGGTGTCTGGAAGAGTTTGCACCTATGAAATGCCTCCCTGTCTTCTTTGGGGGCCACCACTGTAGGCATACTACTACACTTCAGAAACTGTTAAAAAGAAAAAAGAACGAAGAAGAAAAAGTGTTAGAGGCCAGCACTTAGAAGCACCTCCTGTTCTTTCAGAAGATCAGAATTTGGTTCCTAGAACCCACATCAGGTGGTTCGCAAGCACCTGTAACTTCCACACATATGTACGTGTGTGCACTTGTGTGTGTGTGTGCGCGCACACACACACACACACACACACACATACACACTAAATAAAAAAAAAAGCAAAAATGTTCATGGAGGGAGATAGAAGGTTATTAGAAGGTGATTGTGGAATGGTGATTTGGAAACTTGGCTTGTGGGAATAAGTTCTTGGGTTCTTTTAGATTTACAGAGTGAAATTCTTTAGGAGAAGGTGCTGAAATCTGTGCTTTTAAAACAGTCCTCAAGTGATTCTGAAAACTCTCAACTGTCCATACTCACACAAAAAGGCCTTTTGTTAAAAAAAAGAAAAAAGCCACATAATTTAAATGGAAAGCCTAGTAAGATGAAAGGTATGTACTTATGGAAGAATAAATAAAGGGTCTTGTCTTAGTTTGGGTTACTGTTGCAGTGCTAAAACACCATGATCAAAAGCAACTTAAGGAGGAAAGGGTTTATTTTGCTTTCACTGCTCATCATCAAAAGTCAGGACAGGAATTCAAGCAGGGGAGGAACCTGGAGACAGGTCCTGATGCAGAGACCGTGGATGTTACTGGTTTGCTTTCTATAACTTACTCAGCTTGCTTTCTTATAGAGCTCAGGGGGTGCCACTACCCACAATGGGCTGGGCCTTCCCACATCAATCACTAATTAAGAAAATGCAGCCTGATCTTATGGAGTCATTTTCTCTGTTGAGGTTCCCATCTCTCAAGTGTGTCAAGTTGACATAAAACCAGCCAGCACAGGCCTCCTACTTAAAAACAGAAGAGACTATCCACTCTATACTTCATAGAGTTAGAAAGCAAGTCATCAGGGATTTGGGAATTTGGAAGCATCTTAATTAACTTGAGTTTTCCATTTGTTTTTAAAAGTAATTTTACTGGGACAGTGATGTGGTCCCCAAGCTGCAGAATTCTGGGCAGTACTCTTTAACTTGCAAAGCAGCAAAAACAGTTCAGCTTCTGTGTACCCCTTATGATCTGAATGTTTATGACCTTGCCAGATTTATTATCTTGACTAACTTCCAAGAATCTACATTTGTGGCTGGTGCTAAAGAAATATCTATACCTGAGTCTTTTTTGGTTTTTGTTTGAGACGGAGCCTGACTACGAGGCCTAGGCTGGCCTTGATCTCACTCTACAGCCCAGGGCTGACCTTGTACTTAAGAAGTCTGCATACTTGGCTGCTTGAGTATCCTCTTAGGTTTCCCAGAAGCTCTCTAAGGCAGGGACCATACCTGCTTTACTGTGCCTGACATCCAGCAGGTGTGCAAGAAATATCTGATTTTGAAATCAAGTTCTAGTTGGTCTCTTCTAATTGTTACCATGTATAATCCTGCTTACCAGGTTGGGTTTGTTTTGTAATCATAAATTCTTGTCAAGCTTCAGAAGGGAAGACAAACAATACTGTATTTAAGATAATGACAATTGCCACAAAGATATAGCCAGGGAACTCAGTGACAGTCCTCCTGAGGTTTGCAAAGCTGAGAGTGGCAACTCAGCTTTTATCTGAGTCAATTTTTACTTTTGTGCCTCAGTTTGGGGTCTTATTTAGCGCTATTGAAAACCTCTGAAAAGCCAGTATATTGGAGTTCTCACTTTGAGAGTTCCAAGAAGCTGCATTCTTAAAGTATTTGTATTGCCAAGTGGCCTAGTGTTTTGTATTGCAGTTACTGCAAATCTTAGTATAATGATTTCCATGATGTTAAAACATGATGCTAAAACTAGATAAAGCAACATCCTTCACTGTTCTCCTTTCTTCTATTCCCTGTATCTCATTATAATAGGCAGTGAATGAGCAATTGTTGAACATCTCTTTTGTGCTAGGTACAGCTGTAACAGTAGAAATGGGAGTAAGACATGCCTCATTCTGAAAGGGATTCCAAACTGCTAGTAGGGAGAACTAGATAGGCATAAATAAATACATGGGCAGATTTAAAAAAACTCAATTAAAAGCATAAATCCTCCCTGCTTTTAGGAAGTTCTGTGGAAGAAGAAAAAACAATCACAGGAATCAGTGAACATAAACCCAGGCAGCTGGTAAACAGCATGAGAGAAATACAGAAAGTTCATGTTTTGTGGCCAGAGTCAGAGTGAAAGACATGAGATTAGAGGAAGTGGTTGTGGCTGGTTTGGGTTTACATAAAAGTCTTAGGTATTAAATACAAAAATTTTAAGTAAGGATAGAGATAATCTAATCAGGGTTGTAGTTTAGATCAATCATTATTTCTCTGTGGTGTTTTGAATCCATGGAGGGCTAGGCAACCAATTAGGATGCTGCTAAAAACAATCTGGGAAAGAAATGAGGGAGGGCTCATGGAAGAACTGTATAGGAGGGGATAAAGAAGAGCAAGTACAAGTAAGATAATTTGATAGGCACAATTACATGAGCTTAGTGACTGAAAGGATTGAGGGTGGTGGTGAAGATGATGTAGGGTTATTTTTAATTTAAATAGGCAAAAGGCATGTATTTACTATATTTAAGCATGGTGCTTTGAAATTTGTATATATTAAGTGGCTAAATCAAGGTAAATAACTTGTTC
The DNA here is from genome assembly GCA_026225945.1 of Cricetomys ansorgei. Lineage (NCBI taxonomy): Eukaryota > Metazoa > Chordata > Mammalia > Rodentia > Nesomyidae > Cricetomys > Cricetomys ansorgei. Next base: position 1,612,496 of record JAMJFZ010003399.1, read on the forward strand.
ATTACTTCATATATTTACTCTTATTTAAATGTAATCTAAAAATACTGAATTGATAGAAACAGATAGAATTATAGCTAACAGTGGCTGGGATTTGGGCTGAGGAAGACATCAAAGAATACAAAATTTTAGGTGGATGACATTGGAAAGATCTATTACACAGCACAGTGATTATCGTTAATATTGATCTAGAATATTCTGAGAGTGAATTTCAAATGACTTTGGAATTTCTGGTGAGGTTATCACCATTCCTGAGGCGGGATATAGAGAAAGAGAAACAGGGATGAGTGAAAAATGATGAGTTAGAGTTGGACATTTTTTCAGAAATGTAACATGTAATATGTAAATGGTATCAATTTGTCTAGCTGTGTCTTCTTTAAAAATTCTGAGTTGAAGGCTTTGGAACTTTTATCTTTGGGAAATTAAGATAAAATGTTGAGATTTGAACTCTTCCAGAACACATGCTTATGTTCTGACATCCTCAGCATTTCCAAAATGCATTTACTTCTCAGAAAGGGCAGTAAGCTTTTCTTGGTGGTGGTGGCTGAGGTTGTGGACCAGCTTACATTGTATATAACTTGGTTTGTAGCATGGAGAAAAGATTTAAGATTGCCTTTGCATTTCAGGTAATTCAGAGATCTGTGGGACCAGTCAGCCTGAGCCTGCTCACCTTCAGAGTCTATGCAGCATCCAAAAAGGACTTACAGCACAAAAATTACATGAAGGTTGATGAGGTAACATGCAGATACTGTATGGTACATTGTGAGCATCTGATTTAGTTAGGAGAATTTTTATAAATTATATATCAAGATGATAAGAGATCTGTAGTTTTATTTTGACTCTATGAGGGACTAGATACTAACATATACCCTTAGCACCTTTAGAAAATATTTGAAAGGAAGATATATACATTTCCTGATAGTTTTTTTGTTTCTGCTGTGGGAACTCTGATTTTTACACAAATGATAGTGGAACATAGCTAAGGGCATAATTAAGGAATAGCTCATAGATTTAGCTTTTAGTGGAGAGCTTACTATAACTCAGTGGATTGTAACTACAACTCACTTTTCTTTTTTCCTAGTACTTATTTTTTTATTGAAATTTTTTCATACAGTATATTCTGATCATGTTTTTTTCTCCCCCAACTCCTCCCAGATCCTTTCCTTTTCCTCACTCACCCAGTTTCACACTTTTCTCTCTCTCTTTCTCTAGAAAACAAATAGGCCAACAAAAATCAAAACATAATAAAATAAAAAGAAAAACCACCAGAACACACGCATGCACACATATATACTCCATAAAAACAAAATCAGAAACCATAATATACGAACAAAAGGCCAATAAGACAAAAAATGCTCAAACAAAGCAATATGAGACAAAAAGTCTACAAAAATACAGTTGAGTTCATTTTATGTTGGTCATCTACTGCTGGACATGGGGCCTGCAATTAAGTGTGTTTAATATACCCAGTGAGACTCCATTGGAGAGAACTAACTTTTCCTTTGCAAGAAATTGTCAGTTGGAGGTACCTTCTTGTGTAGGGATGGGAGCCCATGTCTATTTCTTTCGCTCAGCACTGGAACCCTGTCTAGCTTGAACCTGTGCAGGCCCTGTGCATGCTGAGTTCATATGTGCTTCAGTCCTATTGTGTCTGGAAGACACTGTTTTCTTGGAGTCCTCCATCCTCTCTGGTTCTTACAGCTCTCCTCTTCTGTGTACCTTCCCGAGCTCTGAGAGGAGAAGTTTGGTGAAGACATCCCATTTAGGACTGAGTGTTCCAAAATCTCTCACTCTCTGCACATTGTCCAGTGTGGGTACAGCTTACTTTTTGGAGTGGTCTGCCTGATACTGGAATGCTTATCAAGCTAAGAAAGATGTTCATAATATTCTCTCAAGAATTTAAAGGCCTGGATTCTTTCTGGTTCCTGGCAAGATTAGAGATGCATAAAACAATACTTAGTACTAGATCAATGAAATAAGACATCTTCTCTCAATTGTTTATATTTTTTGTCTGTACCTCCCAGTAATTATTTGGATTTTTAAATTTTATTTGATTTCTGTTACCTTGGAATAAATTGATGCACAGATGTTCCTAGTGGCCAGAGGAGGTTTCTTGAATGGTGTTTAGACAAAGCTAGTTAGCTTCTCTTTTCTATTCCTTTCCTCTGAGACTTTAGAACAATAGCGTTGTTGAGGGGGAAGAGGTAGCCAGTAATGGCTACTGAGACAGCTCTTTTTTAGGTGGGCAATAAATATGCTCACCTGCTTTGATCAGTAGCAGTCTGATATTTGATCCATGTAAGCAATTACTCTTCAGTTCCTCTCAGCTCTTTTTTTCTTTTTCTTTTTCTTTTTTTGGTTTTCTGAGACAGGGTTTCTGTGTTGTAACTCTGGCTGTCCTGGAACTCACTCTGTAGACTAGGTTGGTCTTGAACTCACAGAGATCTGCCTGCCTCTGCCTCCTGAGTGTGCGCCACCATTGCCTAGCTTAGCTTTTTTCTTAAAAAATAAAACTCAAGGTCTGGTAAGATGGCTCAGTGGATAAAGGCACTTGCTGCGCAGCCTGATGATTTAGATCCCTGGGATCCACATGGCAGGAGAAAGCTGAGTCTTATAAGTTGTCCTCAGATTGCTACACATGTGCCATGATATGCCCTCCCTGCAAGCTCTACAACCCCCAGCAAAATGAACAAAACAACAACAACCCTCCATTCACTCTTTAGAATAGTGGAATTTTTCTACTTTAAGTTTGAGGTAAAATGCCAGTTATCAATCTGTAAAGTAGATAAAGGGGGCTAGAGGTATAGTGTAGTGTTTGAGGGCTTGCCTTGCATACTTGAGGCCCTGGGTTCAATACTTACCCACACAGTCAAAACAAAACAATAGATAGAGTAGATAGGGAGAAGACAGGCCACTTTGTAGTCCTGCCTTCTTGTCCTTGTCCTTGTCCTTATTGAGGAAGCAAGGTACAAAGATCATCTGAAGTAAAGTTACAGGTTGCATGCAACCTTTAGGGTAACTGTAATTTCTAAATTATTAGATATTAACCTACAAAATTTATCATATGTTATGTGATCTCATGGTATATGCTTCTCTTTTTTGTTTTAATATGTGTAGCTGTCACTCTACTCAGTTCCTGAGGATCAATATAAATATGTGGAGGAGCCAAGGAGTCAACTTGAAGAAAACATGTCACAACTTCGACATCATTTTGAGCCATATACAAATTGGTGTCAGGTACATCTACTTAAGAATTAATAGTGAAAAGTCCATATTGGCTGTATGTTTTAATTTTAGTTTTCATTATTTTTAATTTTTTTTAATTCTAGTTTCTCAGGGTTTCACTCTTTAGGGTTGCCCTGGAATTCGCTACATAGCCCAGACTGTCCTCAGACTGACTGGTGATCTTCTTGCCTCATTGACCAGCATAGGTGCTGGAATTACAGATGTAAGCTATCATGCCCAGCCTGACTGCATGCTTTTTGAAGAAAAGTGTAATAAAGGGTCACAAGTTAAGAGTGCCTATCTTATAAATTTTCTCTCAGTGCTACCTGGAGAGCATGTACAACCAAGTCTGGCATCCTGGTGGTGGCAAGGGCAATTTCCACCTCACCTGGAGGGTTGTGGCACCTTGACTGGAGATCAGAGGGCTAATATTTACTGTGTTGATTGTGATTATAAAGCTGATTATAAATGTGTATCAGGGAAAATATGGGACACTAATGGAAGGAAATAAATATAAACATGTATATAAAATTTTTGATATTGGACTGGGGAGATGACTCAATTGTTAGGTGAGGACTTGAGTTCAGTTTCCAGCACCCACTAAAAAGCTAGGCATGGTGGTGTATATTTGCAATCCCACTGCTGGGGTAGCAGAGATTGGTAGATCCTTGGAGCTCACTGGCCAGCCAGCCTAACCTAATCAGCAAGACCCATGTCCTAGTGAGAGATTCCATCTTAATAAACAAAGTAGATGGCTCCTGAGGAATGAGACCTAAGGGTGACTTTTCACGAACATGTGTGAATACCTGCACCCAAACTTGCGCTCACACACAAGTAACACAAACCTGTATACACACATACCTGTATATGCTTATCATGCACACATATATAGGAAATTGAGATTTCTATCTCCCCCCCCAGAAACTCTATAAGTCACTATGGGCTAAGCATCCCTAACCCTACCCAAGATTATTTTTGGATTTGGATTTTAATACTAGTGATGTTCAAAATCTATAAATCCAAAAAACTCAAAAAGCCAAAAAACTGAAACCTGACAAACATCTGTCCTACACATTTCAGATAAGGGATAATCATACAGGTGTAACTACCTCTATCTGGTTGGGCATGGCTTTAATCCTAGCACTCTAGAGGCAAAGACAGGCAGATCTCTGTGAATTCTGAGTCTAGACTGTTCTATATAGTTCCAGGACAGCCGGGCTATATAGAAAGACCTTGTCTCAAAAACAAACAAGCAAGCAAAAACCAACCAACCAAAAAACTCCAGGCATGACTATAGAGAGTATTTGAGTGCTGTAATAGGAAGGTAGATACCACAATGGGGTAGAATTACATGTTTCAATACTAAACTGTTCACTTCAGTGACCAAAGTATTATAGGTATAGATTGGCTTCTGTTCTTGCTCATGTTTTAGGTTCTAGGCATTTGTTGTTATGGAAGTGAAAGTATTCCAATTTTAAACATCTGAAGTCAAAGTTTGGAATCTATAGAATGCTTCTGTAGGCTTTGGTACATATTTGCTGTACTTGATCTTGATTTTGAAAAGGAAGGAAGATGAAAACTTTTTGTGTGTGTACACATATATGTGTATATGTGTGTGTGTGTGTGTATACACACAAAGTTTCTTCATGTATGCATGTATATATATGTGTGTGTGTGTGTATATATATATATATATAAATCTGGATCATATATATACATAAATATATATATATATGTATATCTACACACACACACAAAATGATCCAGATTTATTTATTTATTTATTTATTTTAGTTGAGATCTGCAAATTCAATTTTCATCTAAGACTTTTTGTAAAAATTAAATTTAAAATTTGTCAATTATGCCATTGCTGAACTTTTGTTTACCAATTAAGGGAGGGGAAGCGCATGAGCTCTATCAATGATATAAGCACACTATACACACTTTACCACTGAACTACACCTCAGCCCATTTTGTTCTGTAATAAAAGTATTTTTGTCAGCTGGTCGTGGTGACACGTGCCTGTGACCCCAGCACTAAAGATGCTGAAACAGGAGGGTTGCTGCAAGGATGAAGCCTGCCTGGGCTACATAAGGAGACCCTGTCTCAGAAAAAAGTACTTTGTCTCTTTACCTTTTAGTCTGAGATTGCTTTTTGAAATTAAAAAAACAAACACTTTTTTGTGATGCTTGGTGCAGCAAAATATCTACCTATATCCCATGCTGATTTGTAGTACTTTGAAATGGGGAAATTTTCTTGTTAGTTATGATGGCTTTATTAGGTGCATTGAGTTCTTGATGAAGAGAAATATTTCTAATTCTAATGGCTTTTTTTTCAGACCAAGAATTTCTTGTTCTTTCTGGAAGAACTACTCTAATTTTTAAAAGAAGCAAAATGATTAAGCGAGCAAAAGAAATAGGCTTTTCCTCTAGACTTTGATGTATATAGGTTTTTTTTCTCTTTTTGAAAAGATTGATTTTATTATTTGTGTGGGTGTGTTTTGTGAATATATGCACCTGTGGTAGTGTATGCACACTTGGAGGCCAGAATAAAGCATCAGATTGCTCAGAGCTAGAGTTACAGACTTTTGGGGGATGCTAGTTTGTTACAGTGAGTGTTGGGATCTGGACCCCAGGCTTCATGACTGCACCACAAGCATTGTTTTTACAAATGAGCCATATCCAGCCCTTTTTTTTCTTAAAGATGGAAAAAAGCAGGTGTAGCCAACACATACACTCACACACACACACACACACACACACACACACACACACACACAAAATAGTTGATTTTAATGAAGTGATACCAGTTTTTTACATCCTCCTCCACATTCAACATTTGTTATACAAGCCCATTAAAAGTATGCAGATAACTTGTGATTTGGACAAAATTTGTAAAACAATCCTTTTCTAAGTGGCAGCTAGTTCTGATACCCTTTGGTACTTCTGTATTTCTTTCCATCTAGAGTTCTTGAAGATTCTTTTAGCTAATTCCTGTTTTCCATTAGGATCATTTGATATTTATGTACAAGCCATCTTTAAATTTTTTGTTTGTTTGTTTTCTTCCTTCCTTCCTTTCTTTCGACAGGGTTTTTCTGTTATAACTGGCTGCCCTGGAACTCACACTGTAGCTAAGGCTGAACTTGAACTCACAGAGATCTGCCTGCCTCTGCCTCCTGAGTGCTGGGATTAAAGGCATGTGCCTTTAATGCCGCCCTGTTTCTTTAACATTGAATTATTGACTCTTTGGTCTCAGTAAAGCTGCCCATTTTCACTTCAAAGGAGAATTTTCCAAATGTAGGCTATAAAATCATGGCAAATCATAAAGCAGACTTAACCTGAAAGACAGTGTTAATAATCTCATGGGGAAAGAATCACCTCTGGTTATCAAGAGTATCAATTTTCTGTCTTTTTTTTTAAGGATTTTTTTGTTATTTTTAATATTTTAAAATTGTGTGTGTGTGTGTGTGTGTGTGTGTGTGTATGTATGTGTATGTATACCTGACTTGAGATGCCTGTGAGGAACAGAGGCATTGCATTCCTGGAGCTTGAGTTATATACAGGCAGTTGTAAATCACTTGACATGGGTGTTGGGAATTGAACTCTTGTCCTCTGTAAGAACAGTGTGTGCTCTTAAACACTGAACTATCTTTGTCTCCCCTCAATTTTTTCTTACTATTTCCTCCATCTTAAAAGTGAGAAGAATAGGTTGTCAAAACCATTTTACTTGGAATCTTTGCTTCCTGTGGCAATAGTAAAGCATTCTGATGAATATGGTACTGTAGTGAAAGGGAAATTACAAAAGAAAAAAAAAGCAATAGAACTGAAAATATATCCCTTTTTTAAAAAAATGTTAATAGCTGGAGGTAGCTCAGTGATAGTACCTATGCTTAACCTCCTGGAAACCCTAGGTTCATCCCTAGTACTGAAAAGTGTTAATAATAATAATCTATTCAGTAAAGACAATTATATTTATTGTGTTACTTTCTAATCAACAAACCCTACTCATTGTATTTCTTTTTACCTTCTTAGGAAATATACTCCCAAACTAAACCCAGGGTGGACCACTTTGTCCAGTGGGGATTAGGTAAGTTGAGTTTAAATTAGGCATAATCATTTACTTTATCCCATTGAACTATTGAACTAGATTTTCATGAATAGGCTCTGGAGACCACAGAGTCCTTGGCAATTGTATGAAAAAAAAATAGAGCGATGTAGATATTTTCTGGAAGATGATCTATATTTGAATCAGGTTTCAGAGGAATAGTATTTCATTAATCTCTTCAACCTTATTAGGATTGTTGGGCTAGCAAGTGCTTGTACCCTGAATTAAAAAAGGGTTCAGGGCTGGGAATGTAGTTCAGTAGCAGAATGTTTCCTTAGCATCTGTGAGGCCCAGTGTTAAAAAAATTGCAATTCAATATAACATGCTTATTCCTCACCAGATTTTCTGAATCATAGTAATCCATTAACTGCCATTAATAAATACTATACAGGCTAGGCATAGTGGTGCATACCTTTAATCTCAGTACTCAGGAGGCAGAGGCAGAGGCAGATAGATGGATCTCTACAAGTTCAAGGCCAACATGTTCTACATAGTGAGGTCCAGGACAGCCAGCAAGGGCTACATAGAGAGATCCTGTCTCCAAAAAAAGGTACACAAATCTAGATGCAGAAAGGAACTGAGCTGGTGCGCCTGGGTAGGTTTTCTGCATAAATAGTAATAGTCTTATATTTTTTAATTTTAATTTTATTGTTCTTGATTGTGTCTCACTTACCCATAAGTACACTTATCATATTCACTTATATGAGTTTATGAGTCTGTGTTTTGTTTTATTTCTGCCAGGAACTAGTAAAATAGTTGAGATATTGACAAGTATTTTATTCTCTTTAGGACATTTCAGCACAGTTAAGTCTTGCTTTTCCATGGGTTTGCTCTCATGGTAGAATAAGACATTTAACTGAGGAGCTCCCCTCACTGTTAACCTGTCATTTCCCATTGATTAATGGCAGCAGGCATTATTTGAGATATTTGCCTTTTCTCCTCCTGAACAGAGTTACTATAGACTCTTAGGAAGCATTCCATTATGCCAAGACTGTGAGTCCATTTTCCAGCAGTTATAGCTAAGGCATGTTACCAGAAACTAGGCTTTGGCTTCAGATGCAATCTTAAATCATGTCTTCCTTCCCATTTCTTTGTGATTTTTTCATTTTGGCTCAGCTAGCCAAACTCCTCTGGGTATCTTCCTGTCAATTGCTCTGTGTACATGTCTGAAACTTGCCTCACATGACCCATACAAGAGGATAGAAAGTAAAAGCTAGGTTAAAGTAAAACTAAACAAAAGACCAGATGGGAATTAATGCAGATATAACACTAACCCTATAGTAATGTTTAAAGTGATTGATTACCATATTTCCCAGAGAACCCAGAAAAAGGAAAATTGGCATGTATCTGGCCTCACAGGGGGAGAAAATTAGTGACTCTTATAGTTTGTTAATGTTCATTTCAGAGTATGTTTATTAAGTCACCGTCATATCAGGCATTGATGATCAAGGTTGATTAAGATAGTGGTCAAAGCTAGAAACTGTGATGGGTTCCATTCAGGAGACTAAGGCAGGAGGATCACAGAATTGAGGTCAGTCTGGACCACATAGCAATCCCTGCCTTAAAATAGTACAGCCCCCCATATACAAGAAAAATTATAGTAGTCACAACCCCTGAGGTACACATAATAAATCATTTAATATTATTACAAATACAGAGAGCATTATAAGATTAAGAGGCAGATTAAAAAGAGACCGAGGAAATAGGAACAGTCAGGAAAGTATTTCTAAAGGTAAATCTTTAAGAAGCAGTGTTAGCCATGTCAAAATATAGGGATGGGTCTCTGGATAGCAAACCGCACAGCAGGCACAGTATGATCAAGGCTTAGAGACAGGACTCAGTTTTGGCTTTTTTAGTAAGAATTATAGGGAGGCTCAACTGTTATATTTATTTTTAAATTATCAAGTTCTATCACCACCAAGAGTGGCTATTTATTTTCAGCATTAACTTTGTTTTAACTTGCTTTCTATTACTATGATAAAAAAACACCGTGACCAAAGCAACTTGGGGAGGAAAGGGTTTATTCAAGCTTACAGTTTATAGCCCATCATGGAGGGAAAATAAGGCAGGAACTGAAGCAGAGGCCATGGAGGAATACTCCTTACTGGATTGCTCCCCATGGCTTGTTCAACCTGCTTTCCTTTCTTTTTCTTCCTAACACTAATGCAATATTACTTATTTTTTATTGAAAATAGATTTTTTCTCACATAATATATCCTGATTACGGTTTCCCCTCACTCTATTTCTCCCAGTTCCTCCCCACCTCTCTTCCCATCTGGATCCACTACCTTTCTGTCTCTCATAAAAAACAAAGAGGCTTCTAGGGGATAATATATAATATAATATGATATGATATGATATAATATAATATAATGTAATGTAATAAATACAATATATATGATAAAACAAAAACTAACACATTGGAATTTGACAAGACAGAAGGAAAAGAGCCCAGGAATCCCATAAATACACTAAATGGTGCAGACCCATGCAGGCCCTGTGCATCCTGCCTTAGTCTGTGAGTTCATCTGAGCTTTGCTCATGTTGATTTACAGGGCCTTGTTTTCTTGGTGTCCTCCATCCCCTCTGCCACTTACACTCTTTCTACTTCCTCTTCCATAGGGTTCCCTGAGCCCTGAGAGGAGGAATTTGATAGAGACTTCTCATTTAGGACTGAATTTTCCAAGGTCTTTCCCTCAGCTTGTTTTCTTATAGCACTCAGGACCACCTTCCCATTGATAGCTCCATCTCAGTGGGATAGGCCCTACCATATCATCAGCCATTAATCAAGAAAAATGCCCTATAGAGTTGCCTACAAGCCATATGGAGACATTTTCTCAATTGAGGTTCTTCTTCCTGGGAAACCCTTGCTTGTGTCAAGTTGACAGAAATCTAGCCAGTACAAATTTATACTACAATTTTCCTTCATTGTTCAAATATATTGTTTTGAGTTCAAATAATGAGTTCAGATGGCAAATAATACTTGATTTTCTGAGTTGAATGTGTTTGGTTCCTGAAAGAATGTGTTGGAAAGAAGCATTGGCACAGTCAGCCCTGGTGATATGTATCTGTAATCCTCACTCAGAAGGTGAAGTAGGATTGTGAGTTCCAGGCCTGTTAGGGATACAAAGCAAATTTAAATTCAGCCTGTGCCACATAGCAGGACTGTCTGTAAAAGAGTGTGAGCTGGGCTTGGTGACACACACCTGTAATCCCAGCACTTCGGAGGTAAGACAGGGTGATCATGAGCTCAAGGCCATTCCATACTAAATGAAACCAGACATAAGAAACCAAAAAACAAATGTGTATTAGCAGAAAGCAAAGAATGTGTGGTTGGGAAACATTTGGTACTGTATGTTCTAGTTATTTATGAGACTTTTGCTTTTGATTTTAATGAGTAATTTATGGAGTTATTTCCCAATCTGATTCCATTGTAGACAACTATGACTATCTCCAAAATGCACCTCCTGGATTTTTCCCAAGACTTGGTGTTATTGGTTTTGCTGGTTTTGTTGGACTCCTTTTTGCTAGAGGTAGGTGCAACTTTATAGGTTTTTTTTCTCTTAGTTTATATGGGAGAGGTGGGATATGTCTTTTGATTTTTATATTTAATAGTTTTCAGATAAGTTGGATCCTGAATGTGGATTTAATAAATACTTCATGTACTTGTTTACCCTATTACATTTGATTTTAAATATACATAGAAATTGTATACTGTTGTTAAGGAAAAGAAATTAGTTCTATTTAATAAGCACACTAACTTGTTCAAATATCTATTACTATTTGGCATAGAAAGAGTGAACTTCTGTTTAAAGTCTTTCACACCTGACAAACTGTAAATGTTTCATTGTTATGATCAGGCTAATAATCACGGTAAGTAGGACAGTGATTTACTAGTTTATTAACTTCTTCGGGTGTCATGCATTCAGTTAATGATGATAAAAAACTTTTAAAATGCTTAAACTTAAAGAACCTAGTAATAGTAAGCATCTCTGAATATCACTGTGGGGGTTGGTGTGTAGCTCAATGGCAGAATGCTTGCCTAGTATGCTTGAGGCCCTGGGCTTGATCCTAAGCACCAGAAAGTATTACTCTATTCTACTACTATATCACAAGACAGTAAAGGTAACAAAAGGCTTCACTATGAAGAGATTAATTTTTATAATCTATTTGGAGTTTTTTTAGTTGTAAAATAAATATTTATGACATAAAATACAGATATTACAAAAATTCTGATTAGAGGAACAGTGTGATAGTTCATACCTATAATTCCAACATTCAGGAGGCTGAGGCAAGACCAACCTGGGATACATAGTGAATTCTAGGCCAGCCTGGACTACAGAGTGAAATCCTCTCTCAAACAAAACAAAACAACAAATTCAAAATAGAAATATTCCAACCACCATAAGGGAGAACCATAGTTTGATACTGGTTGCACTAATTTTAGAAGTCTTCTGTCTTTGTGCATAAAGTGTTATGTTAGAGCCAGGAGAGTAAACACTGCTGCTGCTACCTTGGTTCACCTGAGGAATAATTCCTGCACATTTTCCCTTTTCATCCTTTACCAGTTTGTTTTTACCTCGTTAGGTTTCTCTAAACTCAGTATCCTGCTGTTTGTTGTGTGTAGTCAACTTTCCTCCCAGTTCTATATCGTCCTGTAACCTGACCTGAGAACAACACAACTGTTGGCATGGACTTTTCATACTTTTCATGTTGTTGAAGTTGTTGAACTACATGCTTAAGTTGCTTTTAAGAAAGTATATGTGAGACAAACTTTTCCAAGACTTTTTATGCCTGTTCCTCATGCTGACAGTTTGGATAGCTTGAAATTCTTTTCCATCCAAACTAGCATCTGACACTGCAGATGGCAGAGTGGATAGCCAGTCTGGATACTTGTTGCTTCTCCTTTTTTTAAAAAAAAAATTCTTGGAAAATTTGAGGATCTTCAAGGTTCTGAATTTCTATGGTTTTAGCCTTTGGTGGAACATTTGGTGTTAATACCTTCTTTAGCTCAAGAGTGATATCTATCTGCTTTTTCTTTGAGGATTTGCTTTCTTTTTCTTTTCTGAATGCTTTTAGTTAATAATTGAATTCTTTCTAAATAACCCTAGTGTGTCTTATGTTTTCATGCTTATTTTATTCCACTCATTTGAATATTTTCCTTTGATCATTTTCATGAGATCATGTTCTCTGAATGTTCCTTTGTATATTGAACTCTGTTTTCTTTTAGTGTAGTAGCTTCTTTTATTGATTTGATGACACTTTACAGGTTTAGTTTTGTTTTTAAAGTTCTGTTATCTTGTCAGATCATTTTTATTTTTTTCTTGCTTTTCTTGGTCTTTCTCTTTTATGTTGCAGGCTCTTCGCCAATGTCTGCTGATCCCTGGTTGTCCAGTCATGTTTCAGAATGAGTCAATTGAAATGCTAGTAAGAACTCTGCATAGATGTGGCTTGCTGGTAGGCAGGTTCTATGTTAGGGTAAGCTGGATGGGAGCTGACTTTGTATGGAGGAGGTCTTTACTTTTAAGCATTAACATTGGTGTGCGCACGCATGTGCGCACGCACACACACACAAACACACACATACACACACACACTCAGTGTTATTGGTTCTCAGCATAAAATTCATGCTTTTTTTGTGAGACTTTGCCCTGCTTTAAAAATTAGCCTGTCATGACCTCCAGGAGCGGGTTTGCACTGGGATGACATGGAAGGAAGGAAGGGGTCACCCATTCCATGGTAGGACTTTTTATTTTCCTGTCTTGCTTCCTGGTTGCTCTCTCTATTGCCCATAGTCATTGCCATCTGTACCTGGGGAAGATCTGCTTTTTCCTTTGCCACAGGCCTTCTTCAAGACAATACCAACTGGGCTTTCATTTCCATTCATACTTTTTTTTTTTGAAAATTGGTGTGTGTGTGGCTAGGGAACAGCCTGGGGCCTTACATGTACAAGGCAAGTGCTCTACCAAATGCTATATTCACATCAGGTGACACTTCTTTTGTGGCGCTGGGCATGAAACCCAGGGCTTTAATTAAGCTAAGCATGCAGTCTACCACTGACCTGCATCCCCAGCCTGGATGACTTTATCTGTCAGTGGCCCCACTACACATTTTCTCTTCTTTATGGGATTTCTGATCTGTATTTTATTCTCTTAATGCTGTTTTAATGAAATCTCAGGAAGGAGAAAAAAGGAACAATTGTCTTCTGTATTTAAATAGGAAGGTGGTCAGTTTGTTAAAAAAAAACCTTGAAACAAAAATACTGTTGTTTTTAAAAAACATTTTCCTCCTTTTCTTAGAAATGATATTCTCAAACTGTGTGTCAGTAATCTCAACTTATTATCCCACACTTATAATTCTACCACATAGGAGGGAGAAGCAGCAAAATTAGAAGTTTGCTAGGCACAGCACACGGGAGGCAGAGGCAGGTGGATCTCTGTGAGTTCAAGGTAGCCTTGTCTACAGAGTGAGTTCCAGGACAGCCAGAATTACAACAGAGAAACCCTATCCCAAAAAAAAAACAAAAAAAAATCAGAAGTTCAAGTCTAGTCGGGGCTGCATAGTGATAGTATCTCAAAAAGCAAAATGAAGCCAGAAAAGCAAAACAACACAAACAAACAAAACCTAGAACAAAGGCAAGGGGCGGTACATACCTATAGGCCAATTTAGGTTACATTGCCTTAATAACTAATTGTAGTTAATAGTAATGAATAGCATAGTAATTAATAATAGGAATTAATAGTAGTTCTATTGAAATATTCATTGAGTGAAAGAAGTCAGTCACAAATGATTACACTTTATGATTCCATGTATATGAAATTACCAGAGTAGGCAAATTCATACATATTGCAAATAGGTTTTCTCTTAACATTATGTGGTTGGTGATAGTGATGGAGGATGTTGCTGGCTTGGTTGGTTCCTTCCTTCCTTCCTTCCTTCCTTCCTTCCTTCCTTCCTTCCTCCCTACCTACCTACCTACCTACCTACCTACCTACTTTCCTACCTTCCTTCCTTCCTTCCTTCCTTCCTTCCTTCCTTCCTTCCTTCCTTCCTTCCTTCCTTCCTCCTTCCTTCCTTCCTCCCTCCCTCCCTCCATACCTACCTACTTTCCTACCTTCCTTCCTACCTTCCTACCTTCCTTCCTACCTTCCTACCTTCCTACCTTCCTACCTTCCTTCCTACCTTCCTTCCTACCTTCCTACCTTCCTTCCTACCTTCCTACCTTCCTTCCTACCTTCCTACCTTCCTTCCTACCTTCCTTCCTTCCTTCCTTCCTTCCTTCCTTCCTTCCTTCCTTCCTACCTACCTACCTACCTTCCTACCTTCCTACCTTCCTACCTTCCTACCTTCCTACCTTCCTACCTTCCTACCTTCCTACCTTCCTACCTTCCTACCTTCCTACCTTCCTTTCTTGGTGCTGGGAATTTCAGGGTCTTGTGTATACTAAGTATGTGTTTTACTATCAAAGCGAGGTTAGCTGGGTGGTGGTGGCGCACACCTTTAATCCCAGCATTCCGGGGGGTGGGGGGCAAAGACAGAGGGTTCTCTTGAGTTTGAGGCCAGCCTGGTTTACATAGTGAGTTCCAGGACAGCCAGGGCTACGCAGAGAAACCCTGTCTCAAAAAAGCTAAAAAAAAAAAAAAAAAAAAAAAAAAAAAAGCCAAACCAAACAAAAACAAAACAAAAAACTTGGGGTTTCTTTTGAGAATAATAGAATTGATTGTGATGATGATTACATAGCTTTGTGAATATACTAAAAGCCATTTAGTATTTTGAACTTCAAATGGGTGTATTTTGTACTTTAAGTTCATATTTAAATAAATATGAGTTAATTTGTAAATCTGTAAAGAAGTAGTGATTCATTTTGTTGTATATACCTTTAAGTAATATCTCAATTTAGGGTCAAAGTTATCTTGTTTGGCATTAAATATATAAAGTAAATTGTGAGAGTGAGGATATCAAATCATCTGATGGTGTGTACCACTTTCTATTGATCAGGTTCAAAAATAAAGAAGCTGGTGTATCCTCCTTTTTTTATGGGATTAGGTGCCTCTATCTATTACCCACAACAAGCCATTGCCTTTACCCAGGTAAGTCAGACTCAGTAAGCAACGATGTTCTTCATTCCTGCTTTTGTGTTACTGATTAATAGCTCCACTAGTTTATTTTATGTTGCAGTTTTTATAACACCAAACTAAAATTTATTTCAAAGCCAATTTAAAAGTTTCTCCTTACTATTTACTTCAGTACCAGCCCTTCTTCCAATAATGCCAATGTTCAGAGAGTACAGGTTAATTTGAATGTTTAATCCAAGAAAATTTAAGATATCATTTATAGATTTATACAGAAGCCTGAAGAGTCAACTTCCAAAGCCGATAATTACAGGGTACTTTGAGCCTGCCTTCACTGGCATTGCCTGCACAGATTGTGCTCTTTCTTTCATGCTTTCTCTCTGGTATTGGTGCCAGACTCACTTTCCTTATTGTAACATGAGGTGTGTGGTCTCCTCTGGTGTGAAGGTTCTACTTGGGGTTCTCAATCAAATGTCCTTTTCTTATTCTTATTCGTCAGACCTTAGTTTGATGATACCATGACAAGCAGATAGATCATAGTTGGCTGATAACTTGGGTAAAGATAGACCATAGGTTCCCAAGCATGGCCTCAGTAGCATCAGCATCTTCTGGGAACTTGTCAAAGATGCAAATTCTCAGCCCATCCCAGACTAATTGTAAGGCAGTGTAAGGGTGTGGCCTAGACATCTGTGTTTTAGCAGGGCTTCTAGGTGATTCAAATGCCAAAATATTTGAAAACCTCTGATACAAGCCTTAGATGCTGGTTTGGAGTCATTGGTACTGTACACATAGAATCCGTGGGAAAACTGGCAAGAGCAAGACAGGCTTTAGGTTTTGAGATCCTCTACAGCTTAGGGACATAGGCACCCACTTGCCAGACTTGGATAACACATGGAGATGCTATCCTAGGAAGGAGAGAGAAACAGCAGTGGAGTCATCTGAGGGCTCTGAGCCAGACCAACTCGACACTGGGCCACTTGGGTTCCTCATGGCCGTAGTTCAGTTTCCAGACTGGGCTGCAGTTGTAGGTGGGAATCTATTGTCCACAGCAGTGGGAAATTGATAGTTTTGATTATAAGAGCTACCAGCAGGACCTTTCCATCATTAGCTTGAGATTGTTTAACAGTCCTGGAGGCAGATAGTTAATGTTCCTGTCCCTGCTCTTACTCCAAACCAGGAAGAATGAATAATATCCGCCTTGCATAGATAAAAGAAAAAAATTAAACATCATTATAGTCTCCTACAGTTCAAGAAGTAAATGGTGGGCAGGGACTGGCTGCTGTTTGTGAAGCAGCTGTGATTGTCCTCAGAGAGAGGCACTTTTTTGCCTTTTGTGCCTCAGCATTTGTTGCAAAACATCTGTATTCACCAAGATAGTAGGGGGTGATTAAAGAGTCATGGAAGTGGATAGTGGTGATGATTGAGCAGTAAGGGTATCCTTACTGCCATTGAGTTGTACTCCTAAAACAGTTAAAATAGTAAATTGTGTGTTATGTATATATTTTTCTCTTTTAAAATTTTGTTTTGTTTTAAAACTCATGTCATGCATATTTTACTACAAGAAAACCAAGCTACAAGAGGGCACTACAAGAAGTGCTACTACAAGAAGAGCACCAACTTTGAAAGAGATTTTCCCATCTTGTATCATGTCGTTTAGTTCCTTTTTTAAAGTTTCAGTTTTTTTTCTTAGATACCTCAAACTTGGATGGACCACTTAGCTACTTAAATTCTGTTCTGTTCAGTAGTATATAGCTAAAAGTAATTTTATAAACCTCCAGATTGGGACAGGGGAAAGAGTAGCTCAGTGGTAGAACACTTGCCCAGCATGTGTAAGGTTCCATGTCCAAATCCCCAAAAAAGAAAATAAAATATCCTCATCTTGATGGAAAATGATACTTTTCATTCAGAAACCTGAAACACCAACAAAAGCAATATCATATGTGGTAAATTCTTAACTATCTCACAAGGAGCCTAAGACTCTTAGCATAACATATATTTTTAAGCGCAGTAGGTACAACTGAGGAATGTGCCTTGCAGAAACCAGCATGTTCTAGAGACCACTCTTTTTATTAGCATTGGAACTGTAGACAAGTTACTTGGCCTTGAGTGTATCCTTGCTGTCTTCATGTTCTTACTGTTCTGTAGGAGAGGGATAACTCATGTGAAAGTGTTTTGTAAAATGGCACTATGTAAAGATTAATCATAAAAATTAGGAAGAAAATAATAACTGCTTTTAAAAGTTCTAAGTGATAAGCCTAGAGAGATGGCCTCTTGGTTAAGAGGTGTTACCACTTATCCAGAAATGTTTGATGCCCAGCACTCACACCAGACAACTCTCAACTACTGTAACTACAGTCCGAGGGATCTGATGCCCTCTTTTGGCCTCCATGGGTAGTTGCATACACATTCCCTCCCCCCTCCACCAAATGAAACAATTTTGAAGTATTGGCATGGAGTAGAACAATCAACATTCTTTGTTACAAATTGCACCAATGAATACAAATTACTGGAAGCATTTTTTTGAAGACCCAATACTTGGAAAAAAATTTCCAGGTATCTGGAGAGTTGGCTCAGTGGTTTAGAGTTCGTGTTTTTGTAGAGACCCCAGGTTTGATTCTCAGCACCCACATGGCAGTTCAGAACTGTTTGTAACTCCAGTCCCAGAGATGATCTGATGCCCTCTTCTAACCTCCTCAGGCACCAGGCACTTGTGTGGTGTGCTACATACAGGCAGGCAAAACACTTGCACGCGTGCACACACGCGTGGGCACACACACACACATACACACCCACACACACCCACACACACATTCCAGTAATTCAAGCCAGGTAGCCAGAGATAGGCAAACACATTTTAAGGCCAGGGCTTCATGGGATGTTGGAAGAATGATTATGGATCATGCTACCTACAAAATCCCTATAGTAATTAAAAGACTTCATCATGGCTGTGCCTGGGAAAATTGGAAGCATCTTCATTGGGGTCACAAATTTTACATCTAAGTATTTAAAATGAATGAATGATTTTCACCTTAGCTTGGCTTGGTTGGTTGCAGAGTACCAGGTTGGGTACTAGATAGATTAGGTAGATATTTCTACCTCTGTTTGATATTTAGGAATTTCCAATATCATCTGTGGTCTCCTACATTTAGTTCAAAAGAGATGTTTTGGGAGCTGAGATGTAGGTATCAGTAACATGCATAAAGGGCCCTGGTTTGATCATTAGTAACAGTAATAAAAGATATACACTTATAATTTATAGCAAGTCTTTTTAAGAGATATGAAACCAGGCTAGTTTTCTTCTTAACCCTTTTCCTGTCTTTGGTTTTTCTTTTTTCATTTTTATTTTTTGCTTGTATATGTCATACAGTTTTTTGCTTTAGATTTCACTCAGTTGTTCAAGCTAGCCTTGAGTGTAGCAATCTACCTGCCTCAGCCTCCTGAGTGCTGAGGTTGTAGATGTGAGCCACCATACCGAGGTAGAAGTCTCTTTTTCTTTTGTGGTACTAGAGATTGAAGCCAGGATGTTTCCTAGACAAGTGCTCTATCACTGAACTTTGTCCCCAGTATGTTATGCAGGTTTAATGGTTGTATCCCAAGACTTCTTGTAGTAGTTACATGCACACACATACACACACCACACATACACACAAAATAGTCAAATGCAGTATTTTTGGAAAAATGGGAGAAAAGAAAGTCTATTGTTTATCATTCACAGATGGTTCATTGATCTTTTTTATTTGTATTTTAAGGTCACCGGGGAGAAGCTATATGACTGGGGATTACGAGGGTACATAGTTGTAGAAGATTTGTGGAAGGAAAATTTTCAGAAGGTAAGAATCATTTTCATTATCTTCCTTTTCATTTAAATATGTTGTTCTCTTAAGGTTTTATAAAATATTTAAATAACCTTATTCTTTTAATTGCTTATTCCTACTCAGATTTTCTAGTGTCCTTTTGGGAAGATCAGTAAATGTCTGAGTATTTGTTTATTATCAATAGGCAAGGAAATGGCGACCAAAAATACATCCCAGTGTAGCCTTAGATTGTAATTTCTTCTATTCTGTTCTATATATAGTTTGCTCAGAGTATATAGCATGTTATCTAAAAGTTGTACCACTAATGGATTCAAGGCCAGTGAGATGGCTCAGTGGGTAGAGAAGTGCTTCTTTGCAAGTCTGATGACCTGAGTTTAGTCCTGGGAACTCACATGGTGGAAAGAGAAAACTCACTTCCATATGTTGTCCTCTAACCTACACACACACACACACACACACACACACACACACACACACTGTAGTGTGTGCATTCCTATACATGTATACACACGCACACGCGCACACACACACACACACACACACACGTAAATAAATGTGTTTAAAAAAATACTTGGGGCTGGAGAGAAGGGTCAGTGGTTAAGGACATTGGCTGTTCTTCCAGAAGACCTGGGTTAGATTCTTAGCACCTACATGGTGGCTTAACAACTGTCTCTCACTCTATTCCCTGGGAAATCTGCCTCTTCATACCTCCAAAGACATTAAGTATGCACATGGTGCACATGCATATATGCAAACAAAACATCCATATACATAAAATAATGTTTAAAAACTCTGGATTCAAATGGAATATATTATGCTCTTAGGAAAAAAATGCATAATTGAGACATATACCCTTCCTTGATTTTGCACTTAATCCTAAGCTCTGTTCTTGCCTTTAGTATTATTTGTTCATCTCCCAGCTGAGGGGGTAGGCTTTGATGTGAAAGGGAGTAATCGTAGGTTACATTCTCTGAGCCATCTGGTGGATGAGTAGCAGAGAGGGGACGTTTTTGTCATCATAAGGACCTGTCACTTTTCAACTTTCCTAGTGGCCACATATGTGGACTGTAGAGATGGTCTCTTTTTTATGATGAAGAAAACTCAGTTCAGAACAATGCACTGTGCCTCTTGTGTATTCAGAGACCCAGCTAAGGGCAAACTGGGGTTCTTACTTGTAGTATACTTTCTGTAGTACAGATCAAAGAAAGTTCATTTGACTTCAATTATTTCAAAAGAAAATACTCATAAAATATATAAATAGAAGGCAATGGGTAAATATGATCAAAGTAAATTAATTGCATGCATGAAAATTTATAATTGAGATATACACCCTCCCTTGATTTTGTACTTATCATAAGCTCTGTCTTGCCTTAAGTACTATTTGATTATCTCCCAGATGATGGTGAAGCCTGTTATTTTGTACCATTAATATGTACTCATCAAAATGTCTAAATAAATGGACTAGAGATTTAGCTCAGTAGCAAAAAAATATGACCTTACCATGCAGAAGGCCATAGCACCACACACACACACACACACACACACGCGCACACACACTTGTAAATATTAGGATTTTAGGAATAACATTACAGAATAAATTATAAGCCCTCCTCATTGTATATATAAATAACCTTTCAGTGAAATCTTAAGACTGATTTTTTAAGTTGTTATTAGATTTACTTTTTTATGTATATGAATGTTTTGCTTGCATATATGTCTATGCACCACGTGCATGCCTGATGTCCATGGAGGTCAGAGGAGGGTATTAGATTCCCTAGAACTGGAGTTACAGTTGTTTGTGAAGTACCATGTGGGTGCTAGAAATTGAATCTGGGTTCACTGCAAGAACAAGAGCTCTTAACCACTGAGGTATCTCTCTAGCCCCAAGACTGATTTTTATACTGGTGGTTTATAAAGGAGTTAGTCCTTTGAGCCATTTAAACTAGCTGTTTTATTAAGGGCTGGAGATACAGTTCAGTGGTAGAGTGCTTACCTAGCACATGCAAGGCCCCAGGTTCAGTCCCCAGTACCACTCAAAACAATCATAAAGCATAAACAATCATAAAAAGAAGGAAGGAAGGAAGGAAAGAAAGAAAAGAAAGAAAAGACCAACCCAGCCTTTAATCTTTGACTCACAGCAGTCCTCCTGCCTCAGCATTCTAAGTGCTTTGATAACAAGTGTGAACCACCAGGGCTTGCTGACAAATACCACATGTCATCTGGCACTTTTAAAGAATAAAGTTAGCTTTATTTTTACTCCTGACATTTTCTTTGGAAGCCTTTTTACCTGTTTAAAACACTCCTAAACAAGCACACACCAAAGTTTTATATGGGAAAGGAATTAAAATGTCAGAAAAAAAAACTGTACATGTCTCTAGAAAGAATCATGAAAAGTGAGACCAAATCATTATCTAATGCTCATTGGGCTGTGCTGCAACGACAGACTTGGCCATACTAACTTTAGAGGTAGATCTTCTAGGAGCCTCTGTGGGTTGCTGTGATATCTGTAGACGTGCATGCATACCAAAGCAGAGGTTGGTGTCACTGGGAAACACCTTTCTCTTACTGTTCAGAGATGCAACACTGTGGTTGGAACAAATTAAACAGACCAGTGTTCTGTGGTAATTTGAAGACCCCAGAAGAAAAAAAAAGTTATAAAACTCCAAGCATTTAAAGATATTCATAGATTTTTTTTTTATTTTTTCCATACATGGTTTCTCTGTTGTAACTCTGGCTGTCCTAGAACTCACTCTGTAGACCAGGCTGGCCTCAAACTCAGAGATCCACCTGCCTCTGCCTCCTGAGTGCTGGGATTAAAGGTGTGTGCCACCACCACCCAACTTACTCATTTTTTTGCAAGTCTTCTTGGAGTCTGGTGGTAAAGATTTCTAAGTAGCTCATCACTGAGGGCTAGGGAGTTGACTCAGTGGTCAAGAGCACTGGCTACTCTTCTAGAGGATGTGGATTCAATTCCCACGTAACAGTGCATAACTGTCTGTAACTCCAATTCCAGGTGCTCCAGATCCTTGTCTGGCCTCTGAGAGTGTCAGGCATGCAAGTGATATGCAGACATACATGTAGGCAAATACCTATACACATAAAATAAAAATTAAATAAGCAAATAGTTCATTATTATGGGTCTACATTTTTGTGTTTTGTCTGTCACACTTTTGCCTTTTTCAAGTTAGTGGGAACTTTATAGTTCCCATTATTTCCATGTATTTAGCCAGCAAGCATACTTCTGATGGCTATCTGTTCTCAACAAGAAGCAATCAAATTGATGTTAACTATGGTAGATGTTTACTACAAGTTTTAGGAGAAAATAGTAGGAGGCTGTATTAGCTCAAGATTTGATAGACTTACATTTCAGAAATTAGTTGATAATGTAGTGCCTTTTTTTCCCCTGATGATATATCGTGACCTCCCAGCACCTTGTTGGATTTCATGGTTTTCAGAGGTCTTTTGATTTTTTTTTTTTTAGCCACAAGTACATCTTTATTAACTAGTTCATCAAATACTAATTATAACCAAATAAAAGGACAATGTGGTTCCAGGCTAATTGCAGTTGAGAATAAATGGTAAACAGAAAAAAATTAGTTTAACTCTTAGTTAATTACCTCTTTGTAGGGGACTTCCTTTCTTATTTTTATTTTCATTTACTTTTCATTGTGCATATTAATCATATAGTGGAGGGTTTATTTTAATTAATTTACTACTACTATTATTATTTTACATGAGTATGAGTATTGTGCCTGCATGTATGTATGTGCACCATGTGCATGTCTCGTGCTCATGGAAACCAGAAGAGGGTATTAGATCTCCTGGAACTAGAGCTCCGATCAGTTATGGGCCACCATGTGGGTGCTGGGAATTCAGGGTCTCTGCTGCAGAAGCAGTTCTTAACCTCTGAGCCATCACTCCAGCCCCCTTAATTTGTTTTTTAACTGAGAGTAAAGAGTTAAGCTATGTTGGAACAGGAATCTTTAGAGACCGTAATGCTGAGTATATTCTCTTAATTGAATATCAAATAACTTATAATATAATAAAAGAGATGAATTATATAGCTAAAGTACAAACTGTAAGTACCAGGAGAAAGGCACAGACAAAAGCAAGAGAGCCTGGCTCTTTGAAAGAAACTGAAGGGTACTTCATAAAGGGAAACTTGTTTGTCTTTTACTTGTTTGGAGGTTGGTTTTCCTTTTTTTTTTTTTCAAGACTAGGTTTCTCCATGTAGCCTTAGCTGTCCTGGAACTTACTATGTAGACCAGGTTGGCCAAGAACTCAAGATCCACCTGCCTCTGCCTCTTCTTCCCAAGTGCTGGGATTAAAGGCATGCATCACCACAACCTGGCTGGAAGTTGGTTTTCAAGTCTAGTGTTATTGCCAGTCTCAATTAAATGTCCTCTAATTTGGAGTTTTTTGTACTGTAATGCTAGATATAGTACATTTTTTGGTTGTGTACAATCAAAGAAATTAATGGATATTAAGTTTAAAGCATGAACCTAAAATCTTAAATGCAGGCTAGGGAGATAACTTATTAAAGTGCTTGCCTTGGAAGCATGAAGACCTGAGTTTGATTCCCAGAACCCACAGAAAAAAAGTTAGATATGCTGACATGCCCTTAAAATCTCAGCACTGTGCAAGTGGAGATAAGTGGAGATAGGTAGAGATAGGTGGATCTCTGGCTCTCACTAGACAACCAACCTAGCCTAATAGGAGAGCTCCAGGCTAGTGAGGGACCCCATCTTCAAAAACAAGCACATGGCACCTGATGACTTCTGATGTTGTCTTCTGCCCCCATCGCCACTTACCTACATGCAGGTACACTTTTGTACGTGTGCATTTGCATACACACATACACAAATTAAAATGCTGTGAATGCTGGCCAAGATTTGTTTTGTTTAGTTTGAGACAGTCTTTCCATGTAGGAGAGTCTAGCACCTCAAACACTATTCTCTTGCCTCAGTCTCCCAAGTAGCTTCAGTTACAGGTGTGTGCTGCCCTGTCCAGGAGTGGCTCAGTTCTTAGCTGTATTTTCCATAGAAACTGTAGTACTCTCAAGCACCCCAAACACATCTGTGATATTTTGCTGCTCTGCCATATCCTGTGGTCTCATATTCTGATTGACCTTGAACTTACTATATAGCTGAGAATAACTTTAAGCTCCCAGTCCTGCTTCATCCTCAAGAGTGCTGGAGTTACAGGTGCATACCAATAAGCATGACACTGTCTTTTATTGGTCATCAGAAATTTTTTCTTTATATATAGTTGACTTACTGAAATTTTTTATAATTCTTTTATTCTAGAAACTTCAGAGCATGGATACTTGTTCATTATGAATCTAATACCTTTTCAAAATAATCTCAGCCTCAGATCTGAGGATCACTGGTAGAGACTGATTTCATGTAACAGATAGCTTTTTTTTCTTTTTTTTTTTTAAGACAGGGTCTCCCTTTGTAATCTAGGCTAGTCTGGAACATGTGGCAGTCTTTGCGTTTCAGCCTCCCACATGTTGGGATTACTTGTGTGACTATCACAAGCAGCTCCACTGATGGCCCTTCTGGAGTTCTCTTATAATTAGCTAAATACAACCCTCTTCCTAGTAAATGCCAGATTTTTGCTTTTCAGTAGGTTTTTAAAATCTGCAACAAGTTATCTTCAAATGATTGTTAAAGACCAAAAGTAATTATTCAAAGACCAGAAAACACAGAAACAACCCCGTTTTCACCGTAAAAACTGAGCAGAACTTCTCAAGCTGAGCTTTTAGTAGTTCTAGTCCAGCCTTGGCTCAGCAGGAAAATGCAAGGGAAGCAGCAGCCACCACCCTGAGTAAACATTGTGCATCCTCATCTTCCATTTTAGATTTCTCAGCTCTCTAAATGCAAGTTTAGTTGAGAGTAACTTAGGTGATTTTAAAAGATTTGCCTTTGAAATAAAGCCTGTCGTAGAAGGTCATATACTGTGTGATTCCACTTACGTGAGGTATATGGAGTTACCAAGTTCACAGAAGCGAAGACTGACTGGTGATGATTGCCAGGGGCTGGAGGAGGAGAAATGGGGAGTTACTAAATGATGGGTAGAAAGTTTTAAACAAGATGAGTAAGTTCTGAAGGTCTGTTCTTCAATCTTAAAAAAAAAGGAAAACCATTACCATATTTCTTTATTTCTAATAGTTTTATATAAGTGAAATGACACACATTCAGAACAACTTTAGCTTTATGGAAAATCTATCACATTGTCCTTACTTTCTTTTTTAATTTTATATGGTAGGAACAGTGAATGACCTGCTCTCTTAACAGATACGTACTGTTGTGCCATGCTGGCTACATACAGCCTAGATAAATGTTCTACCGCTAAATAACACTCTTGACAGATTTTGGAGTTTACAACATAAATGTTGTCTCCTATTGTCTCTGAAACAAATAAATATACTCAAGTTGAACACAGTGCAGATTTATTATCTTTGCACAGTAGTCAGAAGTCCAGTATTAAATTCAAGGTGTCAGCAGGGTTGCATTCCTTTCTGGAAGCCCTAGAACAGAATTTCCTGTTCACTTAGGTGGTTGACAGAATTTAGTTCCTTGCTATTGTAGGTCTGTCTTGCTGCCTGGCAACTGAGGCTGACCCAGCTTCTAGAGACCTTCATTGGCAATCCCCTTCCTTCATCTTCAAAACCAGCAACACAGGTCTTCTTTTTCAAGTCTCCTCTATGAGCCCTTGTTTTGCTTACTTCTTAGCCTCTATTAAGTCTTCGAATTCATCTGGGCCCATTTACATAATCCAAGGTAATTTTGACGTATGCATCATTGGAAGGTGGCACGGTCCCAGGTTCTCAAACACAGACATCTTTGGGAGCCACTATTCTGCCTATTACATTCCGGTGAACTGGAATTTTGTTGGAGTCTTTAACAAGTCATTTGTCTTCACCTAGTTATTTACTTTATACTTTCTCATTGTTTTCTTACATTTGCATATATAATAATGGATTCTATTCTGGCATTTCCATGCATACTTTGTTCTTGTTAGTCCTCCTTCACACCTCTCTCTCATTCCTCTGGCCCCCCCTTAGCCTTCTTTCTCCACACAGTAACTCCCCTTATTTAATATCAGATATATTTTAGTATCTTCTCCCTTATCTCTGAAGGCCTCTTCTTCCCCTCTCATGGTCCACTTCCTGGTTTCATATATCTACACCCACACCCACATAGCCACATATATATTCACACATAGAAATTAAAATCTAGGAGCCACATATGAAGGAAAACAAACAGTATTTGTCTTTCTAAGTCTGGCTTATTTTGCTGAACATAACAGTCTTCAGTTACATACATTTTTCTGCTAATATAAAAGTTATTATTTATAATCCAGTCATTAAGGATGCTTGCCACATTTTCTTTGTCTTCATCCACTGATAGACATTTAGGGTGGTTCCATTTAATAGCTACTTTTTATTAAGAAATGAGCTATCATATAAAATATGTCACATTCATTGAGCTTAGCTCAGAGTGCTCTTTACTCAGGAGTCTGTCAGGCACATTTTATTACCTCAATTTTACACGTAAGGAAATTGCATTTTTGAGGCGTTAAGTAATTGATGAAATAGTTCAGGATCCTAACATTTGTGTGCGTGTGTGTGTGCATGTGTGTGCATTGCACACTCACATGTGGTAGTGGAGTCTAGAGGACAATGTCATTTCACCGGTGTTCTTTCATTTGTTTTGTTTTATTTTGAGACTGGGTTTCTCATTGATCTGGGACTTTCCAAGCTGGCTAGCCTCTGAGCCCAAGGATCCTTCTGTCTTCAACTTCCCACTTCTAAGATTACAAGCACACACCACAGGACCTGGACTTTTTATTAAATATGGGCTTGGGGATTCAAATTCACCAATTCATGCCTTCACAGTAAGCTATCTGTCTATTCCATTTTAGGAGGATGCAATGCTTCCGATGTTTGGCTGTCTGTCTGTATTAGTTACTTATTATTGAGATCAAGTACCTGATACAGGGCACCTTAAGGGAAGAAGGATTTGGGATCTTGATTTGAAGGTACAGTTAGTCCATCATGGTTGGAAAGGAATGGTGATAGAAATGGCTCTCAGCTGTGACTTCTCATTTCCTCACATCTCAACAGAACAGGAGAATGGGGATGTTGGAGCTCCATTTGCTTTCTCCATTATGTTTAGTCTGGGACCTGAGACCATGACCATGGGGTGAGATCATGGCCACCCCACTTGGTCTTCCCTCAGTTATACCTCTCTGGAAACACTCTTACAGACATACCTTTGTCTTCTAGGTGATTCCAAATCCAGTTAAATTGGCAATAAGGATTGACTATCACACTGCATTTACATAACAGTGCATAGTAATTAGGAACCAATGTTTTGATTTTTTAAAGGTTTTAGTTGCACTAACAGATATTGTTACTTGTGTTCATAAACATGGTAAGAATACATTGAAAAACAAAAACAAATCTGCATTAAACTTAGATTATAAGGAAAATTATGTTTAAAGAAAACTTTCTCTGAAAATGCAAAAATAGATTTTTGGCTTGTTTTTAATTTACAAACTGCTTTTTGAAGTGAGAATGTTGTTTCCTTTGAGATCATGGTGCTGTCTCAAGAGAGCTCCATATTTGTAAATGTGGCTGTGGGTAGGTGGGCCCAGTATTTTTTTAGTGAAATTGGTTCTGATTTATTTTGCTTTAAGTGATACATAGCTAAGCAAGGCCATATTCTTAGTAACGGAGCTGTTTTTCTCAATCAGAGAATGAATGCTTTTTACCTGCTTAATTTCTTCATCTGAATGATTTTTTTAAAGCTTGTAAATTTGGCATCTTTATTTTTTGTGGTTGAGAGACTGGCAGGTATACGTAGTAGAATATCTAAGAATATCATTAGATATATACTTGGCAAGTAGTAAGTTAATTGAGAAGTATACGTATTTAATTAGGTGGGAAGCCACATTGGTTTTATGGTAGACCCAGTAGTTAGCCATGGTTATCTTACTTTCGTAGTCTTCTTTTTATGTCTTATTTTTTAATGAATCACTTACCCAAACCTTTTTTGAGACTCTGTATGTAAACCAAACTGGCCGTCCATAAGTTCACAGTCTTCCTCCTTCTTAACCTCCCAAGTACTTGGATCATAATAAGTTTGTGACACCATGCTTGGTCCTAGACTTAAAAAAAAGATCCTTACTAGATCCATACTTTCTACCCTATTCATTTGTTTATTCAACAAATATTTGAATGCTGTGTGGTAGGAGGTTCCAGGAATAGTATGTGCTTATGAGGATTCTAGGTCAATGAAAGACTCAAACATGAAGGAAATAATACAAACCAGGAAGAAGATAGGAATAGTAAAAGTGTATTGAAGGTTCTAATAAAACCTAAATTGAAGGGCAAGGTACAAAGACAATCTTGAGAAAAGGATTAATAATTATTTTGCCAGGCAAAAATTGGAACTGACCTTTCTAGGGCAAGGAGTACATTTTTGGAAAAATCATGTCCCAGACAGCATCTTGCCAAGCTTGAGTAACAGCAGGAAGGCCCAAGGGGCTGTGGCAAGGTGTATGTTCGCATGTGTGTACATGTGGGGTGGGATAAGGAGTGACTGTTGGGAGGGAGCAGCACAAGTACTATGACCTGCAGGGTTCCATCAGGCAGGCATCTGTATTTTATGTTTAACTACCAAGCAATGGATATGGTCTTGTTCCCCAGTGATGTGGTATGTAGATAGGGTGACCATATAATTACATTATCATCCAAACTAGGATACTCTGTGAATGAGAGAGGGCAATGCTAATTATGCTGGTATAATGGACATAAAGTAATATATAGAATAGCTCTGAACTACTCCAGTAGGCTCCAAAATTGCCTAGAAGCCATGCTATGCAGTGATAGTGTCAGTCACATGTTCCTGCTTTCTCATCCCCTCTTCACTCATGAGTGCTGCTGAGAGAGGGGGGGCTACCAGGGTCACCTGCACCAAGTCTAGTCTGCAGAAGCACAGCCTCACTGCCTGTCCAGCTGCAACCTAGAGTTGTTCAGACTGCCAGTTCATGAGTTTCGATCTTTGATATCCAAGCAGGTCTTATAAATAGGGTTTCAGAATCTAAGTCTTAAAAACATACAGGAAAGGAAAGCCTTAACTATTTAGCACATGAATTTCCCCACTAGAAACTTTCTATACTTTTCATGGATGATAGGACCTAATTATAAGTTTCCCAAGGGTGGCAGGCAGAATGGGTGTGGTCCAATTTAAACCTCTTGGAGACTGTATGTTTAGTGAATTGGCCCTTGTGGATAATGCCAGAAGTTCTTGTAGGTCTGTCAAGCTCTTCACAGCAGTGATAGTAGCATGCAGTAATAAATCTAACTTCTAGGAAATAAGAAAGCTTTTCACTATTGATTTGATTTTGCTTTCATGGAATCAACTGTTTGAATGAATCTATAGAATAGGTATTACTGTAGCCTTTTTTTTCTGTTCCCTGTGCCCAAGTTACTTTCCACAACAGGGAAACTGACTAATTCCTTCAGTTTACTGAGAAATGAACTATCCTGTATGATAACCACTTTTAGCATCTCTAACTGCAACCCCAGTTGAGAATTTAGTATTTCCCAGGCCTTTCTTTGACACCCTACTTTAGCCCTTCAATAAAATGGCTTGACTACCTCCCAAGAAAATAATAGCATTTCTTGTTTATATTTAGCCAAATATTGAAGACACTTTGCAGTGGTTCACTATTTCTTCTCAAGTTGCATTAAAGCTCTCAATTTTGTTTTATAAGCCAGGAAATGTGAAGAACTCACCCGGAAATAAATAGAAAACTCCATGCTCTGCTCATTTTAATCAGGTAAAGAATAAAAGAAAAAAAAAACTCATTATTTTCAGTATTATTAGTGCTCACTGAATGATTTGTCATTAATTACTTATAGCACTTCACCTTGATGTGGAATCATAAGGGTCATATTTTGTTTTGTCTTTAATTTCTGGCTTTAGGTGCCATGGCTTATTTAATTGTGTTTGTGCTTCTTTTTGAGAAGTAGCAGGATTTTTTAGACAAGCTAAAGCCAGACAGAGGTCAGAAACTCAATGCAATTTCTTTTGGTCTTATAATCAGCTCACTGTTACTCTTTATTTGTTTGTTTAATATTTACTTACCAAGCACCTGCTAAGTATAAAAACATTAATTAGTATTTTGTGTATATATTAAAATTATTTAATATATCTTGTGATTTCCTGATTATTAGCAAATTATATGGAATTAATGATTGACTTAGATATTCAGCTGCATTAAACTAGTTTAGTTATGATATATGTATAAAGAGGATTATTGTTGTTTCAATAATACTTAATTGCACGGAAGCATGTATAGACTCTTTTGTGGTACTGGGATTGAACCCAGGGCTTCACACATGCTGGGCAAGCACTCTCCACCCCTGGGATCTACCCCTAGCCCTTACTTTTCTCTTTGTTTTCAAGATACTTTTTTGTAAAGTTGCCTGGACTGGCCTTGAATTTGCAATCTTCCAGCCTCAGCTTCCTAAATAGCTAGGATGACAGGCCCAGAGCCACAATTATTAAATAGAGAAGAAAGGAAGTATGATATTTTGTTAAACCAGGAGGTAGAGTAGAAAATTTAAATGTGCATTTTTGCTTATAATTTTACATATTTTTTTCACATTTCCTGCAATGAATATGAGTTTTCTATATATATATATACATATATATACACAAACATATATATGTATGTGTGTATGTATGTATACATATATATGTATGTAGTGACACTGGGGATTGAACCTAAGGTTTCATGCATGCTAGGCAAGCATTCTACTAGTGAGCTAAAATTCCAGTCCATCTTAAAAATTTGAACTATATTGTTGCATATGACAGCTACTATTTAAAATTCACAAAAACACTGGGTTCTCCATGTTTTATTAAGCCAGAGTCATATCACTTGGAATTTGAGAGATTGTACAGTGCAACCCCCAGCCTCAAGCAGAATCCCCTTTTGGTCTGCTTGTCACTCCCTTTTATACCTGCATTGATAGGAAACAATCCATGGGGCAGATGTCTGATATTAGACAGTTCTGATATTTTAGGAAGCTGTTGCTTATAGTAAGTGAAAAATATTTCCTTATGACTCCTACATAGTGATCCTTATCCTGGTTGATGGGTCACAGAGAGCAAATCCAGTTCCCCTTTGACATTTATACTAATGCAAAGTCAGTAGTTTTCTGCTGTTATACAGATAATTTAATAACTGTTGGCTTCACCCCAGAATCAGCATTTCTGTGAATATGACAGCAGAAGGGAGGCTAGAGAGCGAGCTTCCAGAGAACCATACAGATCGTTTAGAGATTTCACATAGATAGTCTTTGTATTTCTCTACATGGATGAGACCTAACAAAGAAAAAGTAGGTAATAGCCATTTCAGTGTTCAGAAATATTCTAGACCAGGGTTCAACTTACTTATAGACAATCTTGATTTTTAGTCCTGATTTTTTTAGAACTTTATTGGTGGTGTGGTTTTTAATTGTAAAAGCAGTAGGGGGCTAGGTAGATGACTCAGTCAGCAAAATGCTTGTCATGTAAGCATGAGGACTGGAGTTTGGATTTCCAGCACCCGTGTAAAAAGCTAGGTGTGGTGACATGTGCCTGTAATCCCAGCACTGGGGAGGTGGAGACAGATGGATTCCTGGTGCCAAATCAGTGAGCTCCAGGTTCATTGAGGGACCCTGTCTCAAAAATAAGGTAGAGAACGATTAAGAAAGATACCCAATGTTAACCTCTGGCCAACAGGTACATGTGCATCTGCATGCCCACATGCATGAACACATATATACTCACTATGCACAAATACAATAAAAACTGTGTGTGTTGGTTGTAATTTTTTTGTAAGCTAGGGATGGAACCTGGGGCTTTATACATGGTAGACAAACACTCTTATCTCTGAGTATACCCCAATCCTAATTAACATTTTAAAAGCTGGCCTAGTCATTATTCCTTTCCAAGAGATAATTTCTGTTCATAATTTGGTACATTGCAGACTTTTAAGTATGTGTGTATTGAAATAGATAATACACATTTGCATGCTTTTGATTTTTTGACAAAATGAGATCATTTTCTTTATATTGCTCTGCAAGTACACAGAAAACTCCATGAAGGTATGTATAATTTTATCATCATACCAAAAGAAACTAACAGTAATTCCTTAATAATATCTAGTCAATGTATAGATTTTCCTGTTTGTCTCAATAATGACTTTATCATTGTTTTTTGAGACACTTTCTCACTGTGTAGTCCTGGTGGATCTTGGACTTGTGATCCTGTCTCAGCCTCATGCGTTCTGGGGTATAGCCTGTACAGTCATACTGGCCTTTCAGCAACAACTTTTATAGTTGGTTTATTTGAACCAAGACTCAAACATCATCTGTCACTCACATTTTAGTGAGTAAGTCACTTAAATGTAATAGTTTCCTGCTCCTCATTTATTCATCAAAAAACTTGACTTTTTTGGTCTTAAATTTGCCTTGTTCAAATGGTGGCTAAATATATCCATTTAGTGTCAACTCCATTTTTCTCTTCATTCCTTTCTTCTCTGTATTTCCCATATAGTGATAGTTGGATCTGAAGTCTTGATCAGATTTAGGCTCCAGTTTTTGTTAAAATACATCATAGTCAGCACTATGTTTGGGTGTGTTGAATAAGTGAAGTTGCTTCTTCAGTTTAATTTATTGTGTATATTCGCATCAGTATTTGTAGATCCACTTTGCCCCTTCTTTATTTAGATAGCTATTTTCTAGTCTATATTTTTACCATGACTTACTTAATCCTTGTTAATATAGGTTGTTTCCAATGTTTAATAAAACAGTAAGTCTACTAAATTCTAAGACAAAAAGCTAATAAACTGAGGCCATGGGTTCAATCCCCAGCACTTCAGTTGCTGAGCATGTTCATTGCATATTGAAAAAAAAATCTGGAGGAGATTCGGCTTGGCTTTAGTGTGTGAATTTGTGTGTGTTCCATTCCTGGAAGTAAGGAAATGAGGTAAAGGAAGTTATGAGGAAAGACATCCAGCTGTCTGAGGATGATTTAATTGCACTCTCCTCCAGCAGATACATGGAAATATGTCTTGGTCTTCAGAGGACACGAGGTACATGGTACAATCTGTGCTGTTTAGGCACGTACTTGGCATCATCCACCCACCTCAGTATGCTTGGGTACTCAGCCAGCTGAAAGTCTGAATGTAGTATGGATGAAACAACCTGAGTTTTGGCTCATTCATTTGCAAAATGAGAATGCAGTGTTCTCTAGCTCATTCTCTTTATGGTGATGAAATGGTAATGTGATACAGTGTTTATTTTAATAAATTTCAAAATGCACAATCTTAAGAGTCATTTTTGTTTTCCTGGGTACAGTTAACTTATATTTTTCTTTCTTTTTTTTAGTTATAGGTAAACATTGGAAACTCCAGACAGTAAATCAGTATTTCTACAAACAAATGGCAGAGAGTCAGTATTGGATATAGTAAACTGGCTTTCTTCTTCAGGAAAAACAACACTAAGCCTTTTTGCTATCTTGGGTGATGCCATATTACAGGCCAACTAATATTCAATCCTTCACATGGAAATAATGTACAAGCCTTAGAACTCCTCATTCTTATATCACTATTTATGTACATAATTAAAATCCAGATTCAAACAAAGCTGGCCTGCTTTCTTTACTGATAGGAGTAACGGTTCAAGTGAGCGTCTCTAGTGCTCATCTGTATGGTTTACATGTGCACATGGTTAGCATGAGAGGCTCATTTCTCTGTGTGTGAGTGTCTGTGTGTGTATCTGTTTGTCTGCATGCATACACATGCAGTGTATGATGGATGTGTGCCCACATGAATGTGTGTGCTAAAGGCAGTGTTTACTCTTTTTTTTAAGGGTCGGCTTTTATTTGTCTCACTTTGGGATCTTTTTGTTTGTTTGCTTATTTTTGAGATTGTATTTTAATTACAACATTCCTCCCTTTCCTTTCCTCCCTCCAAACATTACCATATACCCCTCCTTTGCCATCAGTTGTTATTGCATGCATATATATATATATATATATATATATATTTATTTATTTATTTATTTATTTATTTATTTATTTATTTATATATACACACTTATATTCCAAATCTAACCTGTTCAGTCGTATAATTTCACTTGTATGTATGTTTTCAGGGATGACCATTTGACACTGGACAACCAATTGATGTGCTCTTCCCTGGCAGTATTTACGCTTTAGGACAGTACTGGTTGGAAGTCAGCAGACTGGACCCTACAACTTAGAAGTAAGGAGAAGAGCTTAGAGATGATGCTTCAGAAACCAACATAAGGAACCAGACTCTTAACTATAGTGGTTTGAGTGAATGTGGCCCTCATAGGCTCATATGTTTGAATGCTTGATCCCTAGTTAATGAATTGTTTGGAAAGATTAGGAGGTATGGCCTTGTTAGGGGAGGTATGTCACTGGGGGTGGGCATTGAGGTTTTAAAAGCCCATGCAAGGCTCAAGTCTTGTACACTCTCTCTGTAAAGCTCTTAACTGCTCCAGCGCCATGCCTGTCTGCTTCCTGCTGTGATGATCATGGACTAATCCTCTGCACTGTAAGCAAGCCCCAATTAAATGCTTTCCTTTATAGGTATTGCCTTGGCCATGGTATCTCTTCACAGCAATAAGGCAGTAACTAAGGCATTAGCACCAGTAACCAGTAACAATGACCTTTGTTGTCTCCGTTGCCTCCTAGTTTGTATAGGTCTTCGAGTTTTTGAATGCCAGGGAGAAATGCTTAACGAAGTAGTGTATGTTTGTGGCCAGTGGAGCAATGAAGATACTGCTATGTGTACTGACTTCCTGTTTGTGGCTTCTTTCTCTTTTGTGGTTCCTCAATGCACAAGCTCATAGAACTCTGTATTTTCAGGGTGAGTGTTTCCAGGAACCAGCAGGAGCCTCTTTGACTTGTCAGCCAGCCCAGAAGGTTGGCAAGTGTATAGGAAAACAAATGTAGAATTTCCACATTTCAATCAGATTTAAAACTAATCCTTTTGTATTTTGTATTGTCAGTTTAGTTCCTGATTGTTGATTTCCCAGATATTATAGCATCTGAATAGACAGTAACACACAAATAGACATATACATATTAACTTAATACTGAATACTTTTAGTACTAAAACTAATCCTTTTGTATTTTGTATTGTCAGTTTAGTTCCTGATTGTTGATTTCCCAGATATTATAGCATCTGAATAGACAGTAACACACAAATAGACATATACATATTAACTTAATACTGAATACTTTTAGTAGAGCCAAAGTAGCAGGAACAATGCTGGCATTGTTACCTGATTAATAAGCTGAAACAAATTTGACCCTATAAGAATTTCCCTAGCCAGCCAGAAGCCTTTTGTTTTCTCTTATGCTCAAGTACTTTTGTATTACTGGACCAGTGGTCTGCATGTATTTAAGCTATGCCAAAATTGCAACTATGTTCTTGTTATTTTAGGCTTTCTTCATCTGGCTCACCTGTGTCACCTCTGCAGAATAGAGATTCCATGAATTTCTTCACTGAGATTACTTGATTTACACCTCAGCATGATTTGGAAATTACTAATCAGTAGTTACCTGAGTGTCTCCTAACTGTAAGGTATTATTTTCCACTGCTACCTTTAGTCATGATTCAGAGTTGCTTTAAGACTTATCTTCTCTGTGGGGGGATAGGATTGGGTATTACAGAGCTGTCTCCTGGTAGTATATGTCCATGTTTGGGACTGCAGAGAAATTACCTCTCAACCAGGATAGATCAGTTGCTTTAGACTATTTTTGATTATGGCTAATGGACCAAAAGATCTTATCTTTCCACGATTGTTTCCACTTTGTGCTGCTTACTTTTTGTATTTAACACTTTTTTCATTGGATCCTGAGCTGTTGGGAATATAAAATATGTGTATTTGAAGAATATGGGTTGTAGCTAACAGTAGATTACATGCTTAGCATGCATGAGATCCTGGGCTCAATCGCTGGCACCACAAAAGAAAACATATTTGAATATATTTTATTTTCCTAGCTCTTTCTACTTCCTTTCTTGTCATATTATTGACTTTAGCACATTTGTGTTCTGTTATTTTTTTCAGTCCCATGTGATAAATTCTTTTTACTTCTCATGTGTGTGAGTGTGTGTGCGTGTGCACATGTGTGGACATGTGCATGCATATGTAGTGCTGGGGATTGAATCTAGAGCTTTGCATGTGTAGGTTTTAACAGGTGTCCAAGTACAGTCACGTATCAGTGCATAGGCATGCTTTTACACAGATACAAGTGCTAAGAACAAACACATGTTGGTGCATATATGTGTATTGATGTGTGCTACTTTTGAGGGAAGTCACATGTGCAATTTGAGTGCATATACCTGCTTTGGCAAATGTGTGTGTTTACACATATGCAGTTCTGAGCATGGTCACATGTCAGCATGTATGCACGTTTTGATACCTGTGTAAGTTCCAAGCCTCGTCATGCTGGCACCATGTGCATGTTGACACACAGGGAAATTCGAATTATGGTCACATACTGGCACATATGCACATTTTAACATGTGTGCAGGTTCTGAGAGTGATCACATGTTGGCACATGTACATGTGTTGACAGGCATGTAACTTCTGAGAGAGATTACATGGCACTTATGTTCATGTTTCCACATGTGTAGTTCTGAGTATGGTCACAGGTCTGCAAATTTATGTGTTTAGAAGCATTCAGTTCTGAGAAGAATCACATGCATATGCATACATTCACCTCTGGGCAGTTCCCAGTGTGGTACATATTACCACATATTCACATGTATGTAATTTGCAAGTGTGATTGCATCTGCATGTGTTCGCATGTATATATTTCCTGAACATAGTCATGTCAGTACATATATTCATGTTCACATACGTGTATTTTTCCAGTGTAGTCACGTTTGTGCATATATGTGTATAACCCATGTGCAGTCCCATATGTGATCATAAGTCAGTGTATATGCACATGTTCATATCTATGTAGCCCCCAAGTTCAGTTATTTATTGGCATATATGCACATGTTCACTTGTATGCAGTTCTTTTTTTTTATTTTGGTTTGTTTTGTTTTAGACAAAGTTTCTCTGTGTAGCCCTAGCTATCCTGGTGCTGACTCTGTAGACCAGGCTGGCCTCAAACTCGAAACATCCACTTGCTTCTGCCTCCTGAGTGCTGGGAATAAAGGTGCATGCCATTACGCCCAGCCTGTTGTCTGCACTTCTGGATAGTGGGAATATGTTGGGGCATATGTGAGTGTTCATATGCAGGCAGTCCCAAGTGTAGTTATATGTTAGCACATATTTGGTATTCACACATACAATTCCCGTGTATGGTAACATGTCAGTGCATATGATTACATTCACAAATGTGCAGTTCCCAAGCATGGCCACATGGTGGTGCATGTATGTGGTTGCATACATGCAGTTCCTGAGCAAGTTCATATGTTGGCACAAATGTGTGTGTTCACATGCCTGAAAATCCTGAGCCTGGACATATGTTGGTACATATGCATATGGTCATGTGTGCAGTTCTGAGCATGGATGGTCATATGTTGGTGCATATGTGTGTGTTCACATGTGTACTATTCCTGATCATGGGAATATGTGGTACATATGGAAATGTTCACACATATGGAGTTCCAAATGTGGTCACATGTGGGCATATATGCAGTGTTCACATGCATACAATTCCCAAGTGCAGCCACATATTGGTCCATGTACACGTGTTTACATATGTAACATTTACTTACTGAGCCATCTAACAGGCCATCAGTTATTTTCTAAACCTATAATGATGTCCTGTCTCTTGTTAATTAATCTGTGCTGAAAACAATGTAAGATTTGACAAAGTCAAAACCATTATCTCTTATTAGTTGATAGAGGCAAAAGAAATTCTTGTATCCCCAAGAGACTGGCATAATTTAATTTAGTTTGAAACTGAGAAATTCCATTAATAAGGATCAGAGAAAGTCAGATGTATAAGTGATACGTTACTCTAAGATGAATCTAGATTTGGGTAAAAAACAACTTTCCAGGAAGTACAGAAAGCATGAAGGTTTCAAAAAGTTAAATAACAGGGAATTTTTATCCCAAACAGGAAAAAAAATCATACAAAAGTCTATGGCAATGCATAGCCCAGTTCTCTTTTGTTTTGACTACAAGATATTTAGCTGCCTGTATCTGAAAACACTGGTGGTTGCCAGCCTTGTCCCTGGCTTTAAGAAGGAGAAGACTGCTTGGAATGTGAGCCTCTCACCTCACCCAGCATCTAGTGCTTTCAGTTCTTGCTGAGGACTTAGATGGTGCTTCCTTTTTTCCCTTTTATTGAAAGTAGATTCTTTTCTTACATAACACGTCCTGATTACAGTTTCCCCTCCTTCTACTCCTCCCAGTTCTTCCTTACCCCTAGACCATCTGGATCCACAAAAAGGGGACTGAGATAATTTTGCATATGGATTTATGACAGTTCAAATCCCACAATCATGAAGTTCAAACCATTTTAGCCTTGCAGAATCTTCAGCGCATGCGTAATTTCTCCTAGGAAATTTAGTTTACAGGAAGTTCAAGCTGGGCCCCATAACTGAGGATAATTATTTTGAACTTGTATGATCCTCCTGCTACCACCTCCCAAGTGCTGGGATTACAGGTGTGTGTTACTATGTTCAGCTTAAATATGTAAGATTTCATGTAAGATACTATTTTTTCTTTTTGTTTTTTTTGACACAGGGTTTCTCTGTTGTAACTCTGGCTGTCTTGGAACTCACTCTGTAGACCAGGCTGGCTCGATCTCTCAGAGATCCGCCTGCATCTGCCTCTTGAGTGCTGGGATTAAAGGCATGCACAACCACGGCCTGGAAGGATACTATGATTTTTTAAAATGAGTATGTTGTGGCTGGGAATATAGCTTCCAGGTATTGCATATTGCATAGTATGGGAGAGTGTTTAAGTATTATTCATTAATATGCCAGCGATATATTAATAACGAGCCATGACAACTCTCAGGGATGCAATACCCAGGTGGCTTAGGAGGGGGCTCACCCATATCCTCTCCATGACCTCTCACACTGCTCTCCTCATGGTTCTCGCAGCTCATCTCTGCTCATCTCTCCTCTCTCTCTGCTTCAGCCCCTAGGTGCTTTATTCATTCAAAACTCCCTTCTCTCTCCACTCAGGCCTTAATTACACAAATGAATTACACCTAACACTTCTCAAGATCTGCCAGCAGACTTGTGCCTATACTGGTGGGTGTACAAGTGGGGTTGAGTCAAAGTCAGAGAACAATGAGAGTGATAGGGAACCTTCATCTGCATGAAGGTAAACAAATGGCCTGTTCATATGGAGATCTGAGTGGTTACTCCATTGTTTTTAGCACAGAGGTGTTAACAGGTATAGGAAGCAATTCCTTTACATGCTGAAGGGCATCAAGAAGCACCCTTCCCCTATACAGCAGGTACACAGGAGGATGATCCATACCTGTGAAATATCCCACAACAGGGGAGGCCTTGGGATCAGTCTTGGCATCAGGGGAAAGAAAGACTTTTCTAAGGTCCATTCTGGCAGTCAGAAATTTCCAATATCTTCAACCACAGTTTCAAAACCTGGGAATGACCAGAGTCAAATGCCCTACTTCTTCCCTAAGTAAATTCTAACCCTGCTTCAGCTCTGGTGTTATCTGGCCTTGCCGTCCAATTTGATGTAAGGGTTGAATAACCTTTAAAATTTGAGTCACTTTATTTTTCTTTGTGACTTGATAACTTGCTTTGGATGATCTGGACAATCCCTCCACACTGAAGTTTCAGACAGGCAAAGACAGAGCATTCTGGATCACCATTGTCAAGTCACAACCTAAGGCCTACTTCTCAGTCTGTTCTGGTGTCTCCTTGCATCCCAAAGCATACAAGCTTTGATTCTTAAAAGTATATATTCAGTCCTTAGCCACACAATGGTATAATGGGTAAGATTATGTACATGCCATAGAAGACTAATTTTAGCAGGAGAGTTCATACGCATCTTCAAACATGGAAACAAAGGGCCCTTCAACAAAACAATTTGACATGTGAGTAAGAATTATGTATAGGAAAAAGTATGTGCTATTTGTAAAAAAAAAATGTATACACAAAGATGAAACAAACACATACAAATATATCAATATATTTTAAAAACATAAAATAGGACTAAAACGTCTATGTAACCTAGTTTTCAGTGATGCATGTTTGTACTTGATTCTGTCAGTCACAGGCTATTTTATAGGCAGCAAAAATAAATTATATTTTTAAAAGAATTAGATTTCTAAAAGGTTGGCATTTCCTTACAAATCATTGATTGCTCTTAAGTCAAAGGGTTGGGCAGTAGCTTGTTAGTGCTGCAGAAGGGAGCTTAAAGGTTACTTTGGGGTGACTGTTAGGCCTAAGGAATGCTAAGTTTATTCATTTTCGTAATTTACTTTGTCTTCCATTTTCCATTGTTTTCTGGGGCACTAAACACAGAAAAGCTTAGAGATCATGTAGGCCAGGGGATTGCAACCTCTTTTTATATAAGCAAAAAAATGTTTAGGGGTAGATACTTGCTGGCAATGGGCCACTACTGGGCACTACAGAAAAGCCTGGTCTTCTGTGCTGCCCAGGGTGTGGTTGCAGGTAGGGAGGCTTTTGAAAGAATAAGCAGAAGGCCCCTGAAAAACTGCAGGGGTGATCTGCTTACCTATGTGGGCTCTGAGGTAGGTTATTACAATCCAGAAGTGAGGAGTGATGCTTTCAGTCATTGCGCAGGCCCAAAGCCCTCCACTCCCAATGACTGACTAGCTTGTGTATTTCTTGTGTTTCAGACTTTCTGCTGTTGTTGCTATGGCTCCGAGGGCGGGAATAAAGGCTGCTTTGTCCGGCAAGTTCTTCGGGCAGCACACTTAGTTCATGTAATCCTGCATTCTGTGATCCCCTTCGTCTATCCCGCCTGGCCCCCCAGCCTTTCTCTCTACAGTAGTGAGTCAGAGACAAAGATCTATTTTCGCTCGTGTTGGTTGGAGCGAAGTCTTTTCTGACCAGTAGGTGGCAGTGCTGATCTATGCTAAAGCCTGCTACTTGGTTTCTTCCTGTCCCCCTTCATGCTTGAAAAAGATGCAAGGAAGGTACCCCTTTCCTTTCTCTTAAATGCTATAGATTCCATGCAGTTTTCAGTGGGGGGTATTCTCAGAATTCTTTTTACTAAAATGTAGTATCTGGTTTCTGGATAACACCAACTGCTCATATTTTCTCTTTATTAATGTTCTGTTACTTTGTCTTTGAGGACACATACTATTTGATTCATAGATGTCAGCTAACATCACTGTAGAAAACTGGGAATCCAGATAACTTGTTCAGTCACTATATCCATAGTATCTTATACATTTCCTTACAAGTTTTTCATTCCTAATGGTACATTTTATTTTTTTCTTAAACTGTATATTTTTCATACTTAGAAATCTATATTGAATGTATTTATGTATTTTGTTCATTCATTCGTTGTTTAATACTCAGTGAAATATCTGTCCACTGTCAATACAAAAACATAACTCTGGCCTCAAAGAGATGAAGAGAATATTTATTCTGGAAATGAGTGACTCTGGCCCTGAAACATAGATTTAGGTTACTTCAAACACTATGTTTAAATGTGGTAATAGTTTCATAAAATTTTATAGTAACAAAATCAAAGTTGAGGTTCTTTTTCAGATACACTGGTAGCCAGATGTGAGTGAGAATTTTTGGAAGAAGCCAAGTCTTCAAAGGCTTATTGACTGTTTAAAACCTTGTAGTGGAGCAATGGTGCCTTGCCATATCCCCAGCAGTCGTAGGCAGATCTCTGAGAATTAGAGGCCAGCTTGCTCTGTGTAGTGAGTTCTAGGACAGCCAAGGCTATATGTAAAGAGACCCTGTCTTAAACAAGCAAACAACAAAAAACCCATTTCAATGATGTGGAGAAGCTGGAATGTTACAATTCCAGGGCCTAATTATAATTGATCTTGAGCCTAATAAATAGCCTTTTCTTTGCCCTCTCTCTTTTAGACCTAACATCCTGACAGATAAAACACTTAGGGATTTGTAGCAGAATCCGAGTTTTCCACCAAGCAAAGGGCTAAAAGTGTCAGGTGGCATCCAAAACATCAACGTTCTTCCCATCTTGCTCTAACTTGCCTGCCTAATGTGCCCACTGATGTATTTGGAAAAGTGTCTTAATTTATGGACT
Organism: Cricetomys ansorgei; assembly: GCA_026225945.1. NCBI lineage: Eukaryota > Metazoa > Chordata > Mammalia > Rodentia > Nesomyidae > Cricetomys > Cricetomys ansorgei. Next base: position 1,655,014 of record JAMJFZ010003399.1, read on the forward strand.
TCTTTGTTCTGTCACTATGAAAAGTTTATAAAATTGCTACCTCATTAAAAGATGGTATTTTGGAGGGGGCATCTAAATCTGTGTTACTGGGCTATGGTAACTCATATTTGGCTCCAGAATAAACCACTTCTTTTATTACTTTGAGATGAGACCTGTTTTGTTTTTTATTGACAGTGATTATAGTGAGGGAGTGGGGGAGTTCTGCTCTCAGCCTCAGATACTGGTCTTAGACTTTGGGATTTACCTAATAGTTATAAGGATGTTGAATCCCATCTACTGATTGGATCCTATTTAGGAGTTATGATAGCCTAAGATAATTTGGCTTAGGTCTTGCAACATTCCAAGTGTCCATAGCTTTGTAGAATGTTTAAAATTAGGTGAGACTTTTTCTTGAGAACTTTAGTTTACACCATTTATTATTTCTTTAGGGTAGAAAGGTTGAAAATACTTAAAAAACAAAAGTGAATATTAAACATAATGAAGTTCATATTGCATAGTGATTTCAACTTTTTTTAAAAAAATATACAGCCACACTATGTAGCTTTGGCTAGCCTGAAACTCATGTAGACCAGGCTGTCCTTGAATTCCTGAGTTCTAAGAATTAAAGCATTTACCATCATATCATGCCCTGCTTATATGTTTTTGAAACACAGTTGTTTTATTAATTTACCTAAGTTAATGCATAGTCTGTTATAGAAGAGTAGATAAACCTGGATCAGTCAATCCTGAGAGAACAGTCAGTGCCATTCTGAAGGGACAGGAAATGGTCTCCTTCTCCCTTGGCAGACTGAAAGGGAGACAGGTTCAGATCCATAAAGCTGGAGTTGTGGAGATGGGTGCTGGCAGACATCTAGGATGGTAGTATGACTGATAGAGACACATGTGGGAACTTTGGAATGGGGCCTCTCAGAGGCAAGCCATGCCTTGGAAAGTATTGTGGTTCTGGCAACATCCACTGAGCTCTTGCAAATGGGTTCACAGAAACTCTACGCAGGAGGGAGTACGAGCATAGGAAAAATGAGGAATGACAAACAAACAGGGTAGTTCGTTCTTTATGGGACCCGAGGAAATGACACGCACGATCGCGCTTTAAAATGACACGTGGAACACGCTTTAGAAGTAAAACGCAGGAGCGTTTTTAATAGGGGAATTAACAGTATACATATTAAGAAAAGAGAGGGACAAGAGAGAGACTGACAATGCAATGTGTCTTGTCAGTGGGAAAACCACACCAAGAAGAGAAGGAGGGAGAGACTTACAACATAACCAGGGAAAGGACCACACCAGAAAGAGAGAGAATTGCTCTGGGAAGAGGTTTAAAAAGCCAAATAGTTTTTTGGTATGCAGATGTTGCTCAGGCCTTCAGAGGTTTCCTATGTAGATGCAGTCACACCCAGGATTGGGGTTGGGAGTTCTTCCTCCTGCGACTTATCTTGTTTGCTAAGAAAGAACATTTGTCTTAATACTGTTAGCTGAATAATATCTCCATCTGCCCCAAACAGAGCAGAGTGCCATGTAGGCAAAGAAGGTATTTATTTTACAGTTTTTAGCTGTTTGGTGTGTATTTATTTTTTCTCTATCTAGGCCCCTTTGCTTCTATCTGTTACTATCAATATGAATGGGTAGCTTTACACATGCCAGGACTTAGAAGCCTGCAAGATATTTTACAAAGACAATTACTTTTGAGTAAAAAATGGCCGCTTCTCCTTCTCAGCTAACACCGGCCAGCTAAGGTATTACTAGGCCATGCAGACATAATGAAAGACTTTTGTCGCCATTACAGCAAAGGGGAGGAAGGGGCAGAATGGCTGGTAAGCCGCTGGGGAGTCTGGAACCTTGTCGACAGACTTCAACCTCATTGCCAGGGTATTGGGGCTACAGCAGGAGATCCAGGGGTGAGGTTGTACATCTTACGCCAGGCCAGACCCATATGTAAAGCAGTTCTCTGAAGTGAACAGCCTCTGGCATATTTGAAAATGAAAGAAAACAAGAGTATATATTTCTAATGATTTTTGAAATGACCCTGAACATATTGCTGCTACACTTATTTATTTGATGACTATAGTGATTCTTTATATAATTATGATATGTCTTTTAGTGCTATGTAAATATCAAGAAATCCAGTAGTCATTTTGTAACAATATTGATTTTTCTTAGAATCCAATGAAAAGAATTCGAAAGGGAGATGTTCTTCCCTTCACAAAAATAATATAAATGTTACAGTTTAAAATTCCTTTTACTAGGCCAGGCTGTGGTGGCACATGCCTTTAATCCCAGCACTGGAGGTAGAGGCAGGCAGATCTCTGTGAGTTCGAGGCCAGCCTGGTCTACAGAGTAAGATCCAGGACAGACAGAGTTACAACAGAGAAGCCCTGTCTCGAAAAACAAAACAAAACAAAAAAATCCTTTTACTTTTAGCCATTGTCCGTACTTGTCATTACCACTTTAATTCCTTGGTGCCATATGTTAAGTTACCACTGCACCTATGGGCATATCTTGCCAGGCTGGGCATTTTTATATCTTGCAGTGTTCACAGATGGATAGAACTGTTAATAACTTTTCCTTCCCAGCAGCCTGCACAGTATCTTTCATTACTATGAAAGCTAGCCAGCTAGCCAATAAGGAGAAAGCTCCCCAGTCAGCACCAACTTGATTTCTCCATGTCCTGTGGCCAAATGGTGTCTTCAGCAACAGGATCTTACCATCAAATTCTAGTGGGTAACCAAGAACAATGACAACAGACAATATTTTTTGGGAGATATCTGGAACAACTCAGACAAACAGCTTGAGGGGAGGCAGTTCATACCCATCACTGGGGTTTTTATTTGACAAACCTGACTTCTGGGAGAAACATTATCCTCTCTGAAGGGTAACTCCAATTAAACATTCACAGTTTGCACTCCCACCAATAGTTCATGAGGGCTCTCCTTTTCTCATATCCTCACCAGCCTTTGTTATCACTTATTTTCTTAATCTTAGCAATTCTGACTAGGGTAAGATTAAACCTAAGTATAGTTTTAAGTTGCATTTCCCTAATGGCTAAGTGTATCAAATACTTTAAAAAATATTCTTGTAGCCATTTGTGTTTGTTCTTTTGAAAATGTTCTGTTCTTTTCCATAGCCCATTTTAAAATTGAGTTGTTTGTTTTCTTGGTGTTTAATTTTTTTGAGTTCTCTATATACGCTAGACACTAATTCTCTGTAAGATATAGATGTGGAGACACCCCCTACCCCCAGTTCTGTAGGTTGAGTCTTCAGTCAGTTAACAGTCTCCCTTGCAGTACAGAAACCTTTCAAGTTGATGAGATCCCACTTGTTGGTCCTATTTTCTGTGTAACTAGGATCTTATTCAGTAAGTTCTTGTCTGAGCCTGTCCTAAAGTATGGTCCCTAGAAGTTTCAGAGTTTCAGGTTTCAGGTGTCACATTGATATTTTTGATCCATTTAGAATTTATTTTTGCACAGAGTGAGAGGTAAGAATCAAATTTTAATCTTTTACATTTAGATACTCATTTTCACAACACCATTTGGTAAAGATGCTGTCTTCTCCAGTGTGTATTAACGTTTATCAAATATCAGGTGGCTGTAGGTATATGTCCTTGTATCTGAGTTTTCAGTTCTATTTCCACTGATAAATTTCCTGGTTTTTGTGTCAAGTACAATACTGTTTTCATTACTGTGGCTCTATAGGTTAACTTGGAATCAGGCATTGTGATACTTTCAGCAGTCTGTGGTTTGTTCAGGATTATCTATACTACCCAAGGTCATTTGTACTTCCATATAAAATTCAAGGTTGTATTTTCCATATCCATGAACAATTGCTCTGACTTTTGGTGGAGATTACATTGAATCTGTAGATTGCTTTTGATAGGATGGCCTTTAAAAAAAACTATTAATCCTATTAATCAACTTGCATGGTGGTCTCTCCATCTTCTGGTATCTTTTTAAATTTCTTCATTGTTTTAAAGTTTTTATTGGTCTTTCATTTTCTTGGTGGATTTGTTACTTTTTTGTTGCTGTGATAAAACACAATGCCCAAAAGTGGCTTATGGAAGGAAGAGTTTATTTGGTTTTAGGGTCCCAGAGGGATAAAGAGTCCATCATGGCAGAGAGGCATGGCAGCATCAGGCATGGTAGCTGGAGCAGGAAGCTGAGAGCTCACATCCTCAGCCTTCAAGAAGAAGCAGAGGGAACAAATTGGAAGTAGGGCAAGGCTTTAAGCTTTTAAAGCCTCCCTACAGTGACATACTTCCTCTAGCAAGACTGCACTTCTTCAACCTCCCTAAATAGTATCATCAACTTGGGACCAAGTATTCAAATACCAGAGCCTATCGGGGACATTTCTCATTTAAAATTTATTTATTTAAGATTAAGGATGTTGTGAAGGGAGTGCTTCATGGATTTTTTTGCTTAGTATGTTTGCCTTTGGTATATGGCAAGGGTACTGATTTATGTATGTTGACTTTGCTGAAAGTATTTATCAGCTAGGAGTTTCCTAGTAGAGTTTTTAGGGTCTCTCAGTTACAGTATATATATGCAAATAGAGATACTTTGACTTCTTTTCATTTCCTTCTCTTGTTTTAATGCTCTAGCTAGTACTTTAAGCCCTATGTTGAAGTGGAGTGGGGAGAATGGATACCCTTGCTTTGTTCCTGATTTCAGTGGGAATTGCTCTAACTTTCATCCATTTACCATAAATTATGATGAATAGCATGTTATGTTGAAATACATTCCTTTTACCCCAGTCTCTCCAGGATTTAAAAAAATTTTTTTTTTGTATCATGAATAAGTATTAGATCTTGTCAAAGGTCTTTTATCTATCAACTGAAACCATACTATATATGTATACATTAATATATATTTTATTTAATTTAAGGTAAATACAACATATGATTCACTATTAATTTTTCACTCTTTGATGTTATTTGTCCCTCCTCATTCTGTACAGTTCTTCCTTCTCCCTCCCCAATTAAAGTTCTTTTCCCATTTCTCTCTTCATAGCATTCATATCCTACTATTTCCGTCTCTAGAGATCACTCCCCACTACATGGTGCCTTTAAAATTCCTGGTTATTGCAATTACTCAAGGTTCTATATTCACGTCTGGAGATATGGAGATAGGAACCATAGATGACAGAGAACATGCAGCATTTGTCTTTCTGGTATAAGTTACACCACTTAGTATATTTTATAGTTCCATTTACCTGCAATTTTCATGATTTAATTTTTCATCACAGATAATAGTGTATCTACATTTTCATTATTTATCAGTTGAAGAACATTTAGGATGTCTCCTAGCTATTGTGAATAGAGTAGCAGTGAACACTGCTGAGCAAGCATCTGTGGATCAGGATGTTGAGGATTTTGGACATATACCAAGGAGTGCTAAAGTCGTGTAATATGCTAAACTTATTTTTAGATTTGTGAGAATTCTCCAAACTGATTTCCAGAGTAGCTTCACCAGTTTGGAATCCTTCCCAACAATGAGTGAGGTTTCCCTTTCTCAAATTCCTCAGCAATATTTATTGTTGGTTGATTTGTTGATCTTAGCCATCTGACTGGGAAGATGAAATCTTGGAGTTGTTATAGTCTTAATTTCCCTAATTGCTAAGATTATGAACATTTTGTGATATTTTAATGCCATTTTTATTTCTTCTTTTGAGAATTCTGTTCAGATCCATAGTCTATTTTTAATTGGTCATTTGTTTTCATGACTCTTTATTTTTGAGTTCTTTATATATTTTGTCTATTAATCCTCTGTCAAATGTATAGCTGGCCAAGATTATCTCCTACTCTGTAAATTTCTTCAACCATTTAGTTGTTTTCATAGCTGTACATAAACTCTTTAATTCTATGAGGTGCCACTTGTCAAGTTTTGCCCTTAACTTCTGGGCAAAGGGAGTCATTTTCAGAAAGTCATTTCCTATACTTTTCTCTTCTAGGATATTCCCTAATTTTTCTTCTATGAGTTTCACCATTTCAGGTTTCACATTGAGTTCTTTGATTCACTTGGAGCTACTTTTTGACCAGGGTAATATATATTTCTAATTTCATTCTTCTACATGTGGACATGCAGTCTTCCCAGCACAATTTGTTGAAGATGCTATCTTTTGTCCGGTGTGTTTGGCATCTTTGTTGTAATGGAAATATGGCAGTTGTCTAGGGGATTGCTGAATTTGTTCCCTGGCATGAACAAAGAAATGAATGGTGAATGACTGGTAAAGACAGAAGACAAAGCCGTAGATAAGGGGGAAATAACAGCTTTATCTTGTCAAGATGGGAGAAGCCTAAGGCTGTAAGTCCATTAAACAGGGGCTGACTTTATAGGGCCTTTGGTTCCTTCTCTTTCTCCTACCGGTCCTGTCTAGATACCTGGCACTGTGCTTTCCTGCCATTTCTTCTCATAGAATCTTCTAGGAACAAAAAGCAGCCATCTCATAGAGCCTGATTTTGCTTTCCTTGTTAGCCAATGTCCCTATAACTCTGGTTAATATCCCGTGGTGGTTTGAATAAGGATGGCCCTCATAGGTTCATATATTTGAATGCTTAGTCACCAGAGAGTAACATTATTTGAAAAGATTATAAGGGCTAGAAGTTGTGACCTTGTTGGAGGAAGTGTGTCATGGTGGTAGGGGGTGGAGGGTGAGGGGCAGGGGCTGGCTTTAAGGTTTCAAAAGGTCACACCAGGCCCAGTGTTTCTCTTTCTGCCTACAGATCAGGATATAGCTCTCAGCTAATTCTTCAGTACCTGCCTGAATGCTGTCATGCTCCCCTCCATGATGATAATGGACTAAACTTCTAAAACTGTAAGCAAGCTCCCATTAAGTGCTTTCTCTTATAAGAGTTGCCTTGGTGTCTCTTCACAACAGTAGAGCAGTGACAAAGACATACTCCGTCTCAGAGATTGATACTTACTGCTGTTGGGGGTGTGGGCGTTGACTGCTCTATTTACTTCCTGCTCAGAGGAAGTGGAATCTAGAGGTGTCAGTCCAAATGAGTGGTACAGGGTGCCATAGGCAAATTATAGTGGGTAGTGTATCTGGAGCTCCATCTGCAGGACCTTCTGTAGCAGGTATATGTGTGTGTATATATATATATATATATATATATATATATATATATATATATATATATATAATAGTTTCAATGAAGTTATGTCACTTGGGGTGCTAATGCTTCCTTGAAGAGCCATAGACTAATAAAAACCCCAGTACCAAGAATGAGAAACCTCCTTGCCTATTGTTGGTCAGGGGCATCCAAGAGATTCCTAAGACAATATAGGCTATTGCTATTGCCTTTGTCCCTCAGAAGCTGAAGATAAGTCCCTAGTGCTGATGACACTTTGCTCTTCAGACAGAGGACTTGGAAGATTTGAGCTGGACCTGACCTGAAAACCTCTTCCCTGAGGACTAGCTTTTATAGTAATGGAAGGTACAATGAGGCCTATGACCAAAACAATGACTAGCATTAGCAAGATATCTAGAAAGGAACAATAGTGGCACTCATATTCTGGTGGTAACCAACTCCTGTCTAATTGGACTTAAGGCCCGCCCAACAGGGAGGAAATTGTGCCTGGTACTGTAAACCCAGCCAACTACCTATGGCTAACAAGGTCATAGATCTTAGAGGAGAACCTACTGATGCCATGTCCCTGTAATAGTAATTAACCATCTGTATTTTAAATATTTGTCCATATACCCACAGATAAATGTAACTCTCACCCGTCATCAAAGAAGCTTCTCTTTGTAGAAGACAGAGACAATTATAGAAAGCTGCAACTGGTCAGAATGACTGATTGGAGGGTACCCAACCCAAATTGATACATCTACTACACAACCTCCACCTCTGAAGTTCATGGAACATCATAAAGAAGATGGAAAAAATTTAAGAGCCAGAGGCCCAGTAAGTTTGCTGTCACTAGAAGTGACAGGGAAGCCATACCCATGATACCTCAAAAATATGACTGCCAAAAAAAACCTGAATCTTAACCACACTAATAGGCATGGTTACTTTAAAGGGGGAGATCTTATGGGACCCCACCCCTAGACAAAGAACTACAGGCAACTAATGAATGCTGAAAAAGGAAGAATTAGTTTTTCCCCAGGGATGAGCCCCTGAATTTGTTAACCCTAAGGGGTCAACCCTGAAAATCATATACATACAAGTTACATTAAATAGACTCAGAAGATTGTATTTATATACACACATACACACACGCATATACAGACATACACATATATATGAAAGAATAATAATTAAAGAAAAAGAGGCCATGAATCTGAGAAGGAGTTAGGAGCAGACATGAGAGGGGCTAGAGGGAGGAGGAGGAGGAAATGATGTAATTATATTTTACATTTTTTAAAATTACAAAAAAAAAGAGTGACCAAGATGAAGCACAACTCAGAACCCTTATGTGTTGCATGCATTACTTTCTGGTCTTTCTGGAGTTAAAAACTCCTTCTTTGTATGCTTACATGTTTAGTACTTGTGTAGTTATTAATGTCTATAAACATACCAAGTTTTGTCTGTGTGCTTTCAAACTTTACATAAAAGGAACTAAGCAGGAAAAAATGAAATAGAATTCAGAACAATATATTTTAAGCAATTTCAATTATTAAACTGTTTGTTTTCCTTTCTTCCACCCCCCCCCCCCATCTCCCTTCCCTCCTCTCTTTTCCTCTGTCCATCCGTATCTTTTCCTCCATTCTCAGTTTGTCAATTTTAGAGCATTAGTCTCTGCAAGGCTTAGAATATCTAATGAAGATAGTGCCTATAGAAAGCAGTTATGCTCTCCAGCAGTTGCTGTTGCTCTCCTTGTCAGAATATACATAGTAATTTGGAGATGGGGGTCATAGCTTTTGAATGGGCTATGTTCATATGTTTGAGGTGAGCGTCTTTGATTTACTATAAAATAGTTACTGCCCATCCAGCAGCATGTGGCAGGTGAGAAGGTCAAGGTCAGTGCTTGGCTTTGTTGAGCTGTGTAACTGTCCCACCCTGTATGTGGGAGCTGAGTTGGGTCTCTGTGGGGAAGCAGGTACCCAGAGAAATATAGTTTGCTGACCTAATTTTGGCACTTGAAAGTGCATTATTGTTGAAATGAATGGTGACTTTGGGGCAGCAATGTGACTTTCTGTCTGCTTTCAACCCTTTCTTCCACAGGACACTGCTTCTCTTGCTGCTGTAACCGTAATGGTAAAGGAAGAGGTAATATTTGACCTTTCAATGGGACAGATTGCTAGCAAATTCATTGGTATATATTTCTGTTTGACTTCTTTTGCTGCTGTGATTAAGAAAAACTCAATTTCTATCAACGGTATACATTGATGTCAAACAGAAACCCTTTCGGTATCACCAAATCAAAGGCCAAGAAGTGTTCCATCTTCACTAGTATTCCTCCTTCACTTGGAACTTCCTTTATTTAGTGTGTTCCACCTGGAATAACATGACATCAGATGGAGAGGGACAGTTCTTGGAATTGAGGGATTTTATGGTCTGTTTGTGTGTATATGTGTGTCTGTGTTGTAGTTGTAGTAGTAGTAGGAGGAGGAGGTGTATGCTTATGTGGTGGCTCAGCATGGAAGACACGGAGGCATTTTTCATATGTGGAACCCTGCCAGACCTCAGCAGAGGGAACCACCATCGTGGCCAGTGCCGTACTCCACAGTGGAACTGTGAGTGTCTCACCTCAGGTGTTTCATTGATTCAAAATGCCTTAGGTGTTCTACTGATACCAGGTGCAGATCATAAGCAATTAAACAACTCACACATAACTCCAACACCTGCAGACAATACAAAATGCCCTAAACAGCCCCTTACCCAACAGTACATAAAACAGTTATTTTATATATAAAACTAAAAATCAACTTCTGCAACATATGTATATACAATTAATGGGAAATTTTATACACATATATGACGAAAGATGATTATAGGTAACTCCAATTTCCCCTCCAACATCTATCATGTTTCTCCAACATGCCCCCTCCTAACTTCATGTCTTTTTTTTGTAATCCTTTTAATTCAATTATTGCTCCCCGTAAGAATCCTTCCAGTTAAAAAAAAAAACCTTAAAACAATGATTTTCACTGTCCCCACAGCTATCAGCTGTCAGTAGCTTTTTCTAAAAGAGGTGAGTCATGCAGGGCACCCCTTTCTGAGATTGGGCTAACTTGATCTTGTGCAGTCTTGTGCAGGTACACACAGCTTCTGTCAATTCGTGACTGTGGCCATCATGTCATGTCCAGAAGACAGAATATTTTTGCAGTGGCTGTAGTCATGTAAAAGATGCATGATTGGTGGTCAAAGTGCTGAAAGTCAGAGACTGTATGCTCTGTTTCAGAGAGCTGGTGAGATACAATTTGGGTGAGTAGAACAGTAACCAATGATGGTGGTCCTGGTGAGGGTGGTGAGAGAAGTTTACCATAGTACATACTTTTATATGGTTGTTCCATTGGAGAATCAATACCTCTCTCTCTGTCTCTCTGTCTCTTTGTCTCTCTGTCTCTGTGTGTGTGTGTGTGTGTGGGTGTGTGTGTGTGTGTATGAAACCAACTATAAAAAAAACAGCCAATGACTTTGAAATAGAGCAAATGAGGCTATATGGGAAGGTTTGGAGGAATAAAGAAGAGGGAGAGATGTTGTAGTAATATTAAAATTTCAAATATGGAAGAAAAAGGGAAAATTAATAATAGTGAATTAACTTAAGAAGGCAACAGAAGGTAAAAAGAAAATAAACCAGGCTGGCCAAGCCATGAGGAGCAAGTCAATGATCAGCACTCCTCCGTGTCCTCCGCTTCAGTTCCCGCCTCCAGGTTCCCACGCTGACTTCCCTGGATGATGAACTACAAGCCTTAAGAGGAGTAAACAGTTTCCTCCCAAGTCACTTTTGTTTGTGGTGTTTTGTGGCAGCCAGAGAGAACCTGAGACTCCGGGCATGTGATTCCTCCTATGGATAAAGCCTCAACTCCAATCACGAAATACTGGGTTACTTCCAAAGCAATCGTGTCGAGTCACACAGTGGTAGCATCTTGCTTGGTAGAGGGCTTTGGTACTGCACAGAAACCAGAGCTAGGTAAGGCCTCTGGTGCCCTTTTTTGTTCTGTTTTGTTGTTGCCACAGCTCGCATGGCACCTTCAGTACTTCGAATACCAGCCAAGCAGAGTGGAAGCTCCCAGCTTAGTTCCAGCCTGACTTACCTATGTGCTGCACCCCAAGTCTGTGGTTTCTTCAGGGACAGGGTCTTAGCATCTAGTTCCGGTGGGTGACCTAAGGCTAATGGCAAGACCCTGCATTTTTCCATGGCTTTGGGGGAGCAGCATAATCCATTCACGGAGGGTACCTCCGATAAAGGTACATAATTAAATCTTTCAGTTGCCTCATAAGTTGGTACGGTTCTGTGTAGCTGTTGCCCGTGTGCTAAGTTTGGGTTGACCCAGTTCCACAGCCCCATTGCCATTACCTCCATCCCCGTTCAAGCCTTCCTAGTCCCAGTATTCCCCGACTCCTCTTGCATATCACATGCATTTTACTGTCCGCCCCGGTCAGGACGTCCTCTCAGGGAGCCTTTCCTGTTCCCTGACTTCTACGGACACCAGCTCCTACCAAACACAGACATTGAAAACTGGGAAGCTAGGGTCCTCATGTGAGAGGACACACGTGTCTTCTGTGCCATGTTGACAAAGATGCCAGAAAGGCACATTGGAGAACAGGCGGCCATCCTCCTTGACAAGTGTCCTGGGAAAACTGGATATGCACCCATAGGAGAGGGAAACTCGGTCTCTGTCCTTGACCCAGAAGAAAAATCAGTTCTAAATGGATCAAAGACTTAATATAAGACCCGACATTCTGAACATCTCAGAGGAAAACATAGGGAAAATTCCTCAAGAGAAAGGTGTAGCCAAGAACTTTCTTAAAAGGTTCAGAAGTCTGTATTTGGAATGTGGGATTGTGAGAAATCAACAAGCTTCCCCACAGCAAAAGCAAACAAATGGCCAGAGTGGAGAGACAGAATTCAGAACGGGTGAAAAACATTTGCTACATATGCATCAGACAGATAATTAATGAATACATAGATAACACAGACAACTCCAAAATCAGTAACTAAAACAAACACATTTCCCTTGCATAAGATAGGGCATGCAAACGGGTAGGGTGCTCAGATGAGCTAGAAGAAGCAGAATAGTAGGTGGGAGGCATTTGGCTGGGGAGGAAGGGGGCGAATGAGTCTTCAAAACGGTTAAGGTACACTTTATGTTTGGCAGGGAAGTGTGTTAGACACACTGCTGTCTTCAATATAAGCACATCATTTAAAAATGGATGAATAAGGGCCGGAGACATGGCTCCTCTGAACGCTTTCTTCTCTTGCACAGGACCAGGTTGTGGTCTCATCACCACGTGACAGCTCACAGCCATCTACTGGAACTCGAGTTCCGGGTGATCTGAGCTCCTCTTCTGGCCTCCGATGCTACCGGCACTCCTGAAGTGCACATACGTACATGTAGGCCAACGCTCACACACACAAAAAGTGAAAACCAGTAAGTCATTTAAAAGTGAGGCCCAAATGGTTTTTGTCCAAAGGACTAACTGTACATATGCCCTTGCATAAGACGGTGTTGCAGTTGAGCGATCCTGTGTCTCCGTGTTGTGTGTAACTAAACACATTGGCTGGTGTCAGAAGTGATGGATGTACATGTTGTTCACATGCACGGTGAAAAAGGAAATTTCATGGAGGAAAAACGTGGGAGAGGGGGAGATGGGAGTACAAAGCCGCTTTCAGAGCACATGAAGGAGGGGAGTGTGGAGACAACAGCACAAGAGGGTGAGCCCAGGCAAGCCAGGAGCCAGCTGTGGCCAGCACAGTCAATGCTAATGAGAGGACAGCAGTCAGAGGAATGCTGTTTGGAGCGCTCCTTGTGACAGCTGTCGGGATCATGAAGAAACGTGTGTCTGGAGCACAGGAGGGGATGCAAGACACTGGAGAGGTAACCGGGGAGGAGGAAGCACTGACAACTGGTCGACATAGCAGGAAAGCTTGGCAACCAAGGGCAGCACATTGAAGAAACGGCAGAGGACAGAGAGGTGCCACACCCAAGATGGAGCAGGACAGAGACTTGCATGCTGATGGGAAAAGCAGTAGCGAAGGAGAATTTAAAGGTGCAAGATTGACAGAGATTACTTGCAGAAGTTACAGTTTTCCAGAGTGAGGAGATTAGAGAAGAAACTAGGCAAGCCAGTGTGTTAAGTCACAACCCACACTGCAGAGACGTGCTGAAACCCTCATTTCTGTCTGGACACATTGAAGGTTTAGTCAGGCCCCAGAGGTGTAGAGTCTGAGGACTGAGGCTCGCATCCGCAGGGCCTGCACTGGTTAATACAGGGCCATCTAGAACGGCACGATGAGATTAAGACACACATTCTCTGAGGGTAATTCTGGGTCCTGGATGCATGTGCTTCTGCCTCTCCGTGTCCGTGTGTTTGGACCCTAGATGAGGAGAAGGGTGGCTGGCATGTTGAGAGAACAGAGAAGAAAGGGGTCCCTGCAACACAGTCAAATGTTGGAGGTGCCTTTCTCCTCAGCAGAGGGAGAAAGGGGAAATTCTCAAGAAGCAGCAGGGAAGCTGTGATCCTGGGATGGCTTAAAATGGGGTCTCTCCAGAGGCCCAACCTTGTAGTGAGCAGAGGGGGGCTGCTTGCCTTGGCCTCTGGGACATACATACCTAGCCATGGCTTCCTTGTAGTTCTGTCCTACACTGTAATCACCCTGGTCACTCCCAGCTGTTTGCCGGGGTCTGTTACACACATACAGCCTGAACTCCTGGAGTGTTGGGTGTTTTTCTAATTTGGGGAGGGGGGTCAGCTAGGGAGCAGCAGAGTCAAGGTAAGCTTTGCCTTCCGGAATTGCCATTCCTCTCTGGGATCTTCTCCAAAGGAAACACTGATGTGGAGTCTCTCAGGGTGTGAAACAGGGAGGAGTCACTGGCTCATGGAATCTCGGAGTGCACGTGACAGATGGAAACACCCACTGCAAATACAGATTGGATGCCTGACCCTGGAGGTCAGGAAGACTGCAAGCCTGCCTGTGGTTCCCTGGCAAGAAGGGCATAACCATGAGTGTAAGTGGTTCAACAAGAGTGAGATGAGCTTGTTGGACTTGGGGAGCCAAGGAAGGCATGCAGGCCAGGGGAGCTAACTGGTGGGCAGTTGAATACCAGGAAAGGACACTGTGGCTGGACCAATGGGCATCTGGTCGTGCACTGGAATAATGAGAGCGAAGGGAAGAGAACCTGGGGGCTTGGCCCGGCTTTTGTGCCATGTCTCCTGACAAATTCATGCTGTCAGGCCTCTCACATGTTGCCCAGTCTCTGCAATGGCAGGGGAAGACAAAGGTCCAAGTTATCTCCCCAGGAGAAGAGGGTAAGGGGGAGGGGTGAGTCAGGTGGTGTGTTTTCTACAAAGGGGACTTAGCAGGTACCTCCCTGGAGTCTGTCTCTTTAAAGCCCAGTAGAAGGGAGCTGGCAGGAAGTGGGAGCCTTACACACTGATCCCCTCTTCTGGACATAAGGTCCCTCAGGTCACAGAGGAGAGGAGAGGAGAGGCACCTCTCCTGCCCCTCGGGACCCCACTGGTGAGGACTGAAGTGTGGGATGTAGGGTTTTTGTTTTTGTCACAGAATAGACTGGAACCCCCAACAGTGTGACAGGGGCTAGAGGGTGTGGAAAGGGGGAGCAGTGTGAGAGCAGCAAGAAGGTCGGTGTGACTGCCATAGTTTGGGGGTAAAAAGAACTATTGGTGGGGGGGGGCGGTTGAGGACGAGGTCTGCATCCTCAGCCCTGCATTCTGACGCAGTTTGAGGTGTAGAAGTGCCTCTCAGATCTCTGTACCTTCCTGTTTGCCCCCACCAAGCAGCGATGGGAGGGCAGGGTGGGACTGTGCAAGGTCCCATTTTCTCCCTGTAATAGAGGCTTGTGTACTGCAGAGGAGCAGAGAACACAGGCACTTCTCCGCTTCCTTTTGTCTCATATTTAGTCCCTAGATCATGAGCCTCAGTTGCCATGGGAACTGAAGCTGAGTGTGTGATGCATTCACTGGGCTGTGGGAGCAAAGCAGAGCTGGTCCTTGAAATGAAGCCTTCTGGGAATAGAGATTTTAGCAGAGTGTTCCCGTTAAAAGAATTAGTAATTTCTAGAAATATATTGATCTCTGAGACTAACAGATAGGAGGAGTGCAGGGAAGGAGGGCAGGAGGGAGGGAGAGAGGGAAGTAGGAGAGATGGGAGAGAGGAGAGACAGGAAGAGGGAGAGTATGAAGGAGGGAGGGAGGGAGGGAGAGAGGCGGTAGAGAGAGGGAGGGGTGGGGAGAGAGAAACGGGGGGGGGGGGGGGGGGGGGGGAGAGAGAGAGAGAGAGAGAGCGCCTTCTCACCAAGGATTACCTTGGATGTATCTTTGTGGTGCACCACACTGACACTTCCTGGACCACAGAATTCTTGTGTATGAAGCTACCATGATATGAAAGGAGTGGGGGATTTAATTAAAGCCAGTGCTGTTAGGGTTCCCTGAAATTTGCTGTTTCGAGTCATATGGACAGCGGTGGGGGTGGGGGTTGGTCCAGCTGAGACACAGGTAGAGTGTCCTGTCGTCATGGAAAGCTGTTATGTGACACACACAGCAGGGAATGAGCTTCCTTGTGCCCCTTCCCCTTGATCCCCTGGCTCCTCTCAGAGGGTCTTTGCGAGAACACCCAGGCTGGCCCTGAGATGCAGAGTCCCTCATGTTCTTCATCATTAGCAAAATGAAAATTCAGCCAATAGTCTAGGAGAGGATCTCTGCAATGCGAACCCTGACAATCTAACAGCAAATGGATAAACCATTGGAACCTGCTTCCATGGCAACCTGAGAAAAGATATGCATGCAGCCAGGAGAAGAGGCTGGGGGCAAGCTCGCTGAGGCATCCATCAGCAGAGCCTGGTGGGTCAGTGATCATGGGCTAGGTTAGGTGGGTCAGGTCATGCTTTCCTCTGGTTTGGTTTCCCCTTTCAGTCATGAAGGCAGAGGGGACAGAGAGCATTGGTGAGGACAAAATGGAGTTAGGCATGTGTGGTAGAGGGGCAGGCAGGCAGGCAAGCAGGGCGGGGGTGGGTGGGAGTGAGGACAGAGTTGGAGCATGGGTGGGAGGCTCTGCCTCCTGGACCCTGTGGGTCCCTCCACGGCAACCACAAGCTGCAAGCTTCAGAGCAGGCAGCATGCCCTCAGAGAGAGGGCTCTAGGTTCGAGTCCTTATACTGCTACACCCTGGCTATGGGCCATCGGTCCTAGTGGTCTCCCTCTAGAAACCCGTGAATCCATTTTTTTCCCTGTATTTAGAAGCAGAGGTGGGTTCAGAGGGGGCAGGCCCGAGTGGAGGAAGAAGCTGTGTGGGAGCAATCAAGCATCATAAGTACTGCTGCCTCAGACCGCCCATCCAGAGGTCTGAGCAAACACTGTCTGATCAGAACCTCATGCCATTGTGTGGGTGGTTGCAGTAGGGGTGGGGGAATAAGAACAGGGGGTGTGTGGAAACCCTTTGTCTCCTGTTGAGGAGAGTGAGGAGTTGAGGCCTCCAGGTGGCCTGCCTGGCCCTCCTGTGGGACCCACCGTCTTAGGGTTTCTGTGATAAACACCATGAACACAAGCAGCTTGAGGAGGGAAGAAGGGTTTACTTCATCTTCGTTTGTAGTCCAATTTCCCAGGACCTCGTGGGAGGAGGCTGGAGGCAGGAGCTGAAGCTGAAGCAGAAGCCGGAGGGTGCTGCTTGCTGGCTTTCTCTCATGGCTTCTTCAGCTGCTTTCTTATAGCTCTCAGGACCTCCAGTCGAGAAGCCTGCTATTTTTACTTCCCTGACCAGTTCATTTCTTTTCACAGCCATAGCTGCCTCAATCTCCTGATCTGCAGTGAAGCCAGAGGAATCTTAACCATGGGTTACTGTAGCAGATACTCAAGCACCGGATTGTTCTAGGCAAGTCCAGAAGGTTCCAGTAAAGCTCAGGGGACAGAATTATGGTGTCAATTCTAGGGAAGTAGCTTGGCAATGGTATCACAGGGGGGACACAAAGTGTTGGTGCCATACTGAGCAGAACTATATAGATCAGCCAGTGGTGAGGCTGACTGTCTTTGAGTTCTGGACGTGAAACATAAGTTAAGAAACAAACTGAAGTCTCCTGGAAGATCTTTCTCAATTGGGACAGATATTGTGATGTGGGCAGTTGGTCATTCCATGAGAGGTGGATAAGGGACAACAGGACAGATAGGATACTGCACCCTCCTACCACCATCTGGATTAGGAAAAGCCAGAGCTCGCAACAAGAGTCCTATTAGACACAAGGTCTAGATGTGAGCCCCTGACTTCTCCCATATGACCATCAGATCCAGGCATAATATCTGAGCCTACTGCTACCAGAGTCCAATTTCCCAAACTCTGTAGCCAACCCAGTCTAAATTTTCACCCCCACCTCTTTTAGATTACTCCAGTCAAACTGACTGCTTGTCCCTTATCTACAGCTCCAGATCTTGATTCAAGCTCCCACTCCAGGGCTAAGTCCACACCCCCATTAGTGCTTCAGTCCCAGCATCAGCCTAGATTGGACCAGCTGAGTCCCCCCACCTCTCCCTGTGCCAGCTTCACACACCTCTCCTGGCTTTGGCCAGAGTAGCTCCTTGAGATAGGGTTTCACAGGGTTTTCCTTTGCCCCTGTTATCTGAGGACTGGTCCACTGTGTGTGCATGTGCATGCATTTGTGTGTACATGCATACATTCGTACGTGTGTGTCTGTCTGTCTCACTGTGTGTTGTTCTCCAGCCTCTGCTCCTCAAATTCAAGCTCCCCGCAGCCCTCTCTTTGTGCATTCCATGTAGGACTCTTGTGACTGGTTCCTCCAATTCAAATACTAATCAAATCTAGACCTCAAGAAGCCCCCTCTGAAGTCCCCTTTCAGCATGGTGACTCTTCTGTGATTAACCAAGTCTCTGCCACTGACAGCTCAGCCCCTCACACACAGCCTCCTGCCCTGTCCTCCCTATCTGATGAATGCTGCCTTATCACCTCACCAGAGACCCTGCCTCCACTGCATCCTTTTCCACTGTCATTTTCAGACTGAGCTCCCTCCTCCTTGGAACTCTCAGTATGGCCAGGGCAAGCTCCAGTATGTAACCAGACTGCTGCAATGCTGAAGACATGGATGAAGCTTGAGACCACATCAGGGAGAGGGTGAAGGAGGCAACAGCTATGAAGAATATGGTGCTCTTGGTGGCTTTGGCACCTTCAGCAGTTTTGATACCCATCTTCTCAGAGCCTCACTCCTTGTCCACCTGCTTATCCTGATCTTTTTCCCTGGTAGAGGGACACAGATGCAAGGGAGGCAACAGTGCCATAGGCTTGTAGGTTCCTGAAGCTTCCTGTCCTACTGGGGAAGGTCTTAGAGATACAAGACAGCCATAAGCATCCTAAAGCCCAAGACTACCAGCTGGAAAAAGGCTGGGTTTCTGGGGAGCATGGGGCCCAGGCTTCCCCTCCCTTCCCCTGGCTTCTGGCCTTGTAGAGTGAGCCCTGGGAACTGGAAAACCCTGTGCTGGCCCAGACACTGGTGGAGGCACTCCAGCTGGATCCCGAAGCCTTGGCCAGAGACAGGGAGATCCAGGCCTATGCTGCCAATATAGCCTCAGACTCTAGCTCAGCTGTGTGGGCTGCTGCAGATGCTGCCTATAGGTCCTTCAACCAGATGATCACCACTATCTGGTGACTCCACAACAGACCCCAAGAGTTGATGTCCAGCTTGTGACACACAGCCATCCTTGAGGGTGACACCCATAAGATAACAATTTTGTCTCTTTGCAGATCTCCCAGGGGTAAGCCTCCAGAAACCATTATATAATCCCAGACCAAGTCTAGCCCAGGAGCTTGTTACCAAAGTTGTTGCCAAGGGGCCAAGTAGGGCCTGTGATTTCTCTCAGGTTCTAAGAGCCAGAGAGGTGGGTGTCATCCAGCCCCAGACAGCCTTCCTAGATGAGAATGATATTTTTTTTTAATTTTACTCAGCCAGCAATTATCAATGGAATGGCATTTCCATGCTCCATGAGATCTGCCAGAGTCCAAAGGGCCATGCCAGAGATCCCCAGTGCTGCTTCCAGAATGCCCCAGACATCCCCTGCCAGGGAGGGGCAGGACCATCAAGTCTGAGGAGGCTCTGGTTTAGACCAGATGGGTGAAGCCTAGGAACGCTGTGGCCACAGCTGCTGCCAAGGCCAAAACAGCCACAAGCATCCTAGAGCCTGAGAGCAGCCACCATTGCCCAGCATAGTGCTGAGCCTTGGCTCAGGATGGGAGGCAAGAGGACCAAAAAGGTGAGACCTCCCTGTCATTTGCATACCTCTGGCTCCTACCTTTCCTTTCTCCCTTCCTTCGCCCATCCATTTCCCTTCCCCCTGTTTTCATGTCTTCTCAAATCCCCTCCCACTCCTCCCCTCCTCATCCCTCTCTCTTGTGTGTCCATATTCCCCCACTACAATTTTGTTTTAGCATGTTTGGTGAGTCCATGTAGTTCTAGTCTCTGGTCTGTTTGGAGAATGCACCAGCCACTGCTTGTACTTTCCTTGCTGCCAAGAGCCTACATGGGTAAGGTATGTGTGGGGCACTCTTGAATTCAGCATCTGGAAGCCCTGTATTTGTCATTTCTGATGTCACCCAAGCACCTAAATAAATGATATAAAAGCAGTGAAGAAGAGAGAGATCCTGCTATGGGCCCCTCCACCTGGACAGTACCTAACCCCCATTCACACCTTGGGCTGGGTTAGCCCCTAGGCCCCCAATGGCCCCAAGTTCCCAGATACCTTGAGACATATGTTGTGCTGGCCCCTAGGTAACATAACCCTTCTGCAAAAGAGGGTAAGAAGTCTTTCCCTCTTGTGTCTTTTTCCCCCACCATAGGCTAGCACTCTGTGGTTACCCATGCCTCCTCAAACACCAGAGGAAACTCTGGTGTTCGTCCTTCTACCCCAGGCAAAGAAGTTAGTGAAATACTTGATGATTAGCAAATGCACCTGGTCTGAGCAGGGGTGTCAGGACTCAGCCCTTCAGCCATTCCAGCTGAAGGCAGCCATTCTGAACACTGTGGTGAAAGACCAGAGGAACCACTCCAGGATGACAATGGGGTATATAGCAAAGGAATGTTCACGGAGGCACATGCTGCCTACCCGAGCATTTGATGAGTACCTCCTTGTCGTCTCTAATCATCATTAACCCTACTCCCACAGACATGCTGAAGGATGTCATCAGAGAATATGATGAACACTGGTCTGAGGTCATTGCAAGACCTACCTACACTCTGGAAAGGGGAGATTAGTGATGGGAGAAACTCCAAGCTATAAGAGCTGTTGGGAAGGCTGTGGGCCACCAAGGTCAGCTTCCCATCCTGATTGTTCTAGAAGCCTCCTCTAGCCCACCACTGCTTGAGCTTCTAGTATACCAACAGTGTAGAGGGACATGTGTCCTCCCTGGTATCTCTCTCTGAGGGGAGATGCTAATCATTGTCCCTTCTTGTCCCATTTTCTCTTGCAGTCTCATGCAGGTGTGGACTCCTGTCTGCGATCCAAGGAAATGTCCTGTCCAGGGCTTGACTTTGTATTAACATCCAGTGTAGGTTTGAGTTCACTGGTTTCTCTGCATGTAGAACTTTAGGATCCACCTGAAGGAAATAGACAAGGAAGAACATACATTCTTGTCTATATGAGGGATTCTTCTACTGCTTTCTGGGGAGGTCAGGAAGGGCAGGAAAGGGAATGCTACAGTCCTGTCACTGCCCATATGCTCTCAGGGAAACAGGAGTGCAGGACTCAAGGGCCCAGTAAGGCTCCCAGTCTCAAGGAGCAGCACACATTTGGGGGTTTTGCCTGCATGTACCCACTCAAGTGCACACCTACACACATAGCTTGGCTGAAAAGCAGCTTGCCCCTTGCTGCTGCCTGCCTGGTCTTGGATTGACAGGCTAGTCCTCCATGGAGATGTCTGCATGTAGATCTTGAGGCAGACAGGACCAACAAACTACATCTGTATTTGTAGACCCTATGGTGTTTCACAAAACTTCTGCACCTAGCCCTGTTCCCTGCCTCACCTGACCCTATTGCAGAACACAGGGAAGAGAGGATCAGCTCACTCCTGTTATAGATGAGGCAATTTAGTCTCAGCTTGTGGGGCCATGAATTGTCTAGGATTGGGAAGAGGACCCTTCCATTTGGTGGGGAAGAATTGTCCTTCTGTTGAAAGAGGCTATTGGAGAGCTGACTGCAGTGTGGGGAAGTGGCTTCCAGACATTGTCACTGTTCCTCCTCGTTTGAACCGAGGACACTTCCCAGATGGGTTTCTCTTTGGGGTTTTTGGGCATCATTTTTATGAATGGCCACTGGGATGGTGAAAGTGAGTCCTCCCCCTGTTGCTGGGATTCTGACCACCCTGTGCTGTCATCCATGTGTGTCAAACCCTTGTTCCACAACTTTCTTCCTCAAGGAGGCTCTCCACAAGATGGAACAGTGCCCTGGGAATCACTGTTTCCTCAGTTCCTGTTGCACTGCTCTCCTCCAGCAGAAGAGGTTCCAGGATTGGAATAGCCTAAGATAGGACTGTGGTGCCCTAAGCTAGGAAGACAGCAGATGGGTCTCACTGCAACAAATGGGACTCCAGCTCCTTCACAGCTCACCGTCCCCAGATGAGATCTCAGAGAGACAATGAGAGTTGGGGCAGTGCCCATCCTTTCTGTAAGTAGTCTGGGACTAGTGCTCTTCTGGCATCGGCTAAGAGCATAAGGCCTGTTGTTGAGGTTTTTCCTACCAGGGAGTGTTCCTGCACACATCTCTCACCACTACTGCCACAAGTCATGGGTGTCTTTGCTTGCCCTCAGAATGAGGTACCCATTTCTTTGTGATATGAAAAAAAATATCACTGATAACTTTGTGAAGTAGAAGTAAGGATTACATGAGCTTGTTTCACTTGTGTGGGATCTTTGGTGCTGGCCAGATGGGGAAGAACATTCCCTAAGCTAAAGTGCAAAGTAGAGGAACTCTGGCCACTGGTATAGACATGCATGGTGGTCAGATATGCTGGTATGCGGGAAGAGGAATTCAGGGGAAGTCTTTGGGGAAGGGGAACACTGGTTGAATGAGGGCACTATGCAGGGGCAGAGTGTGATATGACAACCCTATCAGTAAGCACTTGCCCTGCAGACTCAGACACAAAATTCCCCTATCTTATATCTGAGGAGACTCGGGCTCTGAGATCAGAAGGCTCTGAGCACGTTCCATAGTGGAAAAAGCCAGAGCACAGCCTTTCTTTGGTCCTTAGAGAATGTGCAAGTACAAACACAGGTGAGTATGTGTACGTGCCATGATGTGCAAAGGCCAATAGTCACGGGTGCTTGTGCACACACAGAATTACAGGGGTTTAAGAGTGCTGGTTTCTTTCTTTCTAGTCATTGTCTGTAGGGTTTGGACAGAGACCCTTGTACCAGGGTGTGCTCAGAGCAAACAGCTTAAAGAATGACTCTGCTGTTTACAACACACCCAGCAGAAATCTGGAGCCACAGTGATTAGAAGCACAGTTGTGGCTTTGCTGTGAGCACATATCCTACAGATTCTGAGTAGGACCACAGACATCAGGCTGTGAAGCTCTTACCCTTGGAAGCCAAGGGGTTGGGAGAGTGAGTCAGAGCCTGGAGGGACAGTGCAGACCCCCTTCTGCAAGCTGATTCACATCACTGGGGAAGGAGAGAGTCCCCCTGGAACTCACTGGGTCAGCAATAGGTCTGCTTGGCTAGAAGAAAAGGAAATTTTCTTCTCACTCCAAGGTGCCTGGAAGACCAGCAGATTCTCAGCAGCACCCAGCCTGCAGATGAGTTCCTCTGCAGTTTTTGAGTCTACCATAAGACCAGCTAGATGAAGGTCCTGAGATTCATTGTCAAGGTACAGGAGAGCAGACCCTCTGTGCCTTGCTTGATCCTTGGCTGAAGCCTTATCCTGTGGTTTTCAACCTGTGAGTCATGACCCCTTTGAGGGTTTCACAGGGGTTGCCTATGACTATCTGCATATGAGATATTTACATTAAATTCATAACAGTAGCAAAATCATAGTTGTGAAGTAGCAACAAAAATAATTTTATGGTTGGGGATCACCACAGCATGAGGAACTGTATTAAAGGGTCACAGCCTTAGGAAGTTTGAGAACCACTGCTTTATTCAGTGACCCTGTCACAAAGGAGGCTCCAGAGGTCCATGGGGAATTTAGCCCTAAATTCACAGATGTCATTCTATTTGTGATGGGGTGTAGGGTGGGGGTGGGAATTTCCAACTGTGGCATAGAACAGTAGGTGCTTGATTCCAGTTGTAGTTTTTTTTTCTTTTTGCCATTGTGCCTGACATAGGAGGGTATGGCAACCAGCAGGTGCTCCCTAAATGTGGGATGCCCTGTCTTTAAACTTGTTTCCCACCTCAGCACAGGAACCAGGATCCCTGGGAGTAGAAGCCTCACTCTTGGAGACAGTGAATGATGATTCCCAGAAGATGGACATGGAGATGACTGAGGAACATGCCAGGCCCCAATGAGGGCCCAGATGAATATTGGGAATGAAGCTTTGACTGGACTGTAGAGTTGGGGCAGCATCCAGGCAGAGCTGCTGGCCTGGGATGAGGGTGGAGATTTCAGTGATACTTGGGTCAGGATCCCCTTTTGTATTTTGGGAATTTTGTATTGGGGGATATCAGTGCATCCTAAATAGCAACTGTGCTAATGAGAAAGCCATGTGGAGAGCTGGTGTCAGTAGCAGCACAAAAAGTGGACCGGCACTAGCATTCTAGGTAGCCCCAGCACCTGCTCCACCATCTGGACCAGAGATGCTACCAGAAGTGGCACTAGCTTCTCCTATATCCAATGAGATCATCAAAGAGGCGTGATACCCCAATGAAAGGCTGAGGAGTAGCTCAGAAATACAGGGAGGACTGGTGAGGGGTGGCATTGATGCTGGGGAAGCATGCTTGTTGTATTGTTATGTCTCTCCTTGTGGGTAAGGGTTCAGTTTGTGCTCTTTGCTCCATGTTCCTGACAGCATTGAAGACCTGCAGCCATCTTCCTTGCCCAGTTACACTGTGTCATTCACAGTCCCTCTCACATAGCACCTACGCCTTTCTTTCTGTGGGTCAGAGGTCACGTGTGAGGAGGGCTATTTTGTCCTTTGTGTTTTTCTTGTGTGCTGTTTCTTGTGTGTTTGTGGTTTGGGTATGCAGTGTTACATTAAATTTGTGAAATTCATGTGGCTGTCTTCCTTTACCTATGTGTGAGGTGTGGGAGGCCTGTGGAGGGCTGAGCTCCTGACTAGAAGATTTCTACAGATCTCCCAGAATCAGTAAACTCCTGTTATGAGGAAGGGCATTGGGTGTATGTAGGATGGTGTGTGGTATGGAGGTTCAAGCTGAGTGGGGAGAACTTGAGTTCAGAGAGGAGTCTACATGAAAATACACAAGAGTCACTCTGCAGCACTGGCTAGATGTGAAGGATACAAAGAGAAAATGGCACAGAGGACTGGAGATTGGGGCTGCTGCTCTTTCTCCAGGGATAGAATCCACAAACACTCAGCCACAAAGCCTACTTGCCCCCTGAGTTCTGCCATCTTAGTGAATAAGAAGTTCTACAAGCTTTCACTCATAGCTCTGGCAATAATTAAAAATTTCGTAGATGGGACAAGGTCTTAAGAAAAATGAGGCCAGTCTCACAACCATGGTCTCTCCCCTGCAGTCATTAAGAGGGCTGGGCACTGCTGACTAAAATAGGGTAAGGACAAAGCTCTTCACACACACACAGTTACCTAGCCCATTCATGATGTGGCTAGGGTCTCTGATGCACTTCCCTGGAAGCTGGTGTCTCCTGCTGAGGTCAAGGCCAGACCTGGATGCTGGGATTTCAAGGGCTGGAGGGATACCCGAAAAAGAACAAATTTTCCAGGTTCAAGGCAGCAAGGGAAGAGACTGATCTCCTGGGAGGAGTTCAGTAGCAAGCAGGGAGAGTGCCTGAGGATTCCTGGACTGACCCAGGTATGTCCACAGCCAAGCTGGACAGAGCCCCACATGGCCACGAGGAGGGAGAGGCAGTAGTGCTAGTGTCATCGCCTCCACATTCTTACCCAAGAAGCTTCCATGTGAGCTGCACTGAGATTGTGACTTAGGAGTGTCTGCATGAATGGCCAGGCCTAGTGGAAAGTGAAACTCAGCTCTGTTGGCAAAAACAGGGTTAAGAAGTTTAAGACAGTATACAGGATAATAGTATACCAGACTGGAGTCTTTTAGAGTTAGGGGACGTGGGTAGGTGTCACACCTAGGACCTGTGTTTTTTGCAATAGACTTCGAGGTTGGGGGAAATTCACCGTGGTGTCTTGAGCTGTTTCTTTGGTGTTAGGATTGCCATTTGGCTACATAGGCACATTGGGATTTTGAGAATCACTGATTTGCAATGTTTAACTGGTATATACATATGCACAGACATGCACACAGAAATGGGGTCCCCTTCCCTTTCAGTGCTCCACCTCTGTCTGGGACTGTGGAAGACATGAGGGATGCTCTAGGCCAGGTGAGTTGTATTGTGCCCACAATGACTAAGATCTCCCAGCACAGCCCTACTGAATGGTGTTGGTCTGTGCCTTCTCTGGAGTCAGGGAAAGAATACTAATCATAAGCCAGGAATCTGAATGTGAGCACCATGTGCAGGTGTTTGAGATAGCACAGCACATATGGAAAGGAGGAAGAAACAGCTCTGGGATGCTGGCAGACCCCTTCCCTGGATGCTGCAGGGAACACCATCCTCCTGCCAGAACACCTTTCCAAGAAGGCCTCACCAAGAACCCACACTTGATACTCTAAAGGAAGCAGCACTGAAAGAAGGCAGGACGGGAAGAAGGGGAGCAGCCAGGAGTAAGATACCCTTGGCAAGTGTTCAGACATTGCATATGCTGGCTAGTTCTATGCCACCTTGATATGAGCTAGAGTTATTTGGGAAAAGAAAACTTCTATTGAAAAATTTCCCCAACAGATTATCCTGTAGGCAAGTGTGTGTAGGACATTTTTGATTGATGATTGTTGGAGGTGGGCCAGTTTATTGTGGGTGGTACCACCTCTGGGCTGGAGGTCCTGAGAGCTATAAGAAAGCAGCTGAAGAAGCCATGAGAGAAAGCCAGCAAGCAGCACCCTCCGGCTTCTGCTTCAGCTTCAGCTCCTGCCTCCAGCCTCCTCCCACGAGGTCCTGGGAAATTGGACTACAAACGAAGATGAAGTAAACCCTTCTTCCCTCCTCAAGCTG
The DNA here is from genome assembly GCA_026225945.1 of Cricetomys ansorgei. NCBI lineage: Eukaryota > Metazoa > Chordata > Mammalia > Rodentia > Nesomyidae > Cricetomys > Cricetomys ansorgei. The sequence goes on from JAMJFZ010003399.1 coordinate 1,681,370, forward strand.
CTTGTGTTCATGGTGTTTATCACAGAAACCCTAAGACGGTGGGTCCCACAGGAGGGCCAGGCAGGCCACCTGGAGGCCTCAACTCCTCACTCTCCTCAACAGGAGACAAAGGGTTTCCACACACCCCCTGTTCTTATTCCCCCACCCCTACTGCAACCACCCACACAATGGCATGAGGTTCTGATCAGACAGTGTTTGCTCAGACCTCTGGATGGGCGGGTCTGAGGCAGCAGTACTTATGATGCTTGATTGCTCCCACACAGCTTCTTCCTCCACTCGGGCCTGCCCCCTCTGAACCCACCTCTGCTTCTAAATACAGGGAAAAAAATGGATTCACGGGTTTCTAGAGGGAGACCACTAGGACCGATGGCCCATAGCCAGGGTGTAGCAGTATAAGGACTCGAACCTAGAGCCCTCTCTCTGAGGGCATGCTGCCTGCTCTGAAGCTTGCAGCTTGTGGTTGCCGTGGAGGGACCCACAGGGTCCAGGAGGCAGAGCCTCCCACCCATGCTCCAACTCTGTCCTCACTCCCACCCACCCCCGCCCTGCTTGCCTGCCTGCCTGCCCCTCTACCACACATGCCTAACTCCATTTTGTCCTCACCAATGCTCTCTGTCCCCTCTGCCTTCATGACTGAAAGGGGAAACCAAACCAGAGGAAAGCATGACCTGACCCACCTAACCTAGCCCATGATCACTGACCCACCAGGCTCTGCTGATGGATGCCTCAGCGAGCTTGCCCCCAGCCTCTTCTCCTGGCTGCATGCATATCTTTTCTCAGGTTGCCATGGAAGCAGGTTCCAATGGTTTATCCATTTGCTGTTAGATTGTCAGGGTTCGCATTGCAGAGATCCTCTCCTAGACTATTGGCTGAATTTTCATTTTGCTAATGATGAAGAACATGAGGGACTCTGCATCTCAGGGCCAGCCTGGGTGTTCTCGCAAAGACCCTCTGAGAGGAGCCAGGGGATCAAGGGGAAGGGGCACAAGGAAGCTCATTCCCTGCTGTGTGTGTCACATAACAGCTTTCCATGACGACAGGACACTCTACCTGTGTCTCAGCTGGACCAACCCCCACCCCCACCGCTGTCCATATGACTCGAAACAGCAAATTTCAGGGAACCCTAACAGCACTGGCTTTAATTAAATCCCCCACTCCTTTCATATCATGGTAGCTTCATACACAAGAATTCTGTGGTCCAGGAAGTGTCAGTGTGGTGCACCACAAAGATACATCCAAGGTAATCCTTGGTGAGAAGGCGCTCTCTCTCTCTCTCTCTCTCCCCCCCCCCCCCCCCCCCCGTTTCTCTCTCCCCACCCCTCCCTCTCTCTACCGCCTCTCTCCCTCCCTCCCTCCCTCCTTCATACTCTCCCTCTTCCTGTCTCTCCTCTCTCCCATCTCTCCTACTTCCCTCTCTCCCTCCCTCCTGCCCTCCTTCCCTGCACTCCTCCTATCTGTTAGTCTCAGAGATCAATATATTTCTAGAAATTACTAATTCTTTTAACGGGAACACTCTGCTAAAATCTCTATTCCCAGAAGGCTTCATTTCAAGGACCAGCTCTGCTTTGCTCCCACAGCCCAGTGAATGCATCACACACTCAGCTTCAGTTCCCATGGCAACTGAGGCTCATGATCTAGGGACTAAATATGAGACAAAAGGAAGCGGAGAAGTGCCTGTGTTCTCTGCTCCTCTGCAGTACACAAGCCTCTATTACAGGGAGAAAATGGGACCTTGCACAGTCCCACCCTGCCCTCCCATCGCTGCTTGGTGGGGGCAAACAGGAAGGTACAGAGATCTGAGAGGCACTTCTACACCTCAAACTGCGTCAGAATGCAGGGCTGAGGATGCAGACCTCGTCCTCAACCGCCCCCCCCCACCAATAGTTCTTTTTACCCCCAAACTATGGCAGTCACACCGACCTTCTTGCTGCTCTCACACTGCTCCCCCTTTCCACACCCTCTAGCCCCTGTCACACTGTTGGGGGTTCCAGTCTATTCTGTGACAAAAACAAAAACCCTACATCCCACACTTCAGTCCTCACCAGTGGGGTCCCGAGGGGCAGGAGAGGTGCCTCTCCTCTCCTCTCCTCTGTGACCTGAGGGACCTTATGTCCAGAAGAGGGGATCAGTGTGTAAGGCTCCCACTTCCTGCCAGCTCCCTTCTACTGGGCTTTAAAGAGACAGACTCCAGGGAGGTACCTGCTAAGTCCCCTTTGTAGAAAAACACACCACCTGACTCACCCCTCCCCCTTACCCTCTTCTCCTGGGGAGATAACTTGGACCTTTGTCTTCCCCTGCCATTGCAGAGACTGGGCAACATGTGAGAGGCCTGACAGCATGAATTTGTCAGGAGACATGGCACAAAAGCCGGGCCAAGCCCCCAGGTTCTCTTCCCTTCGCTCTCATTATTCCAGTGCACGACCAGATGCCCATTGGTCCAGCCACAGTGTCCTTTCCTGGTATTCAACTGCCCACCAGTTAGCTCCCCTGGCCTGCATGCCTTCCTTGGCTCCCCAAGTCCAACAAGCTCATCTCACTCTTGTTGAACCACTTACACTCATGGTTATGCCCTTCTTGCCAGGGAACCACAGGCAGGCTTGCAGTCTTCCTGACCTCCAGGGTCAGGCATCCAATCTGTATTTGCAGTGGGTGTTTCCATCTGTCACGTGCACTCCGAGATTCCATGAGCCAGTGACTCCTCCCTGTTTCACACCCTGAGAGACTCCACATCAGTGTTTCCTTTGGAGAAGATCCCAGAGAGGAATGGCAATTCCGGAAGGCAAAGCTTACCTTGACTCTGCTGCTCCCTAGCTGACCCCCCTCCCCAAATTAGAAAAACACCCAACACTCCAGGAGTTCAGGCTGTATGTGTGTAACAGACCCCGGCAAACAGCTGGGAGTGACCAGGGTGATTACAGTGTAGGACAGAACTACAAGGAAGCCATGGCTAGGTATGTATGTCCCAGAGGCCAAGGCAAGCAGCCCCCCTCTGCTCACTACAAGGTTGGGCCTCTGGAGAGACCCCATTTTAAGCCATCCCAGGATCACAGCTTCCCTGCTGCTTCTTGAGAATTTCCCCTTTCTCCCTCTGCTGAGGAGAAAGGCACCTCCAACATTTGACTGTGTTGCAGGGACCCCTTTCTTCTCTGTTCTCTCAACATGCCAGCCACCCTTCTCCTCATCTAGGGTCCAAACACACGGACACGGAGAGGCAGAAGCACATGCATCCAGGACCCAGAATTACCCTCAGAGAATGTGTGTCTTAATCTCATCGTGCCGTTCTAGATGGCCCTGTATTAACCAGTGCAGGCCCTGCGGATGCGAGCCTCAGTCCTCAGACTCTACACCTCTGGGGCCTGACTAAACCTTCAATGTGTCCAGACAGAAATGAGGGTTTCAGCACGTCTCTGCAGTGTGGGTTGTGACTTAACACACTGGCTTGCCTAGTTTCTTCTCTAATCTCCTCACTCTGGAAAACTGTAACTTCTGCAAGTAATCTCTGTCAATCTTGCACCTTTAAATTCTCCTTCGCTACTGCTTTTCCCATCAGCATGCAAGTCTCTGTCCTGCTCCATCTTGGGTGTGGCACCTCTCTGTCCTCTGCCGTTTCTTCAATGTGCTGCCCTTGGTTGCCAAGCTTTCCTGCTATGTCGACCAGTTGTCAGTGCTTCCTCCTCCCCGGTTACCTCTCCAGTGTCTTGCATCCCCTCCTGTGCTCCAGACACACGTTTCTTCATGATCCCGACAGCTGTCACAAGGAGCGCTCCAAACAGCATTCCTCTGACTGCTGTCCTCTCATTAGCATTGACTGTGCTGGCCACAGCTGGCTCCTGGCTTGCCTGGGCTCACCCTCTTGTGCTGTTGTCTCCACACTCCCCTCCTTCATGTGCTCTGAAAGCGGCTTTGTACTCCCATCTCCCCCTCTCCACGTTTTTCCTCCATGAAATTTCCTTTTTCACCGTGCATGTGAACAACATGTACATCCATCACTTCTGACACCAGCCAATGTGTTTAGTTACACACAACACGGAGACACAGGATCGCTCAACTGCAACACCGTCTTATGCAAGGGCATATGTACAGTTAGTCCTTTGGACAAAAACCATTTGGGCCTCACTTTTAAATGACTTACTGGTTTTCACTTTTTGTGTGTGTGAGCGTTGGCCTACATGTACGTATGTGCACTTCAGGAGTGCCGGTAGCATCGGAGGCCAGAAGAGGAGCTCAGATCACCCGGAACTCGAGTTCCAGTAGATGGCTGTGAGCTGTCACGTGGTGATGAGACCACAACCTGGTCCTGTGCAAGAGAAGAAAGCGTTCAGAGGAGCCATGTCTCCGGCCCTTATTCATCCATTTTTAAATGATGTGCTTATATTGAAGACAGCAGTGTGTCTAACACACTTCCCTGCCAAACATAAAGTGTACCTTAACCGTTTTGAAGACTCATTCGCCCCCTTCCTCCCCAGCCAAATGCCTCCCACCTACTATTCTGCTTCTTCTAGCTCATCTGAGCACCCTACCCGTTTGCATGCCCTATCTTATGCAAGGGAAATGTGTTTGTTTTAGTTACTGATTTTGGAGTTGTCTGTGTTATCTATGTATTCATTAATTATCTGTCTGATGCATATGTAGCAAATGTTTTTCACCCGTTCTGAATTCTGTCTCTCCACTCTGGCCATTTGTTTGCTTTTGCTGTGGGGAAGCTTGTTGATTTCTCACAATCCCACATTCCAAATACAGACTTCTGAACCTTTTAAGAAAGTTCTTGGCTACACCTTTCTCTTGAGGAATTTTCCCTATGTTTTCCTCTGAGATGTTCAGAATGTCGGGTCTTATATTAAGTCTTTGATCCATTTAGAACTGATTTTTCTTCTGGGTCAAGGACAGAGACCGAGTTTCCCTCTCCTATGGGTGCATATCCAGTTTTCCCAGGACACTTGTCAAGGAGGATGGCCGCCTGTTCTCCAATGTGCCTTTCTGGCATCTTTGTCAACATGGCACAGAAGACACGTGTGTCCTCTCACATGAGGACCCTAGCTTCCCAGTTTTCAATGTCTGTGTTTGGTAGGAGCTGGTGTCCGTAGAAGTCAGGGAACAGGAAAGGCTCCCTGAGAGGACGTCCTGACCGGGCGGACAGTAAAATGCATGTGATATGCAAGAGGAGTCGGGGAATACTGGGACTAGGAAGGCTTGAACGGGGATGGAGGTAATGGCAATGGGGCTGTGGAACTGGGTCAACCCAAACTTAGCACACGGGCAACAGCTACACAGAACCGTACCAACTTATGAGGCAACTGAAAGATTTAATTATGTACCTTTATCGGAGGTACCCTCCGTGAATGGATTATGCTGCTCCCCAAAGCCATGGAAAAATGCAGGGTCTTGCCATTAGCCTTAGGTCACCCACCGGAACTAGATGCTAAGACCCTGTCCCTGAAGAAAACCACAGACTTGGGGTGCAGCACATAGGTAAGTCAGGCTGGAACTAAGCTGGGAGCTTCCACTCTGCTTGGCTGGTATTCGAAGTACTGAAGGTGCCATGCGAGCTGTGGCAACAACAAAACAGAACAAAAAAGGGCACCAGAGGCCTTACCTAGCTCTGGTTTCTGTGCAGTACCAAAGCCCTCTACCAAGCAAGATGCTACCACTGTGTGACTCGACACGATTGCTTTGGAAGTAACCCAGTATTTCGTGATTGGAGTTGAGGCTTTATCCATAGGAGGAATCACATGCCCGGAGTCTCAGGTTCTCTCTGGCTGCCACAAAACACCACAAACAAAAGTGACTTGGGAGGAAACTGTTTACTCCTCTTAAGGCTTGTAGTTCATCATCCAGGGAAGTCAGCGTGGGAACCTGGAGGCGGGAACTGAAGCGGAGGACACGGAGGAGTGCTGATCATTGACTTGCTCCTCATGGCTTGGCCAGCCTGCTTATGTCATCAGGACCACCTATCCAGAGTTGGCATTGCTCACAGTGAGCTGGGCTCTCCTAAAGTAGTTATTAATTAAGAAAGTATTCCAGAAACTTTTCTTCAGGCCCATCTTTGAAGAGTCTTTCTCAGCTCCTAATTTCCCTCCTCCCCCCTACCTGGATCCACACCCTTTCTGTCTTTCATTACAAAGGAACAGCCTTCTACGAAATAGCAACAAAATGTAACAAAATAAAATATACTCAGATAAAACAAAAATTTTCACATCAAATTTGGGCAAGGTAAACCAACGGAAGGAAAAAGGCCCCTAGAAGGTCAGAGACCTATTTATTGATACACTCAGGCGTCCCATAAAAATACTAAACTGAAAGCTAGATTGTACACACAGAGGATCTAGTGTAGACACTTGACTGTCTTGTGCTTGCTGCTTCAGTCTCTGTGAGCTCATATGCACCTTGCTCAGTTGATTCTAAGGGCCTTGCTCTCCTGCTGTCCTCCATCCCCTCTGGCTCTCACACTCTTCCTGCCTCCTCTTCTGCAGGGTTCCTTGAGCTCTGAGGGGAGGGATTTAATAGAAACATCCCATTTAGAGCTGTGAAAACATCACTTTTAAGCCATAACCTTTCCTTTCTTGTTCATCTCCACGATTTCACATTGACATCCACATCATAATAAAAAACATCAAACTTTTAAAAGTTCCACAGTGTTTAAAATTTCCAACATTTAAAAATTCAAAGTCTTTAAAAATATTCAAAGTCTCTAGTAATACAAAGTCTAACAGTATAGAGCTCGGTACTCATTTACTCACAATCCTCTTGGTTCCAGTGGGCCTTAGCAACAAAGCCTCTCCAGCCCTGTCATCCTCAGCAAGTGCTCATGGCGCGTGCACACACACACACACACACACACACACACACACACACACACACACATCTCTTAGGCTCAGGCTGGCTCCACTCCCTGGTTGTTGCTGCCCTTTTCCATTAGCAAAACTTCCCATTGAGGTTTTGTTTGTTTGTTTGTCGTTTCTTTTTCTTGCTTTTTAATACAATACACTTTGGTCATTGCTTTCCCCTCCCCAACTCCTCCAAGATCCTAGTTTCACTGAGGCAGGATCTCTGCATGTAGGCCTGGCTGTCCTGGAACTTGCCTCCTATAGCAGGCCAGATTTGCTGGCCTCAAACTCACAGAGATCACTTTCCTGGGCTTCCAGTGTGCTGGGACTAAAGGCATCTGTTGCTATGTCTGGGAAGTTTTTTCTTTTTTCTCTTTCTTTCTTTTCTTTCTTTCTTTTTTTTTTTTTTTGAAGTTTGCTTTACTGAGCTAGTCATTTTTAAAATTTTAATTTTTTCAGTATTTCTATCTCTTTATCGAATTCTTCTTTCATATTCTGTATTGAATTCCTGGTTTCATCCAATGGTTTATTTATGTTCTCTTTGAGTTCATTTTGAAGTTTGTGTCCTCTGATTTTGTTGAACATTCTCATAATTGTCATTTCAAATTCTTTCTCTGGGATTTCATTAAACATTTTCTTATAGGAATATATTACTTAGTAATTGGTGGTTTTGGAAGCAGTCATGTTGCCTGAGTATTTTTGTGTTTTTCTTGTGTTTATGTGATGGGACTTGGTCACTTTTAGATTTTTTTTGGTTACCCATTTTCTTTAAGTTGAAGTACTTTCAGTGTCCAAATGGGGCTATGATGTGGTAGACATGAGGTTTCCTCCCCAGTGTACTAGGGTTAAGCCTCATAGCTACACCTTCAGCACATATATTCACGGTACCAAGCACAATCTAAACCCTATACTGGGAGGAGAATGCTGAATGTAGAAATGACCAAAACTGATGGATAAACTAGCTCTGAAAATACAATAAATTCCAGCAATCTTTGTGGAGTATAAGAACTGAGTATATCCTAAGATATCAGTTAATGAAAGTTTAAGTTAAAGAAAACAAGCTGAGTAATAGTGATTGTTACTAAAGCAACAGAAAAAAAACGCAAGAATAAAAAGGAAAAAGAAACAAGAAGCAATGCAGAAGAAGAGAATAAATGAGTTAAAATTAGACTCAAAAGAGAAATGGTAAAGAAACCCAATTACAGAACCAAAATAAGCTCTAGTATTTGGAACTATGAGGCGGGAAGAGCTCCCAAACCAGGCTAACCTGTGCTATTTAGAAAGGCTATATTTCAAGAAAAAAAAAACAAAGAAAAATAAAGGAAATAAATAAAAGAAAGAAGAGTAAAAAGGGCAAAGCTTTCCACAAAATTAAATTTAAATATGATATAGCATCTGTCTCTATGGAGTGATTCTCTTGCAAAGGCTGTTTATATGGTCATTTGCCTGAGCATAGGTGCAGGCAATCTTTGTCTTTATGGGAGCACTTGCATGTGCTCAGCTGTATCTGTGGTCACACACTTGATCATATATGTATAATGTCTCACACTCATGTGTGACCAGGTACAGGCTCTATTGTAGCAGGTTGATACCATGATTTTTTACCCTCTAGCTCAGGAAAGAAAAAAAGAAAGATAGGAAGAAAGAGCCCAGTGATGGTGATGCACACCTTTAATCCCAGCACTCAGGAGGCAGAGGCAGGCAATTTCTGTGAGTTTGAGCCAGCCTGGTCTACAGAGTGAGTTCCAGGACAGTCAGAGTTACAACAGAGAAACCCTGTCTCGAAAAACCTAAATAAAAAAATAAATAGAAAGATAGGAAGAAAGAAGGAAGTCTTCACTACCCTTGTAGGTGGCCTAGAAATAAATAAATAGATAGATAGATAGATAGATAGATAGATAGATAGATAAATAAATAAATAGGGAGGGAGGGAAAGAGGGAGGAAGGAAGGAAGGAAGGAAGGAAGGAAAAAAGGAGGGAGGAAGAAAGAGAACTATTCACAGCCCTTATTGGCTCTCTGAGGCTTGGATAACAGGAGCTAATAGTGAGCTAATGTCTCAATGCAATATCCCTGAACTTAATTCCTCCAACTGAAGTCCCTCTCCAGCTCTTTGGGTTTCAACAAATATATACTCTGAGCAATGTTCCCAGAGGTCTAAGCGGCACACAATCATAAGGACAAGCTGCACGTGGCAACTTGTTTTTCACGATGACACGTAACCAAATCATAGTCGCTGGTAATGAATCCTCTAAATCGAAGTCATTATCATCCACTACACCTAGGATGGGGACAAAAACATACTCCGGAAGCCATTCTATGTTTTTAGAGAAACCAGCATCACAAAACTCCATCAAAGTCTCTCACTACACGCTCTGTGATTATTTACCTGAGCACAGGTGCAGAAGTCTATGTAGTTGATAGCCTGAAATAAGGGATAAACCCTGCTTCTTCACCATCTTGCTTATGTTTGTATGGCAAAGCACAGAGCTTTGTGCAGTCATCATTCCTGTGCACATCTTCACGTTCTTTGCCTTGCAACCAGAGAATGCAGTTCATGGGCCAGGTAGGGAGCATTACAGCTTAAGTATGCTTGATCAGACTGTACATACTGGATAGCGCTCTCAGATCAAGAGGTCTCGCCTCTGGCCAGAGCATTCTGTATGCTTTCCAAGCACTCAGAGAGTCGTCCCCACAGTGGTTACTTTTGATACTTGACACAATATAGAATTACCCAAGAAGGGAATCTCAATGACAAATTGTCTAGATTATGTTGGCCTCTGGACATGTTTGTGAGAGATCTTCTCAAATGAGTTCATTGAGGCAGGGAGATCCTCCTTGAATTTGGGAGGTGTTGTTTTCATAGGCATAGACCTTGAGTGAATGAAAACTAGAGAGACAGATGAGCAGTGGTATGCGTGTGACTATTGCTCTCTTCTGACTACAGATGTAATGAGACCAGTTCTTTCCAGCTGTTGCCACTATGACACTATGACTTATGCCACTATGATGGATTATATCTGGAATGATTAGCCAAATAAGCTCTTTCTCCATCAAGTTGCTTTTGTCAGGGTATTTTATCACAGCAATGGGAAAGGAATCTAAGACAAGTCCCTGGCATTTCCTTGAATCCCAGAGTAAACTGCATAGGAAAGGACCTTTGCTTCTACATATGCCTAGTCACTACCTCAGCAGGGGTCTTATTAAATGGCTCCTTGTCCCTGATCCTATTAAATGCTGAGAAGAGAGAATGTCACCAGAACCAGTGTAGTATGCAGACCCTGATATTACTACCATCTCCTTTTACTGCAAATCTGCTCAGCGATGCATCCAGTGTTGGTTATGCTTCATTTATTTATATTCATTCATTCATTCATTTGAAGTGGGCTTTCCTGTATTTCAGGCTGACCTACATTGAACCACCTGTAATCATCACTTAATTGCTGGGATGACAGTCATGGGTCATCTTGCTCAGTTTAGAACATCCTAGGCAAGCACTGTTCTAACTGAAGCACACACTCAGCTGATTGTGGCGCTTTTGGAGTATCCGTTTTTGTCTTTGGTCTGCACATGTCTCTCTGCTGCCAGTTATAGTTGCGTGGTGTTGCGTGGTAAGACTCCTCCTGGGAAGATGCAGCACACATGCCGTCTACTCACCCAGATAGGGAACCCACGACAGAACAAAGTATGGATACCACCAAAGTCCAACTTGGTGAACCACGAGTTTTATTGAAGTTGCTTGTAGGAAGATGGGTGAGGGGTCACTTACGGAAGCAGAAATGACTCGATGACAGCTGCATTACTAAAGTCCATCCTCGTGTGAGTGACCACTCACCAAGACTGGGAACATAGAGTACACTGTATAGCCTGCAGAAAACTCAACAGGCTGGAGAGTGTCCTTTCCAAGTGACTCAGTTGGTCTAAATCTCTTCCAGGCAGCTCTGCTGGTTTCTGCTTCTTCTAGGCATCTGCTCTGATCTCAGTCTTTGAAGCTTGTCTTGTCTGAGAGTGGTTCTCAGCATTTATTGTCAATTCTTAGGAAAAAGGGGCCTAGTGAATCTGGTCAGTTTTCTGTTTAAGGAGTTTCCCTGCAGGAATTAAATTAAATTAAAATTTAATTAATTGAAAAATTAATTCCTTAATGATTTATTTATTTTTATGTTTACTTCATGTGCATCAGTATTTTGCCTGCATGCATGTCTATATGAGGGTGTTGGATCCCCTGGCACTAGAGTTATAGACAGTTGTGAGCTGCCATGTGGGTGCTGAGAATTGAACCTGGGTCCTTTGGAAGAGCAGCCAGTACTCTTAACCATTGAGCCATCTCTCTAGCCCCAAGATGGATTGTTTCAATCTCAGAGGAAACCTTACATAACCCCCTCCCCTCTCTCTTTTCCTCCTCTCTTTCTCCCTCTTCTTTTTCCTTTTTTTCCTTCCTTCTTTCCTCCTTCCCTCCCTCCCTCCCTCTTTTTAGCTCTCCTTGTCTCCCTTTCTGCCTCCTCTTTCTGCAAATTATCTGGTACTGGAAATAAAAATATGCATTGTTCTGTGGTGTTTGTTATAAAATTCAGGGTGGCACACATGCCTGGCAAGCGCTTTACCATTTAGTTACACTGGAGAAGCTTTTCAGTCTGAGTGTTGTCCTAATTTTATTCTTTTACTTGTGTTTTTCTCTTATATCTAGGAATTCATTGAGAAGCTCAAAGTCATGAAACTTTGATGGGTCCCTGCAGATGTCATAACAGGCAGGGAGGCGATCTGTGAAGAAATGAGAATGGAAACTTGGTTCAGCCTGGCTTAGGCTGGATCAAACTTCGGGAGTCTGATGCCAGGTGGTTTTTTGAAAAATATTTAAAACACAGTATAATTTGGAAAAAAGCTTCGTGGTGTAATACAATCCCAGGTGCACAAGAAAACATAATTACATTGAGAATCAACTCAGGATACATGTCATTATTTGTTTGTTTGTTTTTCAAGACAGGGTTTCTCTGTTGTAACTCTGGCTGTCCTGGAAACTCACTCTGTAGAACAGGCTGGCCTCAAACTCACAGAGATCCACCTGCCTCTGCCTCCTGAGTGCTGGGATTAAAGGTGTACACCACCACTGCCTGGCTAATAGATGTCATTTTTGCCAAGAAGATAGGCCCTAGAGATAGGCTACCTGTGCTAGCTTAAGGTCCAGGGAAGGATCTGGTCTGGTCTCAGTCATACAGATAGTGTAGAGGTCATTGGAGCTATTAGCCATTTCCTGTTCTGGTTGTGGGAGCTTGGAGGGGGGGGTGTTGGCTATACAGATAATGTAAGGATCAGTTAGATTGCTAACCTCTGGTCCTGGTTGTGGGAGCTTGATATGGACTGGCCAAACAGGTAACACAGTTCACCAGACTGTGGTTAATCACCTCTAATTCCCAGCCTTCTGGATGGAAGAACAGGGATTTCCTCCTCTGAGGTGACACCCCTTCGTGATTAACATTCTTGTTTTCCCTGGATATCTGTGGTCATAAGAACCTCTGTGCTCCTAACAAAAGTTTCCACCGGTGTTTTCCAGAAAATACATTAAAATGTATAATCAAGGATTAATATACAAAATACTTAAGGAATTCCTGCAACAATACAAAAAAGTCACCAAAGAAACTGCTCTGAAAATGGGAAAAGGACTAAAATAAGATTCCCCCCCAAAAGACTCATTCATATCTACCAGATATATTAAAAGGTAATTGTTATGACTAATTAGCAGGGAAAAGCAAATTAAAGCCACAGTGAAATATCATCCCGTATGTATTAGGAAGGAAGTTCTGAAAAAAAAAGAGAGACATTAACAAGTGTTGGTGATGTAACAAAATTGGGACCCCTAGTACACTCTTAGCAATGTGGAATGACACAGCCACATGTCACAGAAAATCACTTTTGGGGGAGATATCCAAAAGAATTGAAATCAGTATCTTAAGTAGGTATACATGTTTCTATGTTTGTTGCAGTATTATTTCTAAGCCAAGGTATAGAAATGAAGTGAAAAATCGTGGATACCCATTGGCAGATGAATGGATAAAAGCCATGAGGTTCATGGTGAGATACAGTAGCCTTTGGGGTCAGTCTCTTGTTTGGAAATTGAATTTGTCTAAACAGCAATATGCTGGACAGATGAGAAACTGACACAAGGAACTGGCTATAATGTCAGAAATGCCTCTGTATGTGCATTGGTTCTGACTTGTTTTAAAGAGATGAACAGCAAGATTTTATTATAGTGTTTAATAAATGTCCTTTTCCTCTTGAAAGTAAAAAAAAAACAAACAACAACAACAACAAAAAACTGTGGCCTTGCATACAACCGGATGTAATTCAGAGTTGGTAAAGTATATCATGCCACATGTGATAACATAGATCAACTGAAAAGACAAAAATTTAAAAAGAAACTTGTAAGAGCATTCAGCAAACTCAAAGGGGATACAAACAAACTCCCGAGTGACTTCAAATGGAGTGCAAGTAAGTGGATGTCAGAGGGAAGTCAATCTGTTGGTGAGATTATTTTTTAACGTGCTCAGTTTTTCATTTCCAGTTTTATTTCACTTTGAGTTTTCTTCAGTGATTCTATTTCTTTGTTAAATTCTACTTTTCATGTCTTGAATTGTTTTCATTATGTCGTTTAACTGTTTGTGCTTTCATAGTCTCTATTAGGCATTTATTGATATAGTCTTTGAGGTTCTTGATTCATAACTGCTGTGCTGAAGTCCTCATCTTGTGTTTCAGCTCAATTGCCTTTCCTAGGGCATATAGCAATAGGGTTTCTGGCTTCTGGAGGAGGTCTATTGTCTTGGCTCCTCACGTTATATTTTTGCACTGGGATCTAGGCATCTGGAGTCATGACGTTTGAAGTGTTTCTTGGTGTAGCTATCTGGTTTCGCTCTTGTTTGGAGGGTGTTCTGTTCTTTTGGTTGCCATATCCCACTCTGGGTCCTAGCCAAGTGTGGCAGCTGTGGGGTCCCTGAGTCCCAACCAAGTGTGTTGGCTAAGGGATCCTAGTAGAGCCCACTATTTGTCAGTGGGGACTCTCAAGCAGATGGAGATAGGCTATAAAGAAAGACTGAAGGGGGCAGCAGGGAAGAACTAAGGGGATCCTGGATCTGTACCAAGAGGTGGAGCCCCAAGAGGATGGAGGTGGGCTGGTAGGTGGGCTGGGAGGAGGGGCCCAGCGTGGGTAGGCAGCAGCAAGCAGGTCTAAGAGTAAGTCTGGGGAGTATGGAGAGGAGGATAAAGGTTGTGTTCCTGGGTCCCAGCCAAGTGTGGCTGTGAGTCCCTGATAGACAGTGGTTCTGCAGGTTGCTGGGGAGTTAGAAAGGAATGGAGATGGCTACAAGGAACGGGGTAGTGGGGAAGAACCTGGAAGACCCTGGCTCCACACCAAGAGGCTGAGTCCAAGGACGATGGAGGTGGGCTAGAAGGTGACAGGCTCGTGTTGTAACAGCTACTTACCACCCAGATATATTCACATCGTGTACTTTTTCAATTCAAGGATTTTTGAAGTGCTTCCATGTTGCAATTAAGTTTTTCTTTAGAAAACCGAATCTTTTCTTAATTTAAGACTTATTTTAAAATTTTAGTTTAAAAGGTTCATTGTGGTTTTGATGTGTGTATGAGAGTTCACATCACAGTGCACTGGTAGAGGCTGGAGGACAACTTTGTGGAGTTGGTTCACTCCTTCCACCTTTGTGAGTTTCCAGGCATTATAACTCAGGTTACAGGGCTTATGTGGCAAGCACATTTACTATCTCCTCAGCCTTATTTGTGTCTTCTTTAAGCTCATTCCTTTCTTTTCTCTTTTCTTTTATTCTTTCTTTCTTTTTTTTTTTTTTGAGACAGGGTTTCTCTGTTGTAACTCTGGCTGTCCTGGAACTCACTCTGTAGACCAGGCTGATCTCAAACTCACAGAGATCTGCCTGCCTCTGCCTCCTGAGTGCTGGGATTAAAGGTGTTCACCACTGCCCGACTTCATTGTTTTCTTAAAACAACTGTTCTCAATTATCTGAGAGTTGTCTCATAGGGATTATTATTTGGCCAGAGTCTGGCACCTTGTGCCAACTGTTAGATCAGGTTATGGCTTCTTCCTAAAAAAGAAAAAACTCACAACTTTTGGTGGCGTGTAGTATTTTCTGCATATTGGAAGACTAGTTATTATTCTAGGCTTCCTAAGTTGACTCTGTGGCTGTTTTTCTAGAAATTCTAAGCCAGATTCTTGTGTTTTCCAACCTTGTCATTACTTCTACTACTTGGGGCTTAGCTAGCACCCACTCTAAGTTATGCTATGCTCTGACTCTGCTATTAGTGTGTTGTCACCATTTCAGCACTAGAGAGCAGTCCAATCTTAAGATTGTCCACAATCTGTAATTAGTGTCTGGTTCAACATGAATTAGGGGGATACTTGGCTTACTTAATGCTTGTAAATGTAGTTTCATGTATTCATCTAAAAAATTGGGGGATCCTATTTATTTACTCCGTTTACATCTAAAGTAACCATTATTTTTAGTGTGTGTGTGTGTGTGTGTGTGTGTGTGTGTGTAGGCATACATGTGGAAGTCAAGGACAATCCTTGGGAGCTGGTTCTCTCCTTCTGCAATGTGGGTTCAGAGGATAGAATCCAGGTCATCAGGCTAGACAGAAAGAGCTTTTACACACTGAAGCATCTCTCCAGTCCTTACTGATAATTTAATTGTTTTCTATTTTTATTTATCTTGGTTCTCTCCTATTTGTTGTTTTTGAGGTTTGATGATATTTTGTAATGGTGTACTTTCATTATTTTAATTTATTTTTTTCTCTATTTACCATAATTTTTTCTTTGTGGTTGCCCGAAGTTTGCATAAAGCTTTTGATAATTCTTATAGCCTATTTGTAATTGATAACTATTTTAATCCTCTATGAAATTATGCACATCATGCTGTATACTGCATATTCAACCAAATTTATCTCTATAGCACAAACTATATTCTATCAATGTTGGCACTTACTCCATATCATATTATGTATTAATTGACCTATTTTTGATTTTAAGGTTATTGTGTTAGTAAGTTTTTGTCCTGATGAAAACATATCTCAATGAGTCTACTTAAAAGAAAAGTTTATTTTGGCTCACAGTTTCAGTTCATCATTTTATTGCTTTTAAGCCTCTTTTCAGAAGAAACATCATGGTGAGAGGGCATGACCAAGGAAAGATGCTAGGAGGGAGAGAGTATAGAAAAATGTTGGGGCAAGATAAATCTTTAAAGCATATACTCCCAGGATCCTGGTTCCTCAAAGCAGACCCCCACCTCATAGCTTTGATTATTTCACAGTAATGCCGACAGATTTTGAGTCCAATGATGGAGTAATACATTGCTCAGTGTGGAGCGTTCATTATCCAACCACTTATCTGTAGTCTCACGTCTCAACATTACATTGGAGAACAAGTCTTCAACATAAGAGTTTATATGAGACATTATATGCACAAACTGTGATAATTATTGTCAATAATTTTGTATGTCTATGGTTATAATTGGACTAAAAGTTATTTCTGTTTCTATATTTCTATTGCAGCATCACATTATTCTCTACCGTCTATGTATTTATATTTCTCAACTAAGTTTTATACTTCCATATACTTTTACTGTTCATTTTCTTTTCATTTTAATTTGAAAAAAATCCTATTTACACTTTCTATAAGATGGGTCTAGCGGGTGAACTCTGTTTTTGTTTGTCTAGGAGTCTATCCTTCATGCTTATAATTTTCGTAAGTATAGTGTACTTGGTTCATGGGCTTTTGCTTTATTTTGTTTTGTTTTCTATCAGCACTTTAAATACACCATCTCACTCATTCCTTGCATTCAAGTTTTCTGTAGAGAAATTGACTGACAGTCTTATGACTGTTTGCTGCCTGTCTCTTCCTCCTGGTGCTTACAAGTGTGTGACACCGTGCCTAACACTTTTATGTGAATTCTAGGAAGTCACACGCAGGCCCTCATGTGTACAAGGTGAGTTCTTTACTGGCTGAGCTATCATCCTATCCTCCAAGTTTTATTATTATTAAATTATTAATTTATTAAATTATTAAAATTTTATTAAATTTATTTTTAATTATTATTAAAATTCGCGTATTTATAATCTTTTTATTATTTTCATTTTATCATTGTTTGACCTTTTAAAATTATATTTTATTTTTACATTAACTATATTAATAAGCAGAGGATAGTAGCTAATTTCAGCATGCAGGAGGCAAAGGCAGGAAGATCTCGAGTTCAAGGCCATCTTCAGCTACATAGTGATTTCCATGTCACCCTGTGCTTCACAGAAAGACTCTGGCTCAAAAAATGTTGTGTGAACAAATTTTTCAGTTATTTTTCTTCCTTCTCTTGTTTTTCTTTTCTCATTTAAAAATTTTAATTTTTTTATTAAAATATAATTACATAATTTCTCTCATCTCCTCCCTCTACCTTTCCCTTGCCCTTCCACTCCTCAAATTTAAGGCCTCTTTATATATATATATATATATATATATATATATATATATATATATATATATACACACACACACACACACACACACACACACATACATACACATATATGCTGACTCCATTTAGTGTAACTTGTATGTATATGTTTTTAGAGCTAACCACTTGGTATTGGATAAACATTTAGCATGTTCATCCCTGGTGAAGACTAGTTCTCCCTTTCTCAGTAGTCATTAATTGCTTGTACCCCTTATACTAAGGGTGAGGCCTCTCGATATATTTCTGTCACCCATGTTGGTATGTCAGCTGACATTGGACTTGTTCAGGTATTGTTTAGGCAGCCATATTGTTGAGCTTTCATGGGTGTAGCTGTCCTGTCATACCTAGAAGGCACGTCCCCACAGCAGACTTTCTAGTCCTCTGGCTCTTACAGTTGTTCCACCCCTCTTCCCCTATGTTCCTTGAGCCTTAGGTGTAAAGAGTTGTCTTGTAGGTGTATCTACTGGGGTCTGGGCACATCACAATCAATTGTTCTCTGCATTTTGACCAATTGTGGCTTTCTTTAATAGTCTCCATCTGAAGCTTCTTTGGTGAGGGGCAAGAGCTACACTTATTTCTGGGTATAAGGATAAGTATTTAGTGGCCCAGATATTAAAGGTTAAGCTCACAACTCAAAATACCTTTTCTCATTTAAAAAAAAAATTAATGTATTTTGGACAATTTCAAACATGTATACAAAATATCTTGATCATATTTACACTCCTAGCCCTCTCTTAGCCCTCCCAATCTCCCTTATTATTTATGGCTAGTTCCCCTTCTAATTTTGTGTCTTTTTTTTCCTTCTTTTTTGCATGTGCAGGTAGCTACAGCTGCTGTGTGTTCATAATTGCAATGGCCATGTAATAATCTAAAAGAACAGCATTTCATAGCATTTGGTCCATTCTCTGACACTTGGATTCTTTTTGACCCCTCTTCTGTGATGCTCCCTGAGCTCGGAAGGGGTGATATGGGATGTCCCATTTAGGACTGAGCACTCAATATTCACTTATTTTAGCACTTTGATTAGTTATGAGTCTCTGGCTTAATTGCTACCTACTGCAACACAGCTGAGAGCAGCAGTATTCTAAGTAAAACCATACGCAATTGAAAGACAGTTTGACTACATGTCTATTTAGCAAAACATCAGTAGTAAGTTTCCATGTAGTGTTGTGGGATATTTTACTCCTGTGTGCTGTTTTGGTTTGTAAAAGGGCTTTGATGCCTTGTAGCTGTGAAGCCACATGCCATGTAGCTGTGAAGCTGGATGCCTTGCAGTGGGTGCAGGCCTTGCTTCCTACCTATTCACACCCTTGTGCTGGCCCTGCTGAGATCTCAGAACTGTTTACAGTTGAAGGTGTCCGATCACGATCACAGGTCTGCAGGCTGGGTGAAGGCCTGGAAGTAGAGGGGGGCTAGGGGAAACCTTTAAAGGGTCTAAGGCAGAAGCAGGCAAGAGAGAATGGAGAAGCAGGGGAGCAGGAGAGGATAATGGAATGAAGTCTTTGCCTAGCCGCCGGGTATTGAATTCCCTGAGATTTGACATGACTTGTAATTAATAAAGAGCACTGGAAAATTCAATGATGAACTCTTATTAAGAGATTGGGCCTGTAACCAGCCCAGCCATAGGGTTTTGACTAGGTATGCATTCATTCCCTCCTGTGTACTCCAAATATAATCAGAAAGCAGTTGGATACCCCAAATATCCATAGTATTGTTGCACCAGTGGGCACACTCTACTTCTAGGTCAGTATTGTGGCATTTGGTTCCAATGTTGAGTAATAGCAATGTACCTTTTCTCCCACAGCAGCCTGTGTAGTGTTCTTGCACCGTGGACACCCATCAGCAGAGAGGAAGCTTCAGATCAGTTTCATCCTGATTTCTCTGTGTCCTGTCTCCAAAATGAGTGATGTCTTCACCCATGGGGTGTTACCATCTAATTCTAGTGGGTGACCAAGAACAATGGCAATAACGTCTACTGATTTTGGAGCTTCTGAGGGCTCCCTGGCAAATGATTCATAGGGAGGTATCCTGTACCTGGTACTGGAGTTTTTCTTTAAAAGCTATGGTTTCTGGGAACAGCAGCATTCATTCATATGGGGTACCTCCATTCAAATTCTGTTTTTAAAAGATTGTATGTTTTAATTATCTTTAAAAATGAATAGCTTCTACTTAGGTTGTTTCACATGTCCTGATTTTGGGTTAACCCTCTCCTCAAGTCTCACCTTCCTCCCCCATCAGTCCCCTTTCTGCTTACACTTCACATAGTTTACTATCCATCCCTTTCCCGTATCGCATGGCTCCTTTCTTGCTCCTTACCCTGTACATATACTTATTCAGACTTTAACATGGAAATTAACATTCAGTTATTACTGAAACATGTGTGTTGATTCTTATCATCGTGTTGACTTTGCAGTACTAAGTATTCCCTTGCTTATCTTTTGCTGAATGTCTACTTTAGCACCATTTGTTTGTTTTCTCTGCAACCTTTTGGGATAAATACCTTTTTCTTAATTCCTAAGTATTCTTTCCAGTCTCTTCTCTGCATGTTGACTAGTTCTGGATTTCTGTTAGTTGCCATCTACTGTGAGAAGAATCTTCTTTGAGGGTTGATAGACGCCCTGATCTGTGAATATAGCAATATGTCAATAGGAATAATTTTAAGTGTGTTGTTTAATTTCCATAAGTTTGTGTATTTTTCTTTTACTTCTCCTGTTGATATCCAGCTTTATTCCTTTGTTGTCATATGGGTTGCATGTTGTTATTTTCAATTTTTGTATATTTGTTGAGACTTGATTTGTGTTCTATTATGTGGTGAATTATGGAGAAAGTTCCATGGGCTTTTGAGAAGAAAGTACATTTTTTTTGGTCTTAATATTAAATAAATGTCAATTGAGTCTATTTTATTATGATGTGATTTAACTGGAGAGTTTCTGTATTTGTCTATCAGTGAATGTGATGTATTGAAGTCACTCATTATCACTTTGTAAAGGTTGAGATCTTATTTTTGATCTAGTTGTGTTTCTTTTGTGAAACTGTGTGCCCCATGTTTGTTGCATAAATGTTTAGAATTGTAGTATTCCCTTGGTTAATTTTCCCTTTAATTAGTATAACATGTCCTTCCTATCTCTTCTGACATTTCTTCTATCTAGTCTTCAAGACTTGATATTCTGTCTTCCACCTGATCTCTTGGTGTGGGTTTCCTCTGAGCCTTTTGTCTGTCTTCTTGGTTTTTGAGTTTTACTTCAGAGATTTCCCCCTAAAGATTCTCTTTATTAAATTCTACTTTCATATTGTGAATTGTTTTTATTTTTCATTAAAATATTTGTATTTTTGCACTCTTCATTCAGAAATCTATTCATATCATTAACTTCCTTAAAAATATTCATAGCTGTTCTTTTGAAGTCATTGTCTTATGCATCAGCTAAGTTGTTTTTCTTAGGAGATATTTTGATGGGTGTTCTAATTTCTGGAGATTTATGGCCTTGGTAATTCATGTTGTTTGTGTTTTGCAGTGTATGTATTTAGGCATCTAGACTTAAGCTGTCTGTGACATTTTTTGGTGTGAGTATCTGCTCTTGCCTTTGTTGCATGAGTGTTTGATCATTGTTGGCTGTTACTCCAACTTGTCAAGATTTTCAGTCTTGGGGCCATTTTTGGGTTCTAGGCCACATTCCACACAGTTCTAGAGCTAAACAGTAGTTTGATTGGATGGTGGGTGGCCTGGTGGTCAGGCAGGGAGACTAGATCTGGGGATTTCTACCTGGTGTTCTTGTTCTGATTCCAAGATGTCTGGTGGGACATCCAGGTAAGGGAGGGGGACTGGCTCTTGGAGCGATCGTTAATTGGGTTTCTGAGTCAGACTTCACATGGTCCCAGAACCAAATGCTGTGTGTGGTGGTTGATAGACAACTAGGCAGAGAGCTTGAATTCCATTTTCATATTCTGAATTGACTTCTTTATTGCATTTAGCTCTTTGTATTCTTGTAAAATGTGTTCTGGAGTTTATTCCTGTTCTCTTTAAACTCATTCAGGAGTTTACTTGTGTCCTACTTTAAGCCCTTAATCGTATTTACAATTGCTCTTTTGAATTCTTTTCTGGAGTTAGTTTTGCTCATTGGTGACTAGTAGTTAGAGGAGGAGACATATTGTCTTAGTTTTTTCATGGTTCTTGTTGCCTTTACATTTAAACTTGCACATCTAGAGTTAATTTGTTGATTGAGTCTTTTCAAACGAGTTTCTCACCCAAGTGTGTTTGCTGAGCTTTTGTATCGATGCTTACTGTGACCTCAACTTAGCTGATTTTGGATTGCCTAGATCATGCACGAAGTTCAGTCATGCAGATATTCAGTATTGATTCGTGAGTCTGGTAGCTGCAGTGATCTTATATCAGCTAGGTAGTGCATGGTTTTTGTCCTCACAAATGAGTACTCTGCATGATCAGGCAGAGTGGGATGGGGTGCCTGGATCAGTGGGGCTGTGGCTGGGTGCTTTGTGCTAGTTGGCAGGGAGGACAATTGGCATCCTGGGCTTGGTTAGGTTGTTGTCCTCTGGCAGTAGAGTGTCAGGATTTGGCTGAGCCTGAGAACCTTCTGAATTCTTCCCTCAGTGGGAGTTTGGGTGCCAGGGTTTGGTGGGTGTGTGGCTTCTGACCAAATTAGTGGTTAGTTGCTTCTTGGGTCTTTGTGGTGGTGGGTGCTGGATTACTGAGGGTTGTCAGTGTTATGGTCTCTGATCTGGCAAATGTTTGAGCACTCGTCTGGGTTCTGCGTGGACTGGAAGTTGGAGTTGCAGTGGTAGACAGCAGTGTGGTCTCATATCAGGTGGTTGGCTGGTGTTTCTTGGCGTGCTGCATTTAATGACCAGAATCAGGTTGTCGTGGGCTCACTGGCAATGTGGTCTCCGACTTGGCAGAGAGTGGGCATGCTGTGGGATTCTGGGCAAGGTGGCCATGGTTGAAGTGTTTGAGTTTTATAAGTTCTTAATTTTCTTGTTGCATTCCACTTGTTTTAAATACTTTTTTGACATCATTGATCATTTTCACCAGAATACTTTTGAAATCATCCCACATTTTACATTTCAGTATCCTATATTCAGTACTTGATAAGTTATGATCTTTTGGAGGAGTCATGATTCCTGTCCTTTTTATGAATCTTGTGCAATTTTTACATGCTTTAATTTTAATATCAATTCCAGCTTTACTTGACATCTTCTTATTAAGCAGCCTATTTGTGAGAGCACAATCCCTACTCCAAGTGACAGAGGAGAAACCATCCACTATATTAGCAACATCGAGACAGAAAAGCCATGGGAGTACGCTTCCCATTTATCAAACCCATGACTACATCATCAATGACCACACAACAGAAAATAACACGTTAATGCAGAATGTGTCATGAAGTTTGGGCAAATTGTAAATGAGTGAAATAAAGGGAGGAGGCAAATAAAAACTAAAAAGAAAGGAGAATCAGTGTTAGCTAGATGAAAGAAGAAAATCAGCAGAGAAGAATGGTATGGAAAATGAGGGGGGAGCTCAAGAAAAGACAAGAAAAAAAACCTGGAAAACGATTTTTCAGTATTATTACAGATACAGTTATATACACAGTTGGAGGGAAGGTGGTTAAACTTTCAGCATCTTGTCTTCCTATTCTTTATGCTATTATTATGTAAAGAACACTCCTATTCTTTATGGTGGTTAAATATCTGATGTCCTTCAGAGATGACTGTGCTGTAGTAGCTTCCCTTCTTCTGCGTACAAGGAACCTGCTGACTTCACTTAGCTCTGCAACTTGTGTGGTGGGCAGAGTTTTATAGCCTTGGGTGGCTCCCAAACCACCTGGGGTGGTTAATGTTAGTTGTGGGTTTTCTCTCAAGTGTGTTGGGAGCATGGTAAGCAACTACAGCACTGTCATCTGTACAGATGATCTGTCTTTGTAGTCTCAGTAACTTCTAATGTTAATCAGCTTGCTTGATAGAGGTACGTGCTACAGCGGTCTCAGACTCTAGTCTAGAGTACACAAAGGTTCCTGGCCTCAGGCTCAGAGACATCAACCTCATGCTAGTCTCATTTGATGAGCTTTACTCATGGCCACCGAAGGTGGGTTTATACACATCACTGCCTCAGACAGCCAGATGAAGCTTATTTTTTGTACTGGTGACACTCTAGCCCTGCCATCCTTCACAACTGCTTCCTAAGGCTAAGTCTCCCTTTGGAAATGTGACAGGTTAAACTCAAGCTAGCAGACTTGCTGTTCCTGTTCTCATACTCCTAGGATGTATCAGTTTTAAATACAGTGTCTCTCAAGGTGACACCTAACCATTGCTCTCTGAATCATATATTATAAACTGGCAAAATTAGATCCTTCTCCTCCTTCTATTATCCTCCAGAAGAATCACTTTCTCATCCAAACCTGTAAGTGTATTTGAGCCTTGTGAGGATTCACCTTAGCTGAAGGTAGAACTTCCAGTCTCTTTGCCCCAAGGCTGCCTTGATGAACTTTTGAAGGAGGCTTCTGCTTTCTTTCCCTGCTGGACTACCTTTATCAATTTCTGTGTCTTGGCCTCTTCCTTTCTTTGGAATAGAGTCTGCTCTTTCTTATGCTGACCCTTCTCTTTGGCTGAAGCACATGGAGGCAGCTTCTATTTTTCCATCTTTTATATTTATTTTATGTGCATTGGTTTTTTGCCTGCATATATCTGTGTGAGGGTGTCTGATCCTCTAGAACTGGAGTTACAGACAGTTGTGAGCTGCCATGTGGGTGCTGGGAATTGAACCCAGGTCCTCTGGAAGAGCAGTCAGTGCTCTTAATCTCTGAGCCATCTCCCCAACCCCTATTCTTCCATCTTACCTAGAACTCTACACATTTTTTGAATCAGGCAATCTGTCGGTGTCATTTTTGTTTTGCTACTGAATTGTATGAGTTTCTTATATTTTGTATATCGATAAATTACAAAATTTCAAGTATTTTCTCCCATTTCATAGCTTGTCATTTCATTTTCCTTATTGGTTCCTTTGCTGCTGCATTTTTATTTACATCTCTGTAGTCCCATTTATTTACTTTGCTTTTGTTTCCCCATGATCTTAGAATCACATCTAAAATGTAAGATCAAAGCTTTCTTTAAATATTTTTAGAATCTCAGGTATGTTTAGCTGTTTCATTTATTTTGAGTTGAATTGTGTGTGTGGTATAGTAATTTACTTTCTTTTTTTTTGTATTCATTTTCCCAACAGTGTTTATTAAAGACTACCTTTCCTGATCATATATTTTTGATGAGCCTGTAAGAATATTAGTCTAATGTATACCCTTGGTTTGATTTCTTGGCTCTCTGTTCTCTTCTATTATTCTGTGTGTCTATTTTCCTAGAAGCATCAGACCATTTTGATTCCCATAGCTCACGAGTATAATTTTGTCTATTTTAGCTTTCTTTTGTTTCGAGACAAGGTTTCAGTGTGCAGACTAGGACAACCTCACACTCTCCTCCCCTCCTCTCTAGTATTGGGATTACCTGGCATTCAGCTTAATTGAAATGAGAAAGTGTTGAGTATGGTGGTCTGTGGTTACAGTCCAGCTGAGGGTATATCACTTCATTCCAGGGACTTGAGGTCGTCTTGGGCTCTGTAGCAAGACTCAGACTCACAAAGAAAAGAAAAGAGAAAAAAGCGAGGGGAAAAAATGAAAATAAAAATAATAAAAACGAAAGAAATGATGACTAGTTGCAGACCCAGAGACAGGCCAGGAACTAGAGACTGAATAACCCGGAGACGATTTCTAATGGTGTCATGCTCTGCTCATAGATTGGTACCTAACACAGCCCCCTCCAGCAGCTGAGAGGAGCATCTGGAGAGGCCCAGAACCAAACATCATGCAGAGATCAGGAAGCCCCATGGAAAAGGGAAAGGAGGGATGATGGAGACCAGAGGGGCTGAGGACACCAGGAAAATAAGCCCTATGTTGTCAACTGACCAGCACTCTTAGGGTTCCACAGAGACTGAAGCCACAGACATGGCACCTGTAGGAACCCCTAAAAACATCACATGGCTGTCTAGATTGATGTCCTTGAGAAACTCCTACAAGCTGGAGTGGGGGTGTCTCTGACCATTTTACCTGCCCTTGAGACTGTTTTTTTCTCATGCCTGGCTGCCTGGCCCACCCTTGATGTAGGGGTTGGTGCCTGGCCTCATTCCATCCTGTTATGCCATGCCCTGATTGTGCTGTAACCGTGGGGGCAGGGACTTTTTTCTGGGGAGAAGGGGGGATGTTAGTTGGTGGTGATGGGGAGTAGAGCTTGGGAAAATGAGGGGAGCTGGGGGGAAAGGAGGAGGAGGGGGACAGGATGTATTCTATAAGTTGTATGAGAGGAGAAAATTTAAATAAATAAAACAATAAATAAAGTGGGAAAAAGATCTGGCTTTAAGGCATTTTCTTGATTAGTGACCAGCCTATTATGGGTGGTACCATCCCTGGCCTAGTGGTCCAGGTTCTATAAGAAAGCAGATTGAACAAGCCATAGGAAGCAAGTCTGTAAGCAGCACCCCTACATGGCCTTTGTATTAGCTCCTGCCTCCAGGTTCCAGCCCTGTTTGAGTTCCTGTCCTGACTTCCTTGAGTGATGAACTATGATCTGGAAATTTAAGCTAAATAAACCCTTTCCTCCCCAGTTTGCTTTTCATTATACTGTTGCGTCACAACAATAGAAACTCTAAGACAAGCTGGTACCAGCATAATGGGGGTATTGCTATGACAAACCTGACCATGTTTTTAAGAAGACTGCAAAAGTACTTTAGAACTTAGGACAAGGATATTGTGAGCTCAATGAGATGTTCCATGGGAGCTTGGAAGATAACAATGTTGAGAGCAGTGCAAAAGATGGAGGTCCGGTTCGTGAAGTTACAGAGGGAAGCAAAGCCTTTACCTGGCTTTCTGTGTGAAGAATCTGTAGTTCAGATTAGCTGGGTCTGAAGAATCAGCTGTGATTATCAAGATACCAGAACTAGTAACGTGAAACCTTTGTTTTGCTGGGATACTCGATGCTGGTCAGCTGGATCTGAGAATTTATCTCTGATTAAGAAGACACCATCAACATTGGTGTTTGTGGGTGGTGGTGGGGTAGATATGAGGAAGAGGGGAGATGGAGGGAACTTGGAGGAGTGCAGGGAGGGGAGGGGGCAGATTGGAATGTGTTGTACAAGTTGTATGGGAGAAGGAAAGGGGGGAGTATCATTGAGGTGAAGTCTTTTGAGAAGTTTTTCCCGAGAGCACAGAGAAGCTGTGTTCCAGAGGCAGCCAAGGGCTCACCTAGTGTTGGCAGCTGGACTTGGTCATACGTAAGTATCACCCAGGTGGTGCTGGTTTTGAAGGCATGAAGGGCTCATGGAGAGCAGCTGTGACTTGGCACTGTGAGAGACCAGGAGAGGCCATTGGTGAGGGTGCAGCCTCAGTGGCAATTGAAAGCCTAGGATTGAAGGGGTCAGGCAGAAGAGGTTTGGAACCATAGAGAGAGCCCAGGAGAAGATATTGGTGAAAGTTCAACTCAGTTGCAGCAGAAGAGCCCAGCATTTGGAGATGCCAGTACTGCAGGATGACTGCCAAGGACAGCCGCAGCAGTGGAATGGAGCCAGCTGGACCTAGAAGACAAGCTGTGTGTGCTGCAGAGGGCAGAGCTGGACAAGTGACTCAAGTCCTTTGGAGGAACCCAGAATATCATGAATTAATTCCTGGTAATTAGACAGTGATAAAAAGTTGGAGTGTGTGTGTGTGTGTGTGTATGTGTATGTGTGTATGTGTGTGTGTGTGTGTGTGTGTGTGTGTGTGTATGTGGTGGGGGACAGTCTCTGACCCTTTTACCTGCTCTTGGGACCCTTTTCCTCTTGCTGGGCTCCCTCATCCAGCCTTGATGTAGAGGCTTGAGCTCAGCCTCGTTCCATCTTGATATGCCCTGTTTGAGTTGATAACTTTGGAGGCTTGCTCTGTTCTGAGGGGAAGGGAGCATAAGGGTGGGGGGATATCTGGGGGAGAGGATAGAAGGGGGAGCTGGGAGGAGAGGAGGGAAGGAAGGATGGGGCTAGGATGTATTATACAAGAGAAAAAATAAATTTAACAATTAGAAAAGAAACGAATAATAATAAACCAAATAATAAATAAAATAATAAAAAATAATAAAAAAAGACACAAGGCAACGGAATAGGGTCTTTAACAGTTTTCTAGAAGAAAATATCCCCAAACTAAGGAAAGACACACCCATAAACATACACAAAGCACACAGAACCTCAATTAGTCAAAACCAAAAAAATAAAGACCCCCCCTTCCATGGTATATCATAGTCAAACCACTAAATATACAGAACAAAG
This sequence comes from Cricetomys ansorgei, assembly GCA_026225945.1. NCBI lineage: Eukaryota > Metazoa > Chordata > Mammalia > Rodentia > Nesomyidae > Cricetomys > Cricetomys ansorgei. The sequence continues at coordinate 1,709,054 of JAMJFZ010003399.1, forward strand.
AAAAATATTGAAAGCTACAAGAAAAAAGCTATATGTAAAGGAAAATCCATCAGAATAACACCTGAGAATAACTTTTCGATTTATTGGCTTTGAGATTTATTGATTTTTTATATCATTTTCTTCATTTCCATTTCATAGTTTTCAACTTTGATTTTCCTTAAAAGTTTGGTATACCAGCACGGCACAGTAACTCTAAGGATGCAGTGGTGGCATATATATCTTGGCAATAACCAACAGCTCTTTAATTGGACATAAGACTTGCTTAATTCTCTCCTTTATAGAGCAACAAAATAAATAATTATATTTCTACTATGACCTGACCAAACCAATTCATTAAGAACTTGTTATCCCAAATACTTATTAAAATAGGTGAGTAGTTAGGTTGGTACATAGATATACAGAGTAAGCTTTATTTTCATCCCTGTGCTAGGTCTTCATTTAATATTCTTTAGAAACAACCAAATACATTTTTTTTCTGTCTTGGATATTATTTTCTAGTGGTGAAAACATTCTATAAACAATCAACATAAAAAAGAATTGAAGCATATAATACATTTCTAAATAAAAGTTCTGAGGGAAAAAATAGAACAGAGCAAAGAAGATGAGATTAGTACGGGGGTGTTCACTTGAGTAAATACTTCACTACAAAGGCATCAGCCACGCAGCTATAGTATAAGAGTACTCTTAGTTGGGTGTGGTGGTGCACACCTTTAATTTTAGCAATCTGGAGGAAGAAACAGGTGGATCTCAGGTTTGCGGCCACCTGGACTACACAGAGCAACCATGCCTGGAAAACAAAAACAAAATAGAGGGGGGAGGGGAGAGGGAGAGAAGGAGAAAGAGAATTCTTGGCACTGGGAGCAGGTGAGCAAATGCCTAAAGTGAAAGCATGATGGGTTTATTAAAATGCTTATAAGGAAGCTGATATGATTGCAGTGAGGAAATGAAGCCAGATATGGGATTTTTTTTTTTTTGAGACAGTTTCTCTGTAGCTGTCCTGGCTGTCCTGGAACTAGCTTTGTAGACCAGGCTGGCCCTGAACTCACAGAGCTCTGCCTGCCTCTGCCTCCCAGATGCTTATATTCAAGGTGTGCATTACCACACTCAGCCACCAGAGAGGTGATTAATGAATCGTTTTTGTTTGTTTGTTTTTTAATGGAGCAATATAAGGACTGTGATATCGGTTTGAGTTTTATAAGAAATATGGAAAGGTTGTAAGAAGAGGCGTGCATTAGTCAGGGTACTCTGGAGGAACAGAACCAATACAAAGGAGTGTGTGTGTGTGTGTGTGTGTGTGTGTGTGTGTGTGTGTGGAGTATATATGTGTATGTATAAATAATTTATTAAGATGCCTTACTTTGAAATAATAGCAACTGAATCACATCTGAGAGCCTGAGAACCTGGTAGTTTCTTGATCCTTGAGCCTCTGTCTCAGTAGTAATAGTCCTGCAGTGACAGTCTCACACTTTCAAAGCTGAGAACCTTGTAGTTGAGAACACAGTCCACAGGGCTGGGTTCCACAATAATCCCGAGCTGGTGCTGAAAACTAATATTATCATAATCCATGCTACGTTACATGATAAAGAAATAGAAGAAAACACAAATATCTATTTAATATATGCACAAACATATTCCTAAATAGGACAAAAGCATTGTCAGTTACAATCCCCAGTTCTATAACAGGTACACGGCCTTACCTGATATCTACAGCTGCCTCCTTCTGTTACTCCTTCTGCATTTCCTCCATGCTCAGCTAGTACTTGGTTCTTTACCTGGAGAGGTGACCTATACCTTCGTTCCTGAAGGGTCTGGGCCATTTAGGATCCTGCTTGGATTGGGTTGTTGTTATAGTTTATCGTAAGCTAACTGTAAACACAGGACATGATAATACCAATAGATGCCCTGTGCTGGTTCTTTTTCATCACCTTGACACAAACTAGAGTCATCTAGGAAGAGGGAACCTCAATGGAATTGATTCCATTAGATTGGCTTGTAGAGCTGTCTGTGGAGGCATTCTGATGGTTGATGGTTGATGTAGGCTGACCTAGCCCACTGTGAGCAGTGCCAACACTGGGCAGTTGTGCCTGTGCTGTATAAAGAAGCAAGTGGAACAGGTCAGGGAAAGCAAACCAGTAAGCAGTATTTCTCTGTAGGCTCTGCTTCAGTTGTTGCGTTGAGTTCCTGACTTGATTTCCCTTGTTGATAGTTATAACCTGCAAGCCAAATAAACTCTTTCTTCCCCCAAGTTGTTTTTGGTAATGGTGTTTATCAACAACAGAAACCAAACTAGAACAAACTAAAAGGGAACTTCTGCATTCCAGACTTATTCTTCCTTACTTCTATTGTGGAGAAACAGTCTAACTTCCCCCTGGTAGTCTGGATCAATTACACTTGCTAACACTGTTACCCATTTCGTACTTCGTTGGCTTTAAAATGAAATGACCAGAAGGAAGTCTTAGCTTCTACTTCAGTGATTCTCAACCTGTGGGTCACGACCCCTTTGGGTCACTTATTTCACCTTCATATATATATGTATATATTTTAGGAAGCTTCTACTGTAGTAGGTTTATATTCTACCCCTCAAATGCCCTTTAATTTTAGCTGTCTCTCTCTGTATTCCCTCCCATGACCCTCTCCTTCCCTCCCTACTCGATCCTCCCATTCTACTCCCACTCATCCACCCATTATTATTTATTCTGTTTCCCTTTCATAGAGACAGCTGTCTGTTCCCTTTAGTCCCTTACATACTCTCTGTGCTTCTGTGGATTGTAGCTTGGTTATCAATGACTAACAGCAAATACCCACATATAAGTGAATACATACCATATTAATTTTTCTAGGTATGGGATACCTCAACTCAGGATGATTTTTTTCTAGTTCCACCCATTTGCCCACAAATTTCATGTTGTCCTGTAGTCGATGGTTGAGTAGTATGCCATTGTGTAAATGTAGCACATTTTCTTTATGCATTCTTCAGTTGAGAAGTATCAAAGTTGTTTCCTATTTCTGACTATTATGAACAAAGCAGCAACATGGATGAGCAAGTGTCCTTATGGTAGGATGTAGAGTCCTTTGGATATATGCCCAGGAGTGGTAAACCTGAGTCTTAAGGTAGATCGATTCCCATCTCCCTGAGGAATCACCATATTGATTTCCACAGTACAAGTTTAGATTCACACCAGCAATGAAGGAGTGTTCCCCTTGCTCCACATCCTCACCAGCATGAGCTGTCCTTTGTATTATTGATCTTAGCCATTCTGACAGGTGTAAGATGGAATCTCAGAGTAGTTTTGATTTGCAATTCCCTGATGGCTAAGGATGTTGAACATTTCTTTAAGTGTTTCTCAGCCATTTGCAATTCCTTTATTGAGAATTCTGTTTAGATCTGTACTCCAATTTTAATTGGGTTATTCATTTTTTTCATATCTAGTTTCTTGAGTTCTTTGTATATTTTGGATACTAACCCACTATTAAATGTGGAGTTGCTAAAATTCTTTTCCTATTTTGTAGGCTGCTGCTTTGTCCTTTGCCATGCAGTGGCTTCTCAGTTCCATAAAGCCCCACGTATTAATTGTTGATCTTAGTGCTTTGCTACTGGTGCTCTGTTCAGGAAGTTTTTTCCTGTGCCAACGAGTTCAAGGGTATTAAAGAATGTGGGGTTTCTTAATCATATTAAGGAAATGTGAACTCACATTTAAAACACTTTTCTATTGCTATAAAATGTATTTTTCCTTTCTTTCTTCCTCCTCCTGTCCTCCTCCTCCTCCTTTTCCTCCTCCTCTTCTTCTTCTTCTTTGTTTTTTTGAAACAGGATCACTCTATTCAGTTCTGGTTTTCCTGGAACTCTCTTTACAAATAGACAACCAGGCTGGCCTCAAACTCACAGAGATCCTCCTGCCTCTGCCTCCCAATGCTGGGATTGTAAAGCATGTGCCACCACTCTTAACAAAATGTAATTTCTAATAAAATTTTCATGGTATTAAAAGCAAAGGAAAAATGACTAGTTAAGACATGAAGTGAAGCATCCTTAGAGTCAAGCCAAGAGATCCTATCAGTGGATGTGGGAAACCTGGAGATCTGTACACTAAAGTAGCAAGCCCATCATATTGAGAAATTAAGGCTATATTGATATTAAAGCCTAATGAGTGATACTACTGCCTCTGTGAGAATGCAATATTGGATTAGAAGGGAATGGCTTTCACAGAATCTGTGGGAGAAATTTTACTTTCTTGTCCTGTTGCTGAGATAAAACTGTCTCACAAGAAACAACTTAAGGAAGAAAAGGTTTATTTGTACTTTCAGTTTATGGGTACAGTTCAGCACAGCAAGGAAGTCAAAGTGGTAGGAACATGGAGCATCTGTCCCATCACATCAATAATCAGGAGCAGAAAATGAATGCATGCATGCTGGTCTTGGGCTTGCTTTCTCCATTTTATATAGTCCAAGATCCCGGTTAGGGAATGTACCACCAACACTGGACCATTCTTTCTATCACAATCAATTCAATTAAGATGATCTGCACACCCATGCCTAGAGGCCCATATCCCAGGTGATTATAGATTCTGTCAAGTTGACAAATAACTCCAATAATCACAGCATCCAAGCAGCAGAACGATGTGCCACTTTTTCTAAAGCAGTCATCGTGGAAGAGTCTGGTGATCTGGCTCTTGATTAGCACACTGAGACGTGTAACTAGAAATTCCCTAAAACAGCTGTGTGAGTAGAGAATCCAAATTCCAGAATTCAAGCCACCAAAACGAGCAGCCAGCTCCTCTTGCTCTAATACCGAGGCCTCCACCTCGTCCGTGGTTATTTTTCTCTATCAGGTTAGAAGGTGCACATGAGTCAGCACAGCTACCAAAATGAGCTTCTGTGAAAAAAAATCGGCTTCTGTTTTATGAGTCTGGTTGTTATGGATGAGCCTGCTGTGGCTGGGCCTGTGCTACGTGTTCACAATCAGAAACATGGTGACTAGCAGGACAGGGATGCTCATTTAAGAAGCCAGCTGCCTTTCTAACATACCTCTTGGGGAGTTTCTAACCACATAGAACAATTGCTACACTAAATACCTATTGTGTTTCCTATCTGCTGTAGGTTTGCGATAAGGAAATCTAGAAAAAAAGAACACATTAATGAGGGCAGGTATCTTTTTTACCACTAACTGAATAAGCAACTCACCCATGGATTGCCTTTATCACCTCTGCTTTTTGCGTGAGTCCAGCCATAGACTCATTTTGTGTATACTGGAGGAAGAAGGGGAAGGAAGGAGGAGGGGTGCAGCTTGTATTTTACAGGATAATATATTTTTGGGGTTTGTTGCTCTCTCCCAGAAGCCCCCAAAGGTAGACATCAGCACTCTCATTTTACACACTAAAAAGCTGAGACACAAATACACCATATAAATCCAAAAGGCCACTGAACTAGTACATAGAAAAGATAAAATGTGAGTCTGGATCTTTCTGACTGTAATTCATGTCTTCTACTAATGCAGGTGTGGGGATTAAGATACCCCTGCCACTCTAGTGAAGCAACAGAACTCTGTCACTCCAACATATGCCAGAATAAATAAGCTGTCTACTTTAGGAGGTCTAAACTCATGCTCTCAGATGTGGGTCCATGTAGATATGAGACTTCCACTTTGGGATCCACTTTGCTCGCACTGACAGGCATCTTTCCTAGGAGTAAGACTGTCACATGCTGCCTCTTAGGACTTCCAGGTGCTTCCCGAAGCTGCCAGAACCATCAGGTGGTTGTGCCTCTGCCATGACTGTCTCTGACTCATAGTAATTATTTGTCTATGCTTCCTTCATCTCATGTGCCTGAGGCAACAAGAAGAAGGAGCTATCTGGAACTTTAGAATCCCAGGGACAGAATGCCTGGCTTATCTGTTAATGGCTGTGTACTCTTCCTCAAGTCAGTAGCCTTCTCGGAGCCTGTGTTAACTTGCTACACAAAACAGCAATCACAGTTAGTGGGTTCTATCCAAGGAAACACAGCCTGCTGCTGTGCTTCCGAAATGGCTGGAGAAACTCACAAAGGCAGAAAAATGATCGACAGATACGAAGTGACTCAGACCAAACCAAACGTTTCCAAAATCCAAGGCAGATCTTAGTGCGTTTCCCATTTCTTCTGGCGTCAGCTCCTGCGAGGAGCCTGCGTATGAAAGAAAGCTAATGCTAGGAAAGACTGCAGCATTTAGTCCCCAAAGGCCAACATCAATTCTGCCAGGCTGGATGACTTCCCTCATCTGTTGCATAGCAACCTCCCTGTCAGCTGCCTGTTTTTCCTCAGCACTTCCTCTGTAAAGTGTCTGCAGTGGGACGTGATCAGACTCAGGAAAGGAGGTTTGAGGTGCCATTTTATATATTATCTGCCTCCATGTCAGTATCTTCAGTCGATACCCGGCCTATAACTTCTAGACTCATCTTCTACTGCCCACCTCCCTTCTCCAGTTGGGGACCTCCTAGTTCTCTGCAAATCAACACCTTAAAATGTCCTTTCATAATTTATTCTTCTCACAAACATCATGTATTCTTTCACTTGATTTTTTTTTTTACCTCAGTAAATACTACTAATATATATTCTGATTCTCCAGTCAGAAACTTCTGAGTCATCCATCACCGCCCCCTCTCCTTCCTTCTCTGGTTTCAAAGCACCGCATCCTGGATGTGCTACCTTACAGTGGCCCAGCATCTTTTTCTATTATCCTCGCTCAGTCTACTACTCTCTCTCTTCTAAGTGCACTGATGGTGTGGCCTCCCTGCTTCAGATCTCTTTCCTATGACAGTAAGTGCTCAATTGCCACTAAACTAATCTGAAAATATCAAAACTATACATCAAAGTATATATCAGCCCACTTCTGTACTTGTCTTGCCCATTTCTTTGAATTACAACTAGAATCAAAGTCATACTCTTTTACCTTGGACAGAGCTTTGCCCACCTGTTTTCCTCGTTTCCTTCTCTCACCATTACTTTAGTCAAATGTTATTAATGTTAATACTGAAATGAGTTAGTGTTCTGAGGAATCGTAAGCAACTTTGTGAGACAGTGATATTTTTGTTGACCTTTAACATGTATTTGTAAATGAAATCTGTATGCTTGTTTATAAAAATATAAATATAAAGGTACTGTTGTGGATAATCTAGTACAACCATGTCAATCCAAATATAAGGCCTTACCCGCGAATCCCTTCATCACATCAGAGATTTTGGCAGCTGCATATTCAATACCTGCCTTGATCTGACTCCTCATAGCTAACATTTCCATCCTCAGTCCCTGCATCATTTCCCTTCTCCAGCAACTTTAAACTTCTTTCCTTTCCCTTAACAGCCTCTGTATTCTGAGTAATTTAGTCTGTAACACGATTTTTCTCACTCCTCACCTAGCCAACTCTTAACCATCCTACAGAAATGAACTCAATGGCATTTGATCAGAGTGATCTTCTTTGCCTATGTCGACCTGTCTAGATTGGGACCTTTTCATGGCTATGGGTACCATACCTCCCAGTTTTCCTTGATAGTACTGGTTTGCACCTAGGTCATTAGGAAAACCACAAGGTTAGCACTTTCATTTCTCTCAATAGTGACAAGTCTGATAGAGGTCCTTTGTGCTCCAGAAAGTAGTAGGAAATAGCAGAAGCCTTTCTGATAACAACTGGACAAGGCACCTATTTGTGAGTGTAGCAAACTATCTTTAGGGACCGTTTCATTGATTTTTTTTTTCTTTTGAGACCAGTGGTGCTTGGTTTGACCCTAAATCTCTGAGCTATCCAGTCTCTTGTTCCTGGCCATCCAGGCAGTGTTGGGCATGGGGGTCTCTCTCATAGTGTGAGTCTCAAGTTCGATCAACATTGGCCACTCCCACACTCTGCGCCACCATTACCCCAGCACATCTTGCAGAAAGAACAGATCGTAGGTCAAAGGTTTTGTGGCTTGGTTAGTGTCCATCTTTTTCTTTTGGTAGTCTGCAGAGTACCTTCCTATGCCAAAGAAGCTAGAACACAGGGGTGAAGGCTCCATGCACGTACCAGCTCAACTTCTCCACATTCAATGAGCTGTGTAGATGCTGTCTTTGACAATGTGGCCCTGCTGCCAGTTTGTGGAGAGTCGCCTTCTGTCTGAGCATGTGACTGGATTGTTTGGGGGATCTCCAAGGAACCCTCCATAGCCAACAACTCAAATGAATGCAAACCAGTCCTTTCACTGGAAACCTTGCCTGGCTACAAGAGATGTCCAGCTCAGACTCTGTATAACCCATTAGTGAGAGTCTTCAGTAGGACCACCCTCATGGATCCCAGGAAGTTTCCACTTCACTAGGTTTCTCTGTCACCCCCCAAGTGCCCCCCAGTTCCAGCCATCTCTCCCCACATTCTCTCCCTCCATCCCACCTCTTTCTCTCTCCTTCTTCCATCCCTATCCATCCTCAGTCCACCTGCAAACTTTATTCTATTTCCCTTTCCCAGGTAGATCCATGTGGCACCCCAGATCCCCCCTCTTTACCTAACCTCTCTGGGTCTATAGTCTGTAGCTTGGTTATCACTTATTTAACAGCTCATGTCCACTTCTAAGTGAGTACATACCATATGTGTCTTTCTGGGTCTTTCTGGGTTACCTCATTCAGGATGATTTTGTCTAGTTTCATCCATTTGCCTGCAAAGTTCACGCAGTCATTTTTTAAATAGTCAACTAACACTCCATTGTGTAAATGTGCCACATTTTCATTATCCATTTTTCTGTTGAGGGGCATCTAGGTTGTTTCCTATTTCTGGCTATTATGAATAAAGCAGCAATGAGCATGGAAGAACAAGTGTCCTTGTGGTAGGATGGAGTGACCTTTGGGTATATGCCCTGGAGTGGTATAGCTGGGTCTTGAGGTAAATCAATTTCCAACTTTCTGAGGAATCGCCATTTTGGTTTCCACAGTGGCTGTACAAGTTTAGATTCCCACCAGCAATGAAGGAGTGATTCCCTTGCTCCACATCCTCACCAGCATGAGCTGTCCTTTGTGTTATTGATCTTAGCCATTTTGACAGGTGAAAGATGGAATCTCAGAGTAGTTTTTATTTACATTTCCCTGATGGCTAAGGATGTCAAATATTTCTTTAAGTGTTTCTCAGCCATTTGAGATTCCTTTCTTGAGAATTCTCTGTTTTGATCTGTACCCCATTTTTTAATTGTATCATTTGTTTTGTTGATGTCTAGTTTCTTGAGTTCTTTATATATTTTGGATATTAGTCCTTTATTGAACGTGGAGTTGGTGAAAATTGTTTCCCATTCTGTGAGCTGTCATTTTGTCTTATTGACAGTATCCTTTGCCTTACAAAAGCTTTTCAGTTTCATGAGGTCCCATTTATTAATCATTGATCTTAATGCCTGAGCTATTGGTCTTCTGTTCAGGAAGTTGTCTCCTATGCCAATGAGTTCAAGGCTATTCCCCACTTTCTCTTGTCAGGTTCAGTGAATCTGGTTTTATGTTGAGTTCTTTTATATACCTGGGCTTAAGTTTTGTGTATGGTAATAAACATGGATCTATTTTCATTCTTCTACATTCAGGCATTCAATTAGACCAGCATCATTTGTTGAAGATGCTTTTTTTCCAGCGTGTATTTCAGCTTCTTTATTAAAAATGAAGTGTCCACAGGTGTGTGGGTTTATATCTGGGTCTTTGATTCAATTCCATTGATCAATGTGTCTGTTTTTATGCCAATACCATGCTGTTTTTATTACTATCACAGAAAAATTTGTAGAGTCACATTTTACTTTTTTCTATAGGTAATTATTGAAGGATTTTTAAATATTTTATTAGTACATATTACTATGTTCAATAATGGGTTTCATTATGACATTTTAATAAATGTATATAGTGTATTTTGATCATGTTCTCCCCACTCTTACTCTCTTTTGTTCTCCCCCAACTCTGGCTGATCTTCTTCCTCTTCCCAAGTAGCCCCTTGTTGGAAGAATTAATGTTTTTATAAAACTAATATTGACAGCACTGGAGGAACTGACAACAGTGTTAAATACCTCTTCTCTCATGTGGTGAATAATATAAACTACTGCACTTGTCACTGTTAAAAAGTTTCTGTTGGGAATATTTTGAATATTTCATGATGAAGTATTCATGCCCCTTTCTGAGATTCTGGCAAGTCTGCTAATCTTCCTTCTTAGAAAACTATTCATTCTTATATTTTTAATTCAGTAAAAAACGAATGCACTCAGATGCAGGAACAATCAAAATGGTATTCTTTTGGCACAAATAAATTCTTATAAAATCTAATTAAATGATATAACCTGAGTGCAAAGCTGAAAGATGGTATTTATGTTTGCATGTTGGATTATAATTGACCATGACCTAGCATTATTTACACAGACTGATAAAAAGTTGCTCAGTTTGAATGATGCACCATGTGATATGTTTAGTCTTAGCAGTAGGTTATTTGGGGATGGCAGAGGGTTACAGCTTTACTAGAGTCTATGGGAACAGAGAACTTATTTTCCAGTGGTAGATAAACTTTTATATAACAAATAGTTGAAAGCTGGGTGGTGGTGGCATACCCTTTAATCCCAGCACTCGGGAGGCAGAGGAAGGAGGATCTCTGTGAGTTCGAGGCCAGCCTGGTCTACAGAGTGAATTCTAGGACAGCCAGAGTTACAACAGAGAAACCCTGTCTCGAAAAACCAAAAAAGAAAAACAACGAATAGTTGAAGATTGATTCCTGAGAGTATAAAGTAGACTACATGCCCATATGGAGGTATATTTGGAAACTGATCACTAAAGATAAATTTAATACTCCTATTTGAATATGCTTACAATGTACATAAACTTTCAAGAATGTAATTCTTGTGTGAGAGAGAGAATGATGGCAGTGTTACAGGAGAGAATTCAAGTAGATGACTTATGATGGTAAGGTAATTTTTTTTTCGAAAGGTTAAGAGGTAATCCTTATTTTATTGAAACTGTAAAATATGGAATATATAAAATAACACTGAATGCAGGAAAAGCCAGTAATTAGAATTAGGTATGTGATAATAATTATGAAAGATGAACCGAAATGACCAATTGCAATTACTAGACAAATAAGAAATGCCAGAAATCAGCAGTTTTCTCTGGCACTCAGCAGTTTGGACACTTGTCAAGGTCAAATTTCTAAGAGATAAAATGACATCTAAATGAGTACAAATTGCTCACTGAAAGAACAGAGTAGAAACAGAAACCAGTTTCAGAAACTGGTTTCAAGATTTGAAGTTCCAAGAAACACAAAGGGAAAAGCACATAGTTGCAAAGCTGCAAGAATTACGGAGGCCTCCTGGTAATCAGTCATTCAATCACTCATTCCTTTTTCTACTTTCCTTGGCGGTAGATCGATCCTTTGCCATTATGAACAAGGTGTGGGAACAATGGATCACTTCCTGATATGAACTCAAAAAGCCCAGAATGGCCAAAGAGGTCAGAAATCCTAACGGATGAATGGGCAAGAAAGAGCAGAAAAAAGAATAAGAAAGGAAAGATGATTCTGCATATATTTGAAACAATTAAAAACATAGAAGCTTATCTTATATTGGTATACAGAGTCCACTAATCATGCCTGCAAACATTTAATGCTAATTTTGGATAGGGGGCTTGTCAATACCTCAGGATGTAGCTATCTGAATATGCAGTAAGATAGGTGTCAATATTTGTAGCATTAGTTATGAGAACCTAACAGTGCTTACTTAACATTTGTCTAGAGGTCACAAGAAAGCCTGCCCTATACAGTTCTGTCACTCTGATTTCCCCAATGACCTTCCATAAAGGAGACATATACACAAGAAACACATTGATCATTTTTCTCAGCCAGTTCTCAGTACCCTGTCATGTAGAGCCCTCAGGTCTGGTTGTATTGAAGCACAGACTGAGGCACGAGAATGAAACAGGCTCTCTGATTAAGGACAGAGTCTCAAATCTCCAGTGAGAAGAAAGAAAGAAGCTAACATGCCAAAGTCTCGGCTTAATAGTCAGCACTGGTTCATCATGTAATTTTGTGCATTCCTTGTATCATTATTCTCATATCCAAACCAGATATTTCATTTCAGTAACTGACAACAGACAAATGGATAAAGAAATGCATATAAACTCAATATTACTCATACATACGTAAATTTATATACACTTTAACAACACTGGAACAATTAACACCACACAGAGTGTGCTATCTTGCCATAAAAAATAGTAACATAAACTGAGATGGAAATATACCTATGCTTGAAAATTAAACAGCATAATTCTATACAGTCTGTGAACCTAAGATGACATCTCAAATGAAGGAAAATGAAGTCAAAATATTTTAATGGTTGGACAATATAAAGCAGTGATAAAAGAAATGTTCATAGAAATAAGTTCTATGTTTTTTTTTTCAAGACAATGTTTCTCTGTTGTGACTCTGGCTGTCCTGGAACTCACTCTGTAGACCAGGCTGGCCTAAACTCACAGAGATCTGCCTGCCTCTGCCTCCGAGTGCTGGGATTAAAGGCGTGTGCCACCACTGCCCAGCTTAGAAATAAATTCTAGAGTTAAAAAGAAAAGAAATAAAACCAACAATCTAAGTTTCCATTTTAAGAAAGTAGAAAGATCAAAGCAAACATAAAATTAATAGAAAAAAACAAAGGGAAGAAAACAGTAATATTGAAAACAAGAAGTGTTCTAAAACATCAATGTAACAAGTAATTTATAATACCAATTTAATTCATATTTATACTTCATTTTTGCATCAATTAAGTTGTTTAAACTATACATATATATGAAAATTGATAAGAGTATATGTAAAATATAACTATAGTTCCTTCATGCCTAAAATATAACAAAGAATGTGACAAGTTGATGTTCATTAAATTGATGAAAAATGGATAAAATTTTGGAAACACAAGATACCAAAATCCAACTAAGATGACAGAAATATGTAACTCTTTTTAAAAGAGATTTGTAATTTAAAGACTCCCTCAAGAGATATCGATGGGCCCAGAAGGCTTTAAATGAGACTATAATTAAATACTACAGTAATTAATGCACATTTTACACAATCTCCTTTAGATAACGTAAGAATAGAAAACACTTTCAAACTAACCATATGAGCCAACTCTCTTCGTTAAGATCCCCTCTAACCCTGTATCTTTAACATAACGTTAAAAACCCTAACCAGGGAACACAAAAATCAAAACAAAAAGTAAAAGGCATCTGAACTGGAATGAAAAAGAAATATCTTTCTTTACAGGCGACATGATGATTCTTATGTGAAGAAAATCCTAAAGATTTTACACGCACGCACGCACACACACACCCCTGTAGAGGCTAGAAATGAAGAGTGCTTGGCAGTACTTGCCTAGCATACCCAGAGCCCTAGGTTTAAGCCCTAGCACTGCATTAACCATGCCTGGTGGTTAATTATAGCCTGTAATTCCAGCACTTGGGAGCTAGAGGCAGGTGCATCAGAAGTTCAAGGCTAAGGCTACATAGAGACTTTGAGGCCTGCATGGGCTACATGAGACCTGGTCTCACAAAACAAACAGACTTGCTGGCCCTAATAAATTAAGAAAATTTGCAGTTTATGTAGCTAATACAAATAAATAAGTTACATTTTTCTATATAACAATGAAAAACTTTAAAACTTTAAATGTTTTTCAAACTTAAAAAAATAAAAAAACATTTGCATTTATGGTGCAATGAAAATAATAGGGTAGACCTAGGTTAGTCCTGATCAAGGTGATGAAGAAAACTAAAAAAATACTTCTAAAAGACATGAAAGGTAGACACCAATGAGATGTTTCATGTTCATACATTAAAAGAGTTAATTTATTTTTTAATATTTTTAGTTATGCCAAGTTTTTCATGTATCTTCATGTATATTAATGTATAATTAATTAATAAATATAATTATAAAATAATAATTGATGTATATTAACTATACAACAATGGAGTTCATTCATGTTGCATTTTCAGATAAGCATATAATTTGATAAAATCAGCCCTTTCTTTCCCATGTCCCCTTTCTCTTCCCAAATATTTCCTTTCTCCTTTCAAATAAAAATAAGTTAACAGATTCAACATAATCTCGACAGCATGTTTGCACAAATGGAAAACTATCATTCTAAAACACATATGGACATTCCAGGGACCTGAAATAGACAAAACATGAATAAAACTGGAGTAATCACCTTTCCTGAATTCAAAATGTGTAACTCAACTACAGTAATCAAATCAGTGTTAAACCAGGCATGGCAGTGGATGCCTAAAAACCCCAGTACTTGGGAGGCACAGGTGGGAGGACCACAACTTCAAGGCTTGAAAGACCCAGTCTCCAAAATCCTAGAGCTGGGAATTTAACTGAGTTGTACAGTGTGTTTATTTAGCTTGTGCAAGGCCCCAAGTTTATTCCCCAGAACCAGAAGAACAAACAAACACAGTGTGGTTAGTAACTTGAAGACAGACATGTTGACTAAGGAAACAGATCAGAAAGCTTAATCACATTGTGGTTAAATGAGCCTTGACAAAATGCTAAGATCACTCAGAGAAAGGACAGTATATACACACATAGACAAATGAAACTGGACTCTCATCACATACTATAAATAAAATGTATTAGCATCGTAAGGGTAACACTTTGTAAAAAAAAGCTTCATGGCATTTGGTTTAGCAGTGAAGTTTTGGTTATGACACCAAAAGCACGAGCAACAGAGACAAATGCTACCACACTGAATTTAAGTATGTTTGTTCATGAAAGGACAAACGGCACTGCAAGGCATCAACATAAAGGATGGAAAAATATACTTGAAAGTCATCAGTTGAAAAATAGAAGTCCTACAACTCAATCACAGAATTAAATCATCAGATTAAAATAGACAAAAGATTTGAATATGCATTTCTACAAAGAGAATATGCAAATGGCCAAAAACATATTTAAAGTTGTTCAATAGCATTAGTCAGTAGCAGAATGCAAATAAAAACAGCAGTGGAATATCACCTCATGTTCAAAAAACAAAAACTAAAAAGTGAAGAAACTGGTAATGCTGCCAGCAGTACGGGAAACAGTGTGATGGTTCCACTAAAACACTGAAATGGAACTATCATGGATCATATAGTCTTACTTCTTGGATATATATATATATATTTGACAGATGAATGGATAAAGTGAAGTTTATACGTAAAATAGAATGTTGTTTGAATAATATTTGGTATTTTAAAAATAATGGGAGTTCATTTAAGTTTTTAAAAATTATTTTTGAGAATTTCTTATATGTATACTATAAAATATATGCATTTTACACACATTTTTGAGAATTTCTTACATGCATACTATAAAATATGATCATATCTGTCTCCCATTTGCTCTTTCTAACTCCCCACATATTTTCCGCAATATGCCCCCAACTTCATGTCTTCTTTTTTTTTTTTTAATAAGTCACTAAGTTCAGTTAATGCTGTGCATGTGTACATAGGAATGGGGTGATCCACTGGAGCACAGGAAACTTATCAAAGAACACATCTTCAAAAAGAAATGATTCTCCCTCCCCTAGTCTGTCCACTGCCAATGTCTTCTCAGTAAGGGTGGGGCTTGGAGAACATCTTACTCCATCTATGGGATTTGGGATTTAGGCTGGGTGAATGGTCTTATCCAGTACTTGACCCTGCATGCCGCGATACTGACCTGCCAAGCAAGTTGTGCCTGCTCCTGCAACAGTGGCATGCCCGCTATACGTTAGTTAATTGCTATCTACTTGGAATTTCTGCCTACCCCACAGGAAAAAAAATTTATGCCTAGTACTATAATCCTGGTCAGAAGTCCCTGGCTGGGAAAGTCAGAGGCCCTAAGATAGGACTGTCTGTAGTTATTTTGCTAGGTTGCTATGATGTCAGATTACCTTCTAAACATTTATGTCTACACCTATGGGCCTGCGCTGCTCTCAGGTTAGAGAAGCTTCTTTCTGTGGTATTCATCAGTCAGTGCAAAGATACATAATTGATCAAAGTTCTGTGAATAAGAGACCGATTGCTCAGCCCTAAACACAACATATACATTATCCCCCACAACACCACCACCACCGAGGCTCAGAAAACACCGTGGAAGAGGAGGTGGAAAGACTATAAGAGCCAAGCGTTGGGTAGGAGCGCTGTGGAATGCTGTCTTCTGGACTCGGCATGGCTATCACAGTCATGACCTCACAGCAGCTGTGGTTACTTGCACAAGATCAAGCCAGTCCTTCAGTTTTAAGAAAGAAGAAAATCATGCTGTTTGACAATGTGGATGAACTTAGAGGTTTGTTACACTAAATACAAAAACAAATTACAGAAAGATAAATAGTGTAAAATACAATTTATATGGCATATTTATTGTAGTCAAATTCATAGATACAGTAAGTAAAATGGTGATTATTGTGGATTGGAGAAAGGAAAATGAGCTGTTTATTAAACACAAGAGATTTAAGTTTGCAAAATGAACAAGTCCTGGAGGTGGAGGTAACGGTGTGTTTACTCAACTGCACAATTAAAATACCATAGATGCTAAATTTTATGCTATGTATATTTTGTCACAATCCAAATTCACAAAATGGGCAAAGGAAAACCACACCATCATGACTGTAGACACCAAAAAGAAAGCATTATTAAAACACAACAAACACTATTAATAAAAACTCTGAGCAAACTTTAGAGAGAAATTTCCTCTATTTAATAAAGACCACCTACACAAAATTTCTATAATTAAGACCCTGAAGGACATTCCTGTTATAGCAGTTACTCCTGTTAAAAGTATCTAATCTTAATATTTTTGTTCAGCACACTGCTGGAAATTCTAAGTAGCACAATAAGGTAAAATAAAAAAAATATATACAAAAGCATGCGTATTGGAAATGAGGAAATAAAACTGTCCCTATCTGTAGGTAATCTGGCTATGGAGAAAAATCCAAAAATTTTGCAAAAAAATTTATTGAAAAACTAATAAGTGACTATAGTAATTCATGGTATTAGATTAGAACCTCTCCTGCTTCCGGGAGACTCACAGACTGAGCCCCACCCACCTGCAGTTGCTCCCAGGGGAACTTTCAGGCAGGCGCTACTTTGTAGAACTTCCCTGATATGGTTGGATAGTCCCTGATACTCCCCTTCAGTCTTTCTTTCTTCTTTCATGGCTGTCAAAGAGCTATCTTCTGCCTGCCTTCTTTCTGGGACAGGACATTTCCAGATAGCAAACACTAAACAGAGGAGGGCTGTAAAAATAACTGTTTCATCACATAGTAGCTAGACCCATTGTTCTTCCAGATGGCCCTATCTCCAGGAATGCCCTTGGAACCTTATAAATGCCAGTTTCAGCCAGAAATACAAGAAACATAATGTTACTAAGTCTGATTAGGTGAGGGCAGCTAACCTTGGACCCATTTTCTAGGGTACAATGCCTATTGTCCTATTTTGTCCTACAATGTCTTCTGTCCTATTTTCTTACAAGGGACTCCAACAGAAGTCCTTTTGCTGAGTGTGTAAAAGCTTTTCCCTCACCCAACTCTGGCCAGCTAAGAAACCCTATTTCTGAAGGGGGCTCTAACTCTGTGCTTTTTTCTTGTACCCTGTTCCTTCCTGAAACCTAACCGTATTGTACCAAAAATCCAGGAGAGAGGTATCACCGAGATGATTCTCTCTGTAGAGCTTCTCCAGTCTTGCTACTTCTCTCTCCATATCCAACACCACACATTTGTCCTCCCCCAACATTGGGCTTTAGTCCTTCTCTGACATTGGATCTTTGTTCTCCTTTCACATAGCTGCTCGTTTCTCTGCCTGATCCCCAAATCCTAGCCTTAGGTGAGTGGCTCTCCCAGCCTTGGATCTGTTTTGTTGGCCACATCCCTCAGGTCCAGGGACATCTGTCATTAGTCTTGGTCTGTTGTCAGTTACCTGACCATACTTGAGGAACACAATTGGGGTACACAAGGATGCTTGTCTTCCTCACATCCTCTCTCTGGACCTGCTTGACTCACTAGGCCTTATACTAGGTAACCTTCAAACTCACTTCATCTCCTAACCTCCCCCAGAAATTAGGAAAACAAACACACAGACAGCCCCAAAGACCAGAGGAGCCCTCAGTCCCTTCAAAAAGACTTCATTAAGTCAGTCTTTAAGGTTTTTAATAATAGAGACAAAAAAATGGACAATGGATCAGGCCAAATACCAATTAATTGCAACTAGTTTTCAGGACAGTTGAAGAAAACATAATCTCTCCTAACAGAATTCCTCTAGGATCTTGCTTCAAGTGTGGCCAAGAACAACCCTTGACCAGAGCTTTCTCAAATCCACAAGCTCCACTGGAACCCTGTGCATATGTAAGGTTAAGGGACATTGGACATCTGGCTATCCTTAAGTCCCCGGGTAGGAGCCAGTTATAACTTTGAGTTGAGTTTTTCAGTTTCTGACCCCTTAGGACTCATCACTGAAGATGGATGCTCTCTATATTCAGAATCTCCCATTGCCATCCTAATGCTAAATCTACGGTAAACATCACAATTGCAGGTGGCCTTATTTCCTGCCTTTGGGCATGAAATAGTCTTTTTTTTTTTAACCTTAAATGAATACTCAGGACCAAAGTTTCAATCTTCCACCTCTATTATTGGTGTTGAAGGCCTTATCTACAAATGTGTTAAAAATTAGTCACTTTCCTATTGTTTTAGAAACATTAACCTCCATATCCTCTTTGATTATTCCCTCCTACCGGACTTCGCTTATGGGATGAGAAATTCTTTCTAAACTCCAAACCACTGTCTCTGTTTACCCACTCACAAAGCAGATAGAAACTCTCCTCCCCATTGCCCTGGAATCACCCTCACCAGCCCTTTCGCCTTTAGCCCTTAAGTATCCCTTGATAGCTACATAACACTACCCTATTAACGTTATCCCCAAAGATCTAGCATTCTTCCTTTCTGTGTCAGGATGTTACAGGGTCTCCACCCAACCATTAACAGACTCCTCAATTCCAGCCTTCTCAGGCCAGCCAGCTCCCCTCTATACTATGCCTCCTAGCTAAAAAACAAAGAAACAAAAGGCCTGATAGCTGATACTACATTCTTTAGGAACACGGGACCATTAATGAGGCAATTTTACTGACTGTATCTGTGGTCCCTAGCCCTTTTTCTTTGTCCTTGAACAAACATCTCACTTCGCTGTGACCAATCTTAAGGACGTATTTCTTACCATTGCACTTGACCCCTCCTCACAAGACATTTTTGCCTTTATCTGGACAGAGCCTCCACCAGGGTGGCACAGCTCAATGGCCCTTCCTCGGAAGTTTTAGAACAGTCACCACACCTTTGGCTAAGCACTGACTCAGGCCCCTTACTACCTTCTGGCTCCTAGCACTCTCCTCCAATATCTTGGTGGCCTTCTTAGCAGTCCCTTCTTGTCTCTGTTTCCTATGCTGTCAACTTACCTAATTTCTTTGCCCAAAAATGATAAGGAGTTTCATTTTCAAAGGGACAATCTTAAAAATTGAAGTTATTTCTTTGGAGTTCCATATAACACCCATTCACTGAAGTCTCTCTCACTCAAAAAAAAAAAAAAAAAAAGACCAGAGACAAATAATTACAGAAATACCTCCTCTCCAAAACAAAACTTCTTTTCTTCCTGCGCTTAGCTAACTTTTTTCACCTCTGTATTCTCAGTTTTGGCCCCGTCCTCGGAACATAAAACCAGTTGGCCTCAGGGGACCTCAAAAGTCGCTTTATCTTACAGTTCCTAACAGACGGCTTTCTCCTTCCTTAAAAAAGTTCTAATTTCTGCCTTTGCCCTCACTTTTTCTGGTCCACCTAAACTATTTCATCTTTATACACGTGCTCAATAGGTGTATACATTAAGACTTCTAAGATAGTGACATGGCCCTGATACATGAGGGATTACATATTTTTCCAGATAATTAGAAAGACCGGGATTGTCTTACTTAGGATGACCTTCTTGCCTACAAATCCTAGAGGCAAAAGCCCTTCTGATCCAAGAAACGTTGAAATTGGTCCCTAAGCACCATGGCTGTAATCTCATTCGTTCCAGCCTCTTTGGACTCTCCAGGCAGTCTGTCTCTGTGGTCTCTCCTTACTAACTTCAGTCTATACATGCCACTCCCTTGCAGACTCTGGGGTAATCCTTCATCCAGGTCCCTTTCTCTTTCCCTCATCTCCCAAACCAGAAAACACCCTTTCTCAGGATTTTTCTGAAATAGTGACTCATTTCCTTAACCCCTTTCCTAACCTCTCCGATTCTCTCTTTTCTGATCTAACCCATATATAATTCAGATGAGAGGTCAATCAAAATACGGGAATCCATCTGAGGAGGATATCTATAGACACCTCAGACTAATTTCTCCAGTTGGGGTTCCTCTCATCTTTGAAAACCTCACAGTAGGCTGAACTAATTATGGGAGCCAGGTCGTTAACCTTAGCCAAGGGATCATCAGAAACTATTTATACTGACTCCAAATATATATTCCATATTATTCATTCACGTGCTCCCGTTTAGAGAGAAACTTTCTGACTTCCAAGAGGTCACCTATCATTAATAATAACCTAATCCTAAGAAGTACAGACTGTCTCCCTAACTCAAAGAGAAGCTATTCTCCATTGTAATGAAAACTCCAAATGGAACTCACTGGCCTAGGAAATCACAAGGCTGATAACGACGCTAAACTCTATACTTCTCCCGTCTCCTAGTTGCTTTACCATTTAACCACCCTCCTTACTCATCTGAAGAAAAAGAAAAACTGTCTCAAGAAGGTGCTGCCTTAATCAAGATTGGTTCACAAGAAGAAAAATAATAAGGAAAAGCTTGGTATCTTAACCTTTCATGATTATTGACCATCATCCAAGAGCTAACTTCCCCTTTCAACTAATTGAGGACTCCTATCTTGTTAGAGATCTCCAAGAGGTTACTCAATTCTGCCACATACATCAGAAGTCTTCACCTCAGTGGCTCATTACGACTCTGATCTTCCCACTCTGTCAAGCCAGAGGACAAATTCCTGACCAGGACTTGCATATTGAATTTACCCATTAAAAAGACAAAATATTTATTTGTCTCCATAGATACTTTCTTGGGATGGGTAGAGAGAGGTTTTCCCTGTACATCTGAGGGGACAGATATGGTAATTACATTTTAATTAAATAAATCATGCCCAGATTTGGACTTCCCACCTTCATACAATCTAACAACAGGTTTGTATTCCTATCCAAAACTATACAGGGGTCTTCAATCCGTTTTGTATTACCTGGAAGATATGCATCCCTTATAGGCCCCAACCATAAGACAAAGTGGAGAAAATGAATGTCTTTATGAAAATCATCTTACCACATTAATGACACAAACACAAGGTAACTGGATTAATCCTCTCCTCATCACTTTCATGAGAATCTGTTCAATATCTCAAGCCTAAGTCTTTTTGAATTGATGAATAGAAAGACTTTTGTATCAGACAATTCTCCCTGCCCTACAAAAGCCTAGACAATTATATTCCAGTTCTCCACCACACCCAACATTTATTAAGATATATTGATGGGACTGGAGAGGTGACTCAGTGATTAAGAGTACTGACTACTCTTCCAGAGGACCTGGATTCAACTTTTAGCACCCACATGGTGGCTCACAACCCTTTGTGACTCCAGTTTCAGGGGACCTGATGCCCCTTTCTGGCATCTACAGGCAGCAGGCATGCAGGTAGTGCACAGACGTACAGAAAAGCGAAATACCTATACACATAAACATTAAAATTAAAATACGTTGCTAATAAGCATTTCTTTTGGTCACCATATCTCCCAGTGTACCCTGGAGACTTAAAAACCTCAACCCTCAAATCTTTCCAGCTTCTGTGGTCCAGATTCCTCCTGGTCCTTCTCATCATCCCCACTGATGGTAAGCTGCTGGCTCCCAACTCTCAGATTCATTCATATAGGTTAAAACCTGCTCCTAGGTTTCAGGGACCACATCCTCTCCCCATACTTATACTAGATACTGGCTCAACTCTTGATCATCCCAGAGGACAGCTCTTGGAGAGTCACCCTTTGTTCAATTCCATCTATTCTCATGACTTTCTGGAGGACTTCAAACCCCTATTCTAAAAACAACCAGATACGAACACTTCCCTTCATACTCTTCCCCAGCCTCTGATGTTTCTGTATATCAAGACAGAAGACTTTCTTCAGATAGTCTCTGAATTCGCTTTCACAACAAACCTCAGGCACCACAATTCCTGAACTACGACTGCATTTCATAACTGACTGTTAGGTAATGGAAGACCTCACAGATTACAAGTAACTCTGTGTTCCTTACATTTGCTCTTTTGATTCTAGCATATTCTACATCTGCTGCCTGATTCTTCTTCTCTACTCCACTTTGCTTATTCAGCCCCAGTGAAAGAAATACTTAATCTCTAACCTTTTAAGAATATATTTTTTATTTCATCCATCACTTGCCTAATATCCTCGACACCTCTCTGGCCAATGCCTGATGGCTGTCTTTCCTTTCCTCACTGGACACACTGAAATCACTGCATCTCTGCTGGCTTGGGCAAATTCACAAGGGTCACTCTGGACACCTAAACTCAAGAGACCGACTTTTCTTGATGGAACAGACTCCATTATTCTGACAGACAGGGCTTCCAAATTTTAGGATACATATATCCAAAATACCTCTAAATTTTCTAAACTTGTGACCAATATGTTTCCCATGTTCAGGCCCCTTACTATACCTTCTTGGTAACAGGAATCTCCCTCTGCTGTACAAGGCAGTCTCACAGGGGGACATAGCAATGGGATGACTAGAGAGATCACTCACCATGGAATTTCGTCATTACTATCAGACCCAACTCTGATCACTCCACTATTGGTTCAGTTGCTGAATCTTTCCTACTGCAAATGGGAAATTCATCCCACCAGTTCTTTCTTCATACTTCCGTATGTCCATCTCACTACCTACTGGCACAGATCTTACCAGGTCCTCATAACTGTTAGGAACACTCAAGTTCAATCACTGCGCTTTTCTCATGGCCACTAGTAAGTGGAGAATCCATAACAACTTGGAAAAGGATCCTCTCCCTTTCTTAACATCTCTTTCATCCTATTGTCTGGAGACAAACATTTTCTGCTCTTCCAAGATATTCCAAACCCTAACCCTGCTCTTACACTTCTCTTTCAGTATGGGAAACTGCACCCACCCAAAATCACTAACTATTCCATATTTCTTCCCCCTCCACTTTACTACCTGTCTATTCAAGTAGGACACTCCCCCAGTGGCACCAGACTTCCTCTGTCTTCCCCACAACTGGATTAGGACTTGTACCTTAACACACTTATGCCCAAATATAAACATGTCTCTCAATAACTGAAGCTTCCCAGTTCCTTTAATTGGTCCAAACAGCTAATCCTTCTTCTTATCCCTCTACCTATGGTTTTGGGGATACTAGCAGTTATCAGCACAGGAATAGAAGGCTAGGCTGCATCCTTAATATACTATCATGTTTATCTCAAGATAAACAAGTAAGTCTTGGCAAGATCTCTCAAAGCCCAATAAGAATCCAGGATTAGGTACTCGTTGGCAGTGCCTATGATCCAAAATAGGAGAGGCCTAGGTTTCCTGACAGTAGAAAAGGGAGAACCTTGCCTCTTCTTGGAGGAGGAATGCTGCTTTTATAAAAGTAAATTAGTCCCGCTGAGCCAGAGATGAAGCAAAAATGCTAGCCAACCTTGCTTCAAAAATCAGCGGACATCAGAATCATAGGCCAAATGACTTCAGAACTTATCTTAGACTTTATAGTTCATGCCCACTGTCACCTCCTTAGTAGCCATGTGGATTCTTACATCCATAGACACCTCTATAGTGTGTGTGCTGACCCCATTTATCTAGACCACTGTCCAACATGCAGCATGAACTTACATGAACAACATCCTCCCAATGCATGAATTCAGATACCAGCCTTCAAAGGGCCAACTTCTGACTACTCAATGTCAAATTTGGGGAGGAGAACTCCTAACTGAATCCAGTTGATTATGTGCATAGGATTTGTCTCAATCCAGTGCAAAAAAGCCAGACTGAATTATGCTCACTAATCTTTTAGGGCCTCCCAATCCCCCTTTCTATAAAACCAACCCTTAGTCTTGTTTTTGTTTTATAAATAAAAAAGTCAGAAATGTTAGATCAAAAATCCACCAAATGCTATGAGGTGCCTCACAGACTTAGTCTCTATCTTTGTCTGTCTGTCACTATCTCTGTCTACCTCTTTCTCTGTCTATCTCTGTCTCTGTCTCTCTTTGTGTTTCTTACTTTCTGCCCCTTTCTCTGTCTCTGTCCCTCTCTCCCAGGTGCTTCTAGGTGGGTTACCACAGCCCTCTTGCAGTCTTTATTTCTCTTTTCACAGTTCTCCCAAGAGCAGTGTTTCCTCTTCCTTCCCTGACTGGGCATTTCCAGAAAACAAACCCAAAGTGATGGAGGGCTGTGAATAGAATGGTTTCATTGCATACTAACTAGGCCCATTGTCCTTCTGAGTGCTTCTTATCCAGGGATGCCCTTGGGACTTTCAAAATACCCATTTAAGTTAGAAATATAAAATTTATGTTTCTAAAGTTTAATTTGGTGATCAATCAAACTTGGACCCATTTCTTTGGCACAAGCTACCTACTTTCTCATGAGGGAACATGAAAGAACTATTCTGCTCTCTGAGCAGGTTGAAACTCTTCCTTCACCCCCCACAGCTCTGTCTGGCTCTCTAATATACTCTTTCCCTAAAGGTTATCTCAACTCAGCATTTCTTTCCCAGACCCCATTCCTCCCTAAAACCTAACACACAAGGAACAAATTCTATGCACAAAATCAATCACTTGTCTAGGTCATATGTAGAAATGGAAAATAAAAACACAATATCATTTACAATCATTCCAAAGCAAATGGAATATTGAGGTACAAACTAATAAATCATGTATATGTCTATGACAAAAATATTGATGAAAGATTTCTGAAAAGATCCAAATAAATGGAACAAGAAGAGGAACATTATAAAGATATCCACCCCCTCAGATCAATGATCAACGGGTATAGTGCAATTTACATCTAAATCTAAGCTTTTTGTGGACTGGCTCAAATTTAAATTCATATGAATATGCTGGTTTACACTTCTATCAATGCTGTACAAAGGTTCCCTTATTCTCCACATCCTCATTAAAAATAATGATTGAGATTTTAGCTTAATTTTTTTCTGACAATTAGTGATAATGTACTCTCAAAACATGTAATATTTTGATTATTTGAGAATTTCATACAGGGTCTCACTATGTAATTCTGGTTGTCCTGGAACTCACTCTGTAGACCAGACTGGACTCGAGCTCAGAGAGATCTGCCTGCCTCTACCTCCCGAGTACTGGCATTAAAGGTGTGTGCTACTATGCCCCACTATATTCTCTTAAATAAGAAGGCATTGTTCTTCCCCGATCTTTGGCTCTTTCAATCTTTCTATTCCCCTTCTTTTGCATTTTTCATGATCCTTGGGAGGACAGGGCGATACAAAAGTCTTATTTATGGCTGCGCACTCCATGGACATTCATTTTCTATACTTTGACCAGTTGCGACTCTCTGTGTTAGCCACTGTCCAGTGTTCAAAGAAATTTCTCTTATGATGAGTGAAAGCTGCACTAATCAATGGAGAAAGAGACACACATTTAGAGGGTAGTTTGTCGCTATGTCTACTTAGCAAAGTAAAAACAGTAGATTCACACCTGGGGCTTATGAGCTCCCCAGCCATGGGTTCTTGGCCAGATTTATTGAACCAAGCAACACATTTCTTTCTATAGAACAGACCTCAAATCAAACCAGAAAGAAGAGTGCAGTTGATTACTCCAATAACTATGCCACCATTGCCCTCATGGATGTATCATGCTATGCTGCCTGTTGTTGTAGCTCGTAGGATTCATAGGTAGGTAAGACTATTGATGACTTTCCTCCCCCAGCAATCTGTGTAGCACCTTCTGGTAGTATGAAAGAGAGCCAGCAGGAAGGAAGCTTCCTGGCCAGTACCATCTTAATTTTTCCATGTCTTGTGACCAAAGTTTATAATGTTTTCATCAATTGAGTCTTACCACCAGTTTCCGGTGGCCACCCGAGAGCAATGACAGTAGCCTGTATTAATTTTAGGGTTTCTGGGACAACTGTGGATAACTTGAGAGGAAGTATTCTATACCTGACATTGATTTTTATTTGGCAACAGATGGCTTCTGGGAAGAACATTATCCCCTGTGTAGGATAGCTCTAATTAAACTCTTTCATATGAATATATTATAAAATAGTAGGTTTCCATATGGCTTTATCAAACATCCTTAGTGTTAATTATCCTTTCCTCCACCTTTTCCTCTGCCCTACTCTCCTATTGCCCTCCTCACTTAAACCTCCCTCACTATTATTTCCACTTTCTTCCTTGTATCACATGTGTTTTACTGTTCCTGTGATATTAAAATTGTTAAATGGAAAATGGTATGGAGACTTTTCAAAAAATTAAAAGAAGAACTACCAATAATCTACCTTCCGTACATGTAGCCAAAGAAAAAGAAGCAAGTCTAAACGATAGACATCTGTATGCCAATATTCACTGCAGTATTGTTGATAATAGCGTAAATCAACTGTGGCTCCATCAACACACGAATGGATAAAAAATATGGTTAACAAACATGGTGGAATAATAGTTTTAAAAGTAAGGAAATTCTGGACCAGTGAGGTAGCTTAGCAGGCAAGGGTGCCTGAGGCCAAGTCTGAGAACTCGAGTTCTATCCTTGGAACCCACATAATGGAAGAAGAGAACCAACTCCTGTAAATTGTCCTCTGATCTGTATATTATTGCCATGGCATGACTGTACCCAAACATATACTTGTGGACACACATAATAAACAAATAAATGTAAGAAAAGGTAAAGAAATTGTGTTTGCAACAACATGGAGGGATCCAGGGAACATTATGTTAAGTGAAGTGAGCCAGGCATAGAAAGGTAAATACCACATGGTCTCACTTATATATGAAAACTTTATAAAGTCAAATACATAGAAGCAAAGAATAGAATGCTGTTTGCCAGGGCCTGGGTTTGTGGGGCAGGTGTTGTCCAAGAGTATAACTTATTAGTCAATTAGGGTAAATGAGATTCTAGATAGCTAAGGCACACCATAGTACCAATAGATAATAACACTGGATTGTATACTTCAAATTTACTAAAAGAGTAGATCTTAGATCCTAATTTTTCTTATCACACACAAAATGACAACCACATGAGCAGGTGGATATATAAATTGGCATTATCATGGGATATTTCACAATGCGTGTGTGTGCATGTATGTACATATATATATATATATAGTAATATATATATTGCTAAACATTGTAGTGCATATACTTGACAATTGTGTTTCAATAAATCTGGAAAGAAAACAGAATGATAAAAGCTAAAATCCATTGATCTAAATACAGAATAATGCTTAATTGAGATTGGGAATGGTATCTGCTTTGGGGTGGATAAAAGGAGGTTGGATTTGATCAGAGCATGTCTTAACAAATATCATACCAAACTCCATTAATATGAACAATCAGTACACATTAATACAAAATTAAAAAGAATAAAAATAAAAAGGAGTTATTTGATTTACAAATTATAAAATGTGTGCTAAAATGCCTTTTCAGACTACTGTTTCTTTATTCTTTATGATTGGTTATTTCTTATTTTTAAATTTACTTTTGAGAATTTGATACATGAAAACAGTTTTTTAAAAAATGTTTGGTGCAGTGGCAGAGGAAGAGAAAGTTGAGGCCAGGCCACAGACTGAGAGATTATCTCCGTCCTTCCCTGTTCTCACTCCTGTACCAGTCTTGCCATCAGTACATCCAAACAGCCATCCAGAGAACTCCTCCAAGGAGTTTTCTTGACACAAGGTTTCCCTGTAGGTATCTTATCCTGGAGGTACACTGGGCAGAAATCGCCCTATGACCTCAACACAATAGCAAAGATAGCTTGGAAATATAGGAGAGTAGATAGAAATTGAGTTTTTCCTAATGGCTTTATTTATTCATCTACTTTCACAGATGGGTAAATGAGGACTCAAAGAAGGGAAGATACTTGTCCAAAGTCACACCAGCGGAAAAGGTAGAATAAGTATCCATGACTGACTCTATTTTTCTTATCTTTATAAATAAAATTATTCCATCAGAGATGTCAGAGGCTCACAAAACTGAGGGAAGACTGGAGAAGGTGACTTCAGAACAGGAAAAGAGCAAAGCACAGTTTGATCAAGGGATTGCTCTGGGGATAAAATCGCACAAATCATATTTTTGTTCTTGCGCCAATCACTTAAGACTCACAGACCAAGCAAATATCTTGACATGCCATTTCACAAAGACTACATACTAGGTTCCTATTAATGCATAACAGATGATCTTGGACTAAGTAGCTAAAACAACATCTAGTCCTTATTGCCCAGTTCAGGGATGGTTTGACTGGGTTCTCTGTTCAGGTAAGACTAAAATCAAGATGTTGGTAGGGCCTCTGGGTAAGAAACTAATGCCAGTTTCACTTAATTTTTGGAGTAATTCTTGACCCAGCTGCTGTAGATAAGATATTGCTTTTTTGTTCTTTGATGGCTATTAGCTGGATAATTCTTTGAGCTCACAGAAGCTGCCCACATCTTTTTAAAAACTATGCAGCTCTCTCATCTTCAAATCTAGGAATGTAGAATTTCCATGCATCACATCTCATTGACTTTTCAAAATTATCTTATCAAGAGTATAGTCCCTTCTAATGTCTTTCCTAACTAGGCCTGCCCAGGACTACTGCCTCTCCCCCCTTCCTCCCTCCCCCATCTCTCTGTGTGTGTACATGTCTCTTACTCTCTCTGACACACATGGAGTTTTAAAAAAATATTTTGAGAGTAAGTTACAATTACATTCTGTTACAGAAAACATAAAAATAACACCATTAACATTGAAGGCCTTATTCATGTTTTGTCAGCTGTACAAATTGCACTAGAATTTTGTGAACAGAGAAGGAATAGAATCAAATCCCATCTGGGGTGTGAACAGGGCAGAACAGCATACTGAAGCCTGTGATAGGATGCAGTCCATGCGGATGGAGCTAAAGGGGCTACCACCAAACACAAGGTTACTCTGCCAGCTCCAGTGACACACTTTCAAACTCCTTTGTCAGGCGCCTTAGAACTTGCTGGTAGCCTCCATATCTCTGGCATTGCTATAACCACACCGTCCTCTCAATCAACCTTGTATGGATGTGAGCACCTACAACAGCAGTCAGGCTCTTTCATCCAGCATGGCTTGGAGGATCCACAGCCCTCCGTCAGTTAAAAATTTTAATGATTTATTTTTATTTTGTGTGCATTGGTATTTTGCCTGCACGTGCATCTGTGTGAGGATGTCGGATCCCCTGAAAGTGGAGTTACAGACAGTTGTGAGTGGCTTTATGGGTGCTGGGACTTGAACCCTGGCCCTCTAGAAGCAGCAGTCCGTGCTCTTAAGTGTTGAGCCATTTCTCCAGTCCCTACCGGGCCAGTTTTACATATATAGATTGGACACAGCAAGAGTTCGGGGAGATCACAAAGATCCTCTTGTCTCATTTCTTTCCCCACATACAAATGAACAACTGAAGCTGAGTATCCAGGCAGGAGAAGAGCTGGATGACTGTTTACTGCAAGGCTTTTGGGCCTGGACTCCTTCCCACATATTCTACAGCTCATCTGAGCTCCCTTCCCTTTGGGGCAGATATAGTCTTGAGAGTATGGATCTGGGGTATGGGTAGCGATGGGGGTGCATGTAGTCATATTCAGGGAAGACCTGTGATTATCCTGAGGGTTTATGGACTATAAGGTACTACTGAAGCTGAAAAGCAGTGTCCATATACGTGAATATGGAGGCTGTGGAACACACACTGGGACAAGCCTGAGGTAGGCGGGGTGCTCTGTATCCAAGCTGGTTGTTAGCAAGGTACATGCTGAAAGCACCCTCCCACATGGAAAGGCTGTCTCCAGCCTCAGACATAGCAGGTGTTCCACATCAAGCAGTGCCCCGAAAATGGTAAGAACCACAGCCCAGGTCCATAGAGTCTCAGGGCAGTGACAATCCCTGCAAACAGGTCTCAGGCTGATTCTCCTGGCATGCCTGAATAGAGGGCTAGGACCCATGCCCAGCTGAAGGGGAAGCCTGCAGCTAGGACAAGAGGCAGGGCAGGGATTGGGTCCCTACATTTCCTAACCCTGGGCTCCCTTCTCAGAATGTGGACATTACCCAAGGACACTTGGACACTGTCCCTGACCCGTTATTGATCCCCTCCCAAATTGCCTTTGCTCTTGCTTTTTCCTACCACCCCAATTTTTTTGAGCTTCTGCCTGCTCGTAGGCCCAAATACCATAGCTTTTAAGTAAGTTATGTTTTAGGCCTAATTTTGTTCCCAGTGAGAAAGCCTCATTGACTCAAGCAGCTTCTGTTCTGGGTCATAGCTAAAGGCTATCTAGCTCTGCTTAGAGCAGTTTTACTTCCTTAATCCCAGTTTTCTAAGCAACTCCTTTCTGCAGGAAAGACCATTTTTTTAGAAAGTAATTTTGAAGTTATATTACTTCCCCCTCCCCTTTCCTCCCTCCACCCCTCTTCCCATGTGCCCTTCCTTGCTCTTTTTCAAATTCATAACCTCTTTTTTCATTAATTATTGTTACCACCACTTTTGAGGCCCCCTCTCATAAACCTTGTATCTGTGAAGTTCCCCAGTCCTGTGTCAACAGGGGATTGTGAAGGCTTCTCGTGAGACAGGATGCATTTCCAGAGACTGTAAAGAGGTGACTTATTAACCCAGCCCAGTCTCACAGAGGAGGCTTTGGTACCTGGCTCCTAGAGTTATTCCTGTTCTTGCCCATAATAAACATCCTAGAATCCCAAACCACCGATCCTTTATCCTTTACCCTTGACACCACTGGGTGTTTTATTTCTTCTGTCTTCTTAAATGTAATTGTTTTGACCATCCATGTCTTCCTTCACCATTCCATTTCTTATATAGCAGCATTACCCATCAAGTTCATTACTTATGTGATACTCAATGAATAAAGTATACCAGTCCTTAGATCTCACAACACTTGTGTTAACCCATCCCACCTTTGGGTTCCAATGTTAGTTGGATCTACCCACATTTCCATCTATTGAAAGCTGATCTGATCTATCTTTGAGGTTAGAGCCAATTAATAAGTTGATCTCTCTCTGAATATACATACAAAAAAAGAGGAGCACATTTAATTCACTTTGCAATTTCAACATTTATTTCTGATACCAAAACTTGACAACACACAGAAAAAAAAGTAATAGACAGAATAGCAAATAAATTTATCTTGCATGCCACTCTCAGTCAACAGGATGTGGCTCTCTAGATAGCTGTGTTTTGAAGGAATTAGAGGCTTCAGCCTCACTCAGAGGGAAAACTATTGCAAATGATGAGCAGTATCTGTGAAAGTAAAAAAAAAAGGGAAATAGTTCAATATGCTGTATTACAAAATAAGGAACATAATCACCAAATAGTACTTTTCTCCATACTTTTGTCTCTCCACCATGGGTTTTATATTACTACTAGCTTAGGAACCTGAATACTATCCTCACTGGCCAATATATCTCCCAAGATCCCTAACCTGCCTAATTCAAAGTGATTTACTTACCGACATTTTACTCAACCCAGAAGAAGCCAATGGCACCGAAGTTGGCGGCAAAGTTGGCAGTGGCTGTGCCACTGGGGCCAATAATGGGGCCAGTGAAGGCCTGAGGAAATCTGGAGCGTGCATTCTGGTGGTATCTGGCCCAGAAGGTAAAGGGGATTCTGGACCAAGGATCTCCAAACTCTCCTTCCTCATCCCAGGTCAGCAGCTCAAACTCAATGTCATCCCAGCTCCAGGGCCCAGAAACAGCCTCATCTCCAATTCCCATTCGGGTTCTTGCTTCAGCACGGGCCTC
The DNA here is from genome assembly GCA_026225945.1 of Cricetomys ansorgei. Classification (NCBI taxonomy): domain Eukaryota; kingdom Metazoa; phylum Chordata; class Mammalia; order Rodentia; family Nesomyidae; genus Cricetomys; species Cricetomys ansorgei. The sequence goes on from JAMJFZ010003399.1 coordinate 1,741,059, forward strand.
TGCCTCAGCTGCAGCAGCATCCAGAGCATCCAAGGCTTCATCTGCAGCTTCCATGAACTGTGCAGTCCAGTCACGAGGGTCTCTCTTCTGAACCTGCAATGAGGACAGAAAACAAACAAACAAAAAAAAAAAACCAAGCCTTTTTACATAGCCAAGGTACATAATCAGTGAAAGTACACATTAACAAATGGGAAAAGAAAATATTGTAATATACACAGTAGACTACTATTCAGTCTTTAAAAATAAAAATCCTACTATTTGTGACAGTATGGATGAAACTGAAGGACATACTAAGTGAGTAAATACAAAGAGACAAATACTGTATTTTACCAATAAGTGGGCAATCTAAAACTAGACTCATAGGAGTAGACTAGAATGGTGGCTGCCAGGGGCTCAGGTGGGATGCAGAATAGGGATGTACTCATTAAAGGATACGAAGTTTAGTTACATATAATGAGTAAGTTCTGGATATCTATTATGCATTCGAATGTCTATTAAGTTAATGACTAGTGTGTATTTGTAAATCGCTGAGTTTGCTTTTCTTGTGTGCTCCTTTGTGTGTGCGTGCGCACACACACACACGTGCAGGTATGCGCATTCATGGAGGGCAGACGTCACCTTTGAGTATTGAGACAGTGTTTCTCAACAAGTAGGTTCTAGCGGGAGTCCCTCTGAGCCACCATTTGCACTTCCTCAGCTCTGGACTGCAAACACGCACCACACCTGGCTTTTCATGAAGGTTCTAGGGGTCGAACCCAATTAACCTACCATCAGTTCTTCCATTACCTCTGCAATGAATCGCAGCACTTTCATCTTGCTAGTCTCATGGTAGGAACGGAGGCCCCAGAGGAACTCATACTCAGGAGGGTTGCTGTTGGGCACTCGTCTGTAGTCCAGGTATCTGAGGGGAATAAAAAGACTCTGTGTGAATGGGCAAAATGGTACTCTGCAAAAAATACATAATAATTCCAGATTTTCAAACTCTTTAATTCAAATAGCAACTCTTTTACTGTAGACCCCCTTGTAAACATAGTCAGGGTACCGACCCTTTTATAATCAGGTCTCTGAATCCCTATGCCAGTGATTCTATCCTTGGCAACCACTCAGAGCTGCAAGGGACACTTGTGTGGAGTCATAAAAAAGGAAAACACTCGTTTTAACCCTTCTGCTGTTCCTTCAGGTTCTTATAATCTTGTCAATGGATACAAATAGAGCACAGGTTTCATTTAAAACTATACTGTGGAAACATCCCACCTCAAAGAGTATATTCAGTGAACACTTCTGAGTAAAGATGTATTTCTGTGAACCTATATATGGGTGTGGTGTAAGTAGTAGCCTTTTCTGATGCAGACCAAGCAGAGTAAGAATTACGAGAGTCACTTACTTCTGCTTTACAAACTCGTAAGTAAGAAGTTTTCTCAGATCACCAAGGAGGGGATGTCTGACCCTGATGGTAAAAATGAAAATGACAATCAGAGAATTTACCTGAAGAAAAGTAAAGAGGGAGAGAGCTCAAGATTGTTTTTCTGTTTATCTACATCATAATCTAGATAACCCCAAGGCAAACTCCCCCCAGACCACCAGGTTAATGCAATTCTGGAACTACCCCCTGCTGCCAAGGATCATTCAGACAGGAGATGAAAGACCCCAATCATACCCAGGACGTAGTCCCATCTTGCGTAGTGCCTCCCAGAGAACAGCTGCAATGAGAGGCAAGAGGAGACAAGGCACAGAAAGTAAGCATGGGAATCAGGATGTACCTAACCCCCAGTTGCAAGTCCAGCCACTCACCCTCACTGGCACGGTTGCCATTCATGAAGATAATGCCCAGAATCACCAAGAGGAGACCCAGCTTGGGTGTGTCTTTGGTCCTAGAGGAGTGCGAAAAGAATATATACATTTACCCAGCAGTAATTTGCATGAAAAACCCCAGCAAGCTTACCAATTTAGCTTCTCCAGTATTCCTCAGTGGAGATCATTATGCCCCCACTCTGCCCATGACCTCCTATGTGACTGAATACTGAAACTCTTAGAAAAAAAAGCATCACTGAGAAAGGTCATATTCCATCTCCTTTCCCATCTTACGTTCCCAGTATGCCAGCCAGGGACTCAGGGGTACTGATGAGAATATACAGGTGCTCTTCTTTGTCAATTTCCTTCAGTTGAATCCCAAATTTCTACAGAAGAAAACAAGATTATGAAATTATAGTAGTTATCATAAGCTACACACATAGGAAGGCAGACACAGCCCTGTACGCCCTGACCTAAAACTTCCAGTAGGAACCCCATAAAATTGAGACTTTTCTCCATCATTCCAGTTTCTCAGGTTTGTTTTACCTTTTCCAGGACGAAGCATGCACGTTCAATGATTTCTGGATAAACATCAGTGTATTCTCGGATGATATCCCTCAGCATTTCTGTAGGAGAGAAGAAGCACCCAGACTGAGCTGGAGCACAGAGTAGCAGCCCCTTTGCCACCCCTGGTGAGGGTAGGTCAAGGTCCTCAAATATAGAATTGGAGGAAGCAGCTATGGAAGGGAGAGGACAGAATTCAAAGGGATGTATGAGCAAAAGAGGCCCATATAGCACAGGGACAGGGGAAGGACCTACCTGAGCGCTTGATGGGCACCTTTGTGTAGTCTTTAAGCATCAGGTACTTGACCAACTTATTTGCCTGGGGGAAAGAAATAATTAAAATTATGTTTGCAGAAAACTTGGCTGATTATAAATGGAAGGACAACAGCAAAATAAGTGTAGGGTACAGTGCTTACTCTTTCCTGAAGAAGGGCCACATCTCGGGGCTGTGGAGGACCCTGGTTCTGTGAGGCACGAGAGTTGGGGGAGGATCTCAGATTAGGTGAGGGTCGTAAGTTCTGCCAGTCAGGTGGAATTGGCCAGTCGGCAGGGATCCAGTCAGGTGGAAAAGGCCAGTCAGTGGGAAATGACCAGTCAGGAGGCAGTGACCAGTCAGGGGGTAACTGCCAATCTGGAGGGCCTTGCCAATCTTGAGGGCTCTGCCAGCTGGGAGGGGCCTGCCAACTAGGTGGGGACTGCCAGCTAGGTGTACTCTGCCAGGCCATTGGGTTTGGCCACACAATTGGGCCAGGCCAGACAATAGGGTTTGGCCAGATCACTGGATTCTGCCAGATCACTGGGTTAGGCCAGATCACTGGATTCTGCCATGCAACTGGGTTCTGCCAAGCTGATGGTGTCTGCCTAGCTGGGGGACTCTGACGTGCTGGTGGGGTCTGCCTGGCTGTCTGGTTTTGCCAGCCTGATGGGTTCTGCCAAGCCAGTGGGGTCTGCCACAGCACATTAGGGGGTGCGCCAGGTGGGTTCTGAGTGGTCACTGGAACTGGAGCAGATCTCCAGTTTCCTGAAGCCAGTGAGGCCCGCCTTTGATCCCCACCGCTGTTCTCTTCCACATTCAAGTTATTGATCTGCATCATCAGAAAGAAGAAAATTCCAGGGTCACCATTAATCCTGGGTCCTCCCAGTAGCTAACCTAGGAAGTGCCTATGAATTCTCACCTATTGGGACAGCCTGACCTCTCACTAGCCATTGGTCAGTTTGAGTTTGTTTTTCACTGTCTTTTAGGCAGACCAAGAACCATAAGGTGGGGCCCAGGGCTTCTCCTTTTCCTATGTGACTACTGGCACTGCTTGTTATCACTCTGACCTCAAGCCACTCTCAAGATCTAACAATAATTCTGTGTGAGCCTGCCTCGTTTAAGACCTCACACATGGAGTTTACTGTCAAAATGTAAAATGATCTATGCATGGGTGGTAAGGTGGTACATATTATTTGTGTTCTTGTATTAACTCACTATCAATCTGTGGAAAACCAGGGGTCAGGAATAAACATTTACCTCAACACATCCCCCTACAACTTAACCAATACAGGAATATACCACGACTTTTATTTTGTTTGGAACAAATAAACTCCAAAGAAAGGAGAGCACCTAAACCAAAGTGGAGCTAGCAGGGATCTCACCTTGCGGGTTCTCTTGCCCCGAATTATAGTCCGGGACTCCACATTCTGAGCCTGGGAGCCATCTGCTGAAGTCTGTGCAGCTGCACCATCAGTTTCAGAGATACCTGGGCTGGTCCCTATGTCAGCCATTTTGGCCTGGTTTACATTCTGTGTCTGGGCATCAGCTGCATGGACCTTAGTGTTGTCATTCCAAGCCTTAGCAGCTGTCTTAGACTGGTTGTTGGTCATCTCATTGGCACTAGGAGACTGAGAGAAATTGTAGGTGGCACTGGGGCCTGCCTTAGTAGTGATATTCTGGGCCTTAAAGGCCATTTCAGACTTTTTAGCTGCTGATTTGCCTGTGGTTACTGCCTGGGAAAAATCAGAGCCAGCATTTGGGCCTTTAGAGGTGGCATTCTGTGACCTAAAGGCCCCCTTAGGCTGGTTTTTGGCCATCTCCTTGGCATTACGTGCCTGAGAGAAATCATTTGGACCCTTTGTGGTGGTATTATGGGCTTTAAAGCCTGTCTTAGGCCTGGCAGCAGCTGCTGAAACCTCAGTATCAGCCATCTCATTGGCAGTTGGGGGCTGTGAACTCTGGGGACTAGCATTCTGCCCACTGGCAGCTGCTGTGGCCTGGCTGGTGGGTGGAGCCTCGGAGATCTGGATAGCTTCCATCAAGGTCTGCACAAGCAAGGCGCTGTCTTCTACAGAGGCCTCAGCCTGCAAATACAGGAGGGGGAAATTTCAACCTCTGAGCCGTACAAACCAGATCACAAGGAAGGTCATGACGCAGTAGGGGAGTTGTAGACTGGCGTCACAGTTCACAGATCTGGGGGCAGAGGAGGGTCAAAGGGAGGCGGGGCGGGAAAAAAACTTGGTTAAGGGTGGAGGGGGCAGGGCAAGGTGAGGGACAGTCAGGCAGTAAGAGCTGGTGAGGTACTTGGTGCAAGCACTGAACCCCAGGAGGGCTCACAGCCCAACTGGTGAGGCTTGAGGTGGAGAGCTCACCCGAGGAGGAGGGAGGAACTGAGGGGGATAAACAGTGAGGGTGGAGGGGGAGTCTCGAGGCGTGGAGAAAGGGAGGGTGGAGGCGAGAGGTTGGGGGATGGGGCGACAGACCGCTCTATACGCGTCAGGGTTATGGAAAAAAAAATGGTTCCTTACCCAACCCGCATTCTCTGGGCAGAATGCCCTGACTAACAGGGTCTCCCCTTTCTCTAAGCAGGGACCGATGGCTGAAAAGGGACGCCCCTCCCCCCATTCGATAAACGCTAGAAATTTGAGAGCTAGCGGAGTCTAGGCCGGAAGAAGGGCAAAATCAGATCCTGCCATTTGCACAACCGAAGGGGCCCCGAGGGTGGGCGTAATCTGTCAGCAGAGAAAATGGAGGAATAGGGATCGGGGAATCTCACCTGGAAGCCGTGGAGGCCTGCACCACCGTCCGGTTTCTGAGCCATAGCTCTTGTCTCTGGCAAGAGCAGAGCCTAGGGGGGTGTGGGAGAGGAACTAGGCATTATACTACCGAAGGAAAATACGTAGGGCTGAATTGCGTGTGCGTGTGTGGTTCGCGGGTAAAGTGCAGGATATGGGGATAAACGGGCCTAATCCGGGCGGGAAAAGTAAACGGTCGTCCCAACGGACAATTTTTAAAATTTCTAGAAGCCGAAAAAGGCTTTAAATCCGGGTTCTAGGACGCGACAGTTTTCGGGGGGGGGCGGGGGGCGGAGGGCGGGTAGGGGAGAGATTCGTCTCTGGAAAGTTAATTAAGGTTTTGAATTAAGAGGAAGCGTACAACGGATCAAGGTCGAGAAATCTATGAGGAATGGATTCTGTGAAGGATAAGGGTTCGGAGAATGAACAGGTGTTCTAAATTACGAAGGACAGGGAGCGGGGACGAATACGGGAACCCGCCGTGGACGGGTTTCTGAATCTAGGGTAAAGGGGTTGGGAGAAAATAATGGCGGAGGGACGCCGCGCCAGGGGGCAGATGCCCAGTCTGGGGGCTAATCTCACCTTGCCTCAGGCCCCGGCTCCAACCCCTTCGCTGCCTCCTTTCTTCACGACTCAGAAGATCAGGAACGCTGTGCTCGGCTCGCAGCAGCCGCACTCTCTCCTTGTCCAGGAGAAAATGCCAGCGCGGCAGCTCGGGCGACCCCGCCTCTTCGCCTAATATACCACCCACCGCCTCAGGAAACGCCGCGCATGCGCAGCAGCTAACTGTCCAAATAAGAGTCCCGCTTGCTTTCCCAACAAAAGCTTCATCCCGGAGACCTTGTCGCGCATGTGCACTCGAAGGAGATCCCGCCTCTTTGCCAACACACTATCCCACCGCCAACCAGGTTGACAGTGTACATAGGTTCCTCCCCTTCGTCTTACGCACCCACTCCTCCAACAGATGCGCAGTGCCTTTCGGCCCCACCCCCTCGCCTGACACACCAGCCCCCTACCTTTATCCGCAATGCGTCTCTTCTCAGTCCCTCCCTTTTTTCCGAGGCCTCTCTAGTCAGGTCTGCCACTACCTCCCACCTCAGGCTTAGGGACTTCTAGGTAGGCCTCTGCGGGGGTCTTTTATTTCGACACTTGCTAGGCCTCTCTGCCTGTGTTCGCCCACTTTGCAACACGGAAATCTTAAAGGTGGCTTAAGATACGTTACAGGGGGTAGCAAAGCAAGTGTAGGCCAAGGGAATCTAAAGATTTCCTCTCAGTAGACGCAGAAAATTAGTTTTTTTCTTGTCTTTTTTTTTTTTTTTGCAGTTTTTGTCATGGCGACATTTTGTGAGGGGTGGGTCAGAGAGGGAGGGAAGGACATAGCTAAGTGAGTGACAGCTGTCCTGGAGCTTATTTTTCTCTCATGGCAGCCCTAGGAAATGGATGGATGGAGGTCAGCATCCGTATTTTACACCCCAGGTAGCTAAAGCATAAACCCACTGCATGAACCAGGACATTGAGCTAGTAACAGAAAAGGCAAAATTTGGCACAGCACAGTGACGCACACTGGTAATCCCAATACTCTGGAAACTGAGGAAAGCCATGAGTTCCAGGCCAGCTGCACAACTCTGAGACTTTATCTTTAAAAAAAACAAACAAACATCCATGTGGGGCCTGGATCTTCCTGACTGTAAAATCTATATAATATTAATGCTGGTCTGAGAACTGAGACATTCCTTCATCCTCCATTGGAATGACAAGCAATTTTCTCCCCAATATTTGTTCCAAGTGAACAAGGCCTGTGTTCCAGGAGGCCTAGTACCTGTGGGAACCCTTCAGGTTCATTCTGTGCTCCTATTGGCACAGGAGTGAGACCTCAGGCCTTCTTCGTGCCGCTGTAGCAGCCAGAGCAGTCAGGTGTGTCTGCCTTGATCTTGCAGATAAAGATGGGCTTGGCTTTAGAATTCTAGGATGAGTGTCTGGCCTATCTGTTCCTGGCTGTGTGAGCCCCTGAGTGGATTTCTCGGAGCCTGGTTAACTTGCTACACAAAACAGCAATCACAGTTAGTGCGGTCCTGTCCAAGAATGCTGCTGTGCTTCCGAAATGGCTGGAGAAACTCACAAAGGCAGAAAAATGATCGACAGATATGAAGCGACTCAGACCAAACCATACGTTTCCAAAATCCAAGGCAGATCTTAGTGCGTTTCCCATTTCTTCTGGCGTCAGCTCCTGCGAGGAGCCTGCGTATGAAAGAAAGCTAATGCTAGGAAAGACTGCAGCATTTAGTCCCCAAAGGCCAACATCAATTCTGCCAGGCTGGATGACTTCCCTCATCTGTTGCATAGCAACCTCCCTGTCAGCTGCCTGTTTTTCCTCAGCACTTCCTCTGTAAAGTGTCTGCAGTGGGACGTGATCAGACTCAGGAAAGGAGGTCTGAGGTGCCATTTTATATATTATCTGCCTCCATGTCAGTATCTTCAGTCGATACCCGGCCTATAACTTCTAGACTCATCTTCTACTGCCCACCTCCCTTCTCCAGTTGGGGACCTCATGATATTCTCAAAATTATTATTACCAGATTATTCTCTCTTTTTCCTTTAGTTATGCCCTTTTGCCATATTAAAATGGAAGCTCCTTTTGGGAGATGGATTGTTGTCTGTTTTATTCCTTGCTTTATCCTCAGCACGAAGAACGATGCCTAGTACATGTTATATTCTCAATAAATAATTGTTTTGATGAATGAATCACACAATCCACCACGTTGCTAAAACAAAACACTTGTGAGGAATTTTTGCTGGATAAATTCACTTTTTTTTGTCATGCAGAGGCACATAATACATATTGTGGAAACAATCTATGCACATCATTAAAGATTGAAATGTTATCTAAATGGTACGGAAATTAACTAATCATTTTTTAATTGTCACCACCTTGAGAAAGTGGCTAAGGTTTTTATGATACCTTTTCATATAGTATTTTAAGCACCAGGATACAGCTCTTCTTATATCAATAGGATAATATACCTGTGGAAAATATTTTAAATTATACTTTTTGCTTTTTTCTTTTAGTTCTGTCAGAGGTGCACTGTTAGCATGATCTTTATATCTTTGCATGATCAAAGAGTCATGTTTTTATCATTTGACAAGAACTAAGAGCATACACATTTTTTTGCATCTGATTTATCTTACCTAAAATCTACTCTGAGTCATTCTTTTAAGTTTTTTTAACATTCATTTTTGTTTGTGTTTGTTCGTGTTGTAACAGGAATCCTGGTGTTAGCTGAGTTCATTATGCAGGACAGGCAAACGACCGACTGTCCAGGAAAGACAAAAGACTGAAAAGCAGGAAAAAGCTTTCCGGAGTCGGGTTCACAGGCTCCTTCCGTGGGACTGGGAGGAGAAACCAGGAGGTGGGAGCCTGAGAGGTGGGGCATGTCTCTGGTTTGGCGGGTTTTTTTTTTTTTTATAAGACCCGTGGATCCTCCCATTTTTCTTATTTCTCGTCCAGATGTTTGTCCCTTAGCATACCTGTCTTTCTAACTTTCCCTCGATATGTATGAGGGTTTTTCTCTGTGTGTACATACATATGTGCTGGCTTTTGGATGCCAGGAGAGCTGGACTCCTTATGAGCTGGAGTTATATAGGTGGTTGTGTGCCACCTGGTGTGGGTGCTGGGAATTGAACTCACATCGGTTAAAGTCCGATTATTATTATTATTATTATTATTATTATTATTATTAGCATTTATTTGTGTGTGTGTGTGTGTGTGCACGTGCGCAGATTTTCATTTTTTTAGTTGAATGTTCAACAGTGCAATTTCTGGGTCTTATAATAAGTGTGTGTTAGTTTTACAAGAAACTACAGATCTCACCTTGAGTGGCTGAACCATTTACATTCCAGTAACCACATATGAGGGGTCCAATTTCTACAAATCTTTGGAGGCATCTTTAGTCAAAAATTTTTGCAGTAGTGTGTAGTGATAGCTTGCAGTGGTTTTAATGTACATTTACCTAATGGTTAACTATACTGAATATTTTTGTATGATAGTTTCCCACCTGTATCTCCCTTTTAGTAAAATGTCTCTGTATATTTTCATCCATTTTCTAATTGGATTGTACTGTTGCTTTTATAAAATATGTTGGGTATTGGTAAGAGCACTATTGCACAAGCATGATAACCTGAGTTGAAATCCCTAGCACTCATGTAAAAGCTGTATGTGGCTATGTACACCAGTTGTGGGGTTGGAGACAGGAGGATTGCTGGATCTTGCTGTCCGCCAGTGTCGCTGCAGATTTAGTGAAAACCTTTGCCTGGAAATAAAAGAGCAATGTACACATACACCGCACACATTTGCCACATAGTTATACACACACACACATACAAAAAATAAGTCAATTAATTTTAAAAGTTCAGTATTGACTTGTTCTGCTTTATTTGAGTCCTTTGTCAGATATATGGCTTGCAACTTTTTCCATGGTTTATAGATTTTTCTCATTAAAAATATTTTTATTTATACGTGTGTGTGTGTGTGTGTGTGTGTGTGAAAGTGCCTTTGAGTGCTGAAAGAGGATGTCTGATCACTTGAAGCTGTAGTCATAGTTGATTCTCACAGGAGCTGGGAACAAAACCTGATTCCTTTGGAAAAGCAGCAAGGATTCTTTACTGCTGAGCAGTCTCTCAGCCCCTCTTTTCATTCTCTTAAGAGTCTTTTGCAAAGCAAAAATTTGAATCTTACAGAAGTCCAACTGGTGGTTGATTACTATTACTGTTACTATTATTACTATAACTATTATTATTATCATCATTATTATTTGGTTTTTCAAGACAGGGGTTCTCTGTTGTAACACTGGCTGTCCTTGAACTCAGACTGTAGACCAGGTTGGTCTTGAACTCACAGAGATCTGCCTGCCTCTGCCTCCTGAGTGCTGGGATTAAAGGCTTGCACCAACACTGCCAGAATCCTGGCTGATCATTTTTAAAGGATTGTTGTTTTCTGTGTATGGTAGTCCATGCCTTGATTTCAGTAATCAGGAATGTGAGATTGGAGAAGTGAAAATCCAAGACTAGCTATGGCTATATAGTGAGACTGTGACATAAATAAATAAATAAATAAATAAAATAAACAAAAGCTGGTTGTTTAATGTCATTTCTAAGAGGTCGTCAACAATATCTAGGACATGAAAACTTTTCCCTTTCCTCTTCCATAAGTCTTCTAGTTTTAATTATAATTATCTGTCATCTATTTAGCTTTGAGGGTTTTTAGACTTGTTTTCTGGTGCCGTGGACTGAACCCAGGACATTTAGGCAAGCCAGGTATATTATTTTCTTTTATGTTGTTGTGATAAAATGCCCTAATAAAAAGCAACTTATGGGAGAAAGGGTTTATTTTTGCTTATAGTTTCAGAGGGATACAGTTCATAATGGTGGGGAAGACATGGCAACCAGCAGGAAAGCATAGTGGTAGGAGCAGAAAGCCATCTGATAACATTACATAAGCACACAGGAAGCAGGCATTAAACAGGAAGTAAGCCCAGACTACAGAACCCCCAGACTCTCCCTTGCCTCCCTACACACACACACTCCACATACTTCTTCCAGCAAGGCTGCACCTCCTAAAGATTCCATAACACAGTCAAACAGCACCACCAACTGGAGACAATCACACAAACACAGAAGCGTATGCGGGCCAATTTACATTAGGACCACAGTACCAAGCACCACTGAACTCCACTCGCAGCTTCTAGCTTTAAGTTTTGTTCAAGATAGGAAGTTTAGGTTGAGGTTTTTTTTTTCTTCTTTCAGATTGTGGGAGAGTTAGAGCTATAGATATCGAACCACCACAACATACTTTGTTTAAAGATATTCTCTATTGTGTTGGTTTTATACTTTTGTCAAAAATCAGTTGGCTTTATTTATGTGAAGCTATGTCTACATTATTCATCCCATCCTATGTCATTGTTCTATGTTTAGTCACCTATCAATACCACAGCACTAATCACTGGATATTAAGTAGAATCATTTCTCTCAGTTGATTATTCTTTCCCCAAATTATCCTATTATTCTATTCTTTTATCTTTTTCACATATGTTGGAAAAATATTGTCATTATATGAAAACTATCTTGCTTGACTTTTGATAGGAATTTCACTCAAATTGTGAATCAACATAGGGAAAATTAGTATTTTATTCAATGCTTCTAATCCATAACACAGTATGTTACTGTGTTATTATGTTCTCCTTTCATTTCTAGATTAATGTTTTGTGAGGTATTGCTATAGAAGTCCTGAACATATCGTTAATTGATGCATATATTTCACATTTTAGTCATTATAAATACTATTCTATCATTAATTTTGGTTTCCACAAGTTCATTGCATATATATAATTATATGTACTTGTGGCAATGTGAATAAGAAAGCAGGCAAAGTGCTATCTTTTTTACAATTTACGTTATTTATTTATTTATGTTTTTTTGAGACATGGCTTCTCAGTGTAATACTGGCTGTCCTGGAATTCACTTAGTAGATCAAGCTGGTCTTGAACTTAGAAATCTGCCTGCCTCTGCCTCTGAGTGCTGGGACTAAAGGGATGTGCCACTACTGCCTGGCTTACAATTTACATTATTGATGTAATCTCAAATTATGCATTTGGGCAATGACTTAGGTAAACATCAGTGAACATTCCATTAATAAGCAAAGGTTATCAGAAGAGACAAGGGAGGAAGCCTGCAAGTAGAACCTCAGTACACAAAATTCAGATGGAAGTAAGAAAGTCTCTTCCTACTGCATAGTTGTCAAAGGTAAATTACTGGGGAAAACATATTTTTAGATCTTAAGTATACATTTCTAAATTGCTTCCCAGAAAAAAATATTTGAATTTTGGATAGCAAAGGCTATTTCTAGCATTAAAAACAATGGAGGAATAATTGTTGAAAAAATGTGATGGTTTACATGTGGTAGTGGCACATACCTTTAATCCCAGCCCTTGGGAGGCAGAGGCAGGAGGATCTCTGTGAGCTCAAGGCCAGCCTGGTCTACAGAGTGAATTCCAGGACAGCCAGAGTTACAACAGAGAAACCCTGTGTTGAAAAAAAAATCAAACCAAGAAAAAAAAGAATTTAAAAACAAGTCTAATCATAAATACTTTTGTCCATAAATGTACATTTCTGAATTGAATAGAAAAAGGAATTTGGCACAAAAGGTGCTATGTCAAAATAATTGTAATAGAACATTGTGATAAGAACAAGTTTTGAATGTTGTATAGCACTTAAAACTGTGCATGTGATGATTGAGTTAGATGAATGAGGGAAAGAGGAACAAGCCCCAATCCCTAGCCTAGAAGCTATCTCGAATTGACAACCACTCCCAAAGGAAAATTTAGTTTTCTCCAGTGGTGTCTCATTGAGTATACAAACCACATTTAAGGGCAGGCATCATGTCCATCAGTGGATGGTTAACACAAAATGAAGTCAGTGGTATATTTGGAGATTTTTTACTCATTATATTTTGTCTGTTTTTTTTTAACCTAACAGGTATTTTGTATATATATTTAGGTTTTCTGTTTTGTGTTTTTATGGGATTTCTGAGTGTGCAAATGTATGTGTCTCTATGTCTATGTTTGTTTCTTGGGCTTTTTGTCTCTTTTTTTCCTGTTTGTTTCTTTTGTCCTATTCTAGTTTGTTTCTTTTTTATTTTATCTTATTTTTTTCTATTTTTTAGATGCCTGCTTGTTTTCTAAAGAGAGATAGAAAAGGTGTGAATTTTGGTGGATGGGGAGGTGGGAAGGATCTGGGAGGAGTTGGGAGAGAAGAAACCATAGTCAGAAATATATAGTATGAAAAAAAATATTTTTTCAATTTTAAAAAAGAAAAGAAAAATTTATTCATATTTTTCAGATGTTTTCTGTTTCATAGAATTAAATCTAGACATGTTATATGTTTGAGTTTGAGATTACTTTTCTGAATCCACCTATATATCCATTAAAAAATTAATGTTCAATGCTTCTCAAAGTAAGTGGATTATAAGTTTTAAATTCCATATTGAGAACACATATGGTCTTTAGTCATATTACAAGTATCTGATATATTTATATATTGCATATATATGTATGTACATATACATACACACACATATATGTATGTATATAAAATGGGATTTCAAGGCCGCTTGAAAGATGGATTCTGTGTTATAAAATATCATAAGATCATATGATAAGATCATCTAGTGAGACAGAAAAAGCATCCAAGCTTTGTGCACTGAAGTTCTATTTACAGACTTCTTGCCTCTTCTGATAACCTTTGTTTATTAGTGGAATGTTCACTGATGTTTATTTAAGTCATTGCCCAAATGCATTTGATATAATTATAGATTGCATCAATAATGTAAATCATAAGTAAGATATAATTTAGCCTGCTTTCTTATTCACATTGGCACAGAAGTGTTATATTATCATTACATATTATATATGTTATATATATACATATATATATACACACACACACAGGCACAAACACACACACACATATATACACACACACATATATGTAGTATTAGCAATGAACTTATGGAAACCAACATTAGTGATAGAATAGTATTCATAACAACCAAAAAAAAAAAGCAGTTAAACTATTGGGATGTTTTCAGTGACAAAAGCAGGGTTTAATTGCAAAATTATGTAAGAAAACACAATTTTAGTAAATATTGAAAGGAATTTTAATAGTTTCCTCAGAGTTTTGGTTTAAATCCGCCCCCCGCCACACACAGAGAGAACTAAGTACTTCTATGTTCTTTTTTTCTTTTCCCCCATACAATATATATTTGGATCAAATTTCTCCTCCCACAACTTCTATATCCTCCCTACCTTGATACTCACCCAACTTACTGTTTTCTCTCTTTCTTCTTCTCTCTCTCTAAAAAACCCCCAAACAAAACAAAAAACTAAAACCAAAACAAACAAACAAAACCAGTAAGACAAAAATCACCAAAAAATTTCAAACCAAACCAAAAACCTCCCTCCCCCTAAAAAACCCATAGAATTCAATTTTTTGCTGACCAGATACTCCTGGGTTGAGGCCTATCCTGATGTGTGGTTGATGTATCTAGTGACACTCCACTGAGTAAAACAAAAACAAAAACAAAAACAAAACAAACAAAAAAACTATCTTCCCTTTCCCAGCAGGTCTCAACTGTAAATAGCTTCTTGATTAGTGGTGGAACTTTGTGTGCACTTCACCTTCTCAGTGCTAGGATTTTGCTTGGTTTGAATGTGGTTGAGTCTCGTCCTGGCTGTCACAGTCTCTGTGAGTTCATATGTGCATCAACCCTGCTGTGCCTGGAGCCGTTTCCTTGGAGTCATCCACCACCTCTGGCTCTTACAATCTTTCTGCTTCCTCTTTCACATAGATCCCTGAAGCTTGAAGGGAGAGATTTGATGTGGACATAGTCTCCACTCTCTATACATAATCCAGTTGTGGATCTCTGTATTCTCATCTATTACAGCAAGAAGCTTCTTTGGAGAGGGTTGAGTGAAGCACTCATCTATGGATATAACAATATGTCATTAGGAGTCATTTTATTGCTATTTACCTTTAGCAGAATGATTTAGTAGGTTTTCCGCTACACTTATGAACTATCTAGTCTCAGGTTCTTGACCACTTTATCAGTTTTAGATATGGGTTCCTTCTCATGGAATAGGTCTTAAATCCAAAAGTAAAGTGTTTGATTAGTCCCATAACATTTCTGTTACTGTTGCACCACTATATCTTACAGGCACGTTGCTGTTGTGGGTTGCAGGATGAAGAACTAGGTGATACTAATGATTATATTTTTCCTCTGGTAGCATGCAGAGTACCTCCCAGCAGCATGCACACTAGTCAGTAGGGGTGAAGCTTGTAGTGAGGCACCAGATCAATTTATCTACGTTCAAATAATAAATAAATCTTCAACAGGGCCTTACCATCTGGCTGTGGAGGATAATCAATAGCTTTAGCAATAGCGTGTGATGTTGAGGGGTTGTGGCTATCATAACACTTTGATCAATGACTCAACAAGATATAACCCTTTCCTGGCACTGGAAGTTTTACCTGGAGGCATATATCCAGTTGGGGGATTGTCTCCTCCATTAAATAGTGACCTCATTTAAATTCCTTTAATATATGTATATATTTAGGAAGATTCCACATTAGTAGGTTTTCATATGGCTTTTCAAAATATCCTTAGTGTTAGTTGTCCCTTTCCATAATCCCTTCTTTACCCTGATCTCACATTCCCCTCTTCATTTAATTCTCCTGTTCTCATTTCTACTTTCTCTTTATAACATTTTTTCCCTTCTGATCACTTACTGTGTATCTAACTTCTGTGGTTATTCATATTGAAGCACATATATCTAAGACTTAAAACCTAACACCCACATATAAAAGAAAATATGCAACATTTGTCTTTTGAGGTCTATAAAAGGACCTCAAATTACCTGAGAATTTCATAATTTTACTTTTTCTTAACTGCTGAATAATATTCCATTGTGTAAATGTGCCAGATTTTCATTATCCATTCACCAGCTGGTGGACATCTAGGCTGTTTGTAATCTCTGGATATTAAGAATAGAGCAGCAGTGAACATAGCTGAGCAAATGTCTTTGTGGTAGAATAGAACATACTTTGGCCATATGCCCAAGAGTGGGATAGCTGGATATTGATTTAGACCATTTTTCATTCACTGGTACAAGTAGCAAGTCCAAGGCAAATTGGTCAGAATCTTGTCTGTGGAGAAGACATGACATGTAATAACATATTTAGAAGGACTATAAAAAGCTTGGCAAAGAAAAAGAATCTAATACATTCTTTTCCTCAGAAATCTGTGCATGTACAATATTACTACTTGTATTACTCAGGGATTTCTAACAGCACAGAACTGACAGAATGGGTATATATATATATATATACACACACACACACAGACAAAAAGGAGACTTATTAGATCAGCTTGCAGGATGTGTCTGGATAGCCCACAATATCTGTCTCATGACAGAAAAGCTTCAATCCCATGGTTGTTTAGTCTACAAGGCTGAATCTCTCTATAGTTCCAAGCTGGTATTAGAATTCTGGAGAATTCCACGGGAGCTGCTACTTTTCAGTCTTGGATGGAATCCTGAAGAAGTTGGATTTTAATGATGTCTGCATCAACAATATAATGAACTTGCCAGCAAGAGGACAAGCAGGAGAAAAGCAGTCTCCTTCTTCCAGGTAGTTTTATATGGCCTGCCACCAGAAGATGTGGTCCAGGTTTAGGGTGTGTCTCCCTGCTTCGAATAATCTGATTAAGGAAATCCCTCACAAGAGTGCCCAACAGATTGGGTTTTAGCTGATTCCATATGTAGTGAAGTTGACAACCAAGATTAGCCAGCACACCACTTAGAAGAATAATGCTACCAGGAAGAAAGGTTTGGAGTGCAATGACTAAGAAAAGGCTCATTAAGTACCTGTTTGTTTTTCGAGACAAGGTTTCTCTGTTAGAACTCTGGCTCCACCTATGGATTTTCTTAAGTGTACAACTTTTTAGTGTTGCTTCAGTTTCATTGTTTTAAGTCCAATCTGTTTGTATATTATAGTGAGTATTTTATCTAGAAATTGATCAGTTTCTTCTAGATTTTCCTACTTATTGGAATATGTGTTTTCAGAATATTAACTACTAAGCCACTGAATTTTATTGATATCTGTTGTAATATCCTTCTTTTTTCTTTTTGTTGTTTTGTTTGTTTGTTTTTGAGACAGGTTTTCTCTGTTGTAACTCTGGCTGTCCTGGAACTCACTCTGTAGACCAAGCTGGCCTTGAACTCACAGAGATCCGCCTGCTTCTGCCTCCCGAGTGCTGGGACTAAAGGCGTGTGCCACCACTGCCTGGCTTAAGTACCTGTTATATGCAGAAATTCCTTAGGAGAAAGAACATTGCAGTATAATCTATGTGACCAGAGCTTTTGCAAATGTTTTAGGGTTTGTGAGACCCTGGAGAATTTCTGATAGGAAGTCTTTTATGCATGAGCAATGTCTAAAACTCTTTTTGTCAACAATCAAAGCTGAATCTTCAGAATATTTATAGTTAAGAGGACGCCTACAAATTCAGTGAATATAAAGACATTTTCAAACATGACACCAGTCATATTTGATACCTAAAGACTCACTCCCAAGGATTTATTGGTTCATTATGGCTATAAGAATGTGGAAAACCTTCAAATTTTCTTTCAAGTTTAGATATTTCAGAGGAGGCGCTTTCTAGTCAGCACCGAGTGATGGCTATCTCTCAGGACAACTGGCACAAGTGCACCAAGACCTGGGGTAAAGGTAAAGCCCTACCACAAGCAGCAGAAGTACGAACTGAGACGGCCTGCTACCAGTACTAAGACTGGCCTTTGTCATATACACAGAGTCCTGAGTTCTAGGAGGCAAAAGGAAGTACCGTGCCCTAAGATTCTATGTGGGGAACTTTTCCTCGGGCTTTGAGTGCTGTACTCACAAAACAAGGATCATTGATGTCTACAGTGCATCCATAGCACTCTGCACCGACAGTGATATGAGTCCCACTAGGCACTGCCCCTGGGCTGCCAGAAGGGGGCCACACTGACTCCTGAGAAGGAAGAGATTTTAAACCAAAAATGATCACAGAAAATTCAAAAGAAATATGATGAAAGGAAAAAGAACGCCAAAATCAGCAGTCTTCTGGAGGAGCAGAGAGCACTTTGCCTGCATTGCCTGAAGACCAGGCCAGTGTGGCAGAGCAGATGGCTACATGCTAGAAGGCAAAGAGCTGGAGTTCTAGCTGAGGAAAATCAAAGCCCAGAAAAGCAAATAAGCCATCATTCATGGCTCATGTAATAAAGGTGTTTATTGTTCTATGTTTATACTGTCTGGGGGGCGGGAAAGAAATTTCAGAGGAGATTTTCCAGTGCAGTAGACATTGCAGTGAGTGCTCAAGCTATTTCAACAATACAAAAATTCTTGATGATCAGAAATAGTATGAATGTATTGACCGTGGGAAAGGCTTCAGAATAAACTTAGACTTTTTAAGCACGAGAGACATCATTGTGAAGAAATAGCCTATCCTTCTAATGCAGGAGTAAAAGCAATCACACCCAGATCAGAACTTACTGAGCATGAGGGAATCCAGACTGGAAATAAACTGCACAGTAATGAGTGTGGGAAAGGGCTTCTGGAGACATTTATCTTAATAGAACATCAGAAAATTCATAGCAGTAAACAGATTTTTTGAATGTAATCAATATAATAATGCTTTTATCTAGATCAAGTTATATTAATTAGCAGATAATCTTTTGCAATGGCTATATGAAAATCTCCAAACAGAAATCAATCTTTGCTCATCACCTGCAAATTCATAACGGAGAGAAACATTGTGCCTCTAATGAATAAGCTTTCAATTAGAGATGGAATTTTATCCATCATCAAAGGATTCATAAAGAAAAGAGCCATTATGTATGTAAAATGATGGGTATGCTGTTAGCAATATTTCAGTTTTATTTGACATCAGTGAGTCCATAGTAGAGAATAATCTTTTACATGTAGTGAGTATGAAAAGTAGTTCAATCTGAAGTTTAATCTTACTCAACATCAGTCAAAACACAGTGAAAAGAGTCATATTAATACAGTAGTGAAATGGTAGTCTTTTGAGAGAGTAAGATGTTGGTAAAAGTGATCAATTTCCCATTAAAAGTTAATTAAAATATTTTTATCTATTTCAGGTACTTACATACCCATCCAAGTGCCAAGCACTATAATATCAGTACAGAGTTTGTTCTTAGAAAAATCATATAGGAGCATACATCATTATTCACTGCATATGAAGAAACACACACACACCATAAGGCGTAACTATTTTTCCAAGATTCTGTCACTGGAAGAGCAGGATTCTAAAGTAGTTTAAATATTCTAGGCTTATTGTGGCAATGTGTGTTAAAAATACGGGGATGTATTAACCTTTGTTAATCCTTAAGTAACTCATTTCAGAGATCAGATTCACCTGCTTTCTTCCATGCATGCTTTGGAACATCATACTGAGCATTCAAAACACAATTAAAAGTTAGTCTCTTCCCTGAAAACATTTCCTACTAACTCAAATTGGCTAACTCCTTTGATGCAAGTTTATGTACCAAACTTCACGGCCCACTTTCACCAGAAAAGTCACATGGATTGAAGCCAGATGCTAGCACAAGACTTTATGTCTGACATTGCCTCTTCAGGTCAAGGTCGGTGAGCCTTTTCCTTTTACTAGGCCTTTCTTACAGCTTAAAAATATGAAGATGCAAACATACTCTGGCTATATTATATGTGTTCATGGTAATTTTTTACATGTGATTGTTTATGTACCATTTTGTCTGCTGTTATCCACCTTTAAATAAATGTTGTGTGATAAGTTTAAATTATAAGTCCTCTCAAAAGGGATCAAATCAAATTGACCTATAAGTAGACAGGAGTATAATACAATTAGTCCTAATTCCTTTTAATTAATAAGATACAACTATTTCTTTTTGAAAAAGGAGAAATTTTATTTTATGTGTATGGGTGTTTTGTCTGTTTGTATGTACGCAAGTGCACCACATTCATACAGTGCCTGTGGAGGCTGGAAAAAAGTATTGAAACCCCTGGGAACTGGACTTACAGACAGTTGTGAGCCGCATTGTGGGTGCTGAGAATTGAACCCAGATCCTCTGGAAGAGCAGCAAGTGCTCTTAACCACTGAGATATCTCTCCAGACCCAAGATGTAAAGATTATTAAGAAAGTACTTTAAGTGTATGGAAAAAGTTAGCTTGACATTATATAAATAATGTCATCAGATAATGTAAGTTATTTGTATGTAAAAACTTTCAACTAATAAAATTTAAACTTTAATACTATTCCTGGACTCAACACTGAGTCTACTGTGCAGCATGCAACCCTGGAATTCTTTTTCTCATTTCTTGGTTCTCTACAAAATATAGCCATTTGCTGTCTTTCTCAGTTCTTTAGGGAAACAAATGGCTTTTGATTTTTTAAACTATAACAATAGCATCACTACATGAACATTTATAGCCTCTGTGCATCTCTCCTACTTTTTCTTGCTTACAAGATAATTCACTCTTCAAGGTCACTGATAGCTCTGTCATCATGGCCAGCTTCTGTAAAATGTAACATTCAATAACTCCCAGATATTTGTGAGACTATGAGAAGTACGTGTGGAAGAGCCTTTTTAAAAATCCAAATGGAAACAAAGTCCGCTTAAATCTTCCAAGGACAAGAACTCAATAATTTAAAAATGGACAGACAAGTAACCTTATGTTGTATGATGTCTCAGATGTAATTTGAATTAAATTTACTTCTGTTAAGTTGGGAAAATTGTTTATGTCTCCTAATATTAAGAAAGGAAATGCAATAAGAATACACCAATAATGTATAGAAGGATATAAATATACGATTACACTTTCTGTAACAAAAGAATAAAAAAGAAAATACTTTTAAGTTAAAAAAAGATATTAGGTGGTCCTTTTGTCCTAAAATAAAAGATTATTTTTTAAAAGGGTAAGATAAAAACAAAAAGATTAAACATGTTTCAGAGGGTCTGAGTAAGTTACAAAGTGTTTATAACAAATTTATAAGAAATAAGACTTTTTTAAAAAGATGGTAAACTTACTCTACTTAAAAAAATCTAAGGTCAGATATTAGAAAGGAGGTACAAAATCAAACAAACACTGTAGGTTAACCTTTAAATTTGACTTTGGGAATTTTAAATCGCAAGAATAAAATAGAAACAATCCCAAGATCCAGGGAAAAGATTACAGGCAAGAGAATAAGCCCAATTGATACAATAGCTTTAGTCCTTGGGAATGATGTATTTTTTTTCCAGACAGATAATGACCTGGTGCCTCAGAGAAAGCACAGGTAAAGAGTTTTTTAAAGGGGCAATGTTTGTCACACAGTATTGGGAACCAAGGTACCTGGAGCCTGACAAAAGATAATCATCAGGTGCCTCATAATTCCTGACTGTGGCTGATAAAGATGTTAACTTTTAAATATGGGAGCTTAATTCTCTGTGTTAGTTGATAATCAAGGACCCCTTATAAAGAAATTTATGCAATAATCTGTGCTTGTGAGACTCAATAAAACCCCCAAATTCTTATTTGTACATGTTTTAGTCTTGGAGATTCCTTATTAGCTAAGACAGACAGGATATTTCCAATCTTATAATAATAGTCTGGGAGTTTTAATTACCAGGTAACTCATAAAAGAGCAGTACTAGGCTTCTTTAGAGGAAGAGAGGCGACAATGAATATATACTAAAAGGGGATTTGTTGGATTGGCTTACATGATATGGTCTGGGTGGTCCAACAGTAGCTATCTTCGTATTGGAGAAACTAAGAACTAGTAGACACTCAGTCTACAAGGCTGGATGCCTCAGCACTCCCAATCTGACACTGAATGTCTGAAGGATTCTAGGAAAGACACTAGTCTTCAGTCTACATTGGTAGACTGAAGAAGCTGTTCTCTAAAATCAGTGAAGGATAGCAACAGCAGCAGCAGCACAGTAGATGAACTCACAAACAGTGTAGATAAACTTGTCAGAAGAGATGTAAAGGCAAACAGGCAAAAAGCAGTATGTCTCGGCTGTTGTGGGAAGGTGCCACCTATGCTAAGAGTGAGTCTTCCCATTTTAGTTAATGCAATTAAGAAAATGCCTTACAAGTATGCTTACTATAGATAATCCCTCACACATGTGCCTAAAGGCTTGATTCATGGATGATTCTAGATATTGTCAGGTTGAAATGTAATGTTAACTGTCAAAGAGGCCTTGATGTTTTGGTGCTAATTTTAGTAATAATCTGCTCTGTGCTTTATTTTATATGTGGTTTGATGGTTTCAGTAAGGGCACCCTCTCTTCCAGGCTTCCTTCAGATAATGACCCTCTGCCCTCCAAGTTCAAACTTCTCATGCCACCCTCAACTTAGATTAGATCAGCTTAATCTCTCGATAACTGGGTAAGTAGAGTTTATATCCCTACTTTACAGAATATCCTCAGAAACCCTCAAGATTAAGCGTTCAAAATCTCAGAAGGGAGAAATTGAAACATGACAAAAAGATTTTTAAAAAGGTCAGGAGAAAGGAAAGGAATCTTTCATTCTGGAGTGTCATTAAAATTTCTTGCTAAAAGCAAGACAAAAATTCCCAAACTGTCAACAACTAGTTAAAACTTCCTCCCTTTTATCTGTACACCTGCAGTTTAACAATCCATTCAATACTTGAGGTCCTGCATGGTCTAAATCCTTTCAAATTCATGTATGGAAGCTTTGTGTTGAGAATTTTTCCTTTATTCCTATACGCACTGGAGTTATGTCCCATATTTCCTCATGCTTGTCATCTCATAAGACTCTAATTTCACTAAATTGGATCCTCTCTGTCTTTCTTATGGTTATTTTGTCTAAAGTTTTGTCAGACTTGTTAATTTTCTCAAAGAACCAATTCTTCCTTCAATTAATTGTTTTGTATTGTGGTTGTTTGTTTCTGTTTCATTAATTCCCAGCCTGAGTTTGTTTTTTCTTACATTTCCTCTTTTTGGATGTTGTATGTTCTTGTTTTTCTGAAACTTTTAAGTATATCATTAAGTTATTCACATGCAATTTCTTCTGTTTTTATGTAGGCATTTAGTGCTATAAATTTTCTTCCTAGGACTGCGTTTATATTTTTATTCAAGTTTAGGAAGTTTTAACCTTCCTTCTTGGTTCCTCTCTTCACCCAATTTTAATTTGGTAGTGTGTTTAGTTTCCACTCATTTATATGCATTTGCCATTTATACTGCTGTTGATATTCAGCTTTTTTCCTTTGGAGTCAGATAGGAAGCAGGCTATTATTTCAATTTTCCTATATTTGCTGAGTCTTGCTTTGTGTCCTAATATGTGGTGAATTTTGAAGAAAGTTCCATTGGCTACAGAGAAAAAAGCATATTATTTATATTTTGGGTAGAATGTTCTACAAACATACATTATATCTACTTGATTTATGATGCCATTTAATAACAGAATTTCTGTGTTTAATTTTTTTCCAAATGCCCTGTCTATTGGTGAGAGTATGGTATTGAAATCACCCACTATAATGGTGTTCAGCTCAGTGGTTTTAAATTGAATAACGTTTCCTTTACGGAATTGGGTGCCACTGTGTTTGGTATATGTATGTTTAGGATCCTGTTGATGGACTCTTTTCTTTGATGAATAGGAAGCACCTGCTTATTTCCTCTAATTTTCATCTGAGGTCTATTCTTTCAAATATTAGAATAGCTACGACTTCTTGTTTCTTAGTTGCATTTCCTTGAATACCTTTTCTCACCCTTTTAGTTTTAAGTTGTGTTTATAAATGATGGGGAGGTATGTTTCTTGGAGCCAGAAAAACAATGGATCCTGTTTTCTAGTCCAATCTATTACTCTATGTCTTTTCATTGGGGGACTGAGACCATTAATATTGAGGGTTATTGTTGAACAGTGTTTATTAATTCCTGTTATTTTCTCATTGTGGTGTTGTTAGGGGCAGACGGAAGGAGACCCCCGAGAAATCACCAGGACTCGAGATCGATGCAAAAGCAGGAGGTTTATTTCCAACGCGTTGGGGTCCGCTCCCACAGATGCCTCAAGCGAGGCAGGTGGGAGTGACCATTTAGCACATTCTGAGTATGATTTATACATGCTTTTCAAAGGCAGAGCTCAGCAACAGATTATCAGGCATGAGTCTATAGTGATGTGAGTATTAACCTTTAAACTGATTGGTGCTGGCATATAGCAAGGTCGCGGGCACTAGAAAATGTAAACTTTAGGGTCTTAGTCAATGTGGGTGGGGGGAGATCCTTAGTTCAAGGCCATTAGTCTGCAGTCCATATCTTGTTTGCCTTAGAAATTGTTTTTCTTACAGAAATTGTTTCTCTTACTTCAGTTCTGGGAACCGTTCTGAGTAACGTTGCCCCTGACTTGGGCCTACACAGTTTTGGTGCTCTTAGAAGCCTGACTAAAGTTTGGCTGCTTTGGTCTTGTCCTTTCAATGTTGTTTTCTTAGAACTTTTTTGGTCAATGTTCTAGGATTATTGGAGGGTTTGAAGGGAGGAGAGGGAAGGGAGACATTGTGAGAAGTTGTGATTATAATGTCAAAAACAAAAGTATAAAAACCAATCTATAAAAAGCAAACTTTAGTAGGAAAAATGAAATGAAAGAAATTTCATATTTTATGTCAGTAGAATTCCACGCTGAGTTTTGTCCTACAGTAAAACCCCACAAATCTGTTTGTGACTAACAACTAGGGTATGGAGAAAGGGAAAGGAATTGAGAGAGTGAGGTTGTTGTGGGATACTGACTAGAGAAGACTGCTAGGCATGGGTTTAAGGGAATAGAATGTCTTTATTAGCTGGCTGGTGACTACACTGGGTGTTCCAGATCCCAGTGTATCCCTGAGCCTTTCTTAGGGTTAGCTTTTAAACACAAAAACCATGTTCTGGGTTGACATATTTCAGTTAACAAGAACAGTTAGTTAGAAGCAGAACTACAGAAGCTAAAAAGCAAGGTTAGTATGTTTTGAGGCTTTCCCAGAACTATGGACTTTGATGGATTAGGTCTTTGTTTTAGTTTTGGCATGTGGTGCTGTGCATGTGCTGACTCTTATACTCTGAATGGCACTTCCATCATGGAGTCAGTTATGCTAAGGTCTCAGGGCCTAGTAAGGTCTGGAGCCCTATTACAAGGTAGATAACACTTTGCTTGTTGTTTCCAAGTCAGGCCTTTATTTTAAGCTGCTAGACTTCACTCTCAGGTCAGGTGAGTAAGAAGCTGTCATCTTAGTAGTTCACCATCTTTATTACTTAGATATGACTCCTCTCTGTCTGCTTATCAGGATCTAACTCCCACTCCGTCAACAAGCTGGCTAGCACATGACAATACACTAAACAAACATGTAACATGGTTGCATTTAACCATTGAAAATGACAAAGGATAGGGTGAAGGTCTGTATCTGGTCAGAAAATTCAAGCATTTTTGCTCAAGACAGCACATGGATTGATTGATCCAAGCAGTATGCATCTTCCAAGGTGGGAGAGAACGGACAAGAAGAGGTGAAAAAATTATCTTTGGAAAAAGTGGCTCTGGGAGACAGCCATAGCTTGTCACCATGGATGGCCATGGCAGAATTTTGAGTCATGGCCTGGAGGCTTCAGGGTGGTCTAGGCATAAGCCACTGAGAGAAGCAATACAGAGAATCAGAGGGTAAGAGTAAATAAGCTTTAGTTGGACTGGATGTGGGGGAAAGCATTATGAAGGACAGTACATTGTACTAGAGGGCAGAATGGCAGAGACTTGAGGTGGAAAAAAAAACATTATAGACATTATAAGAATGTTAAAAGAGAGCTTGAAGTAAGACATAAGAGAAGTAGGCATTATGGACAGCTTGACAGAGGGACCTAAAGAGCAGGAAAAAAGAAAGAAAAAGATAACACACAAGAACATGTGATGGAGAAAAAGAAATCCTTTTATAACTTTTCTCTAGAAGGTGGGGAGCCATAAGTCATGCTGCCGAACAGGCAGAGATCAGAGAGAGCACATGCTTATAAGCTTTCTGACATATCCATAAGACACAGAGGGACAAAGATAAGGAAAAAAATATTTGTTTACAAATTCCTGGGGAATGATGTCTGGGCTTGCCTTTCAGTCAGAGCAGAGGGCTTGTCAATTCTCCCTCTCAAGGGCCAGACCAGAGGGGCAAGTGTGGCCTGATTTTCCTAAGACACGGATCTGGTCTTAAACTGGTAGGTCCACAAACTAACCTATGGCTGACTACAATACAAACTAGATACCAAAGTTCAGGAGTGACTCCCTGCATGACAAAACTTAATGCGAACAAAATATTTGATAGCTATATAAACTGGACCCATGACTACACATGTTTCTGAGTCCTTACAGCAAACCTGAGGCTGTTCCTATGGACAACCTGCACCAGAACATATTAAAAAAAGGAACTCTTGTGAGACGGAAAAGTGTTTCTAGGGGGACATTACCTTCCCTTTCACATGTCTTGATATGAGAAGTAAGCAAAACCCTGTTGGCTGCCAAGTTCTGTCCTTTTTGTTAACCTGTAGTCACCTACAGCCACCTTCAGCCACCTACAGCCACCTTTTCATGTGGTTTCTTAAGTTCTAAGAGAGGCATTTGTGACACTTCCTTCTCTTAAAAAACATGTTTTTAATTGAAGTATAATTATATCAGTTTCTCCAATCTCTTTCATCCCTCAAACTCCTATGACCCATCTCTGCTCTCAAATTGATACCTTATTTTCCTTTGAGTATCATTGTTATATACAGAAATATGTGTATGTACATATGTGCACACACATGTACAACCTTCTTAGTCCATTTTTCTTGTTGGTGTGCATATGGTTTCAAGGCTGATCACTCTATATTGGATAATAAGGGAGACCATCTCTGGAAAAGGCCAATCCTTCTTCTCCCAGCAGTTATAAGTTGCCTGTAGTTCTTTGTTTAGGGTGAGACCACACAAAATTTATCCTCTTCCAAATTAACATGTCCATTAATATTGCCATCATACTAGTTTTGCTTATGTAGTCATTTCTAGGAAGTAACAGTTTCACAGCAGATTGCCTGGGTTTCTGGCTCTTACAATCTTTCTGTCCCCTCTTCTGCTATATTCCCTCAGCCATAGATGCAGGAGCTGGGATGTCGATGTATCCACTGGGGCTGGTTCCCTATGCTCTCTTGATTTCTGCATTGTGTCCAGTTGTGGATTCTGTGGTGGTCTCCATTTGCTGTAAAGAGAAGCCTCTTTGATGACAAATGAGAGCTACACTTATCTGTGGGTATAGCTAAGATTTAGAATGCAGTATGGAGCTATGCTGGTCTAGCAAAGTGGCAGTAGTAGCTCCTTTTCTAAGGTTCCTCACCTCACTAGCCCTAGGAAGCTGGCTAGGTTTCCAGTACAAGGCATGATTTCTCTTTGGTTGAGTGGGCCTTACATCCAATTAGACAGCTATTGGTTGCCATTGACATGTGAGTGACACTTATGCATATCTTGCAATGCTAGTGATTACCATGGTTCATGGATGTTGCAACTAAATAGGACTGCTTAGTTGCTTCCCTCCCTTTATAACTTGCATAGCATTTTCTGGAACAATGGAAACTAAACTATAGGAAAGAGGCTTTTAGTTCAGATACAGGTCAAATCAACTGAGTCCTGTGTCCTAAGTGCATGGTGTCTTCAGCAACAGGGGTCCACTGTCAACCCCTCAGAAGCAAGCAAGGACCACATAAATAATCTATATCATTTCAGAAGTCACTTGGACTATACCAACCAACCATTCAAAAGAAGTTTTCTTGTGCCTAATATCAGGGTTTTTGTTAATCTATTGCCCTTCTGGGGATGACTGCCAGCTCAAGTGGCTTAACTTCATGTGTATGTGTGTGTGTGTGTGTGTGTGTGTGTGTGTGTGTGTATAGTCAAAATCCTTTTCTGCACTATTCAGATGGTCTTGTGATTTTATCTTTAACTTCATTTCCATGATGTATGACATTTTGATTTACATATGTTGGACCATCCCTACATGTATGAAATAATGCTAAATTGATTGTAGTGGACGATCCTTTTGATGTGCTCCTGTGTTTGTTTTACCAGTATGTTGCTGAGATTTATTTTTGCATCTATATTCTTCAGGAAGCTTAGTCTGTGAATTTCTATTTTTCTTTTATCTCTGTTTAGTTTTGATATCAAGGTAATATTGGCTTTGTAAAAAAAGAGTTTGGTAATATTCTTTGCTTTCTTATTTGACAGAATAATTTGAGAACTAGCAGTTCTTCTTTGGAGCCTCTGTTGGGGGAGTTTTGCCACCAGGTCACCTTTCCTGTTGTCTCAGTGCAACACAGGAGGTTTCCTTCAGTCATGCTGAACTCTTAACAATTACAGATGCTTCCTCAGCACCAACTTGAATGCTCTATTGTCTTGAAATTTTCTCTATTAAACAAATTAGTTCATTAACTTTAAATTCGACTTCACCCAGATTCTCAGGACATGGGTAGAAAGAAGCCATATTATTGGTCAAAATATCACACAAATGGCCCCGAGCCTATTTCCTGAGAAGAGTCCTTTTCCCCATCTGCTCTAGTTTTGTTTTGTTTTTTTCTGTTGCTGTGATAAAACACTCTGATTAAAAGAAAACTTAGGAGAGGAAATGATTTACTTGGCTTATACATCCAAGTTATAGTCAATCACTGAGGAAAGTGAAGGCAGGCACTAAAACAGGTACTTGAAAATAAAGCGTAGAGGAATTGTGCTTGCTGGATTGCTCGCTGGTTCATGCTTATAGAGCCCAGGATCACCTGCCCCTGGAATGATGCTATCCAAAGTGGGCAGAGCCCTTCTACACCACTTCTTAATCAAGACAACTCATCACAAACATTCCCACAGGCCAATCTGACATGGACTATCCCTCAACTGAGAGTACCTGCTCCGATGACTCCAGGATGTGTTAAGTTGACAGTTAAAGATAACTAGGACAACCTCTAAAACCCCCAAACCCTGTGAGCCTGGGCGCCACTGTTGGTGATTCTTCTAGCATTACTGTCTTTCAGAGCCTGCAGAATTACTCATTGAGTTCTGTTTTCAGAATTCAAAGGATTTTCTATCCTAAAGTTCTGAAGCCCTTCCACATTCCTCCTGAAACTTGTTTTAAATGCCTAAGTACCAGATAGCAATAGCTCCATCTCTCATTATCAATTTCTGTCTTAGTTTATTTTCATCTTTCTGTGATAAAATACTTCCACAAGGACAATTTGACAAGGGGTTTGAATTAGGTCACAGTTCAAGGGTACAGCCCGCCATGACATGGAAGTCAACATGGCAGAAACTTGAAGCAGCTGGTCACATTGCATCTGTAATCAGGAAGCAAAGAAAATGATGAATGCAACCTGCTGTTCAGCTCCTTTTCTCCATTTATACAGTCCAGGAAAAGAATGGCATGAAGATATTTCCACTTCCATTACTCAAATCAAAATCATCCTCTGAGAGCATGATGAGAGGCCTGAGAGATTATAGATTACTGTCAAGTTGATAATAGTAACCAGCAGAGCTACATAAAATAGTCAAGTCTGGCCCTGGCGACAGAAGATCCTGTCTCGAAAGAAGTAGCAACATTGGTCTTCAGTATCTATATTTCTACAAACAATGGAGTCAAACTTATTTAGCTCTTTTCTAGAGCGCTTCTTGGTATTCTTACCATCCTCAGTGGGTTATCCAATTAAAAAAAGCCATTTTACTCAGAAGAATCAATAGCATTACAAGAATGCCACAAAAATACCAAATGTCTCCATTTCTGCTCACCAGGAAATACTCTCTTGTCTCATCTAGGCAGGAACTGGATGAAGGGTTACTATCAGACTCCCAAAAAGGGCTACTCCTTTCCACCAGAATTTGAGAAGACTCTCCTGTGTTTTCAAGATCTCTCACCACTTGTATCTGTGTAGGTGGTGTGGTGGCTGTTTCGTTCATGACATCTCTACTTTAAACATGGAAGGTTACATGGCGTTTCATTTTATTCTTCCAGGTTTCCTCAAAATACTTAGACCTTACTCAAATGCACACAGAAGTATAAGAGCAGAGGAGATCCTGATTGGTCATTACTAGGATATCATTCCTTTAAGTCCAATGTAGTGTGCTTAAGAATAATGCTTTAGAATAATGTCAGTACAATACAGACCCTCCAAGTACTCACAAACAAAATAGGCATTTAGGGACTGAGGATAGCATGGGTAATCCTGGTAGTGTTCCTCACAGGAGACAGGAAACTACTATGATTGCGTTGATATTCTCTCTTCATGAAAGTATGTCAGTGAAGCAGCACTAATTACACATTTGGGAGCAAATGTGGCAACTATAAAAAATTCCGAGCTCCATTAATAAAACACTCCAAAGGACTTATAATATAGTAACACAAATCATGATTCAGTCATTCTGGAGCATTATCCAAAAGGCTTAACTCTTAATCTCAATTGAATATCTCAAAGTTCCTCATTTGGAAAAAGAGGAAAACATACTTAAATAATTTATATAAAATCATGCCTGAGGATGCTACATGACAAACTTTCCACAGTATCATCCCAATCACATTTTGGAGGATTATTTTTGAAAACCACTTCGGTGTTCTGTAAAAAACTAATGCTTTAAAAATACAAGGTTTATTATCATTTGGTACAATTTAAGCATAATGAAACATTCATCTGGACATTGTACTGGGTGTAAAATAAAACTATGCATTAAAAAAATCATAAAATAAGAGAGACCCTAATACCATTTCAGCCCCAGCCAGTGGACGGACCAGCCCTCTTGCAGAACATTTGGTTCTGCTCCCACAACCCACTCCTTCGAAGCCCCTCCTCAATCTCCTCCAGCCCTGTCTCCCTGGCCTACAAGACTTGTG
This sequence comes from Cricetomys ansorgei, assembly GCA_026225945.1. NCBI lineage: Eukaryota > Metazoa > Chordata > Mammalia > Rodentia > Nesomyidae > Cricetomys > Cricetomys ansorgei. Next base: position 1,771,942 of record JAMJFZ010003399.1, read on the forward strand.
AACAACCCCCAGTGCTGTCACAACCCAAGCCAGCTGAAGAACCATCCCCTAGCAACATCACAGATCACTCCATTTGAAGTAAGATTTTACTTTTTTGGAGGCTTTGGAGGAAAGCTATTTCCTTGGTTTTACATCTTCTAAAGCTTGTTTCTATACCTTGTTTACATCTTCTTCCTCTATTTTCCAAGCCTACAAAACAATATCTTCTCTTCTCTCTGACTTCCATGTCAGTCTCCACGTCCTTCTATAACTCTGAATCTCCAATCTTCATCTTGCAATTACATTGAGCCTGCTCCAATAAACACAGTATCTTTATCTCAAAATTCTTGATCACACTTGAAAGACCCACATAACACAAAAAGTGAAGATATGGTCAAATTATGGGAATTAGAATGCATAACTTCAGCAAAGATGTTATTCAAAATTTCCGTAGGAAGAAATAGGAACAGAGAAAGAGGCACAGTCAGAAGCCACACCCTGACTTACATCTGGGGAAGAAGAACAGAAGTTAAAGAAGGGCTTAACCCTAGAACACACACTGGCAGCAAAGTTTCCTCCAAGAAAAAAAATAACTCCTAAGAAGTGAGTTCTAAAATGTCTTTATAAGAGCAGGAGAAGTTATTGGTTCAAATACCATTGCTAATAAGGCATATAATATTATTGCCATTTCCAAAGAATCTAAGGTTGTGGCTAACTGGTAGATTGCTTGCCTATCTGTAGTTGTGAAGCTCTATATTCAGTTTTCAGCACTGAAAAAAATAATTAATTGATTAATTAAAAATAAATTTAGAAATCCAAACATTTTCAAAATATAAAATAAAATGTTACAAGAATAAGAGGGAGTATAGTATCATTGATGTATCTATAGCAGAACAGATTGTAATCATCCATCTGGTAGGAACAGCAGGGAAATATTTAGACCTATAGGAAACACAAACATATTATTTTACTTCAAGAAGAAATAAAATTGAAATTTAAAAGTAAGTTACAGCCAATATGTTGCACAAAGAAGAGAAATTAGTATGAAACAAAGCACTCAAACATCCAAGTCCCTAAACCACTATATTGAAAATAAAGTTTTGCCTATTTCTAAAGCATGACTACATAACCAATGGTCTAGAAAACTCTTCTATTAATTCATCACAAAGTGCAATGTTGACCTAAATAAACAAAAGACCCAAAGTATGTCATAAAATAGACAAGGTCATTACTTTCTTTTGTTCTTCCATGTATATGGTAAAGAAGACAATACTGAAGTAATTATAATGTTTGAGAATATATGTAAGTTAAATATAATATCACTAGGTAAACAAACCAGCAGCTACAGAACTTGTTTTACAGTTTGTGGTTTATTTTCAGAGAACATGGTAGTGATATCTAAGATCCCAAGAGTCTTCAGGTCATCTGTCTAAAGGTCTCTGATTTCTAGTGATTTAAAATTACCAAGCCATCCCAAAGTCTTTGATTTATGTGGATTTTATAAATTTATATTAGAAATTACAACTGAGAGCACAGTTCTCCTATGCCATGTGAAAATCATGATGGAGAGGTTGGACAACTCCAAACTCCTGTTTTCAGTGCATAGTTCCGCCATCCTGTTACACCCTGACTGGAGAGGTTAGCAGTTTCTGAACCTCACCCCAGGTGCATACTTCTGCCAGCCCATGTACACTCTAGTTGGAGAGGTTAGAAAACTCAGAAAGTCTGCTCACGTCACACATTTCCACCAATTTGGTACAGAGTTGGACTGGGGACGTTAGATGATTCAGGCTCCCTGTAGCAGTATGCTGCTATGTCACTTAGCAAGGAAGAAACAGAGGCACATTCATATGTACAAACTCTGCCAGACCTCAGCAGAGGGAACCACTATCATGGCCAGTGCCATACTGGACAGTAGAACTCTGGTGTCTGAGGCCAGGTGTTTTTATTGATTCAGAATTCCTCAGGTGTTCCACTGATAGCACATGCAGATCATGAGCAATCAAATACTCCCTACATAAATTCAGCACCTGCAGACAATACAAAATGCCAAGTCCTAGGCAGTCCCTCACCCAACAGTGCAGAAAACAATATTTTAAACACAACTAAAAAATAGACTTCTACAACAAGTCCCAGCCTTTGGTGCCACTTAAACCACCTCGCATGCTTCCCAGGTCTTGAGACCAGAAGAACATGCCTACCTACCCTTGTCATATAATTCTACCTTCTTGTGTGCTCCACAGTTAGGCCAAAGAACTTATGGTCTCCCAGACAAAAATACACTCCTGTACTCTGTGTGCACCCACGTTTGTAAAGCCATTGGATTTGGATCTCACACCATTCCAGGTGCACACTCAGGTCCTCTCACTCCATCATAGGTCATGAGACTAAATAATTCTTCACTATCTAAACCTGGTACATAATTTGGCCAAACAAGTGCACACTGACTGGCAATCTTAAAGGATGTGGGACCCTCCATATCCACAGCACACCATGATTGGAGAAGCCATAAGAGTCTGTGACATACCAACCTCTGGTACCCAGGCTCTATGCTCCACATGCACTCTGGCTCATCAAGTTAAATGATTCAGGGCTCCCTAACCCGAGCACATACTCTCACCACACTGTATGTACCCTGGCTTGTGAGATCAGAGAACATGTAAAACTCCCACTTAGGGACCTTCTCTTGAAAAATAAGCTCAGGTACCCCATCTTGAATCACAGAAACATACAATTGAAAAACTCTAGATGAGCAAGTTGTAATGCAAGGCTACAAGTAACACGAAAAGCCAAGTCAAAATAAATGCCTCTTCCAAAAATTATCAGTCTCATAGTAATGGCTGGCAATGACAGTGGCTTGGACAAACTCCAGACAAATAACTTAAAGGAATGGTTATAAGCAAACTTAGTGCATTCAAAAAGTACATGAATAAGCTCCTGTGTGCATTCAAAGAGTATACACAAATAATCTGAAAGGAATACAAGAAAATGCAAACAGCTTAATGCAATAAGGAAGACAACTCAAGACATGAAAATCAAATTCAACAAAGAAATAGAAATACTGAAAGAAAAGCCAAATGTATGACACTATACATGAAACTATCAAGGAGTCAAATAAAAAAAGCTCAAGAGAATGCTTCACTAATAGATTAAATCATGAGGAGGACATACTATGAGCGTGAAGACAAAGGTAGAGTAACTGAATCATGCAGGGAAAGTCAATGATAAGACATTTTTTTTCCTTTTCATTGAAAATAGATTTTTTTCTCACATATTCCAATTGCTATTTGCCCTCCTTCTACTCCTCCCAGCTCCTTCCCGCCTCCCCTCCCATCTGAATCCACTCCCTTTCTGTCTCTCATTAGAAAACAGGCTTCTAAGGGATAATAATAAAACAAAATAAAATATAGTGAGATAAAACAGAATCAAATAGAATAGGAGAAAACAAACAAAGAGAAGGAAGGAAAAGAGCCCAAGAAAAGGCACAAGAAACAGATAGCGATGCAGAGAACTACTCCATCACACACTCAGGAATTTCATAAAACCATGAAATTGGAAACCATTATATATACTCAAAGGACGTGTAAGGAAAAAAAGAAATTTAAACAATTTTAAAAATTAAATTAAAACAAAAACAAAAAACAAACAAACAACAAAAAAAACTAGAAAGGAAAAGAAAATGCTCCAACACAACTTTGAGACAAGGAAGATGCCCTTGAGTTCATTTTCTGTTGGCCATACTGCTAGGCATGCGGCCTACCATTAAGAGTAGTTTGTTTCCCCAGTGAGGCTCTCTTGGAGAAAACTGAATTTCATTTGCACGTAGTTATCAATTAGAGATAGCTTCTGGGTTAGGGATGTGGGTGTGTGTCAATTTCTCCTTTTAGCTCTAGGACCCCATCTGGTGCAGGTCCTGTGCATGCTGCCTCAGTCTCCGTGAGTTCATATGTGTGTTAGTCCTTTGTGTTTAGAAGGCCTTGTTTCCTTGGTGTCTTCCATCTGCATTGGCTCTTACACTCTTTCTGCCTCCCGCTCCACAGGGTTCCCTGAGCTCTAAAGGGAGGGATTTGATGCAGACATCCTGTTTAGGGCTGAGTGTTGCAAGGTCTCTCACTCTCTGCGTATTGTCTGGCTGTGAGTCTCTGTACTTGTTCTCATCTGCTGCGGGAGGAAGCTTCTCTGATGACGGCTGAGCAAGGCACTGATCTAAGAGTACAGTAGAGTTATTAGGAGTCATTTTATTGCTAGTTCTTTTAGTACAATAGTAAATCATATTTGGTTTTACCCTAGATCGCTGGTCTCAGGTTCTTGGTCATTGAAACAGTATCAGGTATGATTTTCATCTTGTGCAGTAGCCCTAAAGTCAAATCAGATATTTGTTGGTTACGCTTACAAGTTTTGTGACATCATTGCCCTGGCATAGTTTGCAGGCAGGACACCATTTTGGATCCGAGGTTTTCTGGCTGGGTTAATTTTTACATTTCTCCTTTGGTAGTATGAAGAGCACCTTCCTATACCAAAGACACTAGCACCTAGGGGTGAGGGTCCTATGTAGGCACCAGCTCGACAATTCCGTTGTCTTCAGCAATATAGCCTTGCTATCAGTGTGTGGAAAGCAACACAGAGTATTGGCAACAGCCTGGGTTGTTTGAAGATTCCCATGGTACCCCTTTGTCCAACTTCTCAATTAGATGTAACGCATTTCTGGTACTGGAAGCTTCATTTGGTGACAGAGGTGGCCAGTTGGGGTTCTGTTTCCCCCATTGTTTAGCATTTTCATTTAGATCACATTCATATATGTATGTATTTTAGAATGCTTCTACTGTGTTAAGTTTCCATACTATCCCTCAAATGGCCCATAGTTTTAGCTGTCTATCTTTATATTCTCTCCCTTGTCCCCCTCTTCACTCCCCTTTTCCCCCTGATCCTCCCATTCTAGTCCCCCACCCCCATTCATCCATACTATCCTATTTCTTTTCCTAGGGAGATCTTTCTGTCCCCCATATTACCTTACTCTATACCTATTCTCTGTGACTCTCGATTGCAGTTTGGTTGTCATTTATTTAACATCCTCACATAATTGAATAATATCCACATATAAATGAATAATACCATGTTGTCTTTCTGGGTCTGGGATACCTCACTCAGGATGATTTTTTTTTAGTTACATCCATTTACTTGCAAATCTCATGATTTCATTTTTTATGCATAATTGTTTCTATCTCTTTTCTTTTCATTTTTTAAAATTGAAAATAGATTAATCTCTCATATAATATATCCTGACCACAGTTTCCCCTTCTTCCACCCCTCCTAGTTCCTTACCTCCCCTCTCCCTCAGATCCATTCTCCCTCCATTTCTCCTCAGAAAAGAGCAGGTCTCCAAGAGGAAAAGTCTCAAAAGCAGGCTAAAAATTCAGAGACACACCCACTACCACTGTTGGGAGTCCTACAAAAAAAACCCTAAAAGCCATAACATATATGCAGAGGACCTGGTGCAGACCCAAGCAAGTTCTGTGCCTGCTACTTCAGTCTCTGTGAACCTCTGTGAGCCTTGCTTACTTGATTCAGTGGGCTGTGTTGTGCTGGTGTCCTCCATCCCTTCTGATTCTTAAATTATTTCCTCCCCCTCTTCCACAGAGTTCACCCAGTTTTGAGGGCAGAGACCTGATGGACACTCCAATTTATGTTCTCTCTCTGCATAATGTCTGGCTGTTAGTCTCTGCACCTGCTCCCATCTGCTGCTGGAGGAAGCCTTTCTGATGATGATTGAACATGGTTCTAGTCTGTGAGTATAGCAGAATATCATTAGAAATCATTTCATTGTTTTTTGGTTGTTTGTTCTGGCCAGGTGTGTTTGGTTTGACCGTAGGTCTCTGGGCTATCCAGTCTCCCGGTTCTTGGCTATCCAATCAGTGTCCGGCATAGGCTCCCACTCCTAGTGTGGGCCTCAAGTTAAACCAGACATTGGTTGGCACTCCTACAAGTTCAGAGCCACCACCGCCCCAGTACATCTTGCAGGCAAGACAGATTGTAGGTCAAAGGTTTTGTGGCTTGTTTGGTGTTTCAGTTCCCACCCTGGAAGCCTTGCCTGGCTACAACAGATGGCTGATTCAGACTCTGTATCCTCATTACTAGGTGTCCTCACTAGGGTCACCCTCATAGATTCCAGGAAGTTTCCACTGCACTAGATTTTCACACCACTCTCAAATGACCCCCAATTCCAGCCGTCTCTCACCGCACACTCTTCCTCCATCCCTTCCCACATCAGATCTCTCCTGCTCCTGTCCCCATCTGCCTACAGTACAGTGCAAAATCTATTCTGTTTCCCATTCCTAGGGAGATCTATGCATCCCCTCTAGAGCCCTGCTCTTTACCTAACCTCTTTGGGTCTGTGGATTGTAGCTTGATTGCCATTTATTTCACAGCTAATATTCAGTTATAAGTGTACATACCGTATGTGTCTTTCTGTGTCTCGGTTACCTCACTCAGGATGATTTTTTTCTAGTTCCATCCATTTGCCTGAAAATTTCATGATGTCATTTTTAACAGCTGAGTAATATTCCATTGTGTAAATGTACGATACTTTCTGTTGAGGGACATCCAGGTTGTTTACAGTTTCTGGCTATTATGAACAAAACTGCAATGAACATGAATAGGCAAGAGTCTTTGTGTAGTAGGGTGGAGCATCCTTTGGGTATATGTCCAAGAGTGATATAGCTGGATCTTGAGGTAGATTGATTTCCAATTTTCTGAGGAATTGCCATATTGATTTCCATAGTGGCTGTACAATTTTATACTCCCACCAGCAATGAAGGAGTGGCCTTCTTGCTCCACAACCTCACCAGAATGAGCTGTCACTTGTATTATTGATCTTATTCATTCTGACAGGTATAAGATGGAATCTCAGAGTAGTTTTGATTTGCATTTTCCTTATGGCTAAGGATGTTGAACACTTATTTTTTTCTCAGCCACTTGAGATTCCTCTATTAAGAATTCTCTGTTTAGATCTGAACCCCATTTTTAATTGGATTATTTGGTTTTTTATATCTAGTTTTTTGAGTTCTTTATATATTTTGGATATTTGTTCTTTATCAGATATGGAGTTGGTAAAAATCTTTTCCCATTCTGTAGACTGCCACTTTGTTCCATTGATGGTATCCTTTGCCTTACAGAAGATTTTCAGTTTTGTTGATCTTAGTGCCTGAGCTATTGGTGTTCTGTTTAGGAAGTTGTCTCCTGTACCAACGCATTCAAGGCTATTCCCCACTTTCTCTTCTATCAGATTCATTGTATCTGACTTTATTTTGAGGTCTTTGATCCACTTGGACTTGAGTTTTATGCAGGGTGATAAATATGGATTGGTTTGCATTCTTATACATGCAGACATCCAATTAGACCAGCACCATTTGTCAAAGATGCTGTCTTTTTTTCTAGTGTATATGTCTGACTTCTTTATCAAAAAATGAGGTGCCCATAGGTGTGTGGATTTATGTCTGGGTCTTCGATTCAATTCCATTGATCAATATGTATGTTTTTATGCCAATACCATGTGGTTTTATTACTACAGATCTGTAGTGTAACTTGAAATCAGGAATGGTGTCACCTCTAGCAGTTCTTTTATTGTTCAGGATAGTTTTAGCTATCCTGGGTTTTTTAAATTTTTCTACATGAAGTTGAGAATTGTTCTTTAAAGGTCTGTAAAGAATTGTGTTAGAGTTTTGATGGGTAGTGAAGTGAATTGAATCTGTAGATTGCTTTTGGTAGGATGAACATTTTTACTATGTTATTTCATTGTTTTAATGGCTGGGTAATATTCCATTGTGTAAATGTACCATATTTTCTTTGTCTATTCGTCTGTTGAGGGATACTCATCCCCAAATAAGATGTTTCCATCAAATCCATCCCCTCTAGAGCTCAGGGAACCCCATGGAAGAGGAAGCAGAAAGAGTGTAAGAGCCAGAGGGGATGGAGGACACCAGGAGAACAAGGCCCTCTAATTCAATATGAACAAAGTTTATATGAACTCACAGAGACTGAAACAGAATGCACAGGGTCTTCATAGGTCTGCACCAGGTCCTCTGTTTATATATTATGGCTTCCAGTTTAGTGTTTTTATGTCATTCCTGAGTGTGTGAACCGGTGGATCTCTGTTTCTTGTGCCTTCTCTTGGGCTTTTTTCCTTTTGTTGTTTTGTCTTATCCAACTTCGATATGATAGTTTGTGTTTTATCTTACTGGATTTTAAAAAAATGAATGAATGAGTGAATGATAACCTAGCTACTATGGTAAAGGTTAACAACCAAACTGTCACTTATACCTGCTGGGATAAGGAAAATAAGTTTTCTCCAATAGAGTGACACTGGTTATATCAACCATACCAGGGTAGGCCTCATGTTAACCAATATAAATGGATTCCACAGTATTCTTTTGCACTTGGCTACAGTTTGGTGTGTGTATGTGTGTGTGTGTGTGTGTGTGTGTGTGTGTGTGTGTGTGAATCTTTTTGGATTTGCTTTTATTTTGTTTTCTTAGTTTGAGAGTATTTATTTTGTATTGAGGTTTTTTTTTGAGAAAGAACTTAAAGTTGAGTGGATAGGGAGGTGGAGAGGATCTGGAAGGACTTGCAGGAGGGGAAGAATATGATCAAAATATACTTAAATTTAAAAATTGTTTGAAATCATGAAAATAAAAATAAAAGGGGCTACAATGAAAACATGGCTTTAAAAGCAATTGCTTTTTATTGCTATGTAAATGTGGGTGTCTGTGACTGTACCATGGTGGTACATGACTGTACCATCAGATTTCTTGCAGCTCGAGTTATAGGAGAATTTTAAGTTCAGAGGCAGGTATGTTGTGGTTGGACCAAAGGCCTTGTGGTAGACAACCTAGTGCTCTTAGGCTCTAGGCTGTCCCCAGCCTCCAACGTGGTTTTAAGTGGGGTCTTGGACTTGAACTGCAATTTTATGCTTACATGCTCTATGCTTTACCCTCTGAAATCTCTCTATGGCTGGAACAACCAACTCCTTATGTGTGGTCACAATGTTCAGACCCCATTGAAAAGCCCAGCGCCCCTAGTGGTAAAGGCACTGACCTCTCCTCCATTTAATGTAAGTACTTACTATAGTACTCACTATCCCATAAACCTCTCTGTTTTCCCAGAACTCCTTGTTGACAATGAGCCAGATATCTCTTGGTTCCTTGGGAGTCGCTCCTCGCCCAGCCGGTCTTTTCACCATTACCATTTTCTAGGGGGGGATTAATGTCATATTTGTGCCATTGCTTTTCTAAAATTTTATACATTTGCTATTTCTGAACCCACTGTGGGTGGAAAGACGTCTTGTCCTTTCTCTGTGGTGAGCTTTCCGTCATGTGTGAAGTAACTTGTTGCCCAGGAGTGAAACCCTCTGCCTTTTCTTGTCTTTTCTGTTAATTTGGTCTTTGACTCAGAGTTCAAATGAGAATTCATTGCTGTGTGGCCTCCTGTGCTGTGTTTCTTCTACGAAATAGAAATTATCATTCCTTTCATCTAGGCTAAAAGATGAGGCATAGGGGACACTGGCTACATGAAGATTGCCAAAGATTGGAACAGCCACTGTGCAATTGCTTCATATGCCAGCTTTCTCAATGTCTGAGCTGCCTGATGGTGAGAAGGAAGGACCAGAACTGAAATAGCATGTGAAGCTTCAAAGTGACCAGCCTCTGCTGTGTAGATACTACACTCGAGTCATATTGTGATGTGAATTCTGTGATGTGGTTACTCTAGTAAGACATGGCTATACTGTAACTGATGCTCTGCACTGATTTGCATGTGATGAATGTAATGACTTGACTTTCATTTTTGGCTGTGTTAAATGGCATCTTTAAAAATAAAGATTAAGGTAAAGAAAAAGAAAAAAAAATTTCTCCTGGGTTATCCAACTTTTCAGAGTGTACGTTTTCATGGCAATTTCTAATGATGTTCTGAGTTTCATTGGAGTAAGTTGTAATGACACCTCTAATTTGATCTCTAATTTTATTAATCTGTGTCCTTTCCATTTTTCTTTTTGTCAGATTAGTTAATGTTTTATCTATCTTATTAGCCTTTTCAAATAATCGAATTTGTTTGGTTAATTTTATGCACTGTGCTTTTAGTTTTAGTTTAGGGCCCTAGGCACTCTGGAGCCAAAGTTGACTGGAGCCCACACTGAGCCCTGAGGCCACTGGGCTGGAGGTGTAACATGGTGTTCTCTGATTCTGCAAAAGCTAGAGTCTGTAGCTGTCTCATCCTGCAGAAAGAGTGTTTAAAGACTATCCCCATTCTCTGCTTCCTGCTTGAGGTTTAAGATGTGAGCTCTCCTCCCTGCTCCAGCTGCCATGCTTTTCCCATTGTGATGGTGGTGGACTCTTATCACTCTGGAATTGTACACCCAAATAAACCCTTCCTTCTATAAGTTGCTTTGGTTGTGGCATTTTATCAAAGCAATAGAAAAGTAACCAGTACCACTACAGTGCTATAGTCATAAAAATCACATGGTGCAAAAGAAAAAGCCAACATAGATCAATGTAATAGAATAGGGACCTCAGATACAAGTCCACGCAAATAAAGCTACCTGAGATTTTACAAAGATGTCAACAATATACATCAGAGAAAGATAGCATTTTCAACAAATGATGCTGAGAAACCTAGACCTCAACATGTAGAAATACTCAACCCTTATTTCTCATCCTTCACAAAACTCAACTCCAAATGGATTAAATAACTCAACCTGAAGCTTGCTCCTATGAAACTGCTAGAGTAAAAAGTAGGTATGCTTCAACTTATAGGTACATTCATAGGTGTTCTGAATATGACTCAAGTACCACAGGAAGACCAACAATTGACAGATGGAATTTCATGAAACTATAAAGCTTCTGTACTGCAAAGGAAGCTTTCGATTCAGTGGAAAGGCAGCGGAAAGAATGGGGAAAATTCTTTACAGATATAGATCTCACAGAGAACTATTATCTAGAGACTATAAAGAACCAAAAAAGCTATGCATGAAGCAAACAAGTAAATAATATAGGGTGGTGTGGGTAGATGGCTCAGTGGTTAAGAGCATTTGCTGTGTGTTTTCTAGGGAATCTGAGTCCAATTCTAAGCGTCTACATTAGGTGGCTCACAATTTCCTGTAACTCCAGCTGTATGGTATCTCATGCTCTCTTTTGAAACCACAGGTGCTTGCACTTAAACATGCACGTACCTTCACACACACATGCACCTGTACACATTATTCTTAAATTTTAAAAATAAAGAAATAAAAATTAAGAATGGAATATGGAACTGAATAGATAGTTCTCAAAACAAATGACTACCAAACATAAAACAGTGTTATCATCCATGGCTATCAGGGAAATGCAGATTAAAGCCACTTTAAGATTCCATTTCATTCTAGTAAGAGTAGCTATGATTAGGAAAACAAATGACAACAAATAAAAGGGAACCTTTATACCCTGTGAGAGTGTAAACTAGTGCAGCCACTTTAGAAATATGTCTGGAAGCTTCTCAAAAACCAAACCAAACCAAACCAAACCAAACCAAAAACATCAGCTGAAACTATGGTGCTAGAGAGATGAGCCAGTGGTTAAGAGCTTCTACTCTCCTGAAGAAGACTTAAGTTTGGTTCTCAGTACCTATGTTGAGCTCCAACCACTTATAATGCCAGCTTTATGGGTCTGGTGCTCTTTTCTGGCCTCTGCAGGCACTGCACTCATATGTGACATGAAAAGTTAGAAGTGGGGAAACACTGAGTTAAAATTTAAGTGGGGATGGGGATGGGGCACTGGGGAGACCAGGAGAGAAAGGGTATTTTAGCCAGAACTAATGATGTATGAAGAAGCTTTATGGAAATCCACTAGTGTGTAAGCTAATTAAAACGTATAATACAAAAATGAAGTTTGCAAGGATGGAGACATGGCTTGGAAGTTAAGAATTCTTGCTGCTTTTCCGGAGGGCCTGAGTTCAATTCTCAGCACACATATTGTGTGGCTCACACACTCTGTCAGAAAAGTATAGTTTTTCCAGTGGGTATTGGTTGATGCACAGACTACGTTCTACGTGCTGAAAATAAGTGACTGTGACTACTCAGCAGTAGACAGGGCATCTATATCAACCTCCCATATCCAAAAAATGCAACAGCCAAGTGATGGTGAAGAGAGCTGTGAAATGCTGTCTTCTGGACATGAAAGGGCTGGTGCATGTCACATTTAACCTACTGTAGCAGCTCATCAAAGAAGACACGGAGGCATATTCATAAATACAAACCCTGCCAGACGTCAGCAGAGGGGAATACTATCCTGACCAGCACCATCCTGGACAGTGGAATCCAGAATATCTAAGCTCAGGGGTTTTATTGATAGAGAAGCTCCTCAGATGTTCTATTGATAGCACATGCAGATCATTAACAATCAAACATCCCCACATAAATCCAACACCTGCAAAATATACAAAACGCCAAGACCTAGGCAGCCCCTCACCCAACAGTGCACAAAATAATTTTGTACATAACTAAAAAAAAACCTTCTGCATTTCTTTTCTGTATACCCAATTAAAAAAATGCTTTATCTCACAACATAACTTAACACTACACCAGTAAAACAATGTACAACAGGAATAATCACGAGTGTTTATTATTTAGCACATATATCAAGCTTTTCACAATGTCTTTGGACAGCAGAAAAGTATTATTAATGTCCAATTATCAGGAATTAATTCATGATCTTCTGGGCTCCTCCAAAGGGCTTGAGTCACTTGTCCAGCTCTGCCCTCTGCAGCACACACAGCTTGTCCACCAGCCTCCAGCTGGTTCTATTCCACTGCTGCTGCTGTTCTTGGTGGTCGTTGGTGTTCGTGGTACTAGCATCTTCAGAACGCTGGGGTCTCTTGCTGCAACTGGGCTGCACTTTCATCAATGGCCTCTCCTGGGTTCTCTTCATGATGCCAAGCCTCAACTTCTATGCATGATCCCTTCAATCTGGGCCTTCAACTGCTACTGAGGCTGCACCTTCAACAATGGCCTCTCTTGGTCTCTTATAGTGACAAGCCCCAGTTGCTGTCCAAAGACCCCTTCATGCCTTCAAAACCAGAACCACCTGGGTGATTCTTACAGTATCAAATTCAGCTACCAGCATGAGATATCAAGCTTGACCAGTTCTGGAAGACAGCTTTTGTGTGCTGACCCTGAGGAAACACTTTCCAGATTTTAAGATTCAGACTGGTTTCAGGAAAAACAAATGGTAACCTTGTCTTCAGGAAGGGTTCCGTCATGGGGTGGAATTCACCATAGCAGATGTGTCTTGTCAGGACCACCTCCCTCACCAGTATCTGGATAGGTTTGCAGAAAACAAAATAAAATTAACTCTGCAAGGTCTGGACATGACTACACATTATAATTGACAAAGATGTAACAGTATATACCAGAAAAAAGATGGAATGTTCAACAAATGGAGCTGGAAAACTGGGTGTCCACATGTAGGAAAATGAAATTAATTCCCTATCAACCTGCACAAAAAACAACTCCAAATGGATCTGGATCAAGCAACTCAATGTGAAATTGAAATGCTGAGCCTACTAGAAGAATACATAGGTAGTACCCTACAATGCAGCATTATAAGAAAGGGCTTGCTGAATAGGACTCCATTTGCCCCAGAATTAAAGGTCAACAACTGACAAGTAAAACTCTATAAAGTTGAAATTTTTCTGTACAGCAAAGGTAACAGTCAAGTGAGTGATGGGGAACCCCATAGAGTGGGGAGAGAATCTTTGACAGCTATGTTTGTAGCTGTAGACATTGATTCTGATTCAAAGACTTTTTGTTTTTGGTTAATTCAATCCCCAGTACTAGTCCTGGAGCTCTAGAGTGTTTTGGGCTCTGTATAATCCAGAAAGTTTAAGACTCAGAGGCTTACTGCTGACTGAGCCACTCTGACTAGCTCTTTCTGAACTCAGAGCTGTACTGAACTGACTCTTCTGGTTCAACTTGACTCACTTGCTGTTCTGGCTACAAACTGACTGTTTCAAACTGACCTTCAAATCCATTTAACTGTTTCTGATTGAACTCTTCTGACTTTGGCAGACTCTGGCTGACTCCTGCAACTTCTCTGACTGAACTGCTCTGCTCAGTTTCAAATTCTTCCTATCTGATACCAACTTCTGGATAACTGCCTCTGTGTCTGCCTCAGACTCCTCTCTTTGCCTCTGTGTCTTGTCCTTCTCTGGGATCTTACTGCTCCATACTGCCTCAGTCAGCCTCTCTGCTTCTTTGCCTTATCCTCAGTCAGACCAGTCATTGTCTCTGTGTCTTGTTCTCTCCCTGCTCCTCTGAACTCTGTCTCTCTGAGCTCAGAGTGTACATTTTTATCATGAGAGTTGGGCATGTGCTCACTCTGTTAACTCTTCCTCTGATTTGTCACTTTGCCTGCCCTTCACTTTGACTCATCTCATATGCCATTTCCTGTCTGACACTGACTACTTCTGAGCTCTGCTTCCTATCTATGAGCTCTGTTTCTGTCTCCAAAGTGCTGGGATTAAAGGCATGCACCACCACTGCCTTCTGAATACTGAGATTAAAGGTGTATACTAACATTCTCTCTACCTTAGCGCAGCCATGCTGAGAGATTAAAAGCTTAAATATTCTGCTACGGTGTATCTGACAGAGAATTAATTTCCAGATTATACAAAGAGCCCCCCAAAACAGTCAAGAAAACAAATAACCTGATTAAATATAGCCTATGGATTTGAACAGAGAGAAAAACAGCTAAGAAATATCTTCAAAAGTGGTCATCATCATTAGCAATTAGGGACATGCAAATTAAAACAACTCTGAGATTCCATCTTACTCTAGTCAGAATGGTTAAGATTAAGAAAACAATTTGCAAGAAAACAAGTGCTGGTGAGAATGTTGGGAAAGGGGAAACCCCATTCACTGTTCGTAGGATTGTAAACTGGCACAAGCACTCTGGAATTCGGTGTGGAGAAGTCTCAAAAAGCTAAAAATAAATCTGTCATATGACCCAGTTATACCACTCCCTGGCATATGCTCCAAAGATACTTGCTCAGCCCTGTTTGTTGCTTCTCTATTCACAATAGCCAGGAAATGGAAACAGTCTAAACGTCCTTCAAGCAATGAATGGATAATGAAAATGTGGTACATGTACACTATGGAATACTATTCAGATGTAAAGAAAAAATGAAATAATAAAATTTGTAGGTATGTGCATATAACCACAAAATATTAAATTGAATATTTTGAATAAATTGAATTAAGGTACCCCAGAGCCAAAAGAAAAACACCACGTGTTTGTTCTCTGTTTCCTCATTCCAAGCCTTCACATATGAGCATATAATTTGGAGTAAATGCAGAAACCAGGAAAGTAAAAAGGGACTAAGAGTGTGGGGAAAGAACTCTAGAGAGTGGAATTACAGAGAACAGGCAATATGAAGGGAGAAATGGGAAAAGAGAGGGAGAGCTTTAATTTGAGGTGGAGGAAGAAAATACAGGAGAATGGAAACCAGAGGATGAATAACACTGTTTGCAATAGCAATAGTGAATTATATTATTTCATATTCACCTAATATAATACATGCCAGTGTGTATGTATATGTGTATATATACATACATTTAAGTGTATGTACACACACACATACACAAGCATACTATAAACTGTCTAACAGAATCAATCCCCAGTGCCAGACATGGGAAGCCTCCTTTTGAGTTGTTGGTCACAGGAGTTCAGGATATTCTAAAAGCAACATGAGTTATTGCTGTTGCCCTTGGTTGCTTCCCAGAAGTTGAAGGTGGGACCCTATTGCTGAGAACACCACAGACTTTGGACACAGGACTCAATGGATTTGAGCTGGATCTGACCCGAAGGCCTACTCCCTCAGGACTACAGGAAGGTGCCATGCCAGATGCCAAGGGAGGAAAGAAATCAGTAGTCCTACCCAGTTCTGATGCCTATGAATCACACCAATGACAAACAGTGCTAAATATCGCTAAGGGCATCATGATGACTGACACTCGTATCTTAGTGATAACCAACAGTGGTCTCTTTGAATTTAAAGTCTGCTCAACAGGAAGGAAATCATGCCTGGTACTGTAAAACCTAGGCACACTTTGTTAGTGAGTTCATTGTTCTTAGATGAGAATGTACTTTTGCCACTTTTATAAACCATTATAATCTTTGACTGCATTCTAAATACTCATTCTTATATACTCACATGGTGTGGCTCTCACCTCTCACTAAAAAAGTTTCTTTTTTTGTAACAAAGGGAGATCATTTCAGAGAGCCACAAAGGACCAAGATACAGAGAACAGCTGACCATCGTGTGCCCAGCCCCAATTGACACATAGGTAGTACAAGCCCTCTACCTGGGATATTGGGATCATTGTGGAGTGTGTGTTTGTGTGTGTGGGTGGGTGTTGCTATAGGAGGTCAGGAAGTCTTCTGCAAGATGATATCTTCTAGACATGACAGGGAATATACACTCATGAAATCTCAACAAATGGCTGTTTCAAAAAGGCTTGAACAATGATAACACCAGTTTAAAGTCCACCGTGTGTGGATGCATGGGCACACAATGGTTAACTGTTCCCTGCATAGGCTCATGGAGCCTAATACCTTGATAAAAAGCTATAATTAATTTCTGCTGATAGAAGGATAATAAGTCTTCCCCAGGGATGAGACCTCTAAATGGTTATCCAAAAAGAAGTGGTCAGCCCTGAAATCACACACACACACACACACACACACACACACACACACACACACGGCATTCTATAGTACTAATGAGCTAGTATGTCTAGAAAACAAGTGGTCATTTAAAAAGTTTTTTTTTGTTGTTTGGATGAGAAAAAAGAATTTCTTTTGTAATTCATCTGTTATTGGGTAAAATAGTAATTCCTTTGTTTTAATTGTTGTATAGAATTTCATTATATGAAGAGACTACAATAGAATTAAATCTTTTATTATAGATGGGCATTATGATTGCTTTCATATTTCAACTGCAAGTTGTACTATGAAGATTCCATCTACTACATGTCTTTTGGTGATATATGCACAGATTTATAGTTAATAATATATTTAATTATATGAATTACAAAAGAAATTCTTTTTTCTCATCCAAATTATTTTTAGTTTTTGAAAAAAATTTAAAAATTAAAGTACATTTATGTCACTCCCCCCTCCCTTTCCTTCCTCCAACCCCTCACATATACCCTGTCAATTCACTCTCAAATTCATGGTCTCTTTCCTTTAATTATTACTCTTACATAGATACGTGTATAAATACATAAATAGAACCTACTGAGTTTATGTGGTGTTGATTGTATGAATATGACTTCAGTGTTGACCACTTGATATTGGATAACTGACTGGGGGCATGCACCTGCCTGGGGAAGACTGATTCCCCTTCTCTCAGCAGTCATTAGATGCCCATAGTTATTTGTCTAGGGTTTGGTCCCTCTGCTATGCCCCCCTTCCACATCAGCATGTTCATTGGTGTTGCCATTGTTCTGGTCTCATTAAGCTTGCCATTCTTTTTGTTAAGAAATGTAAATTTATTATTTTTAAACTTTTGTAACCAATATATAAATGTGTATTAATATGAAAAATAATGTTTGATTAATGACAATGTCATTTACAGGAGGTTTGCATCATATAATTACAATTATCTTTACATAGTCCAATTATTAAAACCAGAAATTGAAGGCATATTGAAAGTATCCATAAGATTAGGAGGCTTAGTTTTTCAAAAATCTACCAATTCTCAAATGGATTTTTCTCTTGAACTCTTTCTCGGTTATATTTTGTTACATCTGTTTTAGTGTGAAATGGATCTTTGAAACTCAGGTGTGGGATCAATAAAACTAAGAAATTAGTCCAAATTGTCTTTTACAATAGGTAATTTAAATTCAGCATTCTGCTTTTCAGCTCCCCACTTTAGACAGCTTCTCACTTTTTGTTTTGGGGAGGACAACCTGTTTCTTTATCACTTCAACTTAACTGTACCCTGTCATTAATCCAACTTGGTTTCTAACTCTGTAACTTTCTCAAAAGTTTCTCTATAGTCCCTGTCTTCCAATCCTCAAAGACCACAGACAGGCTCTTTTTTTAAAAGTCCCCATGCATTTGCTATTATTATTTGTTTTACTTCATCACAACCTCTTGCTCAGTTAAAAATTGCACTTCTCACATTGTAGAATTTAACCTTGGAAATTCCCTTTTCTCTTTTATCCTGTTCATCTTCACTTTCTCCCCAAATTACAAGACTCTCTCTTCAAGTTGTTTCCATCTATAAAGTTGTTTGCAGCTCAAGATCACACTTTGATTCACTGGTTGAATCAAAATTGAAGTATTAAGGAGAAAAAACATGCATTTTATTCGACTATCCTCACTGGTTAATGGTTCACCAGAAGGGTGAACTGGAGCACTGTCCAGAATTAACAGTGCTCTGATGCCCTCTTCATGAAATCTAGATCATTTCATTGAAAATGCTGGAACTCAGGAACAAAATTTTGAAAGAACTATTCCGAAAGCAATTCTCTTGTGAACCAAACAGTTAATACTAGGTTTATATACCACAGATAACATACTTGCATCCTTTTTCACACCTTGGGCACGTTTGCTTTTTCAATAATGACTGATTTTAATTTATGAGTTCCACCTGCATTTGCACAGATAAGGGCAGACAACCATTTTTTATTTTCCTACTTTGTAGGCAGGCATCTTTTCTACTTGTCTGAGTGTCCTCTGGCGTTGACTTCCAAAAGAGATCAGTCTTATTCCCTACTGTGTAGCTGAGCTAAATGTATTTTTCCCTCTTTAATTATCATAGACAGTTTTTTTTTTATCAAAATGACTCAGTGTGTTCTGAAGCTGAACTTTGAACATGTTCCCCACCTGCTTTTGGGTTCCCAAAACTGCATGCCTATTTCAAAATCTAAAAAGTCAACTAAGACTTTAAGTCTGTGTGCATCCTCAGTAGCTGGAATTATAGACATGTACCACAGCACTATGCTTGTTTATATATTCTTTCAAATTTCTTTCATTAGTGTTTTGTAGTTTTCAAATGCATACTCTCTACATTCTGTTTGTCAATTAATATGTATTAATTTTTTAGCTATCATAAATCATATTGTTTTAATTGCTGTTGCCATTGTAAATTTTGAAAATTTCATTACTAGTTTATAGTCTATATGTTTGATTGTGTGGGTTGATTGTATTCTTTGAGTTACTATTAAACTCACCAGATATGTCTAGGGCTTATAGTTTTTTGTAGATTTCTTGGTGATTATGTTATAGAAAAATATGAATTGTATTTCTTTTTCATGAGAAATTAGTGTCATTTTAACAAATGGGTGGTTGTTTGTTTATTTGGTGCTAAGAAATTAATTCAAGTCCCACAGGTTTTATGCACTTTTCCAATACCATGGTACATGACACAGCACTGTTCACTACTTCTAAAATGATGTTGAGTAGAGGTGAAGAGAAAAATGTCTTTACTTTGCTGTAGATTAGAGGAAAAACATCTAGTTTTCTGCCATTAAGGATAGTGTTAGCTGTGGGTTTGCAGTAGACACTCCTAATTCCAGCTTGGGGGAAGTTTCCTAATTGGTTTAATTTGTAGAGTGATGCCTTTCCTAAACCATTTGAGACAATGATCTTATTTTCCCCCAGTGGACTGTTAATAGAGGGTAGCTTACACTTTTTTTTTTGTTTTCTTGAGACAGAGTTTCTCTGTTGTACCTCTGACTGCCCTGGAACTCACTCTGTAGACCAGGCTGGCTTTGAACTTAGAGATCCCCCTGCTTCTGTCTCCCAAGTCCTGGGATTAAAGGTATGCACGACCACTACCCAGCTCTGACTTTTTGACTGTTGACTAACTTCTATAACAAGGATAGACCCAATATGGTCATAATATGTTGTACTTTTGTGAATTGAAATTCCCAGAAAGTCAAATGACTGAACTTTAAGATTATGGAGGCTTAAAATGTTGTATGTGAATGCCAGCTTATCTTGAGTTATTTTTACTACCCTTGAAATCTACTCATTGACCACTCATGTGTCTAATCTAACGTTTTTTTGACTATCAGAATCTTAAAAAAGCAAAGCACCTGCTTTCACCAATTTGAAAGCTAAGGAAGTCATCAGATAGCACATGAAACATATACCACTGTTTTCCCTTATTAGCTGTAACCTGCCTACCTAACTCTAACCTATTGTCCCCTCTAATGTATTTGACAAATACTTTTATGATTTTTAATTCTGTGTCTAATAAAATCTTACATAACTTCTTCCATATTGGACATACTTGTGGTGATTTGAATGACAATGGCCCCCATGGGCTCATATATTTGAATGCTTGGACCCCAGTTGGTGGAACTGTTTGGGAAGGATTAGGAGGTGTGTCACTGGGGCTGAGTTTTGAGCTTTCAAAAGACCATGCCATTCCCAATCCCTTTCTCTCTGCTCATACTTGTGACTCAAGATGTGGGATCTCAGCTGTCCCTGATGCTGAGCCTTTATTTTGTCATCATGGATTCTAACACTCTGAAACCATAAGTCCAGATCAAACACTTTTTAAATAAGTTGTTTTGGTCATAGCATGAGTTTTTTAAAACCTCAAAGTCCAGCCCCAATGACACATGTCCTCCAAGGTCACACCTCTTAATCCTTCTCAAACAGTTCTACCAACCGAGGATCAAGCATTCAAATATATGAGTCAATGAGAGCCATTTTCACTCAAACCACCACAATGATATTTGTGGAAACCTGAATATATGTATTCCCAGGCCATGGTCATTCATATTTGGCCCCAGAATAAATTATCTCTTATGTCCTTTGAGGTAAGAGTTGGGTTTTTGCAACAATATTTTCCATATATTATTAGGTCAGTTTTTACTAATAACTTATCCAGGAATTTTGTCTCTCCATTCATGGGGGTTGTTGATCTATAGTTACATTATAATGTAACTTTTTAGAAAATACAATTTCATAATGTGAGTTAGGAGTTGTTTCTTCCTTTTCTGTTTTCTGAAAGCAATTGTACATGGTTGAAATTCTCCATTAAATATGCTATCAAATTCACCAGTAAAAACATTTGGGCTTAGAGATTTCTGTTTCAAAATGATTTGAGCAGTGAAACAAACAACTATCATTATAATAATTATAGTATAGTTTGTATTATCTATTTCATCATGGGTGAGTTTTTGTTGTTTAATGTTTTTAAAGAATTGATGGTTTTTTAAAAAATAAATTGCTTACTATATATACACAAAGAGTTTCAGGATGTCCTTTTTTAGCTGCTTTATATCATGAGTTACACAGTACTCCCTACTTTATACTTCATAGGAATCTATCCATTTCTCCACTCTGATGTTTCTTTCCCTCTCATAATCTTCTGGATAACTGGGTACTGTAACTCACTATCTATGTCCTCTTACTATATATTGTTAACCCAGAGAGAAATCAACCTTCAAAATCTAAGTAAAGTTTCTATTTCAAATGAATATGCATTGTTTTGGCACCATCATAAATGCTGATGGTTTGTAAATCTTCCAGCAGTTAGTGGAGCCTAAGAGCAGGGAATGGTATCAACAAAGTCAGATACCATAAATGATCATTATGTAAAAAGAATACATTTTTCAAAAATTATGAAACATCTTAAAACAGAAGCATGTTACTCATGCACAAGAGTTAAAAAGGGTGTAACAGAAATTGCTAATGAGATGTATTTAAGTACTTTTAATTTTTGAAATTAAAATATAATGACATCATTTCCATTTTCTGCCTCCAACCTCTCCTATATATCCCCTTCTTGCTCTCTCTCAAATTCATGACCTCTATTTAATTGTTGTTTTAAATACACACATGCCATATACATGATATATGATATATGATACATGATACTTAATACATAATATATAATACACAATATATAATACAATATACAATATATAATGTGATATATGATATTATATATATTTATATTCACACACTATATTTACATTATATAATGTGATATATATTATGTATTATATATGATATATGCATTGTATGTTATATGTAATACATAATATATATTAAATATTACACACACACACACACACACACACACTAGCTCATAACCCACTCAGTTCTCATAATGTTATTTGTATGTATATGGTTTCAGGGCTTATCACTTGGCATTGGGTAATCAATTGCGGGGCTTTTCTCTGGGGAATCCTACTCTCTTGCTGGTGGTTCTATGCCCACAGTTGGGACGCCATGGGATTTCCTCCTTCCATGTTAACATGGGTCTCATTTCATTCTTCTACATGTTGACATCTAGTTTTTGTAGCAGTAATTGTTGAAGATGGTGTCTTTTCTTCAGTGTATGTTTTTGGTATCAGATACCAGATTTAACAGACAAAATTTAAAATCAGCCATTATAAATAAAATATAAATCAATTAACCATGGGAATCCTCAAGCTCTAATGGAGGTGGGTTTTTAATATTTCATCAGCTAGAGAATATGAATAAAGAAAGGAAGTGATAAAACAGAAAAGTAGGAATTTTGGAGTTGAAAAATAGAGTAAGCCAAGTGAAAATTTCATGAAAGGAACTCAACAATAATCTCCAACAGTTAGAGAAGTAATTAAAAAAAACCTCTTAAGTAGAGCAAATGCAATTCTCCAATCTGAGGCACATAAAGAGATAGGATTGTCGAGAAAAGAATAGAAACTCAGAGAAAGGTGAGACTCCTGTTAATCCCATTAGCATACACATAATGGTACATAGTAAGGACAAGAGAAACGGTATTCAAGGAAATTCCAATTTTGGATTGAAGAATCTATACCAAGGTTAATGAACTCTAAGCATGATAAATGCAAAAACAGACATAAGCACAGAAGTGCTGATAGATAAAGAAAATACTGAAAGTAAGAAGAGACCTATCTTTCAGAAGGACACTAATAATATTGTCAACTGGCTTCTTATCGGAAATAATGAATACCACAAAACTACATTTCAAATAGTTTATGTCCATCAAGTGTGTTTCTATTG
Source organism: Cricetomys ansorgei (assembly GCA_026225945.1). Lineage (NCBI taxonomy): Eukaryota > Metazoa > Chordata > Mammalia > Rodentia > Nesomyidae > Cricetomys > Cricetomys ansorgei. The sequence goes on from JAMJFZ010003399.1 coordinate 1,794,978, forward strand.
TTAGCTCAGTGTTGGAAGAAATAGTGAATATGATTAATTTTTTTGCAGTGTTGGTTATTAAACAGTTACATACATGCTAAGCAAACACTCTACCACTGAGCTGTACCCCTAGCCCATAGAAAATGGATTCAAATTGAGTTCATTCTATTAATTAAACTAAACCAAATCCAGAAAAAATTATACGGTTTTTGTTATTTGTGAATTAGAGATTTCATATATATATTTATATATATATTCTAATATATATAATTATACATATATTCATATATATATATATATATATATATATATATATATATATATATTAGGAAAACATAGTCTAAAAGAGAGGAAAGAGGACACTAATGAAAACTGGGAAGAGTTTTCATGGCATAATTAATCACTGCTTAAAGCCAACGAAAAAGAGAAAGGGTTAAAGGCACTAAGAGTTAAAAGGTACATTAGGTACAGAGACACAACAACAGCATTACATTTCTTAATGAGAACAATTCAAGTAAGAAAATATTGGACACAATTAACATTCTAAAGGAAAAAGAAGTCCAGGAAAAATTCCATATCTGGAAAGAACATCTTTCCTACCAAGGCAAAATAAAGCAGATAAAAAGGCAAATGTGTTATCTAAAAGAACTGCACTTAGTTTTGTTGTTGTCATTGTTGTTGCTATTGTTTTTGTTTTTGTTGTGCAAGGATTCATACATAGGATGCTAGGTTAGAGCTCTATCACAAAGTCCATATGCAAAAAAAAATACCTATTTTTAAAGGTGCAAATAAGATAAAAACAAGAGCTTTGATAAAGATAGTCCAAGTTAACCTTACAGTAAGAAAGTTGGAAAGACTATGGTAAAAGAAGCGTGTTTAATAGTGGTAAAGTAATCAATTTAATAAGAAGACATGATGCTTCAGGATACCAAGGTAAGAGAATCATGAGTTCTAGGTTAGCCTGCAGTATATTGTAAGACCTTGTCTAAATAAATAAATAAGAGACCATGTCAATCATGAATGCTCATATACTTGGTAAAAGAGTATCAAAATCCTGGAGAAAACCTGACAGAACTGAAGAGGGAAATGAAATATTAATTATGCTAAGTCAATGTAAGCTGAAAACCATCAAAGATATAAAGATTTAAATAACACAATTAGCTGTCTATATTTGATAGACATATATAACATATTCCTCAACAATAATATGATACACATTTTCTCAAATACACATGTAATATTTACTGATATAAAGCATATTCTGAGGGATGAATGGAATCCCTTCAATTTTCAAGGTCTTAAATCATATGAACATTTTCTCAGAAATCATGGATTTCAATTAGAAATTCACAATAGAATGATTGTAGGAAATCCCTAAAAATTTGGAAACTAAGTAAAATTCCATAACTTATGGCTCATAAGATAAATTAAGGGGGAAATTAAAATTATTTTGTGAAATAGAAAACACCATTTAAGCTTGTGGGATACTCTTAAAGAAGTACCTATGAGGAAATTTATAATATGAACGCAGTAGAAAAGGAGAAAAAAGATGTCAGTGTCTTGTCCTTATCTCTTTATAACACTATATTCTAACTCTCCCCCTCCTTAGAAGATCTCTTCCTCTCCCCAGTCCCTTTACTAGGTATCTAATTGACCTTGAAGTTCTGATTCCCCTGTCTCCACTTCCCAAATCCTAATATTACATATGTGAAAGACAATACCTGGTACAAGTTTCCATTTACTGATTTATATAATGATTATAGGTATGTTTCCTTTTTGACAAAATATTTATAAGACACTCATATATTTTGTTTCTTTATTTGCTTTTTTTGAGAATTTCTTATGAATATTGTATTTTCATCATTTCCCCCTCCTTGACCTCCTCAACTCATCCTGTGTCCCTTATACGCACTCTCAAATTCATGACACCTTCTTCTCTAAATATTATTGTTACACATATATAATGTGTATGTACAAATACAACCCGCTGAATCCATTTATTATTGCTCATGTGTGTATGTGTTTAGGACTGACCACTTCAGACTGGATAACCTGTCAGGGGTCTCATCCTTGGAAAAGACTGATTTGACCTCTCTCCACAGCCATTAACTGCCTGTAGCTCTTTTTCCAAAGAATACCTTGTGAGAATTTTTTTCCCATGAACATTGGTATGTCAACTAGTGTTGTCATTGTGTAGGTTTTGTTTAGGCAACCATATTGTTCAGATTTCATGTATGCAGTTTATCTGTCATATATAGAAGATACTATCCTGAAGCAGACATTATGGTACTTACAGTCTTTCTGGTCCTTCTTCTGAATGTTCTTTAGGTCAAAATTCAGAAAACAATTAACTATGGGGTGCCCAACCCAAATTGTGTTTTTCTTTTTTTGTAAGAAAGTAAGTATAATTTTGTTTTATGCAATTATATCACACACCCCCAAAGGGTTTCCCTGTGCTGGTAGCCCTGGATGTCTTGGACCAGGTTGGCCTCAAACTCAGAGATCTGCTGACTCTGCCTACTGAATGCTGGGATTAAAGGCATGCACCACCACCACCTGGTATTATGCAATTATCTTTGTGCTATATTTTACAATAAAATGTTCTAAAGGGAATATATTGAATTTATCAATGGTTGGATATCATTTATACTTTAAAAATATAGTGGAGAAAAATCTTTGATTTAGTGATGAACACTTTAAAGTTCTATGAAGACAGATTGAAGACAAGTGTTCCCTCACAAACCAAGAATTTTGTTCAAGGTCATTTTTCAGGTACAGTGAAGTGAATGTCTGTCTCCGACTCAGTCTGTGTCTCTGTCTCAATCTCTTTCTGGCTTGCCTCTTTCAGAACCCTATGAATGATGGACTGTGAGGATATCTATCCACTCTTTCTCCTTTCCCCTTTAAAGTTACAAAACAGAGCACCCTCGGTTCTCTAACAGATACCTTGCAAGTGTTTTTATGACTAATTCTGTTGACTCAGAAGATGTAAAAATTCTAACTGTGTCCAGTTTATTTGAATAAATTACTTTATGTGACAACAACCCCCTAAACCTTGACAGATTCTCCTAAAGCATTTAAATAAGTCTATCCTAGGCTCACAAAATGTCCCAGTACATGCATGGGGTATTGCCCCAAAGTCTATCTTTACAGTTCACCTCTCAGTTCTCCTATTAACCTTTATTTCACAATACATTAAATAAATAAACCATTACCCATGGAAAAAGAATGAAGAGATGTCTAAAGGCTTGGGAATAGCACAGAGCTGTGGCACCTCCAAATTGAACAATACCAAGGGCCCTGCTATTTCCATAATGTATGGAAAATACAGTTCTCAAATTACCAGTTATTCATTTGGTTTTGTAACATCTTCCTTTGTTGCTGGTTTGATTTAAAATAAATGTCTACAACTCCACCTTGAAAAGTTGTATTATCCCCAGCTTCCTCCACTCTTTTTGCTATAAGATAATTGGCAAACAACGTCATCCGGGATTTAGATAAAATGTCAACCTTTCCTGAGGGTGCTAATCTATTGATTAGAGCCTTGAAGGTTTTTTCCAAGTCAGAGGTCGTAGTTGCTTTAATTGAGCTTATAGCCAGTTTCTTTTTACTACCACCACTGCATTAATTCTTACTGCAAATCCAGTTCTGGTTTCAGGTCCTCAGAATGAAGCTGAAAGATCATGGTCTGTGATTCTAGAGCGTACTCTTGGGGAAGTCCTGGTGAATAGGGCAGATAGACCCTACTGGCTGGAAAAGTACGAGTGGCCTTATCCACAGAATGGCCTGCCTGCTACGGTCCAGGTACTTGCACATGAAATGATTAGAATGCTTTGTTGAAGCTTTGCTTTCCTTGAAAATTTAAAAGAGATATTTTTTTTCTGGTTTTCCGAGACAAGGATTCTCTGTTGTAACTCTGGCTGTCCCAGATCAGGCTGGCCTTGAATTCAGAGATCTGCCTGTCTCTGCCTCCCTAATGCTGGGATTAAAGGTGTGCATCACCACCACCCTGCTTAAAAAAACAAGATCCTTAAAGTGGAAGCTGGTAGGGTGCCAATGGGAACAAAAAACCTCTGGATTTCAAATTAGTAAGTGATCTTGTGTTGCAATTGCCATCTAGACTATACATTTCATACATCCCTGTCTAAGCACTACTTATTTCCTCCTTGGGGTGCTCATCTTGCCTCCCATTTGCTCAATAGGAGTTTTCGTTTTACATGAATATTTTTGTAGAATTTTAAGTCAGGTGTATCTAAGGTTGAGTCATTGAGACGTGGTCAAACCATTCTTCCAGATCCTGTGAACCAAAGTAAATGGAAAATTTCGTTTAAAAAAAATTGTACTTCAGGACTTAGACTCTGACTGAAAACTAAAGGGGACAAACCTACGGATGGCAAGGAGGGGTCAATTCACCACGGGCGCTGGGTCAGGGGTGGAGGAGTCGGAAGTGATTGGGATTTGGGGGAGGAGATTCGCTCGCACACGGGAGCCCAGCGCTGAGCGGCCATATCTGCCGCCGCCGCAGCTGTGGATGCAGCATCTGCGCGTAGCTGCCTCCGCGCCGCTAAGGTTAGCGTCGCTATCCCGTGGCCCTGAGCTGCTCCTGCCTTCCTCCCACCGGTGGAACCTGCTCGTTCTGACTTGCCTACCTCGCTCCTGCTCCGCCGCACTCGGGCTGCTCAGACCATGGATCTCGGCAGCAGCAGCGACTCGGCTCCCGACTGCTGGGATCAGGTGGACGTGGAAGCCCCGGGTTCAGCTCCGAGCGGGGATGGAATCGTCCCGGCTGCCACGGCAGAGGCCGAGGCAGCGGAAGCCGAGGCCCAGTGCACGCATCTCAGCACGGCCTTGAGCAGTCAGCTCAACATCAACGCCAAACCCTTCGTGCCTAGCGTAAGCGCCTCCGAGTTCGTACAGTCCTTCATGCCGGGATCGGCCCAGCCGCCCGCCCCCACAGCCTCCAGCAGCCACGACACTCGCACCGGCGCCGCTGGAGACCCTCAAGGTAAAAGGCTGGGGCGGGGAGCACCTGTGGAACCTTCTAGGGAAGGACCTTCAGTGTCGCGGGAAGGTTCCAGTTCAGCTGCCATGGAACTTTCGGAACCTGTTGTAGAAAATGGAGAGGTGGAGATGGCCCTGGAAGAGTCGTGGGAGCTTAAAGAAGTAAGTGAAGCAAAGCTTGGGGGTTCTCTGGGAGATTCAGGGCCCACAGAAGAAAGTGGCAAGGAAATGGTGGAGGAAAAAGAGGAAATAAGGAAATCAAAATCTATGGTCATACCTTCAGGTGCTCCTAAGAAAGAACACGTAAATGTGGTGTTCATTGGGCATGTAGATGCTGGCAAGTCAACCATTGGAGGACAAATAATGTTTTTGACTGGAATGGTTGACAGAAGGACACTTGAGAAATATGAAAGAGAAGCTAAGGAGAAGAATAGAGAGACTTGGTATTTGTCCTGGGCCTTAGATACAAATCAGGAAGAACGAGACAAGGGTAAAACAGTAGAAGTGGGCCGTGCGTATTTTGAAACAGAAAAGAAACATTTCACAATTTTAGATGCCCCTGGCCATAAGAGTTTTGTTCCAAATATGATTGGTGGTGCTTCTCAAGCTGATCTGGCTGTGCTGGTCATCTCTGCCAGGAAAGGAGAATTTGAAACTGGATTTGAAAAAGGTGGACAGACAAGAGAACATGCGATGTTGGCAAAAACAGCAGGGGTAAAATACTTAATAGTGCTTATTAATAAAATGGATGATCCTACAGTAGATTGGAGCAGTGAGCGATATGAAGAATGCAAAGAAAAACTGGTGCCCTTTTTGAAAAAAGTTGGTTTCAGTCCAAAAAAGGACATTCACTTTATGCCCTGCTCGGGACTGACTGGTGCAAACATTAAAGAGCAATCAGATTTCTGCCCTTGGTACACTGGATTACCATTTATTCCATATTTGGATAGTTTGCCAAACTTCAACAGATCAATTGATGGACCAATTAGATTGCCAATTGTGGATAAGTATAAGGATATGGGCACTGTGGTCCTGGGAAAGCTGGAATCAGGATCCATTTTTAAGGGCCAGCAGCTTGTGATGATGCCAAACAAGCACAATGTGGAAGTTCTAGGAATAGTTTCCGATGACGCTGAAACTGATTTTGTAGCCCCAGGTGAAAACCTCAAAATCAGACTGAAAGGAATTGAAGAAGAAGAGATTCTTCCAGGCTTCATACTTTGTGAACCGAGTAATCTGTGCCATTCTGGACGCACATTTGATGTTCAGATAGTGATTATTGAGCACAAATCTATCATCTGCCCAGGTTATAATGCGGTGCTTCACATTCACACTTGTATAGAGGAAGTCGAGATAACAGCCTTAATCTCCTTGGTAGACAAAAAATCAGGAGAAAAAAGTAAGACACGGCCCCGCTTTGTGAAACAAGATCAAGTGTGCATTGCCCGATTAAGGACAGCAGGAACTATCTGCCTGGAGACATTTAAAGATTTTCCTCAGATGGGTCGTTTTACTTTAAGAGATGAGGGTAAGACAATTGCCATCGGAAAAGTTCTAAAACTGGTCCCAGAGAAGGACTAAGCGATTTCATTGATGCCTCTGCACCATAACATGCACAAGATTGACTGCGATTTACTGCCCATTGACAGACTTTTGTCCATATTTTGCAGAGACATTTCACAGCAAAAATCCACATTTTGTCAGCTTTCTCATGTTGAGATCTCAGTTATGTCATTCTTGAATGCATACTCAAGTTTCTTCCCTCTATACCAACCACTCTGCTTCCATGGGACAGATCAGTAATAGCTTTGTAAGTGATGTGTATGTAATTGCCTACAATACTAAAAATATATTTTAAATTCTTAATTTCCCGTTGGGATATCTAGACATCCTCTGTTCTGTGCAGAACAATCAGTGTGTCAGTGTGTGTATATGTTAATGAATACAACTAACATGTAAATAAAATGTTCCATTTGAAGCTTCAGTATTTGAAATGCGTTTGAATAATGTGTAAATTTGTATGCAATACTGTTTCATTAGGTTATTTTCTCAAGTAATTAAGTACATTTATTACTTGGGTTTTAAAAGAAATCTCCATTCACTTGGGCTTTAAAAAAAACCTCCATTCACTGTTTGAAATGAGGAATTTGTCAAAACCACATAGGTTTGTACTAAAGGAAAACTTTCAACTTTGCAAAAAAAAAGTCTTAGTGCCCTTCCCAGTTAATTGTGTTTTCTGTGTTCAATTAGTAAATGAGTTCTACTTACTTATTATTTGACAATGAAGATTATCTTATTTGTTTTCCATTAGGTCACATAACGTTGAGCACAGCCAAAATAACGTATATGTAAGGTTTCAGACTATATATGTCGAATAGACTTTTATATGTACTCCATCATCCTTAACATGCTTTGGTATTGTTCACTGTGAAATTTGTGCAAGACACAATATGGGTAAAATTACTGAAAAGTTAAATCGTTGCACTCGGACTATGCATCATTTACTAAAACAAAGGTCTTGACACGGGAAATGAATCTATTTCACCCTTCTAACTTTCACGGTTTGGGGTTCATTACAATCTATTCACCAAACAAATTCTTGAGGAAAACACCAATTGTCAATTCTAAGGTTGTTAGTTTTATTGCCAGAAGAATGACTTTATGATCCTCAGAACTGTCAACAGCTGGAGAATTTTCTGTCTAGGTAAGTTGGTAGTGGCTTAGTGTAAACATCTTCCCAGTAGTTAGCAGACCAGTTTCTTTTAGGCACACCTCTATGCTCAGAGTAAGAAACTTGTATACTAACCCTCATGTGCAGGCTGGTAGATGTAGACTCTGCTGTCACAGCACAATGGGTCTATGCACAGGTAATGACAGTTTCTTTTCCATGGTCTCTGTGTAAAGCCAGTGTCCCTTTCTCCATGGCCTTTGTGTGCCCATGGAACTCGTGACTATCTTAATGTATCAGGTCATTACTGACTTATCTTGTTAGAATACCAGTGGCATAGCTCTATTGTGCATCATCCACTATAGGTCATCAGGGCACCCACTGGAGAAAGAGATGTTTAGCTTGCCATGCATCAGCTAACACAATCCACAAGGAACCCCATCCTGTGGTTGATACAGTCATTTAATCACGAATGTCAGTGGCAAGGGTTTTGTTTCATCGTTTGTCATAAAGAGGTCTTCCTTTTGGTTGTGTGCTAAACTTTGTACAACAATCAGGCAGTCTAGTACTTGGTAAACCTTAGCAGTCACTTTATTGGGGATGTCCTTCGAGCCCATGTTGGCCCCACTGTGTAGCCTAGGCTGGCCTTGAGCTTGTGGTGATCATCCTGCTTCAGTATCCAGAGTGTTGAAATTATAGATGTAAGCTATCACGTCCAGCTCTTAGCAGTTTTTTTTTTTAAATTGATGCTACATTAATGTCATACTAACTTTGGTAATTTACCAACAGCTGTGTATATATACATATATATGTGTTATATTCATATTTACACAAACACATGCACACATACACACACACTTATACCAATTGGCCAAAGGAAAAGCTAGGACAGAATTCTGTTTCCATCTGATTTGGATAATTTTTCAAAAACTTGTTCCTAAATATTTGTGTGTATGTGTTTGATACATAACTTTCAGGGAAAATATCATAATCTTTAGAAGTCTATTTTAGAAATCAGTTCTTTGCAATTCAGTGAGAATCATATCATTCAGGAGGTTGGAGACACCAGAGTCTAGCTTTTTAAAGATAGTAGCCCGGCATTATGACACACTGGCTTGCAATCTGAGTATTTGGAAAGCTGAGACAAGAGGATGGTATGTTCTAGGCCAGCCTTGGCTACACAGGGAGTTTGAGGCCAGCCTTGGTTATATAGTGACACTTGTCATAGAGAGCCACCAGTAGATATAAACGTACAGTAACATTTCTTTCTAACTTCTAGATACTTTCCTTTATAGTTGTTACTATCTAATATTTTCCAATATTTCAAATTAGGGCCATTTACTAGCACAGCACTGATTTTCCTAGTGCATCAGATTACTTATAAAGTGAAATCAGGGGAGTGGCCCTTTACAGAGTTTCTGCTATCTCCAGCTCTTATTAGAAGGTTAATCAACTTTTAACTTTTTGATTTTTTAAACAAAAATGTCCATCATAGGCTCATGTATTTGAACACTTGATCCCCAGTTGGTGCTGCTGCTTGGGGGAGACATAGGGGGTGTGGTCTTGCTGGAGGTAGTATGCCACTAGGAGTGGACTTTGAGTGTTCATAGTCTCACGCAACCTCCAGTTGCTCTCTCTGCTTCCTGCTTACAGTTGAGGATGTGAGCTCTCAGCTTCCTGCTCCAGCTCCCATGCCTGCTGCTTGCTGCTGTGCTTCCCTGCCATGATGATCATTTATCTCTGGAACCCTGAGACCAAATAAACCTTCTATTCTTGCTCTTTGTCGTGCTGTTTTATAACAGCAACAGAAAAGTAACTGATTCAGAAGTTGGAAACCAGAGAGCAGGTTGGTTATTGCACAGCAGCAAGAGGCAAGCATGGCATCTGGGGTTAGAAGCTGCAAGCTCGCATCCTCAATTACAAGTGTGAAGCAGAGAGAACAAACTGGACATGGGGTGATACTATAAACACTCAAAACATGCTCCCAGTGGCACGCTTCCTCCAGGAAGGCCACACTTCCTAATCATTCCTAAATAGCACCACCAACTGGGGATCAAGTGTTCAAATACATGAGCCTGTGGGGGAAAATTTTTTATTTAATACATCACATTCCATTCCATGGCCTCCAGAGACTCATGGGTGTGTCATAATGCAAATTGCATCCAGGCAGGCTTCAAAAGGCCCTAGTCTTTAACAGCCCAACAGTGCTTAGAAGTCCAATATCTAAATAAAAATTACATATGATACATGGTGAACTTTTATCCTTCTGGAACCATAAGCCAAAATAAACTCATTGTTTTCTATAAGTTGTCTTGGTCGTAATATTTTTTTATCACAACATATAGGTAACTAATACCCTCTGAAAGATTTACCTCTTATACGTCTTATTGCATGTTAAATACACAATGCACTCTGCACTTCAGGATTTGTCAATATCTACCCATTGGCATTTAGCAACTTTATAAGATTTTTTTTATTTTTTTGAAAATGTCATAAGTATATAGAATGTGTTTTGATCATATCTGTCAAAAATCTCCTCCCCCCAAATCCCCCAATGCCCTCCTTCCCTTCTCCCTCCCAAATTCTTGCAACTTTTATCCTAAGATTCCTCCTCTACTTCTCTGAACATTTTGGGCCAGCTCTGAGGAAATGTTACACAAAGAAAGGCATGAACCTACATTCCACTTCAGCAAAGACCCAGGAAGGAAAGCAGAGGATACCAGCACACCACATTTCTCACAGAAGCATCTTTCCTTGACACCTAGGAGCAGTTTTTCCAGGGCTTTCCTTAACTGCCAACGTCACTGTTCCTGTCCTCAAAAGAGACATCTTTCAAAGTAAAAACCATTTTCAAAATATCCCGATTCTGCTTCACTATAGTGTAACAATCTTTTCTTGTTAAAGTTTACATATAAACATTTTACAGTACAAATAACACTTACTTTAGTTGAATTGGACTGTAAAACCACGGAAGTGATTGGTTTTCATGTGATGCCCATTAAAAGGAAACTATTCAACAACCACAGGCTCAACAATTTATTGTTTTTCTACACCAAACAAATAATATCTACTCATAACTGGCCATTGACAGGAAGGAAAATTTGACCCAAGGTTACTCCTTTAAAAAGTGAACTTGTCTTAGAATTCAGGAAATGCTTTATTAAAGCATTTAGTTTGTGTGTGTATGTGTGTGTGTGTGTGTGTGTGTGTGTGTGAATGTTTCACAGACCACCAAAATCCGAGAAATATAAAAGAGAATAAAAACCTGAATGAACATGCCATATGATAGAAAAGGAGAGGGGAGCTTTACTTGTATTCCAGAGAGAATAGCTGGCAGTTTTGTACAACAACATGTAGAATATTTAATATTCACTTCCTACACAGTTCTGTCCCACACTACTATGGCATATTGTTTTTATAGGAAATCTGCCCTAACTTCATAAGAGATTTTCTCACACCCTTAAACTTGTATAATTTATTTTTAGAGTCAATGTTGATATAAAGTTCATATGCTGAATTAGGTTTCAGTAAAGCCCTTTTATACTCAATATTAAGTAGAATTTGTGAATGCAGATCATTTTGCATATACCTCTTTTTTTGCATGTGTGTGTGTGCATATATGTGGGTACAGTTTGTATGGGGTGCACAGTGTGTGAGGGGTATGTATAAACACATGTGCATGGGAAGGCCCAAAGTTGCTCTCTAGTGTTTGAAGCACTGTCTGTCACTGAACACAGAGCTTACTGATTCTGGCTACCAGCTTGGTCCAGGGATCCATCGCCTCTTTGCCTCTCAAGTTCAGGGGTTACAGGCAGCCAAGACTGGCCAGGTTTTACCTAGGTTGTGGGAATCCGAACTCTGGTACACATGCTTGCTTAGCAAATACTTCATGCATTGAGCCATCTCCTCATCCCTGATTTTGCATATATTTCTTGATCTCCAATAAGAATATTTTTTTCTCTTTAATTGCTGAACTTCTTCAAAAGTTTAAGCAGTCAATATTGACATCTCACTTCAGTTTTAGTATGAGAAGATTAATAAATAAAAAAAAAAGATTGTTCACAGTCAGACTGCTATGTACAGTCATGACACTACACATCTTACTCGGTATGATATATATGCAATATACACCCAATTATAGATCTTTTGTGTTTGGGGCACTGGGTAAAAATCTCACTCTGTTCTCTGGTGGAGGCTAAGATGAATTATGTCCTCATAAGTCTATTTTCACTTGCTTTACTGTAGTCTAACTGAACTTTCCCCATATCAATAAATTTACATTGCAAGTGACCAATAATTACCCCCCCCCAAAGTTTCTGCAGGTTTAACTGGCAAGTCTTGGATTAAATTTTAATGTTTTGATTCCACCCTTATATTTGTTTTTGTACTTTTCTTATCTAATGCTCTCATGACATACTAATTTTCTAAACTGACATTTAAACAGTTTTTAAAGCAGTATATAATGAGTAGGTGACAGGAAATATGTTTTTTAAATTTTCAAAATACTTAGATCCTAAGTAGGGCTAAAGACAAAATGTTTCATCTTTATCCCTGATGTTCAACTCATGCTAAAAACAAACACACAAACGACTTCTGTATGAAAGGCCAGATGAATCGCAAACATATATTTCTTTTTAAAATTAAATTATGCCTTTATTTTGTATATGTGCACATGGGTGCATGTGTAGAAAGAGGCTAGAGAACAACTATTGGGAACCAGTTCTCACATTTTCACTGTTAAAGCAGGGTCTCTTTTGTTTCTGCTGTGCAACATACTCCAGGACAGGTGGCCTGGGAATTTCTAAATTTTCAGGTCTTTGAATCCCATACTGCCATAGAAGTGCTAGGATTACAGATGCATGTTACCACATCTGAATTTTTTTTCTGAGACGGGGTTTCTCTGTTGTAACTCTGGCTGTCCTGGAACTCACTCTGTAGACCAGGCTGGCCTCAAACTCAGAAATCTGCCTGCCTCTGCCTCCCAAGTGCTGGGATTAAAGGCATGTGCCACCACCGCCTGGCTACATCTACTTTTTACATGCATTCTGTGAATGAAACTCAGGTTGTTGGCTTGCACAGCAAGGTCTTCTACCTGTTGAGCCATCTCCCCAGTCTGCAATAATAAAAGTCTTGCATTCAAGTAGACAATACAGAGTTTCTGAATGGCAAGAGATAAAGAGACTCTTGCAGCACAATGACTGGTTATAGATAAGAGGTGGTTTCATAATAATAATGATAGTAAGGAAAATAATGTAATGATCAATGATTAACAGTTATTTATTAAAGAATTCTTCGCAATTAAACCTAGAGGAAAAATGAAGTCAAGAAAAAAAAAAGATAGACGTTTCCTAGCAGAATATGAGCTGTTCTCCAAGGTGGCTAGAGATGAATGCACATCAGAATTATTTCTGTAATACAGAAGAGAAAGCTGTTGGAAATACAGGAAACATGCAGCTAACTCTGCGAACAGTGAGATTTATAAGCCTCCCAAATTCTAAAGGATAAATGTGAAATCCCATACTATCTGTGAATATCTGACTGAGTTAGTGGAACACAAGATACCACATATAACCAGAGTGTGCAGACAGGTTTGTAACCATTACTGAGAGGCAAGTCCTGTTCTGCACTACCCTGAGGCCCCAAACTGCCAGCAGTTTCCACCATCGGAAGAGTAGCTAGAGTTAAAATGTGCTTCCTTCATGGCACAACATGTACTTTTTCTGTGAAAGGTAAGCAATGGGCTTCTTTCTCTTCTCTGCTGATAATTCCTGAGGTGATCTTGGCACGGGGAGAAAGTAAGGCCTTAGGGAACTGCTTATCAGAACCTTGAGTAATGCACCTCCTTTGTGAACCTCTTGTTCCTTGTGTGTAACATGGAGATAATGTAAATCATTTGCTTTGTAGGACACTTCTGAGGACTGCATTAGGACTCAAGCACAAAGAATTCTTTGTTATAGGGTGTAGGGTGGACATGTGACAAGCCATGCCTAATTACATGCACAGGTAATGTGTTGGAGGTTCTGCAGAAGAGGCAGTTTCTTCGAAGGACACATAGAAGAGAAGAGGATACTTGGAATGTAGTAGAAAACCAAAGCTGCTGCAGCCGTGCTGGGGTGAGTATGAGCTCATAGAGTAAATTTGGTTAAAATGGTCCGGCAGGAACATAGTACCTTGAGATACCTTTGAAGCAAGCACACATCCTGACTTCTTACCAGGGAGGGGGAAAAAAACAATGTTCTGTTTGTTTATTCACTGGCTCTACAGATTTGCTATATAGTCAACTCATTTGAAGGTAACCTTGAAAACACCACTGTGGCAAAGCCTAATAGCTAAGAGCTGCATACTAGCTACATGGGACGTTGGGGTAAGAAAATCACAAGTTCAAGGCTTACTGGGCTACAGAGTGAGTTCAAGGCCAACCTAGGTAACTTAGGCCACTGTTTGAAAATGCAAAGTAAAAAGAGGGCTGGGGGATATAGCTCAGTGGTACAGTGCTTGTCTAGCATGTGTAAGACCTAGGTTTAATTTCAGTATCAGAAACAATCAAACAAACAATAAAATAAGGCACTAATGTCAAATCCAGAAATTCTGGCTTCTTTAGTGTATATTGTGACTTTGGAGACTTTGAATAGAAAAAAAACCTACCTTTTGTATCTTCTTGTAAATAGTGTAAATAACATGGTAAGATACAATATTATAAAGACAACATATAAATATTTTGAAAATAATTCTAAACACTAAATGGAAAACTATGTGTGTATATCTGTAAAATACATTGACAGTTTAAAAATAAACATAATGTTGGGCAATGGTGGTACACGCCTTTAATCCCAGCACTTGGGAGGCAGAGGCAGGTGGATCTCTGTGAGTTTGAGGCCAGCCTGGTCTACAGTGAATTCCAGGACAGCAAGAGGTACAACAGAGAAACCCTGTCTCAAAAAACCAATAAGTAAATAAATAAATACATACATACATATATACATACATACATAAAAACATTATCTAAAGTAAAAATATTGAATTATAAAAGAAAGTTCTCAGGTTGAGGGCTCAGAGGGGACACTGAGTATATTGTCCTTTTGGATGAGAAGTTTATTAGAAGAGTTGGTAATGCCTTGGACATACTCTCAGGCAACAGTGATAGCGTGGCAGAGGCACTGAAGAGAAATGAAGCAGAAGGGGGGACCTTCCGTATAGGTCTCAGAGGAAAGGGGAAGGTTTCACAGAACAAGATTGCAGCTCGGTTGCTTCTGGTTCGTGGGCAGCAGAGGGAGATGAGAGAATTCCCTAGAAGGAATGTTGGACTTGATTCTGAGGGTGTGGAGTAAATGTGGAGAAGGAAAGACACATCTTCTAGTTGAATATCCATAAGATACGTGGGGGGGATGTGTCACTACCAGTAGCTCTCTGATGTCCTCAGAGAAATGAATGGCGCCTGTCACTCTTCTGGAAACTAGACACTTGGGAAGTCTGTTTATAGATAGGCTATAGGCTGTGTGATCAATGTGATTATATTTATTATTATAGGTGCTTAAGCTGTCCCATTTTAGGCTTCACTTTATACATTTTCTAAAATAAATTAATACATATAAATCATGTAAGCTTTTAATTGTAAAATGCTTCTTAGTAAAATCGTTGTGCTTGGCTGCATACTACTTGGATTCATCATATTTTCTGATGCCTTGTAGAGGACAAAACTAAGAAATATGTGCACATCTTTAAAGAATGCATCATGATTTCATACTGACAATTTCTATTCAAATTCAGGACTCCAGGATAGGTACTTTAAGTCATTGAACTTAACTTTAATATAAGACTTTTCTGAATCTGCAAGTTCTTATTCCCACTGATACTGACAAAATGTCTTATTAATGGCTAGGGATGTAGCTCAGGTAGAGAACTTGCCTAGTTTGCTCATGGCTTTGGATTCTCCCAGCATCTTCCAAATTTGTGTGTGTGTGTGTGCATAGATATATGTGTATATGTGTGCACCTATGTACATATCGATACACTCACACATATGCTCATTAGTATTATCTCACAGTTTATACCTCAAATTATTTAAAAAACACAAGAAACCTTCCAATTCTTGTTGAATGAGATGGTATGTACCTACAGTCTCAGAACTTGGGAGGGTAAGGTAGAAGGATCACAAGTTCAAATCTTTTTTTCTTCAAGACAGGGTTTCTCTGTTGTAACTCTGGCTGTCCTGGAACTCACTCTGTAGACCAAGCTGGCCTTGAACTCACAGAGATCTGCCTGTCTCTGCCTCCTGAGTGCTGGAAGTAAAGGTGTGCACCACCACTGCCCAACACAACTTCAAATCTTGTGCTACATAACAAGAACTTGTTCCAAATGCCCCACACCTCAAATATCAATTTTCAAAATAGTCTAAACTCTTGCATGTTTCTTTTGATGCTCAAGCTGTATCCTACTAGGAAAATACAGAAGAAAGATCTGTATTTTTAAATAATTTGAAATAGTTTTTCTCTGATAAAGTCACAAGTCCAATGCACAGTGAAATATATTTAAATTAATTTTGGTTTTCATTTATAGGCATTGTTTTTATCTTGTTCTTTTTACAGATATATGGAATGTTTATATGCTACCAAACTAGAAAAATGCAAAACAACACAGTGATCTCCTTTACCATTTGTTCCTTCTGATTTGGGCCTTGTTTCCTCCCATAGGTTTTTTATTGCTAGTTGGGTATGATTGGATTCCATCCATATATGTATTCATTCTATTTTCTTCAACTTGATTTTTTTCATTAATCAACATATTATAGAGAATGTTCCTAATAGATATATAGAATTAGTTGTTATTTTCCCATAGCTGCATACAATTCAATTATTTTATTTTGTAAGCCTTCTATTCATGTATATTTAATCATTTTAATTTTTGCTGTCATATTTATTGCTGAAATAAACAGCATATCCACATTTTCACATTGTTTGTTTTGTTCTGAGACTTGGGAATCATAGACTAACAAATGTAGGGTAGGTATTTTCCAATATACCTTTATAAGAATTTGCCATTTTGTGACTAGTGGGCAGCAGAAATTGGACTTACACACACACACACACACACACACAAGTAGAGTGGGGTGGGGTGAATCTGGGAGGAGTTAGGGGAAGAGTGAGAGTAAATATCAAAATATAATGTGTGAAATTGTGAAAGAATTAATTAAAATATAGTTATTTTTGCTTGTTTTTTATTGCTGTGATAAGTACCATGACCATGACCAAAAACTTATTTCATTTTACAGATTATAGTCTATCTTGAAGGAAAGTCAGGGCAGGAACCCAGGCAGGAACCAGGAGACAGGAAATGAGATGGATACCATAGAGGAATGCTGTTTACTGGCTTTCTCTTGGCCTCATGTTCATCTACCTTTCTTATAGCTCCCAGGTCTACCTGCCCAGTGGTGGCACTGCCCACAGTGCGCTAAACTGTCCCACATCAATCACTAATCTGAAAATGCTCAAATTGTCTACAGGCCAACCTGATGGAGGGATTATCGCAATTAAAGTTCCCTCTTCTCAAGTGACCTTAGCTTGTGTTAAGTTGACAGAAACAAACAAAAACCCCCAGCACAATTGACTCATTGTCCACATGACAAACACTTCACTATTAGACTAATAATCTTTCTTTTCTTGCTTATTCCCAAGATCCCATGTTAATGTCACAATATAAGACACAGTATATAACTTCAAAAGTGCCATAGTCATTAAAAATTTCAACACTTTGCTTTAGGAGCTGTCAACATCACATTCAGTCTTCCTAAATGTAAAGTCATACTATAATTAGATAGTGCATAATTATAATTAGAAATACCACTTTATTGTATTTTATTGTTTTATTGTAAGTAACTATAGTAGGATGCTGAACTCACTTATAAGAGTCAGGATTTCCTTTGGTGCAATTAAAGTTTTTATTTTTAAGTTTAAAGTGTGATTTTGAACTGGGCAGTGGTGGCGCATGTCTTTAATCCCAGCACTGGGGAGGCAGAGGCAGGCAGATCTCTGTGAGTTCGAGGCCAGCCTGGTCTGCAGAGTGAGTTCTAGGATAGCCAGAGTTACAACAGAGAAACCCTGTCTCAAAAAAAAAAAAACCCCAAAAGAAAAAAAACCAACAAAAAGTGATTTGAAAGGCAATACACTTATTTACTAAAATTAGAAGTACATTGCTTTTAAGGGCAGTGTTTTGGAGGTTGCCACAATCTTTATCTTAAAAATAAAGATTCTAGTCTTGGGCTTAAGGCTTTTTTCCCATTAAAAACCTAACATGATATTTTTTTCTTCTAGCTTTAAAGATATAGGGAAAATATGTATTAAAAATGTTTTTTAGAGGCTGGAGAGATGACTCAGCAGCTAAGAGCACTGGTACCTCGTTTCAAGTGCCAGCATCCACATGGCTGCTTACGACCATCTGTAACTGCAGCCCCAGGGGATCTGATGCCCTCTTCTGGATTCTACATGTACTATATCCAGAAGGTACACAGACACATGCAGGCAAAACAACCATGCATATAAAATAAAAATAACTGAATGATTTAAAAAAAACTGAAAGAAATTTCAAAAATTTAAAATTCGAAGTTTTCTTTAAAAATCCAATGTATCTTTAAAAGTCCAAAGTGTTTCAGCTGTGGGTGCCTGGAAAATAAGAAACAAGTTAAATTATTTCTTGAGATGGGAAGAAACAGGTCGCAGTCACAATCAAATCAAAGCAAAGTCAAAATCAAATCTTTTAAATGACCCAGTGTGCAATGTCTGAGATTCATCCATGATCTTCTGAGTCCAAAGGGCTTAGGTAGCCCCAGTTCCTGGGGCCTGCCACCTACATATAGCTTGTCACATAGGCTTAGGGCAGCTCCACTCCATAGCTGTTGCTGTCCTTGATGGGCATCCCACAGTTCTGGCATCTTTGACATGTTGGAATCTATACTGCAAGTGAGGTTGTCCTTTAGGTACTCCAACCCTGCCACATGGTGCCAAGTCTCAGCCTCTTTCCATGACCCTTTTAATGCTGGATTCTCCACTGCAACTGAGGCTGCACTTTTGCCAGAGGTCTCGCATGGTGCCAAGCCTCAGTTATTCTTTATGAATCATTCATACGTTCAAAACCAGTACCATGCAGGAGACTCTATACATTACCAAGTTCAGCTGTTATCGTCAGATCAAGTGTTTGTGTGCTGATCCTGAGGAAATATTCCCAGAAGAGTTCACCTCAATGATGTTTATCTCTTAGTCACTGCTAATTTTTCAGCCCCAGCTAACTAGCATCAATTGTCCCAGTATAGCAAAAGTTCCCCAACGGGTCAATAATTTCTGAGCATTCAGTGACCTTTGACTTAGAGTTTCTATTGCTGTGAAGAGACATCATGACGAAGGCAATTCTTTCGAAAGGAAGCATTTAATTGGGGAATTGCTCACAGTTTCAGAGGATTGGTCCATTATCATCACGGCATGGCAGCAGGCAGGCAGGAATGGTACTGGAGCAGTAGCTAAGAGCTACATCCTGATCTAGACCAGAGGTGGGGGAGTGCACTGGGCCTGGTGGGCTTTGAAACCGCAAAGCTTACTCTCATTGACACACTTCCTACAACAAAGCAACACCTTCTAATCCTTCCAATATTTCTAACCCTTTCAAACAATCCTTCTACTCCCTGGTGACTAATATTTCAAAGATATGAGCCTATGGGGACCATTCTTATTCAAACTACCGTAACCTTTCTATAGAGATCAAAGTTTCAAACTCCTTTCACAATCCTCTCTGAAACAATGTGGTCTGGTATGTCACAGCAATATTCCATGTCTTGTATCAATTTCTGTTCTAGTTTGCTTTCTATTGCTCTGATAAAACACCATGACCAAAAACAACTTGAGGAGGAAAGGGTTTATTTTATCTTACAGATTGCAGTTTATCTATCATTAAATGAAATCAGGGCAAGAACGCAAGTAGGAATCTGGAGGCAGGAAATGACGTAGAGGCCACGGAGAAACGCTACTTATTGGCTTGTTCTCTGGGCTCAAGTTCAGTTACTTTTCTTATAACTCCCAGGGCCACCTGCCACCAGATGGCACTGCCAGTGGGTTGGGTCTTCCCACACTGATCACTGTTTTAGTTGGGGGTTTCTATTGCTGTGAAGACACATCATAAGCACAACAACTCCTATACAGGAAAACATTTAATTGAAGGTAGCTTACTGTTCAGAGGTTTATTCCATTACGATCATGGTAGGTAGCATGGCAGCACACAGGCATATATGGTGCTGGAGAGGTAGCTGAGAGTTCTACATCTGGATTGACAGGCAGCAGGAAGAGAGTGAGCTACTGGACCTGCCTTGGCTTCTGAAACCTCAAAGACCACCTCCAGTGACACACTTCCTTCAACAAGGGCACTTGTACTCCAATTAGGCCACACCTCCTAATGGTGCCACTCCCTATGTCACTATTCCACATTCCACTCCCTGGCTTATAGGCATGTCGTAATGCAGATATTCATTCAGTCTAACTTCAAAAATCTCCATCCATAGTCTATAACAGCCCCAACTGATTCAAAGTCCAAAGTCTCTTTTGAGACTCATGACAATCTCTTAACTGTAATCCCCTATAAAATCAAAATAAAAAAGCATATCACATACTTCCAACATGTAATGGCACAAGATATACATTACAGTTCCAAAAGGGAGGGAAAGGAGCATAATGAGGAAATACTGGACAAAAACAAGACCGAAATCCATCAGGGCAAACTCCAAACTCTGCATGTCCATGTTTGATGTCAAAGTGCTCCAGATCTCCAACTCCTTTCAGCTTTGTTGACTGCAACACACTTCTCTCTCTTGGGCTGGTTCCACTCCCTGTTAGCAGCTTTCCTCAACATGTATCCCATGGCTCTGGCATCTCCAACATTTTGGGGTCTTCAAGGCAATCCTGGCTTCACTTACACAGCTTCACACAATGTCCTCTCTTGGCCTCCATGCAGGGACACTTCTGACACACACCTGGCCTCACCTGCTTTCCTCAGTTGTGAAGAGAGGTTTCAAAACCCCTTTCTTGTATCCTTGATGCTAAGGCGAGAACTCCATGGCCAAAGCTGCCAAGTTCTGCTGCTTGCTGCACCTGGAATATGGCGCCACCTTCAAATACATTTTTACTAGCTTTCTGTTTTTGATTGTTTCCTTCACTGTCTAAGCTTGGGTGTCCTGGAACTTGCTCTGTAGACTAGGCTGGCCTCGAACTCAGAGATCCACCAACTTCTGTCTCCTGAATGCTTCCTTAAAGGCATGTGCCACCATGCTTGGCCCTATATTTGTCCTTAATTCCTTTGCACTTTTAAAAAATTCCCCTTTACAAGTTGGAAGCATAGCTGGTAGGTCTTGCCCTGAGGTCACCACTCCCTTTATTTCATTTAGCATCAGGTTTTTCTTTCAACTTTTTTTGGTGCTCCTTTTCTCCTCAAACTGTACATTTTTTTTCTTGCCCAATTTACTCCTTTTCATTATAGATCTGCATAAGACTGGCCACTAATAACCACATGACACAGTCAATACTAGGCTGTTTTGAAATGTCTGTTAACACAGTTAATCCAAAACTCTTCAATTTAGCCTCAGGCAGACTTTTTGGATAAGGACAGAATGAAGCCACATTCTTTGCCAAAATATCACAAGAACGGTCTCTAGGCTACGTACTTCTTCTCTACATATTCTCCACTGTGATGGAGATATTTTCTTGATTGAAGTTTTTCTTCCCAAATTATCATAACTGTTCTCACAATGATACATAACGACAACAGCAGCAGCATTATATGTTTTAAAAAGTAAAAGTAGAAGAGGTATACTGTACCTTCATGTCTTGAGTAGTGGCCAGAGGAGTAGACCTATGTGTTGACTGTCACCACTTCACAGTGTGGGGAATGAGACAGAACCTCATTTTTCCTAATGTCTTATTGATTGACTTGCCGTATTTCTACTATTTATGTCATTTTCACATATTTCCTAAGGAATGGCTGCTTTATTTTCCTGCTTTTTTCCTTGTTCCAGTTTTCTGACTTTTTAATGTTTCCCTACTCATATCTCATCTTCATTTGAGCCTATGTAGATGTAAAGATTTACAATTCCCAATGAAATTGATAAAATTGACAAAAAACCAAAACAGCGCTCATTGGTGGGGTAGCAGGGTTCCAAGAACAGCTCTGAAGGGCGCTTCAGGGCGGGTCCCAGCTCAGCAGTGGCGGGAGGCGGCCACACGGTGGCGCCGCGAGCTCAGCCTGACAGTGTGTGCTTCTGACTCAAACCGGTGTGGAAGCTGAAACTGGCTTGCTTCAGAGGGGACAGGAGATGTTTATTCTGAAGCCAGAGTACCCGTGGCTCAGGGACACAGATTCAGGTTGCCCCAAATATCGTGTTCCAGCGTGGCAACAATTCATGGCGTTTCTAGAGTAATAGGACAACATCAGAAATGAACAGCAGGAACCTCTGCTGAGGGGCTCTGCGTTGGGGTGGGAAGAAGCTAGACATCTGTTCATGACAGAAGGTCTCACACGCAGAGATTGGCAACACATGGCTGTTTACAAGGCCAAAGTGACCCAAGATCATTTGGTTCTGGACCCACAACGTTCCAACTCTCCACAAACACGTCTGATCATAATCAGCTTGGGAGCAGGTTTAACTCAGGTGTGATTTCTTTCTAGGCAGTGGTTCTCAACCTTCTTAAGGCTGCCACCCTTTAATACAGTTCCTCATGCTGTGGTGATGCCCAACCATAAAATTGTTTCATTGCTACTTCAGAACTGTAGTTTTGCTACGCTCTGTTATGAATAGTAATGCAAATGTCTGATATGCAGGTGTTCTTAGGCGGCCCCAGAGACAGGGTCCTTGAAGCCCCAAAGTGGTCGAGACCCACAGGTTGAGAACTGCTGGCTTATATGCACAGGCCCTGTTAGAACCTTTTGTTTCTTTTTGTGGTGGGGTGCTGAGGATTGAACCCAGGACTTTGAGAATACTGGTGAGCTATGTCCTGACCTCTTTTCTTTTTTCTTTTCTTTATCTTTTTCTTTCTTTTTTTTTGAAATAGGATCTTTCTGAACTCCCCACACTGACCTTCCACCCTCCTGCTTCAGCCTCCCATGTAGCTCGGTTACAGGCCTGTGTCACCAAGCCTGGCAGAACCTTCTTAGAAACAACGGAGAAATCAGAGGCTGGAGATGTTCTGGCATCCAATGGGAGAATTTTTTTCTACCAAAGCACCTGCTCAGCAGTTAAGAGCCCTTGCTGCTCTTGCAGGGGACCTGGATTCAGTTCTTAGCATCTACATGGTAGCTCACATCTGTAACTACAATTCCAGGGGTTCCAACACCTACTTCTCTGACCCCTGTGGGCAGCAGCCATGTACATTGTACAGACATACATGCAGGCAAAACACTCATGTGCATTAAAAAAAAATCCCTGCCAGTCCTTGCAGCAGTTGTAAAGTATGGAGCTTGCATTCTTTCTCACAGAGGGATCTGAAATCCATTATACTTTTTTCTTTTGATACAGGGTCTCTGAGTAGCCCTGGCTGATCTGGAGCTTGGTAAGTGGCCTAGGAGTCAGCTTGCCAGTGAGCCCTCTGCTCCCATGTGTTGCCATAGTGAGCAGCTCTCACTCCTGCCCAGCTCATCCCTGGGCTCTGGAGTGTGAACTCTGGCTCTCATGCTTGTGCCTCATCCAGGACCCTAGCATAAAGCAGCTGACGCTGCTTTTACCCAGGTGCTGTTAATTGTGTGAGCTTAACATACACCAAGTTTGGAAGGACCCGAAGTAAACTCCTTCAGGTATACAGACCTAGCACCTGGGTGGCAAATCAACTCTCACACAACAGACCACACTGTTAGCCAAATAGAGATTAATCCCAGCAGTCCTGCTGAGGCTAGCCCAAGGCAAGTGGTGTCACCTGCAGGATCCTTGTTCAAGAAGAGCCGGGCAAGGGCGTTTTTCTCCACAGTCTCCCTGGATAAGGTGTTACTTGCTCTTGAATGTTCTAAGAAACACTGGGAAGTTATGAGCATGAGTTTTATCATTTGTCTTCATTCTGTGCAATGACAGTTTCCAGTGGAAATGCTAGAGTTTCGAGACTGTATGTGTGTGTGTGGACTGCACAGCTCACACCTGTGGCTGGAGGGCACTTCAAGCTGGGCAGAGGAGACTCTGTGCTCAACCATCAGATGTGCTAAGCATCAGTGCCTCAGTTCTGTTCCTGCTCTGCCCTCACCCCTCCTGTGCAGCAGCACAGTGCCAGGTCAGGCCCCTGCTGAGTGGGCTCCAGCACAGGGAGATTGGGAAGCCCTGAGAGTGCTGGGAGGGAGCAGGAAGTCAGGCTGTGTGCAAGTGAGGCTGCAGTTCTCCCGGTTCCCACAGGCTCCCATGTCCATTTGGTTTTCTAACAGAATGCAAATTTAGAAAACTATTAAGAAGTTAGGGACTATAACCATAGGCACAAGACCATCCATATGAGCAGCATGCGGACTGCGCTGCCTGGTCACCCATAAAACCAGCCCTTTTCATTTTCATTTTCAAGTCTGGAGTCAGTTAGACTAGGCTATCTCGGACCCTAACCTCCCTTCATTCTTTCAGTCAACTGACAGTCATTGAGGACCTACTATGAGCTGGTGCAAGTTAAAACACTGACATTGACACATAACTGTGGAGACCCCCAAATCTCTGGCCCTTGATCTTTCCTAGTGGAAGCAGGCAACGGGGAGCATCAGCCACGAGTTCTAGAGAGCAGAATGAACCTTGGAAAGAGCAGGAAAGTGTGCATGCAATTGTAGAAAGGGAGGCCTGGTGCTCAGCAGGAGGAGCAGGAGACAGGCGTGGGGGTGCTGGTGTTCAGGGGCTGTGGAAGGTAGGCTTGCAGGGCAGCAAGAAGAGGGAGCCAGGGGACCTGAAGTGTCCTTGAAGGCGTTCTCTGAACCCTGCTACCCCACCAATGAGAGGGATACTCGGTATTTAAACTTTTGTGGCAGACATTCATACAACTCTGAGTCTATTTGTCTTGAATGTCCTTCTGCCTCTACCTCCCAAGTGCTCCATAACTGCTTTATATGTTATTAAGGATCAAACCCAGGGTGTTGTACATGCTAGATAAAAGCTCTAGCACAAGACCTACGTGCTGAAACTACAAATTTTAAAGTGGACAAAATAGTCTCAAACATTGTTTCAGTGAATAAAAGGATTCTCCTTCACAATGATGGCATGAGAAAGAATTTAGATTTCTGTTTTGTTGTTGTTTGATATGTATGAATACTCTCAGTTGGTTGAGCACATTTACCTTAAAAGAAAAATATGGCCCAATGAAGTGGTTTGAATGGTGCCACTGAAAGATTGAGTCAAATCAGCTGTAATTTTAAATACACATTTTAGTCAATTAATGTAGTAATAGCTTCAGTCACACTGCAGTGATATGCTGTAATAATGTAAATCAGTTGAGATAGACTTTAAAGATAGGGGCCTTATATAGCCCATGTTTAGTGAGTAAAATAAGAAAGTGACTGTTGATGATCCATACTCATAAACCATCAAAAAATAAATAAATGGTTAGAGAAAAAATAAGAAATAAAATATGCAAACTGAAATGATTATGTCTCATTTAGTTGCCCTGCTTATGAAATTTGGAAAAAGGATACGTGTCTATTGGTCTTGAGCAGATACATTTGTGTTCAAGTCAACTAAAAGCCAATGAACAAAAATGCTCTAGTAGATGGTCTTATACCTATACACACATTGGCAGTGCTGAGTGGATACAGTGGGGTTATTCTTTTTTAAGAAAAGAATGTATGAAGTTGAGAGGGAATAAAGGTGGGGCACAGTTGTGTGGGAATTAGAGTGGAGAGAAAGGGGAGAGGCTTGACTAAAAGATTTTGCATTCATGTACAAAAGTCTAAAACAACACAAAAAGTGATTCATGTTATGCATGATTTATCATTGGGGTTCTATAAAATCACACAAGAATTACAATGGAAAGCATTTTAGAACTTACAGCAAGCACATGTGTTTTCACAGGAGTGAGGGGAATCACAATAGGCAATCTCAATTTTGCACTATAGAGGATGGATTTCCATATATGAAGAGCTGTTGTATGCTGGTGAGTTCCTGAGAGTGCTGTGGCTTCGTTTCAGAATAGGAACTTGGGAACCTGATATATTCCTGTAATGCTAGCATTCAGGAGAATGAAGTGGAAGGATCTAGGGTTCAAAGCCATCCTGACCTGCATAGCAAGATTCAGGCCAGCCTTGGCTATGGAGTAATATCCAGTCTTTAAAAAGAAAAAAGAAAAGAAAGAAAAGGAGTTTGTAAGAGGGCGGAGGGTAAGGAAAAATTATCTTTATATTCATATAGTCAGAATACTTCTGAAAAATATATTTCTGAGCTAGATATGACTGTTTGTGCTCCCATTTCTATTTCATGGATGTGCAGGTTGAGTCAATGAAACCAGAACCAGGAATATGGGGATATATGGAATAACTATGGCTCCAAGATCTGAGGTGCAAATGGATCTGCTCTAGAAATGATAAAAAATGTCTAGGGCATAGGTAGTTCTGATGGTACAAAGATGAAAATGTCTGATCTATCAGCTTTCCTGTTGTACTTGTGGTGCTGGAATGTGTGGCATTGGTGCTTGTGGCTCAACCACAGACTTATAATTACAGGCAGAAGTATATGCAAGGTGACCACAGCTCTGGGGTCTCAGCTGTAGCCTTGGTGTACGAGGCACAGGTGTTCTTACTGGGGTGACATGCTAGAGCCAAGTATTCATAAAGTGGTTTTTGGAGCCATGTTCCAGAACACATATGCACACAAAAAAATGTGGTGATTTATTTTCATATATTGAAAAATGTAATGTTTTAAAATTTGAGACAAGTGTAAAATATATATGCTTACACATGAAATACTGGCTGATTTTAGAATTGGTTTTTGTTCTCAGAGGTCACATGATATTTATTTAGTAGACAGTTATAGGCAGAAATGGTTCATTCATTGTTGGGAAGTTTAATGGAAACTCGACAAGTCTTACCTTTCAGATCCTTGACTTTCTAAAGCTATGCTATGAACTGCCTTCATACTGCTGACGAGTAACAGACAGTTTTCATGGGGAATATTTTAAATTATTTTTATAGATGGGTAGAACAAAGTTGAGCAGTTAGCCAATCTTAGAGGTGACTGATTAATATTTTAAATTGATCCTCGCCCTGAACAGAAACAAAGGTAACTAGAAGAAATAGGAATTTTCCCAACTCATTGTACGTCTCAAAAATTCCACAGAGTGTGCACTATATCATGAAGAGGGACTCCTTTAAGTATAACCTGAAATGCCACATTGCCTTGAAACTCAATGTCTTGTGTAATCGTCTGTACTAGATAGAAATATTGCCTCACTGGGAACTGGAAAGCTTACAAGGCTCATGAAATGCACTAGAATGTTACAGTGCTCATGAGATTACACCACTATGAGATTACGTATGTGGTAAATGATTGCAGGGAGAAGACTCTTTGGTGGTGCTGCTGACCGTAAGTTACACAGAGGACTCTAGTGATGCAGCTTTCATGTTGCATCACTCCTATTGAGATGAGCTCTTTGGTGAGGCTGATGCCCATGCACCTGGAAGTCCTCACTGTATAAGCTCATTGGCTCAGCAAAATGGACTTAGTTGGGATTGTTGTTTTGGTCTGTCATTTCCTTCTGTATCTGACAAGACTAGAAATAGACTTCCCACAGAAAGTAATATAATACAAAGCCCCGAGTCTTCCTGGGGACTCAATCAACTGCTCTGGGTCTAGGACTTCCAGATAGTAGATCATCTGTTATTCTTTCTGTGAAATTAAACAGTGTGCAGTTGGCATTCTGTACCTGCATCTGCAACCACCTGGAGATAAAATCCATAATTTATCTGGGTGCTTAGGGAGGCACACATTTAATGGAATGCATGTGGAGGTCAGAGGACAACTTGTGGGAAGAGTTGGTTTTCTCCTTCCATCATGTGGGTACTGAAGTCACCATGTGGGGATTAAAATCAGGTCATCTAGTTTGATGACAGGTATATTTGTACCCCAAGCCATCTTACCAACCCTGAAAATATATTGTTTAATGTGTGTCTTTATTGACACACATTTTTCTCATCATTAATATTTTAAAATACAGTATTATCAGTATGTATATAATATTTACACACCTTCTTTGCAGTTATATAACATCTAGAGATGACTTAAAGAACCCAGGAGGGGGACTGGAGAGATATCTCAGTGGTTAAGAATACTTCCTGCTCTTGCAGAAGACCCAGGTTCAGGTCCCAGCACCCATATCACATGGTTTACAACCACCTGCAAATACAATACAATACAGAGCATCCTAGTCCCCCTTCCATGGAGATAGGCATCTACAGAAAACCAGGAACATAGATGCACACATAAATAAAAATACATAAAATTTATACTATCCAGGAAGATTACATAGGCTCTATATAAATACTTTACCATTTTATGTAAGACATGTGAGCTTCTGCAGATTTTGGTTTACTATATATCTTGGAAACTTTGTGGAGAGCAATGTGTTTAAATATGACAACATCACATCAGTTCCTTCAGTATATACATATTTTTTGTTTGTTTGTCAAAATGCTAAAGATGCAGATCTGGAAAAATTAGATGACTCATGCTAATGGTCATGAAAAATGATGCAAGTTAAAGTATTATTAATTAATACAACGGTGCTATTTTAATAACGAGCCACAACAACTCTCAGGGATGCAATACCCGGGTGGCTTAGGCAGAGAGCTCATGCTATATCCTCTTCATGGCCTCCTCACACTGCTCTCCTCCTGGTTCTACTCTGTTCATGTCTCCTCACACCTCTCTCTGTCTCTTTCTGTCTGTCTCTGTCTCTGTCTCTTTCTTTCTCTCTCTTTTTTAGCCCCTCCCCACACAGGCCTTCACTATACAAATTAATGGAACCTAACACTTCTCAAGGTCTGCCAGCAGACATGCTGCCTATCCTGGTGGGTGTCCAAGCTGGGGATGAGTCAGAGTCTTCTCTGATCACCAGGCTGCAGACTATTGATGGTGATAGGGAACCTTCATCTACATTAAGGTAAATAAATGGCCTGTTCATATGGAGATGGGGGGGTTTACTCCATTGTTTTAGCACAGAGATGTTAACAGGTATAGAGAGCAATTCCTTTACATGCTGCAAGGCATCAGGAAGCACCCTTCCCCCTATACACCAAGTACACAGGAGTATGATCCCATAACTATTAAATATCCCACAACATGCAGGTATCCTGGAAATAGGTTAGTTTTTGCTTTAAAAACAAACACTGGACTATGACGTGACCCAGAAAGCACACTAATTAAAGTGATGACTCATGTTCACTGTAAGCATTTGCCCATAGTACTTAATACTCAATGATAAAAAAACAGAATATTAGCCATTGATGCAAACAATAACTAACATCAACTCCTGAGAATTTTCCTATGTGAAAAGATTTATACCTCAAAGGTGATGTTTTGATTCCATTTAAATAAAATTCTATAAATGTTAGGGAACTATAAAAGTAGAGAAGAGATGAATTGTTGCCAAGAAAGTGTTGGAAGAATACACCAACATACTTAAGGCTGTGATTTTAGCTTTAAGAGAAAAATATCCTAGTCAAAATTTTGAAGGTTTTTTATTTTTATTTTTATTTTTAGAAAACTAGACTATTGCATAAAACTCTGGAGATTACCAATATTTCTTAGCAAGAAATATGCATAGAATATGAATGCACAGAACAACAGTTCACCTGCCAAGATGAAGGAAGGGAAAATACTTTGTCTTCTAAATTTAGCTGGCCTCAAGGCAATATATTTTAAAAATTTTCCAATTTTTAACAACAATAAAAATTATAAAACATGAAAAGAGAGCAGAAAAATGTTTTCTGTCAAAAAGGAAAATATGGCCTCTAGAAACTCTCCCATACGGTACACTTAAGAGATATGCTCCTAGGGGCTGGGGAGATGGCTCATCAGTTAAGAGTACTGGCTGCTCTTCCATAGGACAAGGGTTCCATTCACAGGACCCACAGTGCATCTCACAATTGTCTGTAACTCCAGGCTCAGGGAATCTGACATCCTCTTCTGACCTCTGAAGATGCTGCGTGAGTGTGATGTACCCACATCCATGCAGGCAAAACACTCATATACATAAAATAAAAATAAAAAATTAAATAGAAAGACTACTTAAAAAGTTGCTATAAACACATTGGAAAACAAGTGTATCTGAAGAGGCAAAGTAAAGCACAGAACTATATCTCACCAAGTAGACAACATAAAACACAGAATTAGAAGTTACTTAAAAATTAAGAAATTACTACATAGGAATTCTGGAATGGAAAAGCACAGTGACTGAGATGAAAATTCACTGGGACAGCTCACTAACAGAGCTGAGCTCTCTGAAGAAAGAATGAGTGAATTTGAAGGTACGTCAATAGACACTATTCAGGAGCAGAACAATTAACAAAGGAAATTAACAGAGCCTTGACCTATACAAAGTGGTATGCCATCAAGCATACAAGCATGCATAACTGGGTGCCAGAACTAAAGGCAACAGCTGAAATTGCCTTCAAATTGTCACGAAAAATAAAAAAAACGAAAGCATAAGTATGAACATTCAAGAACGTCAGCAACCTCCATGTAGGATAAGCTCAAGGAGACCCACATGATTATCATAATAAGTGTAGAAGATAAAGAAAACTATCTGAAAGAAGAGAGAAGTGAACTCTCAAATACAAATAGTGATATGATCCTAAACATTTGATTGGGAGCTGTAAAAGGCACAAGAAAAGTAAGAATGTATCTGAAAATACTTAAACAAATGTTACATCTAATAATTTTTACCCTCAAAATCAAGAGAAATTAAATTATTCTCAGATAAATAAAATCTGGATACTCCACGGAGCTAGTAAATAGTAAAAGAGAATCTTTCTGGCTGAATTATCATACAGTATGCTGAATAGAAACTCAAGTGCCCATAACTTTTTTTTTTAGAAAGGAGAGGCATTTGTTAATGTAAATATATAAATAAATATGAAACACAGAATATAAAATTATTATGTAGCTGTTTTCCATTTAGACAAAAACCTAAAAAGCAATATGTACCAGACTAGGATAACATAGTTATATGTTCAAAGATGTAATTGGTCCATCAGTAATACAACAAAAGATAGGGGAGAGGATGACTGGATGTTGGAGCAAAAGTTTTTAAGTATCATTAATTAAGCTTAGTGAATTACAACTGGATTGTGAAGATGCTCATTGTAATCTGGAAAAATATATAACAGAAGAAATGATAAAATAATTAAGTGGCAACAATAGAAAGTATTCATTACAAAAGCTAGGAGTATAGAGTATTAGGAAACCAAATGGATATATCATACATCAAAAATAAATAACAAAATTGCAAATATAAATGTTATTTACAAGAACTTTAAGGTTAAGTAATGTAATACTTTAAGGCAGAATAGATGAAACAAAGTTTTATCTATTGTAAAATTTGTGACATATGTGCCTTTACTGAAACAAAAGACATTACAATAGCCCACTATATGCTATCTATAAAAACACATCTTTTGGAATTAAATGCACTAATAAGTTGAAGTAAAACAATGGAAAATTTATACTATACAAACAATAATCATAAGAAAGTTGAACATGGATAATAATATGGTTTGAAATGAAAAACAATGTTACTAGTGACAAAGATTAATATTTTGTGAAGATTAAAAACAAAAAGATCCAGCCAGGCTTTGTTGTGCATACCCATACTACCATCAACTGGGAGACTAACACAGGGGGATCATGAGTTTGAGGTCATATATTCACACAATAAAGAGCTCTATAATATAACATCAAATTAAAAGGGTTGAAGGATAAAGAGAAAATTCCACAAAAGTCATGGGGAGATGTCAAAATTCAACTGGAAATTATGAATAGAATAAATAAGCAGAAGACTTCCAAGAACAGAGAAGACTCAAGCAACACTGTTAACCAGATAGATTGAGCAGGCATCTATAGAGCACATCATCCGATGAAGAAAGAAGAGCCTTTTCTTTTTTTAAAGTTTTCTGGGGGATATTTTCCAGAATGCACTCTAATCTAGCCCATGTAACAGCATCAACAATTAAAACAGAAAGAAAATATGCACAGTATGTTCTCAGGCCAAAACGGAATAAAATTACAACTCAATTGAAGGTGGAAATTTGTGGAACTCACAATAAGTGAGAAATAAATGGACATGTAAATAATCAGTGAGTCCAAGGCAAAGTCACATGGAAATGAAACAAAATGAGATGAATGAAAACCTCACGCATGGTCAGAAACGTAATTAGACAAGGGAAAACATATCAACTACATAGAGGTAATTAGGAAGACATAAAATGGCCCTATGAGCATGATATATAAGGAGAAAAAACAAAACTGGAAGTTAGCAATACCTGATTTCTAGATGTACTGGAGCAATATAGTAATGGAAATAAACTGATGCTAGCAGAAAAGCACACATAGATCAGTGAAACAGAATAGAGACTGCAGAATAGAAATCAACACATCTTTGCCCAGCTGGATCTCTACAAGGTTAGCAAAAACATGGAGAAAAGAACTTTTCAGTGAGTCATGTTGAGAAAATTGGAAATCTTTATGTGCAAGATTGAAACTCAAACCATATCTAATGTCTTTTATAAAAAGCAGCTGTGTTTGCCCTCACAAGGACTGCAGGAGATCAAGCAAGGTAAAAAATTACAGGATGGGGGTGAGAGGCCCAAAACCCAGCTGGAGAACGAATGATAGCTGATGAGTGATGGGGGAGGAAAAATTATCTCTCTATAGGGGTGTGGGCAGTAAGGACATTATGGAGAGGGTCAGTGAAAGGCTGACACTGGGAACAGGACAGCAGGCAACAGAGACAGAAAAGCATGCCATTAGGCTAGGCATCCTTACCTCTATTGGGTCTCAATTGGCCAGCAGTATGACTCAACCAAACCTGTGATAGCCTGGGGCCAAACAGTCTGGCCCATCACAGCTGACACCGTTTCTTCCAGAAGAGAGGCAAGAGCACGCAACTTCTCCTACTTGCACACGCACACGGCAGCATACATTTGCTTTATGAGTGTTGGTAGAAGATATGAGACCCTTGGGTCAGAGTTTTCCATGGTTCCTGTGTGTTAGTTGCTCCTTGCCACTACCCTCAAATGCCACATGAGAAGTGAGGGGTGCCCATTCAATTACTGAGATGCAAAATTCTCTCAAAGACATTTGAAAGCAAAGACTGTCCTGCTAAACGTAAGAAGGCTGGAAAGGCCCATCCCCACAGCATCCTGCATGTTTCCTATACCACCTTGGCCTCTGGCAAATTTTTCTAATAAATGTGTATGGTGCGGTCTTGACTCATGCAAGAAAAAGACATGACCACAAGATGGCAGCATGGCAGCAGCATATATCAGACCAGTTACCATGGAATGCTACGGTTATAGCATTTTTCTTATTTGATATATAGAAGTGATGCTATTCCTGAAATGAGGTACACTATAGTGTGCCCCACTACTTGTTCACTCAATGGAAAAATTGGTGGTAGTGGGTATCATGTGGTTTGAAGCACATGGTGGCTCCACACTATTTGGAAGGGCAACTTATGAGTCGCAAGCCTTAGAGGAGAGTGTGACTCAGCCTGAAGGTGGTTGCTTCCTAGAAGACAAGAGAAGTACTGCACACCAGGTTAATGTTTCTGGATGTGTCAGTGGCGCTGAAAGACCCAATGGGTGATTTCTCTTGTTTCCAATATGATACAGACTGTACATCCTTTGGATGTGTTCCCTGCCACACGTACGTTGATGGTTACAGGGCACAGGGCACCAGAAGCAAGGGTGATGATCACCAGGGTCAGGCTAACCACTAATCCAGGTATAATTGCCTTTGTGAGGATAGGAAATCCTCATGTAAGGAAAGGAGACAGCAACAGTGCACAGGTTTAAAAGTTGGAGTTCTGCATTCAAAAGTAAGGGGTATTTGTCCCCAGGATGTCATCATCAGGGTGTTACTGGATCCAGTGGCAGCTGTTTCCATTTTCAAGGTATCCAGATGAGGCTCGAATCTGTTCCATGGTGCCCTTCGCAATGTAAAGTGCATAGGTAGCATGAGGGCGCTTCTCTCTCGGCACAGTGCTGACTCGCATGCTGGGCTTATGTGGAGCAGACCCAGACAGAATGGAGGCAGATTCAGCGGTCCTTCTGAGGACCAGGAAAGAGGAGGCTAGGCTCTGGATGTTCCATGAGGGAGAAGGAAGAGCTGAAAGTGCCCGGGCCCCGAACTCTCTGTGGGAGAGAAGGAAACAGTGGAGGTACCAGAAGGTACCACCCTTGTCATGGGTGGTGAAGGCCAGGCTCCCCTGCTGATGGAAACTGGTAATTGGGGGCAGCACACTCATAAGCAGAAGTTGCAGTATCTCAGTCAGTGGCTTGTTTGTTGTAAATTAAAACACAGGGGGTGAATTTGTGCCTGACAGACATGGATCTAATGTATATATAATGATAATATATAATATTTATATTATATAATTATTTATATACAATTATCATATATAAGTATATAATTAAATATACACAAATATGTTATATATAAAATACATATAATAACCATGACAATGCTTACTAGCTAAGTGGGAAGTTATTGTCCTTGAAACTCTCCTAAAGGTCTTAATATACAAGTCACGTGTCCTTCTAGGGTACCTAAAACGGACGAAGTACCATAAACTCGATGGGGGACATCCCAAGAACAGATGATCTGCATCTTCCTTGCAGAGAGGTGGATGCCTAGCCTGACTAGTAAACTTTGGGAGTCCCAAAGGGTAAAAAGGTATTTTATGGGACTGGAGAGGTGGCTCAGGGGCCAAGAAAGCTGACTACTCTTCCAGAGGATGAGGTTGGTTCCCAGCACCTACATCAGACAGGTAACAGTAGCTGCAGCTCCAGGGGATCTGAGTTCCTCCTTCTGTCTCCTGTAGGTACTCACACGTGACAGCCTCTCACAGAGACACACCCCCATATTCATGTGAATAAAAGTAAAACCAAAAAACTGTAAGAGTGACCTGGGTTCTAGTCCCCGAACCCACTGGCAGCTGACAACCCTTTCTATCTCCAGTTCCAAAGGATCTGACATCCAATTCTGGCCTCTGACAGCACTCAGCATGGCCATGGCACACAGACATACATGCAGGGGTAACAACAGTACACATAAATTTTGTTTCAATTTAAGTATGTTGTTTGTGCATCAGCAGCAATACCAGAGGGTGATGCCTGCTTGGGTAAGCCTGTGCAGCTGTTAGCACACCACTGGGGCCCATGCAGTAGCTCCTGTCGCTTCAGAGGCAGGCTTGGTGAAAGGGACTTGCTTTGACCAGCTCTCCTGCAGGCCTTCCCCCAGCACACCCAAGTCCCCACATTCTGCCTTGCTGGGTAACCATCATGGCCATGTGTCATCTCTCTCTCTCTGCTGGGTCGGTTCCTCATTAAGACTCAACTTGCATGATCTCATGAGCCCCAAATCTTGGACCACTTGTGAGCCTACCAGTAAAAGGTGTGAGATGGCTCTACCCAAAATTCTAGGTGTGAGATGGCTCTACCCAAAATTCTAGGTGTGAGATGGCTCTACCCAAAATTCTAGGTGCCAAGATTCCTTCAAGAGTTTTAACTGCTTTGGGGATTTGGTTGGTACATCAACTTCAATGTTGTTTCCCACATGCCCCATTCCTAATTTTTCTATGAGCTAAGTTACAACGTACAGGAACGGGCAGAGCAAGAGCAAAGAGGTAGGTTTTCCCACCAGCACACCACGCTTACTTATCCCCAGTGTTTGGGTCTTGTGCTTGCCAGATTTTATTTTGACCCCATGCTGACTAGGTGGTTAACCCAGTAGCCACTGACCAGCAGTTGAGACAAAATATATAAGCCATAGGCAAAAACTGTTGGTCAGAAGTACTCGGTTCTGCATGCATCCTGCCAAGTTGGGCACTTTGTCTAGTCTGCTCATAGGAATTAGAGGCTCCCTTCGTTCTTGTGCTGACACCATTGGCGAAGAAACAAACTAAAGCTTACTTTCCTTGTTTTGAAAATGCTGACCATCCTCTGCCCAATCCCACGTTAAATGAGAGCAGGTGGGGAGTGGCGGTGGCACTGAGCCAGCTGACCTGGCTGGCACGGTGGGTAGCTCTGTCCCCAGAGGGAGTGACACCAAGGGCTTAGCTCAATCATCTAGACACCGTGTTCTTTTCAGCAAACAGGACTTTGTTGCTGTTCCAATTTTATGCTCATTTGTTCCCATGCCTAAGGTGCAACAGAACCTTGATCCAGGGAGTCTTTGGGTCTGCCCTGGTACTGACTTTGGCTTTGACAAGTGCACAGTTTGCTGCCAGGATGTGGCTGTCTAGTAGTGAGTACTTTGGACTGAGTCTGGGATCTACTTGAACCAGAGTCCCACAAGCAGGCATCTTTCTGTCCATTTGGCCCCGAAGCTCCAGGAAGCATACTTCACGGTGACAAAACTTGTTGGCGAGCCAAAGTAGTAAGCTCTTGTCGCTCATCTAGTGCCTGTTGCTTGAATGCCCGCAGAAAACTGAACGCCTTGCCTGTGCCAAAGTGTCCCATTAAGGAACAGCCAGTGCTGTGAGTGGGGACCGCGTTGTTCAGAATCCAGTCATTAGTGTCAAGTGTGTGGCTTCTTTCTCACCGTGGGAGTAATGGGCTCATCTTCCAGTGGCTTGTGTGTTGTTGGATCAGGAAGAGCTCCCTCTCTCTCTCTCCTGAGTTCAAAATGTACTGCCCCATCAATAAGCTGAACAGACTTGTAGTTTGTGGGGCTCGAATGCCTACCCTCTTTAGGCAGGCGTTTAGACACTGTTGGAGTCTTCTGTGGAGGCCATAGAATAATAGCACATCTGTGACCGAGTGCAAAGCAATCACAGAATGCGTACAAAGTTCTGTCCCCCAACTTCGTGCAGGAGATGAGCCTTGTCATGATGTCTCCTCCTAAGCAAGCCTTTTAATGTCTAATACTCTCCAGGGAAGAGAAGACCATCACCTCTCACAGTTTTCCAAATCCCCACCCAGCCACGTTCAGGAGCTTTGCCTTTATTTATGTGTTGGCTTTGGATTCAGGGGAGGTCTGCTCCTTGCTCTTGAGGCTGATCCTACCCCCCTCCCTCTGCTGCTCAGTACACTTCATTCAAAGACAGATGCCCTGAGGACCCAGGTGGGCAGCTTTTCTCCTTCGCTGAGTGGCTCGGTGCCTCAGGCCCCCACAGTCAGGTCTAATGATATGTATTCACAGGGCTTTGGATGCTGTTCTTCTGCTATGTCAAGGAGGAATAGAGGGAAGCTGAAAATAAAACATCGTGCAGCAGCGCAGCAATGGGAAACACCAGGCCAGTTTGACTCGGAGCCACTCAAAACACGCAGCCTTGGCATCTGTGGCCGTCCAGGATGGTTTTGCCAATTGACTGACTGTCATACTGACTGGGCGGCTTTCTTGCTCCTCCTCACCACTCCAGACTTCCAAGGTTTGAGGGCTGAGCAAGTAAACTGGTCTGACCACACGATGGCAGCATCACACAGTGAGTTGTATTTGGCTGTGCTTGGCTGGGTTGCTAGAGCAGGTCATTCTCTGTGAAGAGACCTTCCAGAGCTAGCAGCAGGAGCCCGCCCCCCAGAAGGTAAGGAAGCAAAGTAATTCTAGGGCAAGAGGGCAATGGAGGAGGCCTGCTCACTCCACCCATAAGGAAAGTCAGAGCTTTCTTTTCTGCCTCAAGGGTGCTGAGCATCTGGTGACAGGAGGGAGTGGAGAGGTTAGGCTAACCAGCTGTGTGTGTGTGTGTGTGTGTGTGTGTGTGTGTGTGTGTGTGTGTGTGTGTGTGCATGTGTGTGTGCATGTGTACGCTCCCGCTTACTCACACAGCAGCTTCCTCCAGTAGTACAGGGCTTAGTTCCACCTCTAGATGCCAGTTCCTGTTTAGCAAACAGATTGCTGTCACCAGTGTAGTTTTATGGGCAAGTTTCTCCAGGGCGTGACAGGGATTCTCAGTCCATGGAGTAATTAGTAAAACAGCAACATAGAAGCTAGTCTTTCCTTCTTCTAGAAAGTATTGATTCTCCACATGGGTCCACAGGGGAACTAAAAGCAGTATGAGGTCTGACATCTCCTCCTCCTCCTGTACTTTGGCCAAAGGAGCAGAGATGCCTTAACCTTTCCTGTGAGTCACCTTGTGAAGTGGGAGCAGCAGAACCACTGGGAAAGGCCATCCTCCCCAGACAAAGGCTGTCATCCTGGAGGATGAGAGCCACACACTGGAGGGGAAATGATTCTCTCCTGAGAGCCAGGTTGATCTGATCTCCTGCAGCTTTGACAGATAAGGTCTCCAGAATGCCTTGCAGGGCATTTACTGCTACAGTGATGGACAGGAGCACCCCTTGACTAGTACTGCTTAATGGTAATGCATACCTCTTCCCCAGGTCTCAATTCTCCTCTCTTCAAAACTGAAGCTCAGTGTCAGTGATTCCAGACTGCACTGCTGGGCAGTGGAAACTGTATTCTTAGCCTTTCCACTATGGCCACTTTAAACAAATCTCTCTGCTTTCACCATTACTCCTGCCTTTAATTCCTGCTTTGCAGATGGGTGGTGAAGCCTAGCTTGCTGAGGCTGCTAAAGACCAGACTTTTGAATCCCAAACTAAGGTAAAGCTAAGAGTGTGCTGATGCACAGGAGTTACCCCCACCCCAGCTTCAGCTGCAAATGGGAGGGTAAAGAGGGATCTTTCTTAGTCTCCCTGGCACTGGCTCTCTCAAAACACAGTCAAGATTCTCACCTAACATATTTCCACTATTCTCTGGTGTGGGTGTGCATGTGTGCGTGCACGCGTGTGTGTGTGTGTGTGTGTCTGTGTCTGTGTGTGTGTGTGTGTGTGTGTGTGTGTGTGTGTGTGTGTGTGTGCCTGCTTGCACCCACATATGTGGAGGTCCGGGGACTGCCCTTAGGAGCTGCCTTTTGCCTTCTTCCTCGTTTTGGAGCAGGATCTCTCTTGTTATTCTGCTTCATGGCTGCACACTCCAGGCTAGATTGTCCACGAGCTCCTGCATGAGTCTCGGCTCTGCACCTCCCATCTTAAAGTAGTAGCTCTGGGATTACACACGTGCACTTTGGGTTCCGGGGCTCCCAGCACAGGTTGTCATGTTAAATGAGGAAATGCTTTTGGTAAAGGACCCACCTCATTTTCTGCTCTCCTTTGAGAAAGACCACATGCCCTGTCTGGCTCTGTATGAACATGGTTGATCAGGTCAGGAGTTGTACATGACACACAGTCATCTAGGTCTGCTCTAGGTCTCGCTTTTCATGAGGGCAGTGATTTGTGAACTCAATCATGAAGGCAAATACTGCCTATATCATGTTGACCGAAAGTGGACGAGGGACTTAGTGGCCTCGGGAGCTGCAGTCTTCTCTTCTGGAAAGAACACTGCCATTCATTTTTTTTAATTTTAACGTTTACTTTGTGGGATTTGAGGCACCTGAGGATTGTATTTTCAAATCTCAGTGATTCTGGGATGCTAGATGAGTCTGAAAAGCAGGAGACTGTGGGTCAGAGTCCTTGTAGGAATGCATGAGATACCCTGACATCTCAGTGCAGCTTCTCTGGAAGGAGAGCTGCATTTCCTTCTCCTGCCATTCCCACAATCATGTTCCAGCTCTTGATATTGAAGGAGTGGTCTCAAGTAGCCAGGGATCCATCAAGTCTCCTCTGCTCAACCTTCTGGGCAACTCAGCTGCTGCTTATGCATGTGCTGTTTCTGTGCTGATTCTGCATCAAGGGCTGTGTGATGCCAGGGTATCCTTCACAATTCATGTGTTAATACAGAATCCCCATGGTGATGGAATGAAGAGATGCGGCCTCTGGGATAGGATGAAGCCAGGAGAGCAGAGCCCTCATGAGTGGGTCAGTGCTTTCTATGAGAGCTCGAGGAAGTTAGCAGGGGAGTGTCTCATTTGCCTTTCCTCCTCCTGTCTGGTAAGGACAAAACATTCATCCCTTCCAGAGAGAAGAACAACAAGAAGCCACCTTCAAAGCAGAGAGCTCAGGTCTCCACCAGGGTCTCAACGTGCAACCATCGTGATCTTGGACTTCTCAGCCTACAGAATTGTGATAGTTGCATTTCAGGTACTTGAGCACTACCCAAGCGTGGCATTATGCTACAGCACGGAAGATGAACTCAGATACCTTCTTTGATTTCTTAGGTCTTCCACTACTTGGCAAGCAATATGCTATCATAATTCCTCCTTCTTTAAAGTGTTTTGGGTGACTCGTGGTTTTATGTTTGGATTCATAAACGGGCACTTTATGGATATGACAATCACGTGCAAGAACAACACACGTGTGAGTGAAGGTGGTATTTCTCACCAGCAGGAGGACAGTGGGCGTCTGGGTCAGTGAGCTCAGTGGCATACAAAGACATGGGGCTTCCTCTTACCCCCGAGTCAAGTATGATTTTCCATGGCTAGCAAGCCTTCAGTGCAATTTTGTGGTGTACACGGAGCAGGCACACTCCTAATGGTTATAAATACGTTTTCCTGGACTATGCTTAGATGTATCAAAAATATGAGTCTGAATTTCACACAGGAGGGCTTTGAACTAATAGTCCAAGCCTATAGTGAAGAAGCAATCAACATAAGGCCAAAATATAGAGGCCAGCGTACAACAATGTGTCAGCTATTCAGCTATTCTGATGAATCTGACAGGGTCAACTCCATGGGACTTAATTACTTGAATTGTTACCAAGCTGCAAGCAGCAAGGTGCATTGAATCAGCAGTGTTAACCTGAGCTCAGAATTTTAAGCATACTACATAGCCATGCCACTGTTTCTGAGTTTTTATGTAAGAGAAGTGAAGACATGGGTCCACACAAGGCTATATATGTGAATGTTCAGGGCCTTTAATCAAACCGTGGAACCAACCCAAATAACCATAAAATAAAGTGTAGTGCAATAGGGAAAAGTAATGTACTATTGAGAGAAAGAGCATGGCTGAATCTCTAAAGAACTGTGCTTCGTTTGAAAACAAAGGATGTATCCTGTGTGTTTCCACCGATCTATGTTCTAGAAAGAGGAGACACAGCTGTAGTGAGAGCAAGTAGATCAGCCTGGAGATGGGGACCAGGATGGGAAAGAAGGAAGCAATAGGAAGGCAGAGAAGGAAGGGCCTGGTCCTGGTGGATGTGATCACCATTTTGTTTGTGGTATGGGCCAAGGAGTGTACAAGTTCAGTTTTGTTTGTTCCTTCCTTAAAGAACATCCACTGTGTGCCTTGACTCGGGAGCCCACAGAAGAGTACTTCAGAGCTGCAAAGTGAGCACTTGACAATGTGTCACTCAGTTAGATTTACACTACTTTGATTGTCAATGATTTAGTAATAGTGGCTTACAATGTATCGCAGTAGTACTATCAGTGATAATAAAGCACTCAACAGGCATGTGACTACATCAAGGCATATGTTGGCTTAACTATCTAGACACCATAATATAAAGATGCTGAAGACAGCTTGGATGAAAGCAAAGGAGAAGTGTCTGAGAGTACATCTAGGATCAATGCCTGTGGAACAAATAGTGTGGTTAAAATGTCAAGGAACCGTGGCAATATCTCCCAGAGAACAGAAACTGTATTAATCATCCTCCATTTCTTGAAGAAGAACCTGCTGAGCCTTCCTAATCCTACCTGCCCACTCCATGTCAAACCTCCAGGCTCGTCTCATGCCACATACCCCGAGTACTGGACCAACAGGCATGTGTGTCTGACCCTAGGCCCCTCCACTCCAGTTCACAGACCTGTGCGGAGTCCCAGCTCTGCAGCCCAGCCCGATATGGTGAGCCCTGCCTCCACCATTGCCACCATCAGCTTGCCACTGTCCTGACATCTTATACACCAGGCTAGCAAGAGAAAGCCACCTGACACAAGCCCCCCCACCCCCCTTCAGCCTCCTAATCCCCAGACCTGGCCCAGGGTGCATACATATCCTGTGCTCCATCTGCATCTTAGGCATCTTACCTGTGATTTCCCAGCCTACAGACTGGGCCCCAGTTGCATTTCCTGTGCCCAGGTGGTCAGTCTGTTTAGTCTGCCTGCCCTTAAGCCCTCCCACATCATATACAATGACCAGGCTT
This sequence comes from Cricetomys ansorgei, assembly GCA_026225945.1. NCBI lineage: Eukaryota > Metazoa > Chordata > Mammalia > Rodentia > Nesomyidae > Cricetomys > Cricetomys ansorgei. The sequence goes on from JAMJFZ010003399.1 coordinate 1,836,884, forward strand.
AAGCTGCTTCACAGATTCTTTGTGCTGGTCCTCTGGTCTGCTCTGATGTGTTCCCAGAACCAATGAGAATTACCTAGATGAACCCCAAGACACAGCAATGAAAAGACAATTTATGAACATGAACAAAGATTTGGAGTTTTCCCTAGTTGGAAACACCTCAATGTACTTAAAGAGAATAGCACAAGCCTGAACAATGCCCAAGAAAGCAGAAACATACGCTGAATGAAATGATGAAAGCAAGTGTGGACTTTAATACCGAAGCCAGTAAAGAGACAGAAACTTTGAACTTGCTGCAAGCTGAAGTAAACATGAAATTAAACACACACACACACACACACACACACACACACACACACACACACACAGCCCATTGGAATTGGAAAACTCAGGGGAATGCTGTCATGTAGAGTGGACCTAGAAGAGGATACATCGTCATTACAGGAAGACAAGGTACAGGATGTAGACCACCCAACCAAACATATGGTGGGGCGGGAGGAGAAAGACACACACACACACACACACACACACAGACACACACACACACACACACACACAAACACACACAAATCACACAGGAAGTTAACATGCAAGAAATGTGGGTCATCATGGAAACCCAAATCTTCAGATTATAGGAGTAGATGAAGGGAGAGAATGCCAGGTCATTGGCACAGAGCAGATGTTCAGCAAGGCCCTATGAGCAAACTTCCCACAGGAAGGAGAGACATACCTACACGGAGTGGTGTGGAGGACTCTCCAAATGCTAACAGTAAGTCTCACACATGCCCAAAGATCTGACATCGTGCTTCACAGACCTCGTCAGCCATGTTAATTCCCATGCTATTCCTAATAGCTAGGAAACAGAAACCACCGGAATATCCCTCAGCTGACAAACAGGTAGTGAAAGCGTGGTACGGATTCACTATGGGATTGTATTCAGCTGTAAAGAAAACTGAAATCTTCAGGGAAATGGCTGGAACTAGAACAGCATACACTGAGTGAGGCAATCCAGATGCAGAAAGAGAAAGGCTGCGGGGTGCCTCCCATTGTGGGGCCTCTCTCCAAATCTTCAGATGTGAGTAACTGAGGTATCCAGGGAAGTAGAGTGTGACCCTGCTGTGGGAGGGGGAGAAGGAGCTGTAGAGAAGAGACGCAGGTGTAGCTGTCCGCTACAATCTTTTACCCTCAAGTTAGGGAAAGAGAAAGGAAGGATAGAGAGAAGAAACTCTCCACTCTTCTTGCAAGTGGCCTTGATACAGACAAAGACAGAAAGGAAGAGGTCTTCACAGCCCTTTCAGGCTGTCCTAAGCTTGGAGCCAGGAGTTCACGGACAGCCAGACTAGGGTCTCAGCTCACTGTCGGTGAACCTAATCTCTCCAACCAAAGTTCTTTTATGCAATAATAAACAAACCAAAGACGAACCAACCAGCTAACAACCAACAACCCACTCCTGCTCTTGGGGCTTCAACCCTTACATACTGTAAGCAAAAGTTCCCAGAAACCAAGCGGGATGCAATCCTAAAGACAAGCTGCACATGGCAAAACAGGTGCACAGAACCAAATCATAGCCATCGACAAGGAACATTCCAAATCAGAGTCATCATCATCCACCACACCGGGGAGGGGAACAAAAACATAGCCCAAACGTCAGTCATTCGGCCCTTTGAAAGAAACCAAAATCACAAAACTCGTACCAAGCATTCAGGTCCACGCAGGTGCTAGGAAGAGGGAAATGGGAAAAGGGGGTGTGCTTTTTCAGGGGAAGGAGGGGGCCCTGAGGGAGAGAGAGGAGAGAGGGATAAAGAACTCCAGGGATGAGTGAAAACGCCTTAGGGGAACACAATACTTTATGCTTGTTTAAAAATACATATATGATATGTGCAGTGTGTCTGCATGCGTATATCAGTAGTTTAAATGTAGTTATGCCTCCTGGAGGATAAGGACACCCCCCCACGCCCAAGAGCCATAAACGGACTATGTAACAAAAGCCCTATGCTACAAATGGGGAACCAGCCTTTGAGGTATTGGTAGGGGGTTCCAAGAGACTCCCCGGACTGCATAGGCTGTTTTCTCTGACCTTGCTTGCCTCCTGTCACTCAAAGGGAAGTCGGCAGTGCTGATGACACCACACGCTTCAAACATAGGACTTGAAGGACTGTAGCCGAAGATGGCTTGGAATCCTCACCTGGGAGGTCTAAGTGACAGTCCACAAAAGTAGTATGCAAGCTGCCCAGGGGGGCAGGTGGCAGGGGACAATCGGAACGCTGAGCCTGCAGCACAGCTTATGTGCCACAAGAGTGACGAGTGCGGAAGTATATGCCCAAGAGTGTAGTGGTTGTGGACCTTTAGTTTTAGTTATGTATAAAACAATCGTTGGGTGAGAAGCTGCCTCGGCCTTGGCATTTTGTATTATCTACAGGCTTCAGCTTTATGTGGGGAATGTTGGAGTGCTCAGGATCTGCACGTGCTACCCGTAGAATACCTGAGGAGCTTCTGGGGAAATAAAAACTCCTGAGCTGAGACGTTCAGAGTTCCACTGTCCAGGATGGCACTTCCCAGATGGTTCCATCTGATGAGGTCTGGCAGGGTTTGCTCCTATGAAAATGCCTCCTTGTCGTTCTTCCTGCGACACCAGAGCAGTGTACATGTGTGTACTACAAGTGTGAGAGCTTTTGAAGGACTTTTGTGATCTTGGTTTCTGTAAAACACAGAATGGAGTTTAGACTATGTTTCTGTGCCCATCCCAGGAACACTGGGTGAGACCGAGGTTGATTTAGACTATTCATTACCAGTGGCTCTGATTTGTTTATGTATTGCTATGAAAGACATGATTTTGCCATGTGCAGCTTGTCCTTGTGACGGCGTGCAGCTTAGACTTCCGGGAACTTTGCTCAGAGTATATATTGGGTGAGGCCCGGAGAACGGAAAGGGGGAATCGGGTTCAAGGATATTGCTTTGAGACGTTAGTCCATCTTACTATCAGCTCCTGCTCTCCCAGATTCAGGCCTTCACAAGGGCATGCTTTCTTTCTATCTTTCTTCTCTCTTTTCTGAGCCAGAGGGTAAAACATCACGGCAGCAACCTGCTACCCAAGGGTGAAAGAGTGGCAGTTTTATCTTAGGGTTACCAAAAATCTCGTCATTGGACTTGAGGCCTACTCAATAGGAGCAAAGTCATGTCTGGTACTGTACACCTAGCCAACTCCATGTGTCCGGTAAGGTCGTAGAGTCTATGGATCCTTGAAAGGAACCCATTTCTGACACATTCCTACACAGTGTAACCCGACTGCATTCTAAATACCTCTCTTTACATCCACTGGTACATGTAGCTGTCACTCCTCATCAAAGAAGCTTCTTCTAACAGCAGTCAGAGACCGTGACATAAATCCAGAATCATTCAAACACAGAGAACACTGACTCTGCTGTGCCCATGTGAAACTGATGAATCTACAATACAACCCCACACCTAAGGTTCATGAAACATCTTGGAATGTGCTTGAGGGGACTCATGGGGGCTGTGGGGGTGAGTCTCCGAATAGCTCAAGGCAGACTCTGAAACTCACTGGATTCACTAAGCTCCTCCCTGTCAGTGTAAGCAGTAAAAGCTGAGAGTCAGTCTCAGACAAGCCAAGCTACAAAGAAGACCCTGAGAGCAGAGCAGCTTCCTGAAAGAAGCTGAAACCAACTGAATCGCCTGGGAGGGATTTAGACCATATGAGTCACATGGAAGGGACATTTCCAAACGATTTACCGCCTGCAGGCTGTGCAGGGTCTCCAGCTTCCCAGCTTTGTGAGCTGTCACCCATGCTGGGGTGGGCTTTGGTGATGCAGCTGTCTTTGGGTCATGTCTGCTCTCGTAAGTGACCCCTCACCCATATTCCTGTAAGTAACAGCAGTAAAACTCATTAGCTCACTACACTGGACTTTGCTGGATGCTGTATTTTGTGGTCTGTCATGGGCTTCCTACCTGAAGCGGATAGACGTGTGTGTGTGTGTGTGTGTGTGTGTGTCCCCGCACGCACACGTTCTCCCCAGGGAAGTCTTGTCACACTACAAGGCGGATGAGTGTGGGAATGATTGGAACAGGCAGAGGACAAGGATGACCTCTAGGAGAGTGTGTCTTCTCTACATGACAAGAGTGGCATTATGTAACGTCAACAATGTGGTTGCCTAAACGTGATCTGTACATTACTGACACCACTTGACAACACCATGGTAGAGGGAAATCTCATAAGGCCCACTCCTAGAAGAAGAGCTATGGGCAGTTAATGGCTGAAAAAGGAGAATCAGTCTTCCCAGAAACACTCCCTGGTAGTTTAGGTAGTTTGTCCCATACCAAGTAGTCATCCCTAAACAAACACATGTACATACGAGCAATACTATGTAGACTCAGCAAGATGCTTCACTGTCTCTGTTTCTCTGACATTCTCTCTCTCTCTCTCTCTCTCTCTCTCTGAGTGTGTGTCTGTGTAATTAAAGAAGAGGTCATAAATTTTGAGGGATGGGGGAGTGGAAGGGAGGGGACTTGCTGGAGCTGGAAAATGTGGCAGAAGAATAAACAGAGGAAAAATGAATTTCTCAAATAAATAATACTATGATGAATATTTTTAAAGGGAAAGTAGTATCTGGCCAATTTATTTACTAGCAGAACACTAGTAGAGGCCAGAGCAAAACCCAAGCTGTTCCCATCTGTCATACCAGGGTTTTCATAAAACTGTTTGTTAGTTTCTGCTTTGTTTTAGTGTTAATTCCCTTCCAAATATACCCTAGAAACTATAGAAAATGCATTCATCCACACTGGATATTAAACAAGAGAGAAAGAAAGGTTATAAACCACAAGCACTAGGTAAAATAACACTCTTTGCATTCATAGACTTCATGAACTTAAAATGTTGATGAAAGTCAGTGGTGAGCAGATGATTTCATTGGTCTGTACAGCTCAGCGGGAAGGCAAATGTAACACTGGAGTCTTTAGTCCCATCTCCTGCTCATGACTCCCTTCCTTTGCCCCGTTTCCATTGCCAAATGATATTCTTCACGTCGTGTGTGTGTGTGTGTGTGTGTGTGTGTGTGTGTGTGTGTGTGTGTAAGAGAGAGAGAGAGAGAAGAGAGACAGAGAGAGAGAGAGAGACAGAGAGAGGAGGGAGATTTTATGAGAGCCCTGTTCTTAGTGGAAATTCAGTACTAATGTCCAGAAAGGCTGGACTAATTTAAATTCCCGCTAGCAGCCCGAAAGTGTTCCTTCTCCCCAGGACCCTGGCCAGCATTTGCTGTTGTTTTCTTAATGATTCTGCCATTCTGACCAGGGGAAATGGAATAGCAATGTGGTTTTAAGCTGTGTATCCCTGATGGTGAAGCATGTTCAATATTTTTCATGTACTTATTGGCCACTTTTCCTTAACTTTTGGAGAATTGATGTTCATTTCTTTCTTTGATTTATTAATTGGCTTGTTTGGGGGGTGGAGGTGTTTAATTTTTCTAGTTCTTTAGGAATTCTAACTACTAAACTCCTCTCAGACGCACAGCTAGAAAAGCTTACTTATTTACTATTCCTACATCCGTTCAATCATTCATTCATGCATGCATTTTCTGCTCTTGTAGGCTGTCTCTTCCCGCAAAGGACTTTCCTGTGCAGACGCAATCCGATTTGTTCACACTTGCTTCCCTTTCCTGAAATGTTGGAGTCCTTTTCAGGAATTGCTTGTCTGTGCCTAAACCTTGAAATGTTTCCTTTAGTAGTTTCAGATTTTGGGCTCCTACACTGAGGTCTTTGATCACACTGAACTGACTTTTGTACAGGGTGAGAGATGGGGCTCTCCCTTCCTTCTTCTCCCTGTGGCTATCCAGTTCTGCCAAGCACCTTTGGTGAGAGCTCGCCTGTTCCTCCAATGTTTGTGGTTTCTGCCTCTGTCAAAATCAGGTGGCTGTGGCTGCATGGGTTTGATTCTGGAATTTGTGTCCTGTTCTACAAGCCCCGTGTTTGCGTCACTATCATCCCGGTGCTGTCATTAAGGCTCCGTGATGTCAGGTACTGTGACGCCTCCAGGATTGTTTCTCTGTTTCCTTTAGGAGTACTTTGTAAACTTTGGCCTTGGTCCTCATACATGAATTCGAGAGCTGCTTTTTCTGCTTCTGTGATTAAGAATGTCACTGAGATTTTGAAGGGTATTACACTTAATATATGATGTTATTTGTAATATATCCATTTTCACCATGTGAATCCTGCCAATCCACAAACATGGAAGGTCTTCACACCTTTGAATGTCATGTCCAGTTACATTATTAACTGCCTCAGGTGTGTGTGTGTGTGTGTGTGTGTGTGTGTGTGTGTGTGTGTGTGTGTGTGTGTATTAACAGGGACTAAACCCAGCACCTCACAGATGATAGATGAGATCAGGATCACTCAGCTCTATTCCTAGTCTTCCTTTGAGACATTAACTCTATCTTTCAAAAACTAGCCTTGAACTTGGGATCATCTTCTCTCAGCCTCAGCAGTGACTGGGATGGAGGTCAGTACCATCAAACAGGGCTATTGTGTTTTTTTTTTAAATTTACATTGTTGAAGAGTTTTCCTCACCTAAGATTATTCCTACATGCCAGCGTGTGGAGAGCAGCCTATAGTCGTGGCAATAGCCCGGCAATAGTTGTTTGTGGATTCCCGTGGGGCCCCTTTGGCCAACAACTCTGTTAGATGTAACCCATTCCCAGTACTGGAAGCTTCGGTTGGTGACAAGAGGTGAACAGTTGGGACTCTGTCTCCCCCATTATTTGGTGCTTTCATTTAGATCACCATCGTGTATGTATATATGTATACAAATGTATGTATGTATTTTAGGAAGCTTCTGCTGTATTAGCTTTCCATACTACCCCTCCAACGCTCCCAATTTAGCTGTCTCTCACTGTGGAACTCCACAGAATTGGAGGCAGAAAGAGTGTAAGAACCAGAGGGGAAGGAGGACACAAAGCAAACAAGGCCCTCTAAATCAATATGGACAAAGCTCATAGGAACTCACATAGACTGATGCAGCTTGCACGGGGCCTGCATGGGTCTGCACCAGGTCCTCTGCATATGTGTTACAGCTTCCAGTTTGCTGTTTGAACGGGATGCCTTGGTGTTCAAGTGACTGGGTCTCTGACTCCTGTGACTTCTCTTTGGGTCTTGCGGTTGGGCAGTTTATTTTAAGTTACATATAGAATAACTGTTTTGTGCACTGTTGGGTGAGGGGCTGCCCAGGTCGTGGTGTCTTGTTTTGTCTGCAGGTGTTGGATTGATGTGGGGGATGTTCGATTGTTCAGGATCTGCACGTGCTGTCAGTGAAACACCAGAGGAGTTCTGGATGAATAAAATCACCTGAGCTGGGGAGCTCGGGGTTCCACTGTCTAGTGTGGTACTGGCCAGGAGAGTGGCTCCCTCTGCTGAGGTCTGGCAGGGTTCGCACATATGAGAATGCCCACACAGCAGCCTAACAACTATACTTTTCCTTCCGTTGCTTTGTCTTGTCCAACTTCAATGTGTTACTTTTTGCTTTAACTTATTATATATGTATTCTTTCTACTTTGTTAAAATTTAAGTTTAATTCGTATACAACTTGATTTTATTATACTTTTTAAAAACTGAATGAATGAATGAATGAATGAATGAAAACCTAGCCACTGGGGTAATACAGGATAACAACTGAGCTGTAACTTATACCTGCTGGGAGAGAGAAAATACAGTTTTCTCTAATGGAGTGACACTGGGTATACCAACCACTCCAGGACAGGCTTCACGTTTGAAGAAGTTGGCCAACATACAATGGACTCCGCAGATGTTTGTATGCTTTTGTTTGATCATACTCTGTTGTTTTATTTTTTTACGGTGCTGTTTTATTTTGATTTTTTTTGGATTTTCAGGTTTTGTTGTACTAGGTGTTTGTTTGTTTTATTGTGGAAGAACTTAATGTGGGGTGGACAGGGAGGGGGAGAGGACCTGGAAGGACTTGGGGAAGGAGAAGAATATGATTAAAATATATTTAAAATTTAAAATTTCTTTAAATAATAAAAAGTATAATAGTAAAAGTCAAACACAAGGATTATCCCTAGGTGTTTTGTTTCATTTACTGCTATTTTATTCATGCATTTTGAGGCTGTTGTAATGGGACTTCTTCCTGATATCTTAGTAAGCATATTCATTACTGGAATACAGAAAACGGAATTATTTTGTATGTTGACTTTCTATCAGACTGTTTATCAGGTCTAAGCATTTTCAGGTGGAACCTTTAGGGTCTTTCAAATACAGGATCATATTGTCTTCAAGCAGGGAGACTTTGATTTCTTCCTTTCCTACTTCTATTACTCTTGCTTCTTCCTCTTGACTTTTTTGTCATTGTAGAATAGCAAGCAGGGTGTTGAGTAAGAGTGGGTCCTTGTCTAGTTCCTGATTTTAGAGGAAATGCACGCAGCTTTCCCAAAGTCAGTACAACATTGGCACAAAGGCTGCAGTCGGTAGCTTTTTCACGTGAAGGTACATGCTCCCACTTGAGGACTTTGAAAGTTTGCCGAGCACTAGATCAGACAGTACCAACAGTCCAAAGAACGACTCATGCAAACTCATCTCCGGAGTAAAATCTGTTTACCAGGGTTTATTTGCAGAATGGTGACTTATGCTTCCCCAAAGTCACCCACCGGCCTCTAACCTACCACCTCCGGTTTCCCACGCTTCTATGTCACGTGATTTAAGTTCTCCACCAGGAACCAGATAAACCTGACTTCAGAGTGTTAGGTAGCAACATGAGCAGTAGAGGTGACCTCAGCCTCAGATGGCATAAGGCAAAGACCAAAGCAGACACTGGTGATGCTTTATTTTCAAGTGTACTTCTCCCTGGCCAGAGATTCTTCAGGTGTTGGCAAAGACTCTACAGTGGCAGGAAAGGGTGCTTCCATTCAGCCGTGCAGCTGGATATTCTCCTCCTGCCACTATTCAGTTACTTATAAAAATGTTTCCAATCATTCATTATTAACATATTTGTGCCTGTGTGTGTCTATGTGTCTGCGTGTATGCCTATATTTATGTGTGTGTGTGTGTATTTCCTGGTGGGCATTGTCTGAGTCATACACCCGGTGAGAGGTTTCCTTCCTACCCCTTGTGGGTCACTAGGACTGAGCTGAGGTTGTCACTGGCAGCCAAAGCCTCAGGGGGCCAACACGTTTACCCGCTGGGACATGTCAGTGACCCCCAGGATGCTTTTCTGCCAGCATCCCTGAGAGTCTGCCTAAGTATGATTGCATCCACACCACCACCAGTTGTGTTCAGCTTGCACTCAGTTCAGTCATCCTTGCAGTCACTGGATGGGGCCTCTGTGGAATTCTGGAGAATGAGCAGTCCTGCTCACCCCTTCAGACACACTGGAGGGTAGAACTTCTCTCAGGATCAGTTCCCTCCTGAGAACCACAGTCCTGGAGAGGAAACAGCTTACTCTGAACCTTCTGCAATCCTACTGACTGATGAGAATTGCCGTAACTGTGGAGAAATGGGAAGTTCCAGGGCCAGAGCCCAGCCACACTTTATCTGGGACTATGTTTAGCCCCCATTGGTAGCCATTCCTTGCCCAGGTCTGGGCCTGACCTCACATCCTTGTGACTAGCAGGTGACTTGGAAACACAGTCATTTAACAATCCACTGGCTTGCAGCAAGCTAAGGGCTACCAGTGTCACCCGATAGCATCTCAGGCCTATAGCAGAGATTTCCACAGTCTGTTGTAATCTGCCTTTATGATGTCTCCAGCAATGTATTTGAAAAAAGCCTCCACTCATGACTACTCACTGTTCTGGCATTTGAAAACAAAAAAACAAACAACAAACAACAAAACAACAAAAAACTTGCTGGGCCTCTGGCCACATTGGAACACGGAATTTGAGGGAAGCTGAATCTGCGGTCCCAGGCCATGGTCATTCATATCTGGGTGCAGAATAAACAAACTCATGTCACCTTCGAGGTGAGAGTTGTGTTTGTTCGTGGACTGGCTTCTCCACCAACCTCAGTGGTTGAGTTGGAGAGCATCTGCTTGTCTCTGTCTCCTTCTCATGCTTTCTTTTAAACACGAATAATGCATCAGAATCCTGACTTGTATCTATTAGTTTATCCTAATGTGTATTTTTCTTTTTACATTCTGGGTCGTACTTTCAAAATATTCGTTCACTTCCTATGCATATAATTTTTTCTTCAATGTTAACAGCGAATACCTCATCATACGTATGGTCCTACTTTCCACTCTGATAATTAGGAGCCTGCTTGACTCAGGTATAAACTTTAAGTGCACTCAAAACCCGATCTTTAGAAGTCTGGAGAAGGCTCCTGCTGCAGAAAGAGTGCATGAGAAATGAGCAGCTAATACAAAACACTCGACTGGTCAGATTATTCCATTACCTAAAGCTCCCACCAACTCAGTTCACGGTTTTCTCTCCTTCCCAAGTGCACCCTCCCTATTCAAGGTCTCCTATCTTGTTAGATCTTGGGAAAGGGACTCTGTTTTTGCCCTGTATGGGGCAGACCAAGGCCAATATTCCCAGTGGAGAGTTGGGGGTCAGAACCCAAGTTTTCACCCTGGTCTGCCCTTCCCTTGAGAAATTGGAGAAGCTTAGGAGAAGACTCTCTTTTAAGTCGACTTGTTTTGAAATGCCTGCCTGCCTGCCTGCATGCCTGTGATAGGAGATCTGAACACCAATAGCTCTGGAGGCAATCACGACAGTTGTGGGACAGCTTTTCTACCTACAAAGGTGACTGCCTGGCTTGCCAGACCTTTGGTCCCAGGCTTTGTTCTCTGATCTGACCAAGAGCACACTGATCGCCTCCCAGAGAACAGGACTCTGAAATGTCCAAATGGGATCCAAGGTCAAATGAGGATGCCTGACCTGACCAGGAGTCATGGGACCAGGTACTTGGAGGGCCGAGGCTGTGGTTGAAGACAACACTCAACTAGCTAGAAGCGCTACATTGAGGTAGACAGGCTGTGACTAAAGAGCTGTGTGTCCCCCCAGGACGCCTAGGATTCCCCACGTCCCCTAGTTTGCTAACTTTGCATGCATCATTCTGATACGTTAAAGTACATTCTCCGCACAGGAATATGGGTGAAATTGTTGAATATGGGTGAAATTGTTCACAGACTTGAAAGGTTGGGGCTCAATTCTTGCAAAAGTCCCCAGTGAACAAGTAACTGGGATAGTTTTACCATCACAACCCTACTGGCAGACAGTGGGGACTTCCCCCAGGGAAGCTGGAGATCCTCAGTCCCAGCTGTATTTCCTGGCTCCAGAGACATGCTGGTCAGAGGACACTATCTAAAAGGAGAATGGAGCAAATGAGGTCTTCTCTGGAAATTACTCCACATTTAACAGAAGATGGCACGTTTGTAAATGGGAGGGAACGGAAACCCAGACAAAGGCAAGTGTGCTTTGGGGTGTGAAGACAGGAATGAGGAGCGATGGAGAACCCTTTGGCTGTGAAAACATCTAAGAACAACTGGAGATTAATGTAAGAGAGACAGGTCATCTGCAGAAACATTTTCCCACTAAGAAATGGATACAGCCTGTGCTTGGGTTGATTTCTGTGGTGTGGGAGTTGCCCGGTTCTCAGAAAACGCAGCAGGTTCCTGGAAGAAGCAAGGACGTTCCGTGGTAGTAGCCCTGCCACTGGTGCCCACCTTCCACAGGACTAGGGAGGAACGGAAGCTTGAATTGCCAGGGGCTACCAGACCACAGCACTGGCTGTGAACACGTAGATTATGGCAGCTGGGGACAGAAGAGCAATGGCTCCACTCTGCACCCTTGGGTACAAATTCAGGAAGAACCAGGCGTGGGTCACTCAGGCTGTGAGTGAGAAAATGCAAAGGCAGCAAATGCAGAAAATGCAAAGGATCCTTCCAGGTCCCTGAGTCCCTCCTTCAGTAAATGGAGGTTGGAGGCATGCAGTTCCCCACAACGTGGTTTGGGGTCCGTTGCATTCTAACAAGGGAAAAATGACAACTGAGTACCTAGTAGTGACAGAAACCCAGGGAATGAGCCTGAAGAGACGCTTCTTCAGATTTCACATTTCCAGCCACTGCCAGAGTGATGATGGTACCAGGCAGCAGCAGGGAGCAGCATTCAAAGGATAAACTCCCCTCAGTGATACAGTCTGGGATCAAGTTCCTGTCACCTAACAGAATACAGAACCTGAAAGAACTGGCAGAGGGATGGCTCAGACTCTTCATTTCCGTAGCTCGTTTCTGCCATTGTAACGGGAAAGTAAAAACAAAATCAAGAGCCCCCGGGTGGCTGGGCAGGGTGAGATGGGCTTGGAGGTTCCAGGGAAAAATGAAGCAGGCGTTATGATCCAGCGCAGGGTGCATCCAGCTTCCCACAGGGGGTAGGACTATGTCTCTTGGCTTCCAGCTGTTGTAGCTGCTGCCCTCTGCAACAGCTTGTCTAACACCTGGACGTGTATCCTTTGGGTCCTGCTTGGGATGTGCCTTCCCACACTTCCCAGGGGCCAGAGCAGATTCTCATGAGCCTTCCAAGCCTAGCTGTGACAGAGCATAGCTGCATTTGAGACCTGCTAGTGTAGGAGGCAAATGGCTCGGGGAAAGCCCCGGATACCAGTAACTAGATCACGGGAAACTGTGGATCAGTGCTCCCTGGTCCCCTCCCCGGCATGGCCTAGACGTGTGCACCAGTCAAGACTCCAGGAGGGAGGTGTAGGCCGGGACCGTATGGGGTCTGAGCAGGTCTTGGGTGAGGCTTGAGAGAGAGTAAGAGACAGACTTCTGAGGGAGCACTGTCAGCAAACTGGTTGCCACCATTTTGGTTCATGCCCTTTGGTTGCATCAACCCTGAGGGCAGCCTAGTCACAGGACCGGTGCTATCTTTATGATGTCACTAACCAATCTGGTGCTATTGCATGTGGCTGTCTCTATCTTGTTCACATCACTTGCTAAGGTCCAGCCAAGCCACACTGTCGCTTTCATCTTGATGAGCTCACCGTCCATGACGGTGACATACCCCATGGTCACTCTCTGATTATGGGGAGCTCAGCTCGATGGTAAAATGAGCCCGTTTCCCCACCAGGACACAAGTCCCTGTGGGATTCACACCTCTGGCAGAATAAATGTGGGGAGTCACTCCCTTTCCTTCAAATTGACACTTGAGGTAGGTTATCAGGAATGCAGGAGGAGCGGAACCTGGGTAGCCTAGAAGCAGGAAGGAGTGTTACGGTCGCAAACTAAGAAAGATGAGTCCATATATCCTGCTATACAAATTGTCACTTCGAGTGCCAGGGGATGGCCTCTGGATCTAGTCGTGCGTGGCCTCAGCTCATCACCTAGGCACAGCCTGTTACTGGGAAAGAACAAGAAAGAACAGGCAGGAACGGGCAGCTGTGCTCACTGCCCACAGCCAGGGCTGTTGCTCTAGTCTAGAGTCTAGGAGCCAATAGAGAAAGAAGCTGAAGGACAACAGTATCCTTAGCACCATGGTGCCCCACTGGGGCATGCAGTTCGCTGTGACCGGACAGATCTGTGGCTCTCCATGTCAGCTGGGATGTAAGACTCTGAGAAGCCAACTTGTTGAAAATCGGTAAGCCCATTTTAAAGCCTTAATATAGCTTTCTGGCACTTTGACCCAGTTAGAAAAGCAGCTGCCTGGGACCTTGTGGTATAACCACCCCAGTAGCTGTCTGGTTTCCCTCCCTTCCCCCAAACCTGATCCCAGCTCACCCAGGTTCTCTGAGAGACCTGAGTAAAGAGGAAAATAGGGAGAATCCAATGCCAGGGGAGAGTAGATAGGCAGGCACACTTAGGTTTAAGCAGTCGTTGGCACCATTCAGCCTCATCTTAGTTGGGTCTGGGACGGGTACATTGAATGTGTGGGTGAGCCTCTGGGCCAGTCAGAGGAACTGGTTCTCCCCTAACTCGGGGCATCTTTTTTTTTCCTTTCTTCGTTTTTGTATGGAGTGTTGTAGAAGTGTATTTTTAGTTATGTACAAAATAATTGTTTTGTGCACCATTGGGAGAGGGGCTGCCTGGGTCTTGGCGTGTTGTTTTGTCAGCAGCTGTTGGAAATATGTGGGGGACGTTTGATTGTTTATGATCTGCGCATGCTATCAGTAGAAGAGCTGAGGATTTCTGGATGAGTGAAAACACCGAGCTCAGATGACCAGGATTCCACTGCTCAGGATGGCACTGGCCACGACGGTGGTTCCCTCTGCTGAGGTCTGGCAGGGTTTACACCTGTGAGTATGCCTCCTTGTCCTTCTCTGCTGGTCGCCACAGTAGCAACTACAGTGGAGCTCAGTCTGGCCTGGATTCTTCCCATCCTGGTGCTCTACCCAAAGATGCTCAGTCAGTCTCCCATCCTCAAGGAGGACATTTCTTGCACTTAAAATGAGAATGCCTTTGAGTCCCTTAGGGGCACCGATCAGCGACTTTTCTGTTGCTGTGATAAGACACCATGACCTAAGCGTCTTAAAGAAGACAAGAGTTTAATTCAGCTTTAGGACCCAGAGTGTTGGAGTCCCTGATGGTGGAGCAGAGCACGGCAGCAGGAACAGCTGAGAGCACATCCCAAACCAGAAGCAGGAAGCAAGCACTGGGAAAAGCACTTGTGAAACCTCAAGCCTTTCCTGCAGGGCCACACCACCTCCCATAAGTGAACACCTTGTGCTGGCTCGTTTTGTGTGAACCTGATACAAGCTTGAGTCATCTCAGGGGAGGAAACCTCGATTGTGGAAATGCTTCCATATGATCGGGCTGGAAGCAAGCCCATAGGGCATATTATTAATTAGTTAATTTGGTTGGGGAGGGCCCGGTCCACAGTGGGTGGTACCAACCCTGGGCTGGTGGTCTTGGGTGCTGTAAGCGAGCAGGCTGCCAAGCCATGGGAAGCAAGCCAGTAAGCAGCCCTCCTCTGTGGCCTCTGCATCAGCTCCTGCCTCCAGGTTGCAGCCCAGTTTGAGTTCCTGTCTGGCTACCTTTGATGATCCAGTGTGATAATGACGTCAAAAGCCAAAAAACCCATTTCCTCCACTGTAGCAGAAAGCTACTCTGTGGCTCAACAAGGAAGGCAAGGGGACGATTCCATAGGAGCAAACCCTGCCATACCTCAGCAGAGGGAACCACCTGTCACGGCAAGTGCCCTCCTGGACAGTGGAACCCCAGTCATCCGATCTCAGGAGTTTTTATTGATACCTAAGCTCCTCAGGTGTTCTATCGATAGCTCGTGCAGATCACAAGGTATCAAAGAGCTTTTACATGAAGCCAACACCTACAGACAATACAGGATGCCAAGGACTTGGCAGCCCTTTGCCCAGCAATGCACAAATAGCCATTTTAGACATACCTGAAAATAAACTTCTGCAACACTCCACAAGTAGCTTTTAGGCATGGTGCCATATACAGCAGTAGTAGCCCAAACTGAGGCAGGAATTAGTCCCAGGGTCACGGGATAGGGTATTGCCGTGATCCACCTGGCCATGCTGATTTTGTGAAGACTGCAGAACCTTTGAGAGGTCAGGAGCTGTCGTACTATCTCGAAAGATAAGGATGTCGGGTGTAAGGCCGAAAACGCCAGCCTGGCCTGTGAAACTTCTGAGGGAAGTGTGAGAGCCCCTTAAAGTATCTCCCTGGGCCCTTTGTTCCCTTTGTGAAGGAATCTGTGATTCCTGTCATCCGAGGCTGTGGAATCAGCTGTGATCAAGCATAGGTCAGCATCACAGAGATGAAATCCCCTGGGGGGAAGCGTCTCCCGGGGTCACCACACAGAAGCTGTTTTCCAGCGGTGGGCAAGGCTGTACTTCATGCTGGCAGCCAGCCTAGAGGCCTGTGCAGAGAGTCGAGGCTTGACATCTCCAAGAGAACTCAGGAGATGCTAAAAGTGCAGCCCGCTGGCAGCAGGGGACTCCAGCATTTTGGAGATTCCAGTGCCATGTGATGACTGCCAAGGACCGCAACAGGCATGGAGCGGGCCTGAGCTTAGGAGACAAGCTGTGTGTGCTCTGCAAGCCCCGAAGGAGCCCTGAAGATCCTGAGGGATTCCCCAGAGGCAGACACTGAGCTTTATACAGTCGGACTGCCGTTTTTCTTTGTGCAGACTGTGGCTGTGCCCTGAGTCGTCCCTCTTGGGACAAGGAAGACTTAAACCTGTTGTGATTTTTTACAGAAGACCAGAGACTTTGAACTGTCCTTTAGAGAGATATTGAATATTCCAGAGAGACTTTGGACTCCAAGTGTGCAGGTGTTTGTAGACAATGGGGCTTTTAACAGTTGAAAGGTTTTATATTGTGGAGGTGACCTTAAAGTGTGATCTTGGGGATGAACAGGAACGGAAAGGTTACATCTGGCCAGTGATGTGCTAGTGTACAAGTAACAAGTGACAAGGGGTCAATTCTGGGGTTTAGTTTTACGTCAGGTTGACACAAGCTAGGGCCGTCCCAGAGGAGGAAATCTAACTTGAGAAAATGCCTCTCTAAGGTCAGGCTGCAGACAAGTCTGTAGGACGTTTTGTTAATTTGTGGATTGGTGGGGAGTGTCCAGCCCACTCTGGGTTGTGCCACCCCTGGGCAGGTAGGTGGTCCTGGGTTTCAGAAGTAAGAGGACTGAGCAAGGCATGAGGATCTAGCCAGCAGGTGGCACTGCTCAATGGCCTCTGCATCAGCACCACCAGGTAGGTCCCTGTCTGTCCCAGTTGTGTTCCTGCCCTTGGGTGTCTCAGGTGATGAACTGTGATTCAGAGCAGTAGGCAAAACAACCCTTTTCCTGCACGAGAGGCTGTTCACCCTGGTGTTGGATCACAGCAATCGGAACCATAACAGAGACTCCTTCCTGACCCTTCCTAAACATTTACAGTAAGCTGGGAACCAGGTACTCAAACATAATGGCCTCTAGGTGTCATTCTCATCCAAACCACCAGATTTCACTCCCTGGCTCCTGTATGCCCCTGACCACATCATAAAAACGCAAAATGCATTTCATCCGATTTCCAATGCCTCCATACATGGTCATTTGACATCTCAACCGTCAGGAATAGGCCAGAGACTCTTATGGGACTCAAGGCAACCTCTCGGGGGCGGCCTCTCTGCAGGGCCTCCCCTGCCGTGCCCCCGGTTTCAGAGACTCATCGTACTTGTGGCTGTAGGACGCACTGCCCCTTTACTAGTGTATCCTTCGTGACTCAAATCACATAGGCATCATTACCAAGTTTGACTATGACCTTGAGGGAACCCTCAGTCACCGGAAACACTTTTGAGCATCTTTGATTGGTTGCTGCTATTTTGGGGCAGAAGATTCCTTAGGCCGTTAGCCTTCGCAAGTTGGAAGCTTAGCTGTGTGGGTTCTTGCCCTGACTGTACCCTTCCCTTTATGCCAACGAGGACCAGGCCTCTCTTTAATACCTTTATAGCTTTCAGTACAAGCCTCGGCTCCTCCAACATCAACTTCCCAGTTGACCTTTTCTTCTCGGAGGGCACAGGCAGTATTTGTTCTTGCCCCTCTTGCTCTTTTTCATGGCAGAACCCCAAAGAGTGATTAGCGATAGCCATGTGACAGAGTCAGTATTCGGCTGTCTTGAAAACCCCTCCACCAAAGAAGTTCGCCCACTGCCTTTTGGTTTATTCCAAGGTGCACACCCAAGAGGAGGGCAGAAAGCAGCCCCATCCTTTGCGGAAACATCACAAGACTGGCCTTTCTCCTACTTGCTAATAACGTTCCCCTCTGAAACTCCCTGAGATGGGCCTCCAAAGTCCTCATGGCCCTCAGCACCACTGTTTTCCGAGCTCCTGCTAGGATGGTCCCTACAGCTCCACTGACAGCATCCCACAGCTTTTCTAGTACAAAATCCTGGAGTCTTCCACATTGCTCCAAAGGACCACGTGGTCGGTTCTTGCACAGCAACGGCCACCTCCCCCTTACCAACTTCTACTTTAGTGTGCTTTTCTCTTGCTGTGGTAAGACACCAGAACCAAGGCAACTTCAAGAAGCGAGAGTTTAGTTGGGCTTCCAGTTCCAGTTGGCTAGAGTCCACGATTGTTGCAGAAGTTTATTTTTGGTTATATATAAAATAAGTGTTTTATACTCTGTTGGGTGAGGGGCTACCCCAGGACCCGGCGTTCTGTATTGTCTGCAGGCACTGGGTATATGTTCGGGATGTTAATTGGGAATGATCTGCATATGCTGTCAGCGGAACACCAGAGGAGTTCTGCATCAATAAAACCCCTGAGCTCAGATGTTCATGGTTCCACTGGGAGTGGAACCATGGCATTGGCCATGATGGTAGTTCCCTGTGCTGAGGCCTGGCAGGGTTTGCAATTATGAAATATTCCTTCCTCTCTTCCTTGCCGGGCCGTCACAGCAGTGTGCTACTACTATACACGATGGCGGAGCAAAGGAACGGCAGCAGCAAGAACAGCTGAGGGCCACGTCTCCAACTCCAAGCAGGAGGCCGTGAGCTCCCTGGCAATGGCAGGCATCTTTTAAAGCCTCAGTCCTGGACCCAGTGGCACACCTCCTCCATCAAGGCCACACTTCCTTGTCCTGTCCAAAACGAACCACCAGCTGGGGACCAGGAAACCAAACATAGGAGCCCATGGAGGCCATTCTCTTCCAGACCAACTGAGGGCCCAACCTCTCCCTCGCTGAGTCTCAAGAGAATGGCCTGAATGTCCTGAGCCCTGATGACATATTTTGCTATCCCTCACAGCATGCCCCCCATGGGTCATGCTCACACTTGTCTGGTAGCCACAGGTCTTCCTTGGGCTCTTTCCCATTGCTGAGGAACTTTCCCTTCTGGGGTTCTCACTCATCCAGAAGAGACTAAGAGCCCCAAAGAGAGATCCCTTATTTCCTCAGGAAGAGGAGGTGGTCTCTAGAGGAAAGCACGCAGGAGAGCTGAGACTCAGCATCCCACTTGACCCGATGAAGCTTCCTGTGTGAGAGAGCACAGGAGTAGGTGTAAGGAAAATGCAGCTCCTCGGGACACTAGACCAGCAGGACAAGAGGCAATCCTGGTGGGACTCAGGGTTCCCGGGGAGCATCTACCAGGAAAGGATTTACCCCACCCTTTCTCCACATGCCAGAAAAAGACAGACTGTGTGGGCTGCAGAGACCAAGGGCTCTCATCAGTCTGTCCCTGACAGGGCACCAAGTGACACCTGTTAGAGCCAGCAGACTCTCAGAACTTCCCTTTTCAAGTCAGAGAGGCTGGGCCAGCAATGCTCTATTCACCCACGGCTTTCTGCTGTTCTCACCCTTGGCCAAAGAAACTGCTCTTCCCCGTGGCCAGAGGTGACCGCAGAGAGTCATCCCTGGGCTGAAACGGTGAGAATAACAGAGCCTTGGGGAGTCAGCCCTAAATAGGATATCTGTATTCACCCCTTAGGGGTGAATCACAGGAACATCACAGAACATCCAGGAACATCACAGAAGAGCAGGCAGGAAGGGTGTAAGCAGTAGAGCATGGGGAGGAGTGCTAGGAGTCGGTGTCTTCTGCACGTGACATATGGCCACGGCAGCCATGGACTCACAGCAACTGTGAGAAGACCTACAGAAGACCAAGCCAGTCACTTCCCCAGCATGGTCTGGGGGGAAGGGATTCAAGAAGCCGTTCCCCCTTCGGAAGAGCTTTTGGTAGTTGATGGATGTTGGGGAGGTAGAGTCATTTTTCCCCAGGAGTGTGGCCTCTGGTAGATGGCCCAGGCTCAGGTGGCTGGTTCCATGCCGACGGGCACCTGGGCAATACTAAAAATACTAGTGTATTATTATTTCCTTATCAAAAGAAAACCTGAAGAGGACAGGAAGGTGGGAGAGGATGTATGTGCCTGTGGGAGGGTTTCGCAGGGGGAGTGGCAGGAGGCATTGAGGGTGGATACATGTAGGGCATTTTCAAAGAGTAAATATGAAAATCCACTTTTAACCATTTTAAAGGGGTTTGCACATGACAATATTTCTAAATAAGAAGGATCTTATAGAGAGGAGAGTCCGGCAGTAAGCCTAATCACTCATTCGATACTGAATGAGTGATCACCATCACAATCCCAATTATAGTCACAAAGGAGCCTTGGGTTGTCCCGTCTTATGTTGAACTGCCAGCCTAAATGAGATTGAAATGCACCCCCAAAACAACCAAGACACTTTTGACATCCAAACCCCATGTTTGCCACCATTGTTCTGTGGCAGTTTCGGCAGTGAGGCCTTCAAAACGTATGGGCAGTGCCTTCGTTCACAATGATAAGTAAGATATGGTGGTTCGTAAATGGAGAGCATGGAGACCAGCAGCGCACACATAGGAAGATACCGGACTTGTGGTCCACGGGGCACTACAAGCGCACAGGAGAAGGCTGGACTTTTCAATATGTGTTTTGCTGAGAAAATTAGATCTATCCATATGAAGAGAACCTCACTGGATATTGTACACCAACTTCATGTAGATAAAGACCTGATTGTGAGAGGCCAAAGCATTTAGGTCTTAGAAGGCCACGCAGAGATCACGTTTTGGACATGTCCTTCCTCCCTCCCTACTTCCCTCAGTCCTTCTTCCTTTCTCCCAGGGATCAAACCCACAGTTCCGTGGATGCTTGGCAAGTAGGACACCACGGGGCTACAGGTCTTGGCCCTAGAAATTGTTTCTACTTTGGGCTCCTGTTTACTCTGTAAAGAGCACACAAAGTATTACATTGTGGCTCTTTCACGCATAACTTGTTCCTGACTCCTCTTATCCTTTATGGCTCTACTGTTCTACTGCCTGCCACCCACAATTTGAAACCTTAAACCTTTTCACCCCAGTAGTCCTCTTTCTGCTTTGAAGTCACATGTGTTCTCTCACCTGCCCAGCTTTCTTCAAGATCCCTATTTTCCCTCTCTGGATCCCCCGTTCAGTCCAGAAACCATTTCTTAGAACAGTTCTTTTTAAAAAGGAAAGCCCTAGCCATGAGACAAATTATTTTTTTTTTTTTTACATCTGACTATACTACTTCCAAGACTGCCCCCTGATTGCATGACACAGTACACAGCAGCAGGTACAAATTCGAGGAGGTACGGCAAGGGGGTACTGTGTCTACACATAGTGACTGGCATATAAGTCTACAAGTAGTTAAATCAGCAAGCACAACATGGGGGTTTGGAACCTAAATTGCTTAAAGCAGTTCAGTTTGTACCGGGCCTTGCACAGAAGGGAAAAGACAGAAGATTCATAAGCCTGAGAATGTACTAAAGCTTCTGGAAACTTGAGTGCTGACCACCCTCAGATGGAAAAGAAAAATTCTCCTGGTAATTGGTGTAAGTGGGACATCAGGATTTCTCTCGTGTTGCTGGTGCGATTGAAGACTGGCAGAGAAAACTAGCTGGGCCAGCCAGACCTACACAGCGAGATCCAGTCTCAGACTACAGTACCCCACAAACCACCATAGCCCAAGTTGTCATTGATTTGTAAAGCTGGAGCTGTCTACAAGTCCTACAGCAGCAAGTGATTCAGTGTTTGGAGGCATGCTCCAGAGAGTCTTGTAGATGTGCCTTCCACGATTACGATAGAAAGCATTCATAATAATAGAAGAAGAAGAAGAAAGAAAAAAAAAACTGGAAAGAACCTCCATCCCCAGTGCCCGTTTACTGTAGAACGGCATGACATCATCAAGGGCCTATAAACATTTGCGGGAATGGTAGTCAGCAGTGGCGAGGCTTTACGCTGCAGCCCTTATAAGCAATGTGGATGGGTCTGGCATACAACTTGGAAGCAGGGAGCCTCCAAAGGAAGCATGCCGTGTGGTTTCAGGTACATAACTCCATACAAAGTGCATTCTTTAGGGATGTGTGCCCTAAAGCCTTATGTAGGGAACTGAGGGGGGGGGCGGCGGGGCAGGCTGGCTCTTCCAGATTTCTTTATCAGTTGCTTCCGTGGGCAGCCAGGTTTCACCCCTGTAGGCCGAAGGGTGCCAGTGTGTTTTGGCACCATTTCTTATTTTTACTCCTGCATCAAGAAGACAAAACCCTGACTATGTGAAACATGTGTACCCGAGACCTGTCTCATGGTAACCAATTCTGAGTGATGGAACTTACTGGGTGTGTGTCTGTCTGTCTCTCGTTTGTCTCTGTGTGTGTCTGTGTCTGTCTCCTTGTATGCGTGTCTCTTTGTGTTTGTCTCTGTCTCTCTGTGTCTGAGGACAAAACCCTGACTATGTGAAACATTTGTGCCTGGGACCTGTCTCATGGCAACCAATTCTGAGTGTTAGAAGTTATTGGATGTATGTGTCTATCTGTCTGTCTCCTGTGTCTCTGTGTGTGTCTGCCTCTGTGTATGAGTGTCACTCTGTATCTGTCTGTCTCTGTCTCTCTCTGTGTCTGAAGACAAAACCCTGACTATGTGAAACATGTGTACCCGGGACCTGTCTCGTGGTAACCAATTCTGAGTGTTAAAACATAGTGGGGGGTCAGTCTCCCGTCCCAGCCCCGCTTCGCCTGGGTGCCAAGTGGGCACGTCCACTAGACACAGTAGCTTTAAGATAGTTTATTGAATGCAGGCAATGTAGTTTATTACCCTGTCAGAAACCGTCTCCTCTGACCAGCAGTTTCCAACACAGTAAAAAGCGCCCGGGATCACACTCAGCTCTGGAAGAGACCGTGAGACTACATTTATTTGGCACGCACACACACACACACACACACACACACACACACACACACACACACACAGACACACAGAGGCAGCGAGGGCGGAATTCAGGTTGTTTTCATTGGCTGGGTGTCCTGGTGCCTCTGCAGCCTTCTGGATGAACTGTCATTCTGCCCCGACTTCGGAAGACCTTGATTACTTTGTCACACAAAGTGTGCAAGTTGTTTATTCGCCCCAGACTCTGCCTCTGGGCTGCCTCCTCTGTTCCAGGGACACGGTACCAGAATATTTAAATCACTGTGGCGTTAAATACGTTTTAATATCTGATAGGGCCAGTTTCTGCGCATTGCACTTTTTTTTCCCTTTCAGGAACGTGTTCGGGCCCGCGGCAGGGGGCGGGGTCGCGCCTCCGCCTCGGCTCTGGTTCCAGCCGAGCCTCGCCGACGCTGAGATGGAAATCCCGAGGCTGCTCCCGGCTCGCGGGACACCGCAGGGCGGCGGCGGCGGCGGCGGCGGCTGTTGCCCCGCGGGCGGCGGCGGGGTCCACAGAGCCTCGGACTCGCTGGCTTGTCAGGCCCCCACGCGCCGCCTCCTACTGCTCCGGGGGGCCCAAGATGGCGGGCCGGGGCCGCGGAGCGCGGAGGCCCAGAGGGCCTCACGGGGCCTGGGCCCGAGCCCTAACCCGAACCGGTTGGCGCCCAGGCCGGATCGCGGCGGCGGCGGCGACGGCGGCGGCGGCGGCGGCGGCGACGGCGGCGGCGGCGGCGGCGGTGACGACTTCTTCCTGTTGCTGCTTGACCCGGTGGGTGGCGATGTAGAAACAGCGGGCACGGAGCAGGCCGGAGGGCCCGTGTGGAGGAGGGAGGCGGCCGAGGCAGGCCCGGGGCCCGAGCGGCGCGAGAGCGGCGCGAACGCAGCGGGCCGGCCCGAGCCGGGCCCCCGCTGCCCGCCGGCGGCGGCCCCGGCCGTGTCCCCGTTCCCCGCGGCGGCGGCGGGCCCGGGCCCCGCGGCGGCGGCGGCGGCGGCGGCAGCGGCGGCGGCGGCGGCGGCGGCGGCGGCGGCCTTCGCGGGCACCATCACCATCCACAACCAGGACTTGCTGCTGCGCTTTGAGAACGGCGTCCTCACCCTGACCACGCCCCCGCTGCCTGCCTGGGAGCCGGGGGTCGCGTCGTTCCCGCAGCCGCAGCCGCAGCCGCAGCCGGGGGCGCTGATCGCCCCGCAGGCCGGGTTTCCGCCCGCCGCCGCGGCGCAGCTGGGCGACTGCCCCGAGCTGCCACCGGACCTCCTGCTGGCGGAGCCGGCGGAACCCGCGCCCGCCCCGGCGCCGCCGGAGGAGGAGGCCGAGGCCCCGGCCGCCGCCCAGAACCCCCGCGGGCCTCTGGTCGCGGGCCCGGGCGTGGTGCTGTACCTGTGCCCCGAGGCGCAGTGCGGACAGACCTTCGCCAAGAAGCACCAGCTGAAGGTGCACCTGCTGACGCACAGCAGCAGCCAGGGCCAGCGGCCCTTCAAGTGCCCCCTGAGCGGCTGCGGCTGGACCTTCACCACGTCCTACAAGCTCAAGAGACACCTGCAGTCGCACGACAAGCTGCGGCCGTTCGGCTGCCCGGTGGAGGGCTGTGGCAAGAGCTTCACCACCGTGTACAACCTCAAGGCGCACATGAAGGGCCACGAGCAGGAGAACTCCTTCAAGTGCGAGGTGTGCGAGGAGAGCTTCCCGACGCAGGCCAAGCTCAGCACCCACCAGCGCAGCCACTTCGAGCCCGAGAGGCCTTACCAGTGCGCCTTTTCCGGCTGCAAGAAGACCTTCATCACCGTGAGCGCCCTCTTTTCCCACAACCGCGCCCATTTCAGGGAGCAGGAGCTCTTCGCCTGCTCCTTCCCTGGCTGCAGCAAGCAGTACGACAAGGCTTGCAGGCTCAAGATCCACCTGCGCAGCCACACGGGAGAGAGGCCCTTCCTCTGTGACTTCGACGGCTGTGGCTGGAACTTCACCAGCATGTCCAAACTGCTGAGGCACAAGAGGAAGCACGACGACGACCGCAGGTTCACCTGTCCCGTCGAGGGCTGCGGGAAGTCCTTCACCCGGGCCGAGCACCTGAAAGGCCACAGCATAACGCACCTAGGCACGAAGCCCTTCGTGTGCCCCGTGGAGGGCTGCTGCGCCAGGTTCTCTGCCCGGAGCAGCCTCTACATCCACTCCAAGAAGCACCTGCAGGACGTGGACACTTGGAAGAGCCGCTGCCCGGTCTCCACCTGCAACAAGCTCTTCACGTCCAAGCACAGCATGAAGACCCACATGGCCAAAAGGCACAACCTCAGCCAGGACCTCTTGGCCCAGCTGGAGGCTGCCAACTCCCTCACCCCCAGCAGTGAACTGGCCAGCCAGGGCCAGAGCGACCTCAGTGGCGCTGCCGAGCTGGTGTCCCTGTTCTCGGACGTGCCGGGCCACAGTTCCGCGGCGGTGCTGGACACGGCCTTGGTCAACTCTGGAATCTTGACTATCGATGTGGCCTCTGTGAACTCGACCCTCGCGGGAAGCCTCCCCGCCGACAGCAGCAGCCATTCCCTGGGGCAGGCGGCGGTGGACCCTCGGGCCTTGAGGGCCCCCGCCGACCTCCCCCAGAGTCTGGATACCTCGCTCTTCTTCGGAACCTCGGTGGCTGGCTACCAGCAGAGCCCCTTAGACATGGACGATGTCTCCGCTGGAAACGTGGGGCTCTTCGGTTCCCTGGCCCTGAAAAGCTCCAGCCTGGAGCCCCAGGCCCTGACGCCCAGCAATAAGTTGACCGTGGACACAGAAGCTCTGACCCCCTCCAGCA
The DNA here is from genome assembly GCA_026225945.1 of Cricetomys ansorgei. Lineage (NCBI taxonomy): Eukaryota > Metazoa > Chordata > Mammalia > Rodentia > Nesomyidae > Cricetomys > Cricetomys ansorgei. The sequence continues at coordinate 1,862,307 of JAMJFZ010003399.1, forward strand.
CCCTCTGCGAAAACAGTGTCTCAGAACTACTGACCCCAGCCAAAGCCGACTGGAACGTGCACCCCGAGTCGGACTTCTTTGGGCACGACGAGGAAGGCCAGTTCGGGTTCTCCAATCCCACAGGGAGCCATGCTTCCCAGAAAGAAACAGATCTCATCACGGTGACTGGCGCCCCGTTTTTGGTATGAACGGACGGACGCACATGCCTGCCTGTCCCCTGCCCCGTGGCTGGCTCACTTGTATTACACTCAGAGTGGAGGACCGAGTGCTGACCAGTGCGCCCCTTTCTTTCTGCTTTGCAGAGGGACGCCTCTGTGGACTGGACGTTCAGAGATTTACATTCTCACCTCCAGACTGAAAATGATGCGTTCTGGGACCTGGAGGGACTCTCCTAACCTAACTGAGCCTTAATTTTTCCTTTGTACCTAAAAAGGAGGTGGTTTGATCAACTTGCTTCTACTCTCTTTTCAGCTCTTTAGGTTCTGATAATGTGTTTTTTTTCCCTTGAAAATTATTTGGATACGATGATACCTTCTTATTTTGAATATAAAGTAAATTAAGTTATGTAATAGTAAATATATTCTTTGCACTTGACTTCTTCAATTATATATCCATGACTCATCTTATTTGTCTTTATTCTCTTCCCCTTTTTAGTATTATTTTTGAAGGAGTACCAGACATTAGTTTGTTCATAAATGTTTACTACAGATCTTCAGATATATTGAATCCCTTAGAAAAAAAAGTTTATCATAATAATTCCTTTTTACCAGTGAAAATCCACATTTTAAAATTCATATTGTCACATAAATGCTACCTGGTCTAACTTTTCTTAATTTTCTGAAATATATTTTAATCTGTATGTTCCATTTTCACCCTTTTTATTAATTTTTTTCATTGAAAATAATTAACTTTATGTAGAATTTGCCACACCCACTCTAATTTTACTGATTGTGTCCTTGTGTTCAGTTGATTTCCTCAATTTTAATAGTTAATGACTTGGTCAAATTTAAAATATAATTTTTGTGTGACTGTTTTATCAATCATCCTGTGTTCTTTCATTAATTTGCTTATAGTCTGGCTTTCTCTTTTTGTGATACTTAGAGCCTTTACTGGTCAGTACATTTGTTTGTGATTACTTTTGCTTCTGATTTGTTGAATTGTTCTTGTACAATCGTAACAGGGGAGGAGGATAGATATGTTTAGAACAGTTAGGAAAGTTTAATAGAAATGTTCAATGCCAGAATATTTTCTTAAATAATGTTAAAACCAACAAGGCAAAATAGCAAAGATAATTGTATTTGCTGTTGTCATTGTTCATATTTCTGATGTTTTTTGTTGATGGTAGGGAGGCTGTGTTGTAGAATTGCTGTCCAAGACTTTGACATGAAAGAGAATCGGGGTCCAGTCTGTGCTCTGTGGTGTTGGAGAGGTTGTCTTGAAGGTACTAGTCTCACTAAGCCTCAGTTTCCTGTTTACTGATTAATGTGTATGCACATTACCAGCATTCCTTATATTTTTCTTCTCATACAATTTTCAACACATAAGTAAAAGAATGTATTTCAGCACATTTTAATGACTTTATATGCTCTTTTTACATTCTCAGTTCTTCATTTTGTTAATGAAAAATGGGGATAATCCATCCCTATTTGTAGTCAATAAATTGTTGAGGTTTAGCGTGAAACAGGAAAGGGTCTCTTTATTGCTTATCCTGAATAATTTTCTCACTCAGATTGTTGTGGGAGAAATCAGGAGTGGAAACACTGTTCATGTGGTTATCTACATCCCTCTCCATTTGATCAGTCTGTCTAAATTCTTGTTCTGTTCCTAACACTAGTTTCTCTCTGTGACTGTGGAGCCTTTGCTTCTTTCAAAACCAGATAAAGAAGCAGAGGGTAATCTTGTGATCTGAAGAGGTTATTGTTTATAGTTTCCCAGAATTGAAGGAAATGAAAGAGTGAATCTCAATATTGTGTAAACTCTTGTACAGAGAGTATAGCATTTTTAGTTTGTGGACATTTTCATACCTTATGTCTTTTTTTGTTGTTGTTCAGAGCAACCCTATGAAGTAGTTTTAGCAAAGTCTGTGCGTGTTTCATATTATAGTTTAGCTAACTCACATTCCAACTGGGTTTGGCTATGACTGACAATTCTATAAATAGCTTCACAAAAGAAGAAGAGAAATTCTTTTCACCTCTCCTGTCTGCAACTTTCAAGATTCATTCTTCTCTATCATAACTGCTTGCTTTGTTCCAACTTAATTGGTTTCGATTAGCTTCTGCTTACTTTTTCTATAGTCCAGTCCCTTGCCTATGCATTCTAGTCCTTGCATATCTTTCGCTTTTCATTTCTTTAATGGATAGATATTTTTCCTGTGACTACCCCGTCAACATTTTCCTCATGGCACATTTTCTTCCAGAGCTAGCATTTACTGAGTGTATACTATAGTTCTGTGTGTACAGTAAGAAGCTATTTTCTGAGCTTAAATAATACTGTGTGTATATATGATTCAAAGCATAAAGGAGATTATTTTTTATGCTGTTAATGAGAAGTGAATTTCTGTTCCATTATTTCTATTTAAAAAGTTTTTGCCAGGGAATTCTGCTAATACTTTCTTATTTGTTCTAGTGTACTAATCCAGTAGCATTTGCATGTAGATGTCTATGGATGACAGACTTTGGAAATGCACTAAAAATTTACCACTCTGAAATGTTTCTTTGTTGTGTGTATGTTGGTATTTATACACACTCACAGATACTTGCAAATATTTTAAAAATGGTTGTACTCATTTAGTGAAAATGAAAAGTAGAGATACTTTTATAAATCAGAGAAATGCTTAGAATTTTATTTTGTCTACCCATTTGACAGTTTTCCATGTTTGCGTTGAGACTATTTGTATTCATAAAATATATTTCAAAAGTGTTATTCATTTGAAAGTTCCTTAATAGATGACTATTTTTTGTGTTTGGCAAATAAGTCTGTCAAGGATGAGCTGAATACAGAAGTCATGAAAATAAAGTAAATTTATAAACAAAGAAATATTAATGCTGTGATTTGATTTATTTATTTAATTCCTTAAAGAAACTTTTTTTCTAATAAAAAGCATAAACTATATATTTCTACTTCTAGAAATTTCAAAGGACAAATACTACTTTTCTTAGAGATAGCAGATTTTATTTGTCCATGTCCTCACAAAGTGTCATTGAACTAAGTTTTTCAAATTATTTCTATTTCAATATATTTTTATAGGAAAATGTTGAACACTTTTGTGTTTTTAAGGTAAGAAGGTTAATTTCTGTTGTTGGTTGTATAAAGTTATCACTCTTTTTAAATAATAGTATAGGTCTAATTTTATCATTTTGTTATCGTTTCCCTTTGCTTCTCTTTAATTGTTGGTTTATTTTGTTAATTGGAAAATCAGTAACACAATAGCTTAAAAGGAAGTCTGTTTCTAAGGGCTCTATTGATCATATTGATCATAAACTAAAAGTATATTGGCCTTTAGTTGAGGTTGTAGTGCAGTGGTAGAGCATCTGCCTAACCGACGTGATTAATTTGATTCTTACCACCACAAATAATAATGTGTATATATGATATATGTATGTCAAAAGCACATTTGTACATATATGTGTGTGTATTTTTATAAAAATGTACTTTTGTGAGGTGTGTGTTTGCCAGTCAATATGATGAGAAATACTTGAGCAGTAAGAATGAATGATGGATAGACTATGATAACTTTGTCTCTATATTCCTGTAGAGAAAACATGGGCACAAATTGTAAGCTGGGTATTGCACTGCACTTATTTCAAATTAACAATTATTTACTGCATATCATTGTGTAAAATGCAGATAACATATTGAAGCTTCGTTGAGCAGAATGATATATGTATTACCTTGATCTTTGAGCAAACCACACTTGACAGGATGAGATAGAAAATTAATGTGTTATACAATTAGAGAGTGAAAACAACATTTGGTATCAAAATGATGGAAAGGTGGGGAAAAACAGTGATGTAAAATGTGTTATGAAAACAGAAAAAGCCAATAAATGTTTTAATAGAGAAGAAAATGAAAATGATGTTTAAAAAAAAGTTAATTTAATGGGTCTGTACAGGTGGGCATGGAACAACTTGAATAGAAAAATAGAAAATTTTTATAGCATTTACAATGAAGACAATGAAGCATGAAGCCATGAGTGCTGTCAGTAAGTTTGAAATAGAAGACAATTAAAGTAGAGGTATTTTGGGGATTTCTCTAACAAGGGAAGAGAGAATATTATTTAATAGTTTAGCAAGGTAGATATAGATGTTATTATAGAAAGACTGACAGAGAAGCTGGGAATAAGTCAGGTTTCCTTGGGAATTGTAATAGAATCAGAGGAGTAAAGAAGAGCACTTGGGGAATGAGCGTGTAAGCTCGGTGTATTTAATTCAATGACAAGTGGTAACACAATTATTTATAAGTTGTTAATATTGTGGTTTATTCAGATTCTGTATAACAGCAGAAGGCCATTTCCTCTTTCTTGGATCCCTCAGGAATTCTCTGAACTACCTACATAGTTCTCATTGTTATTTCCCCTTGAACTACAAGTGTTTTTTTCATCTTGTCTTGAACAATCTGATCTGCAACTGATTAGACTGGTAGTGATTAGTCTTAAGGGCTGTTAAATACTCGAATTGTGACTAGTACAAGTGAGAATTAAATTTTCGGTTTATATTTAAGCTTTAATTTTAAAACTGGCAATATAAAATATTGGTTTTCTGTTATGACCAACTAGGATTACATTTCACTTTGGCCATGGGGAATATTTTCTTTTGTTCATTTTTCTTTTTAAAAGAATTTTTTAAATTTAGTCATGAAAACCTTCACATCCAAATTGAGATATATTGTGAATGTAAAATAAAACCGAGGATTTAAAGGTATAATATAAACATTTAAGTATTGTAGTTGTGATTACATGAAGAATAATATTTTGAATATATGTTTAAAGTACTAGAATTTTTTAGTTTCTTTTTATTATTTAAATTTGTTTTAATTGCTTTTTTGTGATAGGGTATTGGTATATAGCCCAGGCTACTCTCAAATTTGCTTCAACCTGTTGAACTTTGAGATTAGAGGCATACACCAATACACCAACATCTTTTTACTTTCTTAATGTAGCTACTAGAAAATGGAAAACTACATAAATGACTCCTGCCATAGCTACAAAAATGTAGAAAAGTATAAAATTTTACTTTAAGTCTCCTTTTATTAACTATACTAATCTGGTTGTTACCGCCTCAGGCTGGTATATATCAAAATGAGGTATTCTATCTCTTCGTTCTGCTTGACTTTGCATTTTTGTTTTAAAAATTCAATCAGCAGTTTAGTTGATGCTTTAAGGTAAAAAACAGACAAACAAAAAAAACTTAATGTGTTATAAAGGTGTGAATTATAATTAGGAAGACAGTATTTTGTCACAGATTTCAGAAATTATTTTATTAGCACATAAATATTAGGTTTTCTTACAGCAGTTTCCAAACAAAAGTTGTTTTTGTTATTTCTTTTCTCTTCCTCTTCTCCCCATTGCCATTATCTAATAAGTATTTGTATAGTTTTGTATATCTCCTCCTTCCCCCATCCCTGGCTGCTTCCTATCTAGTTTCATAACCTATAATCTCTCTCATATCTCCTACCTGCATGTATAAAACATCAAAAGTTAGGATCTGCAAATGAACAAGAATATGTGGTTTTTTTTTATCTGAGTCTTGGTCGCCGTGCTTAATATAATATTTTGCAGTTCTATCCATTTCCCCGCAAAATTTCATGATTCAGTCTTATCTATAGCTGAATATAATTCAACTGTGTATATGAACCATGTTTTTTTCAATACCCATTTATCAGTTAAAGGACAAATAGACTGTTTCCATTTTCTAAATAATGCAGTAATAAACATGTGAATAATTGTGAATAAAGCAGTAATAAACCTGCATGTGCAGTCATTCACAAATGATATGGAGGCCTTTGAGAATATGCCCAGGAGTTCCTATTCCTGAGTCATATGGTAGTTCTATGTCTAGCTATTTTGTTTTTCGATAGGGTCTCATTATGTAGCCCTGGCTGTCCTCGACTTGCTCTGTAGACCAGGCTGGCCTCAAACTCAGAGATCCACCTGCCCCTGCCTACCGAGTACTGGGATTAAAGGCCTGTGGCACCATGTCCCTCCCCTCCTCCATTCTACTTTTGGAAGAGCCTCCACACTGATTTCTGTAATAGCTGTACCAATTTGTGTTTCCACTTGTAGGGAATAAGTGTTACCCTTTCCCTACATCCACACCAGCGTTGATTGTCATTCTTTTTTAGTCTCAGCCATTCTGACCACAGTAACATGAAATTTCAAAGTAGTTTTAATTGCATTTGCCTGTTGATTAGGAATTGTTAAAGTATTAGAATTAATAACTCCAGTGGGTTTCCATAAAGAGCCATGACATTTTCTGAGATGGAAAACCTTGATGGCCAAGGCACAGGATCTCGCCTCACATGCTGACTTACAAGCCTCAGCTTCCCATTGCTCTCATCTGCTTCTTCTGGCGCTGACCCCCAGCACATGACTGCTAGGTATTTTATTGAAAGGAAGACGACCCCATCACACAGGCCTTAATGCATAAGGAATCGAACTTTCACAGTGCACTAACCCGCTGGCTGTCTTGATGCCATTTTACTGGCCAGTCAAGTCCCCAGGTAAGGTTGAGGAAGGACCCTGTAAAGTTCCTCCATTAGCATTAATACAGTCGGACACTTTTAAAACAAATATCTCAGCCGGCAGACAACATTAAAACAAGAATTGCTCCAATCAAAGGCCATTGAGTAGACAATTGCTGGTGCTCCAAATTAGCATGCTTTCTGCCTTTCCAAGTCCACTCTTAAGAAGCTGTTTCCAAAAGCTAAGGAAGGTGACCTTCTGTCAGTGGTTCAGGCTGCTGGGTAAACAGCTTAATATTTGAGAATAAGTTCAAATATACCTCAACAAGGAATGTTCAACATTAAAAATATATATTTCTCAGCTATTTTATTTCTTCTTTTGAAAATTCCATTTAGTTCCATGTCCCAAATTTTAATTGGGTTGCTTTCTTGGTGTTCATTTTTTTTCCAGATACATATATTGGACAACTTTCTGTCAAGTGTATGACTTGTAAAGATTTTTTTCCCAATATGTATACTGCCATTTCTTTTGAATAATATTAGTTTGCTTTTCAAAAGCTGTTTTGTTTTATGTGGTCCCATTTGTCAACTTTACTCTTAATGTCTGTATTACCATGGTCCTGTTCAGAAAGTACATTCCTGCATTATGAGTTCCCCACTTTCTCTTCTTTCAGATTCAGGGTATCAGGTCTTATGATGAGATCCTAGATTTATTCAGACTTTTGTTTTGGAAAAGTGTGATAAGGATCTAGTTTCATTCTACTACATGTAGCCTATCCAGTTTGACCAGTACCATTTGTTGATGATCCTGTCTTTTCTTCAATGTGTATTATTTCTCCAAAGTGTCCTCTTTCTCAAAATTCAGGTGACTGTCAGCATAGGTTTATGGCTGAATCCTCAATTCTGTTCTCTATCAATGTGTCTGTATGCCAGTCCTTTTTGGATTTTTTTTTTTTACTATAGCTCTGTAGTATAACTTGAAATCAGGGATGGTTATACCCCCAGTAGAGTTTTTATTGTTTAAGATTGTCTCAATTATCTTGAGTCTTTTGTATTCTCACATGAATTTTGAGACTATTTTCCTATTTCTGGGAAGAATTCTTTTAAACATTTGATGAGGATTGCATTACATCTGTAGATTGCTTTTGGTAAGATACTGATTTTTCACAAAATTGATGCTACTGATCCTTGAGCATGAGAAGTCTTCCATCTTCTTATGTCTTCTTCAGTGTCTTAAAGTTTTTATTATACAAATATTTCACTTGCTTGGTCAGAGTTATTCAAAGATATTTTATTTTACTTTAACATATTTCATTTGAGGCTATTGTGAAAGGTATTATTTCTCTGATTTCTTTTTCAGTATATTTATCATTTTTATATAGGAAGGCCACTGATTTCTGTTGTTGATTTTGTATCCTGTTACTTTGGTTAAAGTATTTATCAGCTGTACAAGTGTCCTAGTGGAGTCTTTAGGGTCTTTTATGTATAAAATCATCATCCTGCAAAGAGGATTACTTTGACTTCTTCCTTTCCTATTTGTTTCCTCTTTATTTCCTCCTGTCTTATTGCTGTAGCTAATACTTCAAACACTATTTTGATCAGGTGTGGAGTGAGTGAGCATCATTCCCTTTTTCTTGACTTTAATGAAAATTCTAGGAGTTTTTCTCCATTTGGTATGTTGTAAACTACGGGTTTGTTGTATATTGCTTTTTTTTAATGTTGACATATATTCTCTGTATCTCTAGACTCTACAGGACAATGAAGAGAAGTTGATTTTTGTCAAAGGCCTTTTCTGCATGTACTGAGATGATCATGCGGTTTCTGCCCTTTAGTCTGATTATGTGGTGGATTACATTTATTGATTTATGTATGTGGAACCGTCCTTGGATTTGTGGAATGAAACTGACTTTATGTGGTGGATGATCTTTTTTGATGTGTTCTTAAATTTATTTGTCTTTCATTGAGAGTTTTTCCATCTGTGTTCATCAGGGACACTGTTCTATGATTCCCTTTTTTATTTTTTATATTTTATCATACTTTTGGCCTCAGGGTAATACTGGTTTTGTGAAATGAATTTGGAAGTATTTCTTGTTTTTCTATTATTTTATGGGATAATTTGAGCAGTTCATTGACGGTCTATTAGAATTTTGTGCTGAGTCCATCTGGTCCTGTGTGGTTTTTAGTTTGGAGATTTTTAATTACTGATTCTATCTCATTGATTATTATGGCTCAGTTTCAATTATTTACTCCATTTTTGGTTTAAGTTTGGTAGAGTATATGCATATAGAAATTCATCCATTTCTTTTACATTTTCCAGTTTAATGGGATACAAAATTTTAAAGTATGTCCTATGATTCAATGAATTTTCTCAGTGTCTGATATAATATCTCCCTTTTCATCTCTAATTTTATTAATTCGTATCTTATTTCTTTTGCTTAATTTGGCTAAAAGTTTTTTTAATGGTCAGGTTCATCTTTTCAAAGAATGAATTCTTTGTTTTTTATTATTTCTGTTGCCTTTTTCATATCTCACTGATTAATTTCAGGCCTGATTTTGGTTTCTCTTCATATCTACTTTGTTGTAGTTCTTGTTTTTCGAAGCCTTCAGGTGCATCATTAAGTTGTTAATTTGAGGTCTCTAATATTTTCTTCATGTAGATACTATGCTATAAACATTCTCTTAGAGAATTGTGTTATTGTATCCTATAAGATAGATAAGTTTTGTTTTCATTTTCATCCATTTCCAGGAATTTTAAATTTCCTTCTTCATTTTTTCTTTGGCCCTATTCTCATTCCGCAGCATATTGTGTTGTCTCTATACGTTTGTGTACTCTGTAGTTCCTATTGCTCTTGATATCTAGCTTTATTCCAGTATGCTCAGATAGAATGCAGGATGTTATCTCAGTTTTCCTGTACTTGTTGAGACTTGCTTTGTGTCCTAATACACGGTTAATTTTGGAGAAAGTGCCATAGGTTTCTGAGAAGAATATGCATTCTTTATTGTTTCAGTGGAATGTTCTATAGATATGTTAGGTCCATGTGATTTATGGTCTCATTCAACTCTAGTGTTTGTCTATTTAGTTTTTACTAGATAACCTGTCTGTTGGTGAGAGTGGGATATTGAAATCACCCATGTAAGTCCATATTAAGGTTATCTGTGGTACACCTGTTTTGGTGCAAATATATTGATAATTGTAATAGCTTCTTGGTAGATTGTTCCTCTAATAAGTATGAAGTAATCTTCCTTGCCCCTTTTGACTAATTTAGGTTTGAAGTCTGTTTTGTCAACTCTTAGAATCACTACACCTGCTTATATTTTACATTTATTTACCTGGAGTATCTTTTTCCATCCTTTTATGCTCAGGTTATGTCTTTGATGGTAAACTGTGCTTCTTGGAGGCAGAGAAAAGATAGATCGTGTTTTCTAATTCAGTCTTCTAGTCTGTGTCTTTATTGGGGAATTGAGATTAATCCATTAAGATTCAGAATTATTATTGAAAGATGGGTATTCTTGTCATTTTGTTGAGTTTGTGGCGATTCTTTGACCTCTTTTGATCTACTGGCCTAGTATTATTTATTTTTCTCTTGGTTGTGTTTATTCTTCTCTTTTAACAAATGTTTTTTTTCAGTATCCTCCAAAGAGTTATCTGGCTTATTGGTCATAATTCTTTTAATTTGTTCTTAAGGAAATTTTTATTTCACTATGAATTTTAATAGTTTTGCTGGATATAATATTCTGGATTGACAGTTATGTTCTTTCAGAACCTGAAACAAATCTTTCTAGACCCTTCAGACTTTGAAATTTCTGTCAGATAATCAGGCGTTATTCTGATGGGCCTGTCTTTTTAAGTGACTTGGCCTTTTTCTCTTGAAGCTTTCAGTATTCTCTCTCCTTTGTTTTTAATTGAAAATAAATTCTCTCATGTAATACATCCTGACCACTCTTTGCCCTCCCTCTAGTCTTCCCAGCACCACTTCCGCAACCACTTCCCCTCAGATCCACTCCCTCTCCATTTTCCTTCGTAAAGAGCAGGCCTCCAAGAGATATCAGCCAAACACAACACAACAAGATACAATAACGCAAGGCACAAACCCTCATTTTGAGGCTGGACAAGGGAGCACAGTAGGAGGAAAAGAGTCCCAAGTACAAGCAAAAGATTCAGACACCCCCACTCCCACTGTTAGGAGTCCCACAGAACACCAAGACAACAAATCATAATATATACTTAGAGGATCTGATAGAAACTGTGTAGCTCAACAAGAAAGACAAGAAGACACTTTCATAAATACAAATCTGCCAGAACTCAACAGAGGAAACCACCTGTCATGGCAAGCACCATCCTGGGCAGCGGACTCGGACTCTGGATCCTCTGATCTCGAGGGTTGTTATTGATACAGAAGCTCATTGGGTGTTACAAAAACTCTGCCACCTCATCCAAAGGCCTTTTTGCATAAAGAAGGAAACCTGTAGCTTAGTTTCATCTCACAATCCTTTAACAGCCAATTGATGTCACCTTTATTTTGGGGACATTCCAAGATCTTAGGGAAGTATTCTCCTTGTTGCCTGAGACTGTGGGAATAAGAATTCCCCCAAAGCAACTTTGCTCTTCCACAACAGTTCTCTGTTAGAACTCTGGCTCCACCTATGGATTTTCTTAAGTGTACAACTTTTTAGTGTTGCTTCAGTTTCATTGTTTTAAGTCCAATCTGTTTGTATATTATAGTAAGTATTTTATCTACAAATTGATCAGTTTCTTCTAGATTTTCCTACTTATTGGAATATGTGTTTTCAGAATATTACCTACTAAGCCACTGAATTTTATTAATATCTGTTGTAATATCCTTCTTTTTTCTTTTTGTTTTTTGTTTGTTTTTTTGAGACAGGGTTTCTCTGTTGTAACTCTGGCTGTCCTGGAACTCACTCTGTAGACCAGGCTGGACTCAAAACTCACAGAGATCTACCTGCCTCTGCCTCCTGAGTGCTGGGATTAAAGGTGTGCACCACCACCACTCAGTGTAACATCCTTCTTTTAACTTAAATTTTAATAATTTAGATATTCTCTCATTTTTGTTGGTTCCACAGAGGATTTGCCTATATTATCATTACAATAACCCAGTCTATTTCATTAATTCTTTCTATGGTTCTTTTAATCAGTCTCCATTAATCTCTCCTTTGATCATTATTATTTCCTTCTTTTCACTAATTTTGTGTTGGGCATTTTTTCTGTTTCTAACAATTTGAAGTACATTTTGCCTGATTTAAAAATTATTTATTTTTATTTTATGTGCATTGTGTTTTGCCTGCATGTATGTCTGTGTGAGGATTTCAAATCCCCTGGAAATGGAGTTACAGACAGTTGTGAACTGCTGTGTGGGTGCTGAGAATTGAACCTGGGTCCTCTGGAAGAACAGCTAGTACTCTTAACCACTGAGCCATCTCTCCAGCTCCCTCTGATTTTTTTTTAATGTGGGCCATTTTAGTGGTGAATATTTGTATTGGAAATGCCACCTTGTATTTTATAGAATACGGAGGATTATATTTACATTTTAATTTTATTCTAAGAAACTTTAAATTTCCTTCCTGTGTTCTTTAAGGAACCACTGATCATTCAGGAATGTATCATTCGATCTTCATATATTTGTATAATTTTGATAGTTTCTCATGCTGTTGACTTCTGTCTTTATTCAATTATATGGTAAGACATATAAAATTATTAATTTTTTAGTATTTGTTAAAACTTGGCCAATCGTATGGTATAGTTTTAGAGAAAGTTCAATAGGCTGTTGAGAAGCATGTGTACTCCATACATTTGTGTAAAATATTGTACAGATACCTATAAAGTCCAATTGATATATCATTCAGTTTGACTTTGAAGTTTCTGTGTAGAGTTTTTTGGGGGTGTGCTCTGGATGATATATGTATTATTCTGAGTAGGATATTGAATATTGACATTCTGTAACAGCTGCCATTTCATGCCCAGTCGTGTTTTATGAAATTAGTTGTATAAAAATTGGTACCTATAAGTGTGTGTGTGTGTGTGTGTGTGTGTGTGTGTGTGTGTGTGTGTGTAGTGTCTAATCATTGCATTATCTTGATGGATTTGCTTTCTGATTAATGTTCAATGGCTTTTATTTTTTCTGAGCAATTTTGGTGTGAAGTCTACTTTGTCAGATAGGCATATTGCTAATCTTAGTTGTCTTTACAATGCAACTGCTTGGTGTATCTCTTTCCATGTTTTAACTTTAATTCTATGTTTAATAGTGTATCTCTTACAGACCAGAAACAACTGTATCTTGTCTTTTAATTCAGTTAGCTAGTGTGTACTTTTAGTTGGAAAACTAACAGAATCAACTTTGGGGTTATCACTGAGACACATTCACTGATTCCTGTAACTTGTTCATTGTTTGTGTGGTTCAAATCTTTTCTTTCTCCTTTTTTTTTTAAATTTTAGGAGCTTTTTTTTCTGTGTTGAGCATGTTTGATCTTTTTTTGTTGTTCTTGTCTGTTATCTATTCCTTTCATAAAGTTAATTCTTCCCTGAGCACTTGTGTTTGTGACTGTCTTCCTCCTCTGTGTGTAGAATTCCTTTAAGTATCTTCTATGATACTGGGTAGTGGTCGTGAATTGCTTTAGTTCGTGTCTATATTGGAAGGTATATGTTTCACCACTGCTTTTAAAATATAACTCCACTGGGAGCTGGGGTGTGGAGTAGTAAATGTATGAAAAACATATTACATGAATTTCTCAAATAATTAGTAAAAGTATTCTCAAAAAACAAAAAATTCACCTGAATATAGTAATCTTGCTTGACACTTATTTACTCACACTGCTTAGATTACACTATTTCTTACTCTTCTGAATTTTTGTCATTTCTACCAAGATGATGTAATTCTAATGAGTTTTACTTTGTATGTAAGCTAACAATTTTTTCTTGTAGCTTTTAATTTTGTTTTTGTTGTTCTGTGGTTTTAGCATATCAATAATGTAACATAGAGAGGTTCTTTTCTAGCCTTGACTTTTAGTGGTATAAATGCTTCCAGTCTTTATATCATTCTCTGGCTTTTAGTAGCATTATGGTATAGTTTCACTGGATAGATTTTCTGTACCTTTTGTTTGTTTCTCAGCTTCTTCTACTCCTTGAATTATTAGGTTTTGTTTTGTCTCTTTGGTATGTCTCAAAGCTTTTGAAAGTATACATCTATGGTTCTTGCATCTTCAATATTCTTGGGTCTCCATTGCAACTTAGACTTTACTTTCATATTTTCATGTAATGGTATCAAGGCCTCTTTGCAGGGACTCCAACCCTAATGAAGCAGCATGTGCAGGGCTGGCATGGGTCTGCACCAGGTCCTCTATGTATATGTTTTGGCTTCCAGCTTAGTGTTTTTATGGGATTTCTGAGTGAGTGAATGAGTGGGTCTCTGATTCTTGTGCCTGCTCTTGGGTTCTTTTCCTTCTGTTAGGTTGCCTTGTCTACCCATGTTGTAATGGTTTTTGCTTTATCTTACTACATTTTTTGTCATGTTTGGTTGTTATCCCTTAGAGGCCTATTCTTTTCCAAAGAGAGACAAAAAGGGAGTGGATCCCAAGGGAAGGAGAGGTGGGGAGGAACTGGGAGGAGTAGAGGGAGAGGAAACTGTAATCAGGATATATTATGTGAGGAAAAAAATTCTATTTTCAGTAAAAGAAGAACAAAACAACAACAAAAAGAGCAGAATATTCTCCAAACTAAAGTTTCATCTGAGCAAATCTTGTATTAAAATGTAAATATTTTCTATACTTAAAAAAGAAAGCATCAGGGTCCATTTTTCATGAGATGTGTTAGATTTAGAGCTTATCAAAGAATTAGAGATCAACAGGAAGCCTGGGTCCCTGTCTTCTCTAGCAGCTGGCACCTGTTTGCCTAGATGCTTTAAGTATATCTTAAGGTTAAAAGATTAGACAGCTCCACTACATGACTGAGCCCATGTATCAGGATGCAGAAGGGAATCTTTAGCCACAGAAATATGGTAAAATTATGTTGGAGGCTATGCTAGAGAATCATGTATGTTGTAGCTTTCCAAAGTACCCAGCTATAGTGGGAAAAGGACAAGAACTTACAATTAGGATCATTAAAATCACTGTTCCATACCAAACTGGCAAAAGTTCCAAGCAGGGTAGCTTTCTGGCTCTGTCATGATCACTGCTCACTTTTCTTATTCAGGTCTATACTGAGAAAGAAACAAATATACCAGAAAAACTTGAGAAATGTACAACTTGACAAAAAATTGTTCAATGTTGTAGCCACAGTGGCTGCTGAGAAGGCAGATGTAATTGTTAAGATGAATGCTATTATTAAGAAACCTAGTACCTTACACTGAAACAACAACCACAATGGTTTAAGAGCAATACCTTATCTATCAAATCAGCCTTTTCTTTTTTATTTTGTTTGGTGAGACAAAAAATAAACTATTGCTTTCATTGCTTGTAGTCCCTTGAAACAGTTATCATGGAGTAAGCATCTTGTTTCTCACAGACACTTGACATACATGTTTGTTGTTGCATTATTCACATTAGCAAAGAAATAGTTAGCCTAGAAGCCCATAAACAGATGAATGGATAATTAAAATGTGATACATATACAATGGAATTTTTTCCCATTGTATAAAGCATAGTAAAGCACCATAAAGCAAAGTAAAGTGGCCAGGCAAGGTTTCCAGAGATGAGACTGGGACACCATTGCAGCCACAAATCCCCTGACTATGGCCTGTCTGCCATGCAAGATCCTCATTGACAATGGAAAGGCAGAATCCATGCCAAAGGAGGGAACGAACCCCTGCCTGAAGCTGCAGGACAAGACAGGAACTAGAGACTGGGTAACTTGGAGATGATTTCTAATGATGTCATGCTCTGCTCATAGATCTGTATATAACCCAGTCCTCACCAGAGAGGCCCCCTCCAGCAGCTGAGAGGAATGTCTGGAGAGGGCCAGAGCTAAACATCCTGCAGAGATGGGAAACCACAGAAGAGGGAGCGGAGGGATGGCAGAAACCAGACAGGCTGAGGACACCAGGAGAACAAGCCCTACTTTGTCAACTGACTAGTACTCTTGGGGGTCCACAGAGACTCAAGCCATAGATGCGGAACCTGTAGGATCCCCTAAATACATCTCAGGGCTGTCTAGATTGGTGTCCTTGAAAAACTCCTCCAGGCTGGAATGGGGATGTCTCTGACCATTTTACCTGCCCTTGAGACCCTTTTTCTCCTGCCTGGCTGCTGAGCCCACTGTTGATGTAGGGATTGATGACTGGCCTCGTTCTATCCTGCTATGCCATGCTCTGATTGTGCTATAACTCTGGGGAGACAGTTCTTTTCTGGAGGAAAGGGGGGTATGTTTATGGATGGTGATGGGGTAGATCTGGGGGGATGGAAGGAGATGGGGTGGTGAGAGAGGAGGAGGGGTTGGGATATATTCTATAAGTTGTATGAGAGAAGAAAAATTAAAATAGTAAAAGAAGAAAGTAAATTCGTGAAATTTGTAAGAAAACTGATGGAATAGTAAAATATTTTATTATATAAGGCAATTTATGCTCAGAAATATAAGTACTGCATACTCTTTCTCATATATGGATACTAGCTTCTAACTTTATTTGTATGTATTTATGCAAGAGTGAGTGTATGTAGAGTCCAGAAAACTATAAAGGGACCCATAAAAGGGACAATAAGTTTCAGTGAAGGTGCTGAGGAAGATAATAGAACACATATGTTCTAGAAGTGGAAGAGGGAATATTTCGGGAGGGAGGGTGGCAGACTTGGAGGTGGCAGAAAGATTAAGAGAGGGGTTGGTGAGAGTGAGGATCAATCAAAGCTAGTTATGTATGAAAATCCCATAAGGGAACCTGTTACTTTGTATGCTAATTAAAATTCAATTCAAACTTTTAAAATAGCATCTCATCTAGTTTTGTGGCAAATTTTGCATCAACTTTCCATTCACATGTTAATAATCAGTCAATAGCAAAAAGCACTGTTATCTTGGCTCAAAGATTTCAAAAGGATATACTTTGTTCTGGGTTATAGCTATGGTAGAACACATGTTCAGCATCTGATACTACCCTGACCCCCATACATACTCCATCTATAACACCTGCTCAAAGAATATATTATTGTTGAAAAAAATAAAGGTAATATTTTCTAAAAGACCAGGGATACCTTTTTAACATTCTCCAATTATTTGATGACTGTCTCTCTAATAATACCTACATAAACATTCACTTAAAATACATAAATGAGAAATTTTCCTTAGTTTTTACATATGAAATTCCAAAGTATAGTCAAATTAGATAATTGATACATTAACTGACCTTCTTAACAAATGATACTTTTCACAGTGTCTTTTAGAAGAATTTCTCTTTACTTTTTTATATAATTAAAATGTATAATATAATCTTAAATTTTCCTCCTTTATTGTTATTATTATTTTATTATTTACTGGAAAGGCATTCTCATGCCTACAGTCTTTTGTTTCCCATTTATATGAATATATGTAGACCTTGGCCCTAAAAATCTTTTTTACCAAGAGACAAAAATGTCATTAGGGAGTATGCTGGCCTTATCACCTTGCGCAATATCTTTTCCTGTTGAAAGCTCAGTGTGTCTTTGTTCTGCTTAAATGTGTGCTTCACAGAACACATGCTTTAATACACAATTGTCTCTCCTCCCTGAGTATTAATGGTGTCTTTATTTGTAGCAAGAGAAGAGTATGCCATAGACAAATTGTTTCAATTGCCAGAAGTGACCCATTAGCAAGAATGTAGGTGAAACTGCCATTCTTGCTGTCTATTTTCTATGTGAGTGAAACTTTCTTTTTCCAGTGACTAACTAGGCTGTTCTTTCCCTAGGTGATGCTAATATCAAGAAACAATGAGCAGATATGCTGAGACTGGTAACTTGTATGGGGAATTATGTAAAACATTCTTATTTTAGGTAAGAATATAACAATGTATTTTCTTAGGAAATCAAAAGAATAGTACATTCTGAGATCAGTGAGACGGCACAGTGGATAAAATCTTTTGCATGTCATCACAAACAAACAGCAGGTTTTCCTTCATTTATACAGGCAAATGACGTTTGATTGCTTATGTATACCCTGTTCTTTATCCATTAATCCATCTATGAACATTTATATTACTAAAATGTATTAACCATTATAAATAATAGTCAGATGAAATGGGGGTGTAATATTTCTTTTAGATCCTTATATTGATTTCTTTGGACATATGCCTGGGTGTACAATTGTTGGATCATATATGTTAGTTCTGTTTTAAATTTTTGAGGAGCCTCTGTGTTGCTTTCTATAGGTTATACCAGTTTACATTTTTATGAACAGTGACAAGGGTTTCCTCTTATACAACTTTGTCAAACAGTACTTGTCTTCCTTTGTTTTATTTTAGATAATTTGACATTGTAACTGGTGTAAGGTCATATCTCAATGGGTTTTTGAAATTTTTCCCCTATGATTAATGGTGTTCAGTATTTTTTTCATACTTCCTAGGCTTCTAAATGTGTGTTGCATTCTCTGATAACAAGTTTTCAAGTAGTCACTGAGAAGCACCAGAAAAAAATAAACATCACCTAGTATGAAAATCTGTCACATTATCACGGCAACCTTGATCGAAATTTGTCGGAAGGTTTGGAATGGTTATTTGGAATCTGACCTTTTGAGTTTCATCTCAGTACAATAGTCTTATAGATAGCTGACTTTCTAGTCTGTGTTTCATGCAGATTTTCACATTTTAAGACATTAATAGTGTATAATTTCTTTATGAATTGTGGTAAGGCTTACACTGTATCTACATTTGGCTGTTGCCTTCAAGAATTAGAGCTTTTTTATTTTATTGAAAATAGATTCTTTTCTCACATAATACATCCTGATTATGATTTGCCCTCCTTCTACTCCTCTTAGTTCCCCCCTCCTCCCCTCCCATATGGATCCACCTCTTTCTGTCTCTCATTAGAAAACAAGCAGGCTTCTAAGGGATAATAATAAGATAAAATATAATATAAAAAGATAAAACAAAATCAGACACCTCAGAATATGAGAAAACAAACAAAAAAGGAAAAGAGCAAAAGAAAAGGTACAAAAAACAGATATAGATGCAGAGTACCACTCAATCACATACTCAGGAATCCCATAAAAAACACAAAATCTGAAGCCATAATATATACCCTAAGGACCTGTAGGTAGAAAGAGGGGTGGGGGGAGGAATATGGCCTACCATTAAGAGTAGTTTGTTACCCCAGTGAGACTCCCTTGGAGGAAACTAATTTTTCATTTGTAAGTGGTTATCAATTGATATAAGTTCTGGATTAGGAATTGGGGGCACATGTCCACTTCTCCTATCAGCTCTAGGACCCCTACCTGGTGCAGAATCATATAGGCCCTGTGTATGCTGTGATTCTGTTATGTTTGGGAGGATTTATTTCCTTGGTGTCCTCCATCTGTTCTGGCTCTTACACTCTTTCTTACTCTTCTTCCAAGGGTTCCCTAAACCCTAAGGGAAGGAATTTGATGAAACATTCTGGTTGAGGCTAAGCATTTCAAGGTTTCTTGCTTTCTGCATAATGTCTGGCTGTGGGTTTCCGTATTTGTTCCCATCTGTTGCAGAAGGAAGCTTCTCTGATGATGGATGAGCAAGGCACTGATCTATGTGTATAGTAGAATGTCATTAGGAGTCATTTTATTGGTAGTTCTTTTAGCAGAATAGTAGTATTTGGTTTTACTCTAGGGCCCTGGATTGTTTAGTCTCAGGTTCTTAGTCACCCAAGTGTACCAGGTCTGGATTCCATCTACTGGGGTGGGCCTTCAGTCAAATCAGATATTGGTTGGTTACTCTCACAAGCTTTGTGCCACCATTGTACTAGCATATTTTACTAACAGGACAGCATTCCAAGTGCCTTTCAGTACCAAGAACTCTAGCCTGTAGGGGTGCAGGCTCTATATCAGCACCAGTTCAATTTCTCCCTGTTCAAGGAGTTGTGTAGCTGTTGTCTTCATCAGTAGGGACTTGCCTTCAGTTTGTAGAGCGCAACCTATAGTCTTGGCAACAGCCTGGGTTTATTTAGGGTTCCCATGGAACCCCTTTGGCCAATAATTCAATTAGATGTAACCCATTCCTAGTACTGGAAGCTTCATTTGGTTACAAGAGATATCCAGCTGAGCTCTGTTTCCCCCATTCTTTGGAAATTTCATTTACATTGCCTTCATATATGCATATATATGTACATATATACACATACACATGTACCCATAAATATGTATAATTATTATATCAATAAACTCTTGAGAGAAGGAGGGAAAAGGGGTTGAGGGAGGGAACAAAAGAAAGACAGCTAAAATTAAGGCCTATTTGAAGGGTACTATTAAGACCTAACACAGTAGAAGTTTATTATCTGATAACTAAATGTTTGATAAATTTTACAAGGTTACTATACATTTGTATTTCTTATTTTGGAAGTTCTAGTTTTGTGTTATCCAAGTAGGTGAGGGTTTTGTCTTATTACTCTTAAGCATTTAAAAAATACATATTCAAGTTAAGGCCATGTATTGGCTAGACAAATGGTAAATATGTTATTTTGCTCTTTTCTATCTTGTAAATGTTATACATTAGTGAACAAAAATTTTAATGTTTTCCAGTTTTTACAGTGCTTTCTTTTGTAATTTGTTTGTTTTGGTCTATTATTAAAACACTATTGCTATTCCTGAGGCTATGAAGATATTCTCCTGAGTTACTGCTAAGAAGGCACAACACACCTGAAATTAATTTTCACAAATCACACAAAGTAACAACACTCATTGTTTTTGTTTTTGTTTTTCATTTCGGTATCTAGTTTACAAAATAGCATATATAAAAATAAAAAAAATAATAAAAAGCCCAACACTGTCCTGTCTTCCTACAGCAAGGGTACAGATAACAGTTGCTTTGGGAAATTGTGTGCCTAAGCATACAATGGGGAATTGTTACCTATTGATTTATGTGGGTTCCCTCACCCAGAGTTTAAAATAACTTAGGTACTAGCAATTTCTAACAGTTATAGCTCTGGAGGTAGAGAAGCATTTGTCTTCCAACTTGTCAGTGATGTGGGCCCATATGCTCTATTAGAGAGGTGGTTATAAAACACTGGATAGATGTGGTAACAGCAGACATAGTTTTTTTCCCCCTTCAGAATCATTTGCACATAGGATGAAAACATAATTTTGTACTTGGCTTACTGAACTAGTCATTTCTGTGACTTTTGTTTGGTTCTTTTTCCAAATGCCCATGTCTGCTTCATTTTTTTATTCATATATTACATTGTTTTAATGTTATTTAGTTGTAAGTTGATCTTTGGCTTCTCTCTGCTTCCTGCTTATCTATGACGTGCACAGTTCTCTTCTTCAACATGCTTCCACTGCCATGCTATTCTGCCCAAATACTCGGTGACAAGCTAGTATAAACTGAACTCTTTTAAACTGTGAGCTAAAATAAATCTGTCATCTCTTTGAAATAATTAATCTTCAGAATTCTTAAATATTTTAGCCATTTGATGTATTTGTTATTTATTGTTACTGTTACGTTCTTCTGGATGTATGTAACTGTCTTCAGTTCTGGCACTAGCATAAATCAAAATACAAATATGTTTTTTCATATACTTTGTACTTTTTTGCTGTGTATCAGGTACACAGCTATCTCTATAACTTATATAGAAGAGTCTTCAAAAGAGGCAGATGTCCCAGAAAATTTGTCTTGTGATATTCTTTTGTGGTGGATTGTATTTATTACTGGTTAGCTACTGTAGCAGTCTCTCAGTATAGATTTTTCTGGTTGTCATTTGGGGTTTGGGTGCATATTATATCATGTCAGAATTTGAGAACCACTATAAGTAATTTAAAAAGTACAGACATCAAGAGATCCACCTGATAAGTTTTAGAGCATTTTAGGTATACCATACACAGGCCTATAGGAATGAGACCCGTGTCAATTTATTTTCATCAGTAACAGTGGCTGTTGAATTTTCTACTTGTTAGATCTCTGATACTTCCTCTATCAGTAGTGGTAAGTGGCTTGGAGCACTTATCCTCTGAGCAGATAGTAATGTGGACTTTAGTGTTTTATGGGGCCATGTGAGGGCAGGACTGTCACAGTGAACTCATACCAGTCTTGTTAGAATGCATTACCAGACAAATTGCAGAGGTGAACTTGAACTTGAATAGTTTTGATGACAGCAACAGTTGTCATGTTCTTGATTGCTATTACTGTGGATATATATACACTGCTCAGAGACCTCTAGCCATGTGAACCAAGAGACATGATGATACTGGAGGTTCCTTACCAGTTAATTTAAGTTGTTGTATCTCCCAGGAATTGAGAATTATTGATTCATGGTTAGAGTTGAGCAGTATTCCTTTCAGAGATATCCTTGACTGAGCACATTCAGAGGTAGGGTGACAGTTAAGTTTGTTTTCCTTCTGATCTTTAACATATATTTTTTTCCTGCTAGAATGTGAGCAGGAATAGATTGTGGCTAAATTCAAGCATATTTGCCCTTGGCTTGAGCGACTGTTTAAATTAGTGATCACAAAGTATACTGGTGCAAGGCATATTTTCTTATGACCTTCTTGGTCTATGCATCACAGTTCTGCTCAAAACCACCCTAAGTAAGCCCTTGTTCATGGGCAAGAGTGGAACTACAGACTTAATTCACTACTTTGTTAGTGAATGGCACCTATGTGCACTAGCACTGGAGAAAATATAACGATAATTACATGTATAACTGCCCCATTCCTGACACTAACATGAATCTACATGTGACTGGACACATCCTTGGTCTCAAATGGGAGGATTCCATATCTCCACATTCTTGAGGACGTTGTCCTCCACTGTTTTCCGTGCTATACTCATCTCCTATAGTGTAGCATCCTCAGTGAGTTTCTGACAGCATTTCTCCACATAGTCAATTTGTGAATTTCCTTAACATTCACAATTAATGATGTACTTCAATAATAAAATATTTACTATTAAAAACAAAAGCTAAGTTTTGACAACAGAAACAGGTACAAACATTCTGACACACAACTGAGTCCCCTATACTTATTTGCAGACTTCTAAGCAGAAGCCCAACACTCCAGATAAGAACAGATTAACATATTCAAAGTCGTGAAAGGAGAACACATACAAACCAGTAACCTTTACCTGGTAAGGTTTTTCTTCAGAAATGGGGAAGAATAAAAAAAAAATGTCATACAAGTAAATACTTAGCAAGTTCACTGCCATGAGGCAAATCTTTTTTTAAAAAAATCTGTTGTGGTTCTGGGAGTTAGAACTGTGGCTACACGTGATGAGCAAGCACTCTACCATTAAGCAAAATCACCTAGGCCAATCTTGATATGTATTAGGAAAAGAATAAAATTCCACTAACAATATAGAAACAAGGGATATGAAAAATACCTCAGTGAAGATTGAAAACAAAAACAGTTGAGTAAAATAATGAAGACAATTCATGATATATAAATAGAATTTAACAAAGAAATAAAATCACTAAAGAAAACCAAAACTGACTACTATACCCAGATAAACTATCAATCATTATAGAAGGAAGAAAAACATTTCACAATTAAACAAATTGAAGAAGACATCAAAAGATGGAAAGACCTCCCATGCTCATGGATATGTAGAATTAATTATAAATCAATTATTAATTACTGTAAAAATGAAAATGGCTATGCTACCAAAGTAATCTACAGATTCAGTGCAATCCCCATCAAAATTTCAACACAATTCTTTATAGAAATTGAAAAATAATATTAAGTTTCATATGGAAAAACACAGACTGAAAGAAAGAAAGAAAGAAAGGAAGGAAGGAAGGAAGGAAGGAAGGAAGGAAGGAAGAAAGAAAGAAAGAAAGAAAGAAAGAAAGAAAGAAAGAAAGAAAGGAAGGAAAGAAAGAAAGAAACCCATGATAGTTGAAACAATACTGAATACTAGAAGAACTATTGGAGGCATCACCATCTCAGTATGTTATTGGCTTAAAAACAAAAATGTTGATTAATGGCATAGAATGAAGACCCAGACATAAGTCCATACCCCTATAGACACCGGATATTTTACACAAAAAATCCAAAAGTACACGCTAGAAAAAAAGATAGCATCTTCAACACCTGGTACTGGTAAACAGAAATTGTTTCATGATTTATCTAGTCTCTGGTGCTTGTGCATTTTAGCAGTGTTAAGTATGGGTTCCATCTCATGGAATGGGCTGAAATTTACTCAAAAATGGTTAGGTAATCCCATAACTATAGTGACATGATTTGAAGGAATTTTGTGATCTTGGTTTCTCTAAAAACACAGAATGGATTTTAGACTATGTTTTTATGCCCATCCCAAGGGTATTGGATGAGAGTGACGTTGATTTAGACTATTCATTACCAGTGGCTCTGATTTGTTTGTGTATTGCTATGAAAAACATCATTTTGCCATGTACAGCTTGTCCTGGTGATTGCCAATAGCTTAGACTTCTGGGAATGTTGTTCAGAGTATATATTGGTTTTGGCCCTGAGAGCTGGGGAGGGAATTAAGTTTGGGGATATTGCTTTGAGACATTACTCCAGCTCACTAACAGCTCCTACTCTCCCAGATTCAGGCCACCAACAAGGGCTGAATATTTCTTTTTTTCTTTCTATCTTTCCAAGCCACCAACAAGGGTGAATATTTCTTTCTTTATTCCTATCTTTCTTTTCTCTTTTCTGAGCCAGAGGATAAGCCAGCATGGTAACACCTGCTACACACAACCTTTGTGCCACTATTGCACCAATTTATCTTGTATACAGGTCTCTGCTGTATGTAACAGGGTTTGCAGCTGGGTAAAATTGATGATTACCTTTCTACTCCGGTAGGGTACAGAGTATCTTCTAGTACCATGAATGCTAGTCATTAGGAATTAAGCTTCTAGTTGACAGCAGCTGGATTTTTCTGTTTGGTAACATAAGCAAGTGTTGTTTTTAGAAATAGAGCCTACCATCAGGTTGCAGAAAACAACCGATAGCTGTTGTAGAAGTTTATTTTTAGTAATGTTTAAAATGGTTATTTTGTGTATTGTTGGGTGAAGGGGTTGCCTGGGCCTTGGCATTTATATTATCTGCAGGTGTTGCCTTTATGTAAATGCAGGTGTTATCAACAGAACACCAGAGGAGCTTCTGTATCAATAAAAACCCCTGAGAGGAGACACTCAGGGTTCCACTGTCTAGTATGGCACTGGCCATGATAATGGTTCCCTCTGCTGATGTCTGGCAGGGTTTGCACCTATGCATATGGCTCCGTGTCTTCCTTGCTGAGCTGCCACAGTAAGTATACTCCTATAAATAGCCTTGGCAATAGCCTGTGATGTTGTGTGTGGGGAGGGGGAGTTTATGGTAACCCTTTGGCCAATTTCTCAACAAGATGTAACCCATTCTTGGCACTGGAGGTTGTATTTGGTGTCATAAACTGTCTAGCTTGGGCCTTGTCTTCTGCATTATATGGTAACTACATTTAAATTCCTTTCATATATGTGTATAATTTAGAAAGCTTCTATAGTAGTAGGTTTCCATATGGCTTTTCAAAAGCCCTTGGTGTTAGTTGTCTTCAATATTCCCTCTTTTACCCTGCTCTTCCATTTCCCTCCCCATTTAATTCTCCTATTCTAGTTTGCTACCACTGCTTTCTTAATACTGGGATTAAAGGTGTGTATCATCATTCTTTTCTACATTTCATCCAGATGACACAGGCCTCTGAATATGATTCCTTCATATAGATCCCATATTTAATTGAAAGCATACAATATTTGTCTTTCTGGGTCTGAATTACCTTATTCAGGATGAGTGTTTCTAGTTGTATCTGTTTACCTGAATCCGTTTACTGTCATCCTTTTCCTGACTGATTTTGTTAGTTTGGATTTTCTCTTTCTTTTAGTTAGTTTGGCTAAGAATTTGTCACTTTTGTTTATATTGTCATAGAACCAATTCTTTGTTGCATCGATTATTTGTATTCTCTTTCTTTTTAATTTGTTTCTACTTTCTACTCTGAACTTGATAATTTCTTTCCAACTACTGACATGAGATTTGGCTTGTTCTTATCTTTCCAAGGCCTCAAAGTGCATCACAATTAATTTGGGATCTCCACGCTTTTCAATGTAGGCATTTATTGGTACAGCTTTCTTTATATCCCATCACTTTTGGGATAGTGTATTTTAATTTCCATTCAGTTCTTGAAATATTTAAATTTCATTCTTAATTTTTTCAGTGACTCATTCACTATTCAGTAGTGTAATTTTCAGTTTCAAGAAGTTTGTGTGTGTTCTACAGTTTCTCATGATAATTTCTGGCTGTATTCTATTGTGGTCAAAGAGAACCCAAGAAATTTCTATTTTCTTGTACTTTTTAAAGGCTTGGCTTATGTTCTGTAAGATGATCTATTTTAGAGAAAACGCTATAGAATTCTAAGAGTAGTAGGTATTTTTCAGTGTTTGGAAAGTATATTTGGTAGAAGTAATTAAATTTAAATATTTTTCTGTTTATTTTTCATGAATGACTTGCCGAATGCTTAATGTGAGGTATTGAGGTAGGCCATTGTTATTATGTTAAGGTTAATCTGGGTCTTGATATTCAGTAGTTCTTGTTTTATAAAATTATATATGCCAGTGTTTGGTGCCTATATGTTTATGATTCTTTTGATGAATTTTTTCCTTAATTAGTAGACCCTCTTTACCTTTCCTGACAAATTTAGGTTCAAAATCCATTTTCCAGATTTTAGAATATTGACCCATGGTTGATTTTTTAGTTAAATTTGCTTAAAATATCTTTTGCTGTCTTTTCACAATAAGATTGCATTTGTATTTGATGGTACGATGTGTTTCTTACAGGCAAGAAATAAATATATCCTGGATTTTTTTATTCCAATTTGCTTAGTCTTTGTCTTTTGATTGAGAAATTTAGCCCATTAATGTTCAAAGTTATTACTGAAAAGTGTGTATCAATTCCTCTCACTCTGCTCTTGTAGCTCCCTATTCCTTAAAACTACTATATGTTTTTATGTTTAACTTTCTCTTCAATCCAAGGGATTCTTTCAAATATATTCATGAGTTCTACATAAGAAGTTATCAATTTGTTACTTTTCTTTTGTCATGGGAAGTTCTTATTTTTCTTCAATTAAACAGAAAGAGTTTAGTGTACTATAGTAATCTAAACTTTAATAACTTTATTTTTCAGTGCTTCAAATATGTCATTCTATATTCTAGATTTAAGCATTTTCTGTTTACAAATTTTCAGTAATTTAGAAAGGTTTGCTTTTACAGGTGACTTGATGCTTCTTTCTTTCAGGTTCAATACTATTTTTCTTTTATGCTATTGTTTTACTCTGACATCAGAAGTTTTCTTTCTGCTCTTGCCCATTTGACTGTTGATGGTCATTTGTTTCTCTAGATTTTGGAAGGTTTTTTGTTTGTTTGTTTTGGTTTTTGAAGACAGGGTTTCTCTGTTGTAACTCTGGCTGTCCTGGAACTCACTCTGTAGACCAGGGTGGCCTTGAACTCACAGAGATCCTCCTGTCTCTGCCTCCCAAGGGCTGGGATTAAAGGCATGTGCCACCACAACCTGACTGGAAGGATTTTTTTCTTATTATATTAATATATTGCTTATGCCTTCAGCCTGGAGTTTTATTCCTATCCCAGTGATTCATAAATTTAATCTTTTATTAGTGTCCCTTAGAAATCTCATGTAATTTCTCATTATTTTATATTATCATCTATCTTTTCTTCTATTGTTGATAATCTGTCTTCTACTCAATTCATTCTATTAGTGAGCCTTTCTATTGAGCTTTTAAATTTTCATTGACTGAGGTTTTTATTTCTAAAATTTCAATTTGATTATTTTTTGTTGTTTTATAATACTTTTATTAATAATTTGAGTTTCATATGATGTATTTTGATATCCTCTTCCCATTCCTCCCTGTTCCACCCTCCCACCCCTATGCCATCAAAAAAGAAAAGAAAAGAAATAAAGAAAAAGAAAGAGAAAGAAAGGAAAGAAAATTAAGTCCAGCTAGTGTGGCAGGAACATGGCTCATAGGCATTACCATGGATCCTGGAGGCAACAGGCTGCTCTGATGATGGATATTCCCCTGTCCCATACTAGCCTGAGACCAAGCATGACAATGTTCTACCTGAAGTTGAGCCTCACTGCCCAAGCCCACAGGCACATGGGCCTCCAGCAGGAAGCTGGACATTGCCCAGACACGTAGCACCTAGGTATCCTTCAAGCACCAGGGCATCCCACAGGCCCCCAGACATCCCACAGGTGCCAGAGACAGGCTCCAGGGCATCTTGCAGATTGTAGGCATAGATGTATGCATTGATTTTATTAGTTATTATTCTTCTGAGTTCATAGCAGAGGACAGTTTATTCTTTGCTAATTCAGTCCCCAGTCCTAGAGTGTTTCAGCCTCCATACAATCTAAACTTAAGCCTAGACCTAGAAAGCCTCAGCCTTTGTAAAATCTAATCTACAAACCCAAACCTAGAATGTTTCAGTCTCCAAGACTTGCTACTGACTGAGTTCACTCTGACTGGCTATCTTCTGAACTACCTCTTTTCACTCTGATTTGATTTGTATTGTCAACTCTGAACTATAAATCATAAACTGTCTGCTTTTTTAATCTCCTACTTTTGACTCTCTTGCTTATCTCTTAACTGACTTCTGTCTGCCTGACTGACTTAACTCTCTTCTCGCCAACTTTCTCTCTTCTGTCTATGTCTGAACTGAGCTGAGAACCTCTTTTTACATCCTGTAAGTTTGGGATGGGGGTGTCCTTACTCTGACTCAATCTTCAGAGTGTCCTTCACTCTGATTCAATCTCAGACTTCACTCTGATTCAGTCTCCGAGTTTTGGATTAAAGGTATCACACAGGCCTCTGAATGTGCAGTTTTTTTGGTATACAGATGTTGGTCAGGCCTCCAGAGGAACCGGTTTGATATGAAGGTGCACAAGTCAATCACGCCCAGGGAGGAGCCGGGTGCCCTTCCTCCTGCTACTTACAAACTTCAAGGTTATCTGTTTACTATGAAAGAACATTTGACTCAATAACCCATAATTGGTTGAATCTTACTGTTAGCTGAATAATATCTCCATCTGCCTCAAACAGAGCAGGGTGCCATGTAGGCACCAAAGGGTTTTTTTATGGTTTTAGCTCTTTGGTGCATATTTATTTTTTTCTCTATCCAGGCTCTTTTTGTTTCCATCTGTTAAAGGCTTGTCTCTTCCTGGGAGGACCAACACCCACCCCAGGAATAGCCTTTACAATGTACTATCAGTATGAATAGGTAGCTCTACACATGCCAGGACTTAGAAGCCTGCAAGGTATTTTACAATAACTATTACTTTTGAGTAAAATGGCTGCGTCCCCTTCTCAGCCTACAACAGACTGCTCAGGTATTACTAGGCCATGCAGACATTATTATTACTGATGAAAAGCTTTTTGTGGCCATTACAGCAAAGAGGAGAAGGGGCAAAATGGTTGGTGAGCTGGAATTCCCTGGCCAGGGAGCCTGGAACCTTGTCATGCAAACTTCATCCATGTTACCAGGGTATTGGGACTCACAGCAGAAACCAAACATCTATCACTCTTCCACAATGTCTTTTGACAGGAGAAAAACATTATCAATGTCCAATTATCTAGAATTCACTCACGATCTTCTGGGCTCCTCCAAAGAGCTTGGATCACTTCTCTAGCTCTGCCCTCTGCAGCACACACAACTTGTCCTCCAGGCTCTGGCTGGCTCCACTCCACTGCTGCTTCTGTTCTTGGTGGTCATCTCATGTTACTGGCATCTCCAAAACTGCTAGGGTCCCTTGCTGCAGCTGGGCTGCACTTTCACCAATATCCTCTCCTGGGCTATTTTTATCGTGCCAAGCCTAAAACTTCTTTATATGACCCCATTCAATCTGGGCCTTCAACTGCTACTGAGGCTGCACCTTCACCAGTGGCCTCTACTGGACTCTCTTTATGGTGCCAAGCCTCAACTTCTTTACATGACCCCTTCAATCTGGGCCTTCAACTGCTACCTAGGCTGCACTTTTCCCAATGGCCTCTCTCAGCGCCAAGCCTCAGCTGCTTTTCAAAGACCCCCCTTCATGCCTTTAAAACCGGTCCACCTGGGTGAGTCTTATAGTACCAAGTTCACCTACCAGCATGAGATACAATGTTGGCCAGTTCTGGAACACAGCTTCTGTGTGCTGACCCAAGGAAACACTTTACTGGTTTTAAGATAGAGTCTGTTTTTCAGGGAAAATAATTGTTAGTCCTGATTTCATTTAGCAAGTGTTTTTCTCATCATCATCGCAGGTTTTCCTTCTCTGCAAGAAGGGTTCCTTCATGGTGTGGAATAACGGCTTGTAGACACGTTTGCAGAAAAAAAAACTGGTCAGTTTAACTAGGGCTTTTGGGCTCTAACCCAAGACTTCCACAACAGCAGGGGGTCCTAGGCCAGTGGGAAGAATTTCAAGTTGAAACATTCTGGCAATTTGATGTTCTTTTTCACCACCACTAAAGGGAAACATACAACCTCTTCCATAGATCTCAAACACAACATCTTGAGCTTCACAAACATACAACACAGCTCACAGAAAACTTATTTTGTGGAACAGTATGCTGCCACCAGCAGCAGGAGGGAGCATCAGCTCCATGATTAGGAAAAGCAGTAAGAACCTTGCTTTTTCCTGCTCTCAGCTGAATTCTTTATCTCTAAGGGCCTTCATTCTGTGGCTCTCACCTCGGAGCCTTTTTCCTCATTTATTTTTTAGTTTCACAGCCTTTTCTCTTCATAGAGGCGTATTCATTTCTCTCTCTGCTCTTCCTTCAGGAACCTTCAATTAATACCTTAATCTCTATCCTCTGGTAGCTTCCCTGAGCATATTTTACTGGATTCTGTGAGGTCTGGAGTTTCTTTCTCTTCTTCCTTGTATTCATATTGGATTAGCTGGCATTATGTTCTGCCCCATGTTGGTACACCATTTGTAGTAGTTAGCCACTGTGTGGGTTCAGCAAGGAAGAGATAGAAGCATTTTCTTAGTTGGATGCTCTGCCAGACCTCAGCAGAGAGATTCACCATCCTGGCCAGTGCCACACTCGACAGTGGAATCTCAAGCATCTGAGCTCAGGTGTTTTTATTGATTAAGAAATCCTCGGATGCAGATCATAAGCAATCAAACATACCCCACAGAAATACAACTCCTGAAAACAATACAAAATGCCAAGACGTGGGGAGCCCCTCACCCAACAGTACATAAAAGCATTTTAAACATAACTAAAAATAAACTTCTACAACAATATGACAAAGTATATAATAGATTTTTAGAATATCTTATCAGTCGGTATTTCTTCTTTGGTAGGATGGGTTTTTAATTTCTACTCTCCTTGTGATGTTTCACGTAGCAAATTGCACTGATGAGAGAGGTGCATACAACTTGCAAGTCCAGGTTAAACCTAGAAGATCAAGTTTGAGATAAGTAGTATGTCATTGTAGGTTAGACCAGTTACCATCTGGACTGAGTTTCTGGCAAGAACTGAGTTAAGCAGTATAGTTCTCAGCTCTCTTTGATGTTCTTTCCAGTTTACAGTGCTGTGTAAGGGAGGGATACTGTGGAAGCCCTTGCTGTGTGTTCCCACTGACCTCAACAGCAGCCTTGATACAGATTGCATCAATTGCAGTTTCACAGTTCACATTTCCCACACTTCATGCTCACAAAGGTGTACAGGGCCCTTGGAAATGCTTAACTCCAGGCTCTGCCACAAAACATCTTCCTCAAGATGTTTGGCTATGGTGTTTGTTGACATGCAGGAGAGGGGAGCTTGTATAAGCTGTTGTCTGGAAGTTCCTGAGGACCTCAGCTGAGTTCCATGTTCTGCCTCAATCAATGTCTTCAGTTCCTGGATCACATGACCAACTGTGGCACATGTTTTCAGCTGTTACCACTTAAATATTTTCCATGGATCCAGTTGAGTTTGCAATGTTGAGGACTGGTTCTTTCCAGAGTGCACAGGCTTTGATGAGCACCTTTTCTCCATCCTTTGATTATCACTAAACTAAGGCTACGTGTTTGGGTCAGCTGTGCCAAGCTCTAATGACTCAGTATGTTTCTCTTGAGGCTATTTTGGTCATTTGTTTGTCTTGTAAATACAGTTATTTTGAAGCAAGTGGGGTACTCCATAATATAGGTTACTGGCCTTTGTGTGTAACTTCTGGCTGAGCAAAAGTCCCTTGATCTTTCATTAGAGTCCTTGTTAAACTCCTGTATCTAATAGACAGTTGTCAGAATATTTCCACATGGGCTTTATTTTTTGGAGCACTCTTGAGATCGAAAGAATAATATCTCTGTGTATTAGTCATGGTTCTCTAGAGTAACAAAATTTACATCATGAATCTCTCTATATATAAAGTGGATTTATTGGGATGACTTAAAGGCTGCGGTCTAGCTAATCCAACAATGTGTGGCTATGAACAGAGTCCAAACATCCTGTAAGTTGTTCAGTCCACAAAGCTAAATATCTCAGTGGGTCTTCAGTATATTCTGGGATCCTGAAGAAATAGACTCTAATGCCAGTGAAGGATGGACTTGCTAGCAAAGTGAGAGCAAGCAGGCAAAGAGCAAAAGATTCCTTCTTCCATGTCCTTATATAAATTTCCAGCAGAAGATGTGGCCCAGATTAGCAGCAGTGTGTCTTCCTGCCTTGAGATCTGGATTAAAGGCATGTCTTTTATCAGTTTGAAAGATCTGGATTAAAGATGTATATTTTCTTAACTCAAAGATCCAGATTAGAAGTGGATCTTTCTACTTTAAATTAAGCAAAAAATCTTTCACAGGTGTATCCTCGGGTTTGGGGTTTTAGTCCCAGATATAGTCAAGTTGATAACTAAGAATAGTCACCACACTGTATATATCATAGAAAAACTTGCTTACATATATTTTACTTGGCATTAGACTTTAAAGGGTTCATCATATTGAAAGGTAGATTCAAATCACCAAGCAGCAGAAAGAAACTACAATATATATAGCACTTATGATAAACCCATGAAAACCAAAACCTTAAGATATTTATCAGTAGGTAGGATGCCTGCAGACTTTCTATTCTTTCTCTGTTCTCCCAAGCCCAATCCCTAGCATTTCAACAGAATATCAGCTGCATCCTTCCCTCAACCTGCCCACATCTCCTGTGGACCCCACAAACCATCCCTTCCTAATCTCCCTCCCCCGACTTGTTGCTTTGTCCCAGACCCCAACTCCTGAGGCACCCCTTGCTAACCCAGTACAGACCCTCCCAGGGCAACAAGTAGGCTGAAGACAGACCCATACCTCTCCTTCTGCTTCTGAGATCCAATCTCCCAGTCTCATTCCCAGCTCTATAGCTGGAAACCTGCTGCAGTCTCCCTTTCCTCTCTGGCCCCAACCCCAGTGGATCACAAATACCTTCTCTTCTAACCTTTCTTCCCCCAACTCATTCCACTATCCCAGCCTTCAACGCCAACAGGCATTCCCAGTGTTTGGCACATCTGTTGGATGCCTGTCTCCTCCAGTTTTAGGTTTTCCCTTTCCCTACTGGTTTTTATTACTTGCTTTAAAGTCTTGGAAGGTTTCCTTTGCTTGCATTTATTTTTAAGGTAAAAGTTGACTGTAGTACAAATATGCTTTGACAGCAGTCCCATTGTTCACTGAAGGAGATACTTGTGTTCTTCATTTGTCTCCCTTATAAGGTTTGGAGAGAGGGGACTTAGTGTACTGGTTGGAGAAATTATAATTTATATCAGTTTTTCATGTCTTCTGTAGTGTTTTTAGCAGGAGTTAGAATAAGGGTTTCAATATTTAAGTATTGAAGCAAAGTTATAATAGGGAAGGGAACAAGAATATCGTGACAAAAGTATGTGGATTAGCAGCATGAAAAAGCAGTAGAGAGGCTATTGTATGCAATGTTTGAAGAAAAGAAGCACAAACATGAGTCTTTTCCAATCAGATTGTCTTATAAACATCACTTGAACAATCGAAGCACAAAAGTGCACATGCAAAAATTAAAAATATAAAGATATGCATACAAAAATAGAAAATGAAAATTAAGATTAAAATAATACATGAATGAAAAATGAAATGAAATAAAAAAGACATCGTGTTCTTAGTTAATGCTTCTTCCTGGTTGGGGGATGGCCACCTTAGTTCATCCATTAGGATAATGCTCCATATTCTGTAACTTCTTGTGATCTGTACACTTCCTCCTTGCTATTGGCTTGAGTGTGGAGTTTTGAGAATCTCAGCTTCAGACTCCCTTACCACACTTCTGCTGCCATCACAGTCTGCACTGCCTGGGATGAGTTGCTCCCATTTGGATCTGGACCACATTTGTCATTCTGCAGCACTCCTTCTGGGGTCCCAATTGATCCTTTCTCTATCAGGTAATAGAATAATGGATTCTGAGCATTGCAGATTTCTCAGTTTTTGGACCCAGTAACCCTTCTCTGGAGCTGTCCATAGGTTGCTAACCCACCCTCCTCTTGGTGGATTAAGGCAGGCTAGGTTCAGCTTCTACCAAACTCATCTCACAGTCCCACCACTTGCTGGGCAATGATGAGAATGTCAGATTGTATACTTTGGGAATATTTTTATTTCAGATTTTTTCCCATAGCTTTCTGGGATCAACTTTCCTCTCCAGCTGACAACTTTAGCATCCAGTTTGGGTTTCCTGTAGAATATAGCTTTTACCTGGCAGTATGCACTGAATCTTTCATGGCATTTCTCTGGCAAGAGCCAGCTTAGCCTACAGCAGAAAATATCTTTACAAAAACTGACCATGATAACACAATGAATATTCTATGTAAAACCAAATTTTTATGGGATTAAAGGATCTAAGTTAAATCTATGAAGGCAATATAATTCAATGAAAGGTTTTAGGAGTAAAATTCCTCTAGTCATATGATTCACTGCATCAAAATATTATTGTAAAAAGGCACCAAAGTGCATGTGCATTCAAAAGAGATCCTGAAACAGGATTACAAGCACATAAAAATAGAGTATGAATTTTCTCTCATGGAACTAGTTTATGTTATGGACAACCAAATGAGCAATTCTTACACAAATTCAGTGCCCTTTTTACAAAATGTTCACGAGTTAGCTCATTGGAACCTCAATAAATTAATGTCCGTTGTAAAATAAATTTGAAAGTATCTATGGATAGTCAAATGTATATTTTTGTTGTTCTGTGTGCCCTAAACATAACTCTGAAAAGCCATTGCATACTCACAGGGACACGTTCCCCCCTGAGCCTTTGGAGATAAGACAATTAGATGTCCAGCTGCTCCCATCTCAGGTATAAGAATGTATTTTGGAGTGTTGCATATTTTCTCATCAAATTGAAACATGTCTATGCTGCAGAGCTACAGTCTAAATAGAGGAAGAATTGTACTATAAAAGATATTCTCTCTCAGGGAAATCCTTCTGAATTCCATGGTGACTGGGTAACAAATTTCTTTGGATAAATAATTTGGTTAATTTGTCATATATAATAATGTGTTCAATTTTCAAGCGTGTCCATTGTGCTTATCCCCAGTCCTGTAGATATCTGGAACAAATAACTTGGACAATAAAAAAACCAAAGTTGAAAAGCTGATAGGGTTTGTGCATGCATGCTTGTGTGTGTGTGTGTGTGTGTTGTATATTTTTGGTATATGCACGTTTTATCTAAGGACTGTTAACAGTGTGTTCTTGTGAGATGAATGTATCATGATCATGACTTTCAGCCTGAAAATTTTGTTTTTTGAAATTGGTATCAAATAAAGATCTTCTTCCAATCTTATTGTAAGGGACCCTTTACGATATTGTTAACCAATATTTAAGGAGAAAGTAAAGGGCACAATTTATATTTTTTTCTCATTTTAAAAAGGTACCTAGTTTGGTGTGGATTACCTCCCTTCTCTATAAATTTTTCACTACAATTGACTTAAAAACTTCCTTCTACATATTCAGGAACAGATAACAAATTAGGCAAAAATCAAAGATAGTGAGCTATTCTTAAAGTACTTGATCAAGCCTTAAGAACAATGGTCAGATGGAAAATCTTCCCTTGGTAATATGTATGACCTTTTATTCCCACCTTAAATTCATAAAAATATTTGTGAAAGAGTATATTGGGTCAGTGAGATGGCTCAGCAGTTGAGAGCACTTGCTGACAAGACTGACAATCTCAGTTTGAACCCTGGGATCTGCATGAATGTAAACTCACACGAGTTGTCCTCTGACTACCACACTCGTGCCCCATGGCATGCACACATCCACCCTCTTCCCTGCATTCATGCACACACACACACACACACACACACACAGAGAGAGAGAGAGAGAGAGAGAGAGAGAGAGAGAGAGAGAGAAACAGAGAGAGATAAAATAAATAAATAAAAGACCATGCTGTTCGCATATACATCTTCAGTATTTCAAAATTCTATATTTGATTGCCAAAGTTGGGCTTTGACCAAGGGGCTTACCTTGCATTCCTTTTGTTTGCAAGACTAACAATATTTCACAAACTAACCCAAACACCACTCTTTGGTTTTCAGAACGTTGCCAATTTGTTACCAAGCAATTAATTTTAAATTTTAGCAATATATATTACCAATTACGTGTCGTTTTGATAGCTTTTTGGGGGGTGTAAAACTCATTCCTAGGGATATTAATGTGTGAACTATTGACATATGAGAGAATACTGCTCCTTAGGTTACCTTATTACTCTCAGAATTTTCTATCACATTACCTAAGGATATCTTTAGTATCATACTCACAAAAATAGCCTCTATCAATAGTAGATTATCCTAATGAAGCCTATTCTAAATATGAGGATAATAGGTGTCAGCACATCCAGGTATGTGACTTCTTTAGAAGAATTAACCTCAACAGTTCAGCAAGAGCTGCCAGAATACAGAGGTCATGACTAGGAATTGGCTCTGTGTAGAAATTTCTCTAAAACCATTTAATAAAACTCCTGTATTTGCTGCCAGAAGCATTAGTGCCCAACACAGATATCCTGAGTCTTTTTAAGCTATGTTGTTCTTGGTAACCATGTAGTCTCAAATTATTTCTTAGATTCTCAAGGAGGAATTTATGATAAAAACAGTACTTTTTTTACTGTACTCGGATGAATGCTTTTCAGGTCAAGTTTCATAGTGCATTGTATGCATTTGTCAAATCTCTAAATGATCACTGCAGTTTTTCTAGCTCAGCCAGGTGGCATAAATTTAAGTTTTCAGATATCTTCAGCTGGTGACATTGAGAAATAAGACCCCCTTTCAGATATGGATTCTGGGTTTAGCTAACAATGTTGTCCTAGTGTGAATATTTTGGGGATTTTAAAATTGCCTTTGCTTCATCCTATAGATGAGGGAAAAACACTAAAATTGTTGTGACCTGATGACAGTATGATTCATAAATTGCATAATGTGGTCTCCTGCACTCATGAGTCCCTGTTACTATGATTTGGCACAAACCTTATGACTAAAGCCTTCTCTTTCCCTATTGTATGAGTCATAGGTACCTAGGAATGAGCCTTTCTAGCAACGTATGGCTTTCAACAGTTAGCCTTTGAGAATTAAGAGTGAGTAGATGGCTTCTAACAAAATATTTTCAGTTAAAGGATGAAGTGAGAAGGGATTAAAAATACCACACACAAAAAATAGGTCATAAAATTTTTCTAGCCTGGAAAAATATAAGATGTGAGACTGCAGTCACATATATGATGCTGACTTCTTCAGATATTCTGAGGTCAATAATATCAATAACAATAGTGATGGTGATGGTGATGATGACAAACTGTGGTAAAAAAAAAAAAAAAGAAAAAAGAAAAACCAAAACTTTCTTATCACAACTTTTACCAGAAATTTACAGCATAAGTGCTATTCTTGTTAGTTAATGAAACTGTATTAATAGTAAACAGTTTGCTATAGTTTCCTTTTTTATCTATAAAATCACAGAACTATTAAGGATGCCATTTTGAAGTCACTAATTATAGGCAGCTAGAATTCATGTTGACTGTGTGACCATCTTCGTTTTGGCTTAAATAAATTCTTCTCAACTCACTGTACCCGAATTCACAGAAATAGATAATCCATATTATAGGAGTTGACCTATCAAGGCTTATGTTGTTATTATACACAGTCAATACTAAATGCTTCTTTTAGTTAAATTTCTATTCCTGGGATAAAACATCAACAAAAACAACTTCGGGAGGAAAAGGTTAATTTCACCTCACAAATTGCCATCCCCCATAACTAAGGGAAATTAGGGCAGGAACTCAAAGCAGGAGGAACCTGGGGGCAGGAATTGAAGCATAGGCCATGGAGGAATGCAGCTCTGGCTTGCTTCTTCATGGCTTACTCAGCTTGGTTTCTTATATATCCCAGGACCACCTGCCTGGGTTGGCACCATCCACAGTGGGCTTGGTCTGCCCATATCAATCATTAATTAAGAAAATATGCCAAAGGCTTGACTACAGACACATCTGATAGAGTCATTTTCCTATTTTGGGTTTACTCTTCCCAGATGACTCTACCTTGTGTCAAGTTGACCAAAAACTAGCCAGAATACTCTTTATTAGACATAGATGGTGATCTAAATAACGTCCTCAAAAGGTATCTGGATGTAGTATCTAGAGCCTGTAAAGTCTGAACTATATGATAAAATAATTGAGTAAGGAAAGTATTTCAGAAAATAATATTTCATTTACAAAAGAAAATATCATTTATTTTATTTTCCTCATAGGGAGGTCTGATCTCCTTTTCACAGAAGAAGGCATATCTGTTAGATTTTTTATTTTTCTATTTATTCTCCTCTTTCTTTTATTCTAACTATACAAACATCTGTACATGTATAATTTATGAACATTATATTAGCCAAATTTATAATAGTAAAATATTTTCTGATTTTTATGAAGTCAATAATTTTCATAGTGTCAAGAATGGGATTATTTGGTTAATAATTGGAGAAACATTAGAGATCATTGTAGAGGAATATTTAAGTAAAGAGTGATAATCAAATTAAGAATTTTAAACCTGGTCAGGTGTGGTGTATAGAAGAATATTTAATCCTTTAATCTGACATAATGGTTGCTCTAAGGTAGAAAGAGCATCCATAACAACTACAGCATATTTTAAGGCAATGGATGCTACAAACATGGGGAATTTAGGCAAGGCAATTAGACTAATTAGTATAGTTAACATGAGGCAAACCTGTGTCTTCTATTATACTCTCAGAATTACAGGAATTACTTTGTTTAAATTCAGTGGCATAAAAAATATAATTATAATTTGAACCTATGTTCATCAAAGTCATATTTGCTAGTTGACTCATTTTGATCAAATGTTGAAGTTGACTTAGAACCTATATTGTGAGAGTAGTAAAACCAATATTTGTTCATCTTTTTGTTGTATACATTATTTTACTACATTCAGGATTTCCAATTGGGGGTAAAAGTTTGTCCCTTTGCTTTAATGTTTTTTATTTTTTCCTCCCTTGATGCTCCTCCATTGGACCCTCCTTTCATTCTTTATATTTCCATTTCCCCCTCTTTCTTAGGTATTTTTCAGAGAAACAAAACCAACAGGAAAAGATATAACATAGGGAATGCTCTCATACCAATATCCAGTTCCTCGCATTTCTTGATAAGGTGGGAGTATTAGCCACTCTGAAACAGGAATCCCCATTTACTTGAAGACTTTCAAAACAAAATGTAAGCTAAAAACAAATTTCAATTCTTAAGTGTTTTAAAGGCAGGCACTTTGAAGTGAGATAATGTCATCCAAAAGATAAGATTTTCACTTTCAGAAAGCACTAGTGTTTCTTAAACTCTGCCTCAGCTGAAGGCCTAGTTGATAAGACAACTCAGAGAGGACTGTCAAAAGTTTAGTCACAGTTCTGATGTATACTTTGATTCCAGACTGTTGGATGAGTGAACTGAGGTTCCCAGAAAAAAGGTCGCATCTATGTTAAATATTCTCAAAGGATGATTTAAAAATAAGAACTTCAATGATTATAGAGAGATACAATGTTGGAAGTCCAGAGCCAAATTATCCTAGGGTTGTCTTTATGTCTCTCCCATCCCTTAATAGCTACTGATGGCCCACTTCTCTGATCCATCCACCCTTGTGACTGTTGAATAAATCATTTTGTAATGTGCAACCAGACCACCAGCTTCCAACAACTCAATGGCTAAGAGTGTCATTAGACAGTAAAGTTGTACCTGCTGTACTACAAACTGCCTACCTGATGGTCACATGAATTTGTTGACTTTCTTTTTTTCTTTAACTACGAAAGCTTCTTGAAACTATTAAAATGTTGGAACATGGTATTTGGGAGTAACCTGAATCGATCCATGTTCATAGGTCATGGTCACTCATACTTGGCTCCAAAATAAAATAACTCTTATCCCCTTTGAGGTGAGAACTATGCTCTGTTGACATATTTTGATACCTGAATGTGCCACACCATTTCACTAGAATTACCTAGATTAGCACCAGGCACCAGCATAGGCTCCTTGTGCATAACTATTGAGTGTTGCCTTCTTGGGTAGATGATAGTAAGTTCTTTCTGGGACTCTTATTTAGACTGATGCTGCATTGGTTGTTTGGATCCTATTTCTCTTGGGTACATTTATTGGTTTCACAGCATTTAGCTTAAGATATCAATTTTTTCAGAGAATTTGGTTTTAGAGTGTTCATTTATTTTGTTTTCAGAATGTTTAATTTGCTATATTAGACTTATGTGACTCTGCCAATATCTCCTTTGCTTATTGCAACATATCTTTTTTAGGTTCAGGAGTACTATGATGTCCTCATCATAAAGATTCAGAGCATGTACTGCTCTTGCAGAACCAACTTCAGTTTCTAATACCTATGAGATGAAGCTCACAACTGCATTTAACTACAGCTCCAGGAAATCCAAACCTCTGGCACTTGTACTTACATGCACATATCCACAAACAGACACACATATACACATAACTAAAGTTAAATTCTTTCTGAAGCAGCACATAAATTTGGTCTGAAGCACAGATCATGGTACTTGAGGTAACCTGAATTCATGTTTCCAGGCTATGGTTACTACCAAATAAGCAATCTCTTATTTTCTTCGATGTAAGAGGTATGTTTTTGTATTGAAGGTCTCTCAGAAGAGAATCTAGCCACCTTGTGCCTGGGCTTTTGAGCTGTTTAACTGTAAACAAACTAAGTTGCTAAATTTGTGAAACAGAAGTACAAATTTAATATAACCATGAAATAAATTGAGTGACCCATAACCAGCAATTCTTTTGAATCAAATAGAATAGACTACTGCAGAATAGAAGAAATCCAAATAGACAATTATTTTACACTGCATGAATTTTTGCAAACTTAAATATTACTTCATAATACTGATCTTTCTATGAGTATGTCCTGAGTAACTATGTATCATATACATTTTTAACTTGAAAACATAAGCAGAATGTGTAGCTGTGAAGGTTCATGGTCCATGTACCAAAGTTTTGTGGACTGTAGAGAGTTAGTGATATAAAACGGGGTATCAGGGAACCTGGATTATACTATGATTTTGTTACCAAGTAACTACATCAGCTCAGCTTTAATCTTGTATCTGTTCTTGCTTCAGTTCATTGGCCTGTTATTTGGGGATAGACAGCTGCTAATTTTATTTACCAGCAATAATTTAGGTCAAGTTTATAATGTACATTAAATAATTTCAACTATCTTGAGTATTAAATAAATATGTGGTGTTAGTCCAGACAAAATGATAGTTTAGATTTGTAACTAATATATAGGCTAGTGTTACTCATATTGGTAAAACAACCATTTAGGAAAATATGGATAAATGCTACATTATTTTAAATATTTTTCTTTGGATATTTGTCTCTTTTTAGCTCCATTTTAAGTTATAATTTTATTGTATTGAGTTTTTTAAAATTTTCTCTTATTATTTTTTCATTTTTGTATGTGACTCAATTTTCTTTATTGTTATATTATTTTTTATGACAATAACCCATAAGGTTTTGATATCTCTTGGACTCCTCTGACCTCTGATGAATGACCAGAAGGGAAGTTTCTCATGCCTAGCACTGGAATTATTTTTAGATAGTCTATAGCTCTGGTAGGAGAGCATTATCACTCCATCTGATGTAACTATATGCATATAAACATACATAATACATATAAACATAAAATATTTTCATATGATTTTTCAGCTATCCTTAGTATTATTCATCCCTCATCTCTTTCTCCCCCTCAGAATTACTCTTCCTCCCCACTCCTTACATAATGCCCCCCATTGTTCCTATTTTCACCTTCATAGCCCTGGTATTCTGTTATCTATCTCTCTAGAGTTCTTTCTCCCCTCCCTGATGGGAGATATACTCCCTCTAGTCCTACTCACTAAGACTTTTTATCATGAAGGCATGTTATATTTTGTCAAAAGCCTTTGATCCATGTATAGGGATGATCATGTGATTTTTCTTTATATTTATATAATTTATTACATTCATTGACTTAGACATGTTGAATTTCCCTACATCTCCAGAATGAAGCCAAATTGATCAAGGTAGATGATCTCCTTTTTTTAATATATGCATGTACTTGGTTTGCAAGGCCGTTACTAAAGATTTTTACATCTATGCTCATCATGGATCTTGGCTAATGTTTTCTTTTTTGTTGTGCCTCTACTTGCTTTTAGTATTAGAATAATATTGGCTTAATAGAAAGAGTTTAAAAGAGAGCCTTCTGTTTCTATTTTTTAAATATTTAGGAAGTTTTGGTTCTTTGGATATCTGGTAGAATTTGGCTATGAACCCATTTCAATCTCCTTATTTGTATCTGTGTAGATTACTGATCTCTTCTTTGTTCAATTTTTGTGGTTTGGATGAATTTGTACATTCTTTCTTATTTTAGTTTTCTAATTTAGCAAAGTACAGGTTTTTAAAGTGTTCCCTTAGAATATTTTGAATTTCTTTGGTGTCTGTTGTATTGGTTCCTTGTTTATTTCTGATTCTGTTCATTTTATTTATTTATTCTGTTCAATATATTCATTTTTGTAACTCTTTCTTCTGTTTACTTTGGCCAAGAGTCTATAGATCTTGTTTAACTTCTGAAAGAACCCAAACTTAGATTAATTGGTTGTTTGTATGATTTTTGTTTGTCTGTTTGTTTCTGTTTCACTGATTTCTTCTCTGATACTTAGTATTTTTTCCCATTTACTACATTTGTTTTTTTCTTCAATTCTTCAGTTCATCATTAAGTAATATATTTGTCGTTTTTCTGAGTTTTTATAATATATAGGTGCTTAGAGCTATGAATTTCCCTCTTAGGACTACTTTTAATATGTTCCAGAGGTTTTGTAGTGGTGTGTTTTCATTTTCATTGAATTCCAGGAATTTTTAAACTTCTTTCTTGATTTCCTCTCTGACCCATTCATCAT
The DNA here is from genome assembly GCA_026225945.1 of Cricetomys ansorgei. Lineage (NCBI taxonomy): Eukaryota > Metazoa > Chordata > Mammalia > Rodentia > Nesomyidae > Cricetomys > Cricetomys ansorgei. The sequence goes on from JAMJFZ010003399.1 coordinate 1,905,505, forward strand.
TCAATCATATGTTATTTATGAGTTTGTGTACTTATTAGAGATGTGTTTGCTGTTGCTTGTAAGCTTTATAGAATTCTGGTCAGGTAGGATATATGGATTTATTTCTATTTTTCTGAATTTGTTAAGATGTGTTTTGTGTCCTAGTATGTGGTCTTCAGAGAAACTTCCATTGGCTGCTGATTAGAATGTATATTCTTTAGTGTTTGGGAGGAATATTCTAGAGCTATATTAGGTCCATTTGATCAATGGCATCAATTAATTCTGATGTTTCTCTGTTTGTTTTTGTCCAGATATCCCATTTATTGGAGAAAGTGGGGTATTCAAATAACCTTCCATTACTGAGTTTGGGTTAATCTGTGCCTTAGGTCCTACAGCATGACTTTTATGAAATTAGGTGCAACAGAATTTGGTGCATATATGTTTAGAGTTGTAATGTCTTCCTGGTTAATTGACTCCTTGATTAGAATGAGAAGTTTTACCTTATCTATTCTGATTTGTTTTATTTTGAACTCTATTTTTTAAGGTATTCAGATAATTATGCCTATTTGCTTCCTGGTCCCATTTACTTAGAATATGTTTTTGGAACTTTTCACTTTAAGGCAGTTCTTATGTATGAAGGAAAGATGAGTTTCTTGTTGACAACACAAAAGTAGATTTGTTTCTCAATGTTTAGACATTTAAGTCTTAGCTCTTTTAATAGCTGTGCTTTCTCTCCAACTTACATGATTTTCTTTCTTAATCCATTCAATTAACCTGTGTCTTTTGATTCCAGAATTGAGGTAATTGACTGTAGCAGGTTGCTACCATGCTTGTTTACCCTCTGGCTCAGAAAGAGAAAAGAAAGATAGGAAGAAATAGTCATCAACCTTCTTGGAGGCCTGAACCTGATAGTGAGCTGAACTAACATCTCAATGCAATATCCTCAAACTTAATTCCTTCCTCAGCTCTCTGGGCCTCAACCAATATATTCTCTGAGCAAAGTTCCCAAAAGTCCAAGCTGCATGCAATCACAAGGACAAGCTGCACATGGAAAAATTATGTTTTTCATAGCAGCATATAAACAAATCATTGGCACTGGTAACGAATAGTCTAAATCAAACTCACTCTCATCCAGTACCCCTGGAATGGGCACAAAAACATATTCTAAAACCTATTCTGTGTTTTTAGAAAAACCAAGATCACAAAACTCCTTTGAAACATGTAACTACATTTCCCCCCTTTCATTTCAGCCATAAGCTATACTATGGAGATAACTTTTCCTCCGAGGCTATCTGCTAGGCCATCTCTTCTCCACCCTGGTCTCCAGGAGTTTATTAAATGAAAAATTCCTCTCACTCATATGAAGGTCCAAATCACTTTTTTTTCACATCCATGCCTTTTGGGTCAGTGGCCAGACTATTCAGGAGATTTCCCCTGCTCAAATGTAATCTTTTTCGGTTTAGATGGAATCTATGGTGGAAATATATGCAGAACCTTGGCCCCAATAGAATACATTTTCTCAATTACTATCATAGGCCATGCTTTAGGTAATAAAAAAGGTAAGGGAATTCCAGGCTGTAACAGACCCATGGGCTGAATCACCTTGTTCATGACCCTTAAATCAGTTAACATTCTCCATTTTCCAGATTTCTTCTTTATGATGAATATAGGAGAATTCCATGGGCTGGTAGACTCTTCTATATGTTGAACCTTAGCTGCTCCCCTATCAGCTGTTCAAGCACCTGATTCTTTTATTAAAGGCCACTGCTCCCATACAGGCTTGTTAGTTAACCATTTTAGAGATAGGGTATTTGATATAGTTTAAGCAGTGGCCTCCGTTAAAATTTGTTAACTCAATACCTATTGTATTGTGTTTTTAGATAATGAGTACAGCCTGTTACTGTCCTTGATGACATCTTTAAACCCCCTTATTAGGATTATCTTCCCTTTTAAACCTTATTTTATGGACAATACCTTGGAATTGAAGGAATATTAATCTGAGCTCTACATTGTTGCAATAGATCTCTTCCCCATAAATTTATGGCTATGTCAGCCACATAAGGCCTTAACTTTCCTATTTGACCTTCTGATTCCACACATTTAACCCATTTTACACTTTGTTTAATCTGAAATAACTTTCTAATTCCTAGAAACTGGGTATAAACCTTCTGAAGGAGCCATTCTGAATTCTAGGATTTTTGTGAAATTATACTAATATTACCTCCTGTATCCATCAATACTTCTATTTCAATGCCATTTACCTGGATCTTTAATTTTGTTCTCTGATCATTAATTACAGTTTGCCAAAATACCAGTTTTTCAGTATTTCAAAATCGTCCTGTTCTTTCAATTGAACCTGCTTTCCTTTGATATGGGGAAACAGTAACAGCTGTGTGATCCTATCACCTGCATTAAATTGTGTATCTCTCTTTACATAAGCCACAATTTAAATCTTTCCTTTGAAATCTCCATCTATAATTCCTGGATTCACAATTAATCCTTCTGAAGTCAAGCTACTCCTTCCTGGGATCATGCCTTCTTTCCCTGATGGCAGAGGACCATAAATTGCAGTACTTATCTTATAAAAATGAATTGTTGGGGATAGTAAAAGATGTCTGTCTAGGGCTAAGTCTAGGGCAGCACTTCCTGCAGTAGCATGCATCATGTCTCCAATACCAAATTTAGGTTTCTCTGTCTGTGTGTTATTCCAGGGTGCTGGGAGTCAAATGTCTCCTACTTTTTTCTACCAGGCCCCAAGCCAGGGCCCCCTCATGTTTCCCAAGGCCAAGGATTTTCTTTGTATATCTCTCTTGGATCTACACTCATTCATCTAATTACCACATTGCTTACATACCCTGGGAAGCTTGGTCTTTTCTGATTTATGTTAAGAAAAAACAGTGCATTTGGAAATGGATTGTTTACAGTCTCTTGGAAAATGACTGTGTCTTCTGCAGTTAAAGCATTGGACATTTTGAGATTTAAGAACTCTAACTGTAGCTTGTCCAGTTATAGTGGCATTATAAACATTGGAACCAATATCTGTGGTAATTCTAATCCATTAATCCATTGGTGTGGAATGTTTTTGAAGGCTGCAGAAGTTTTTTATACTCTGTATTAGTGTTTTCAAAGACCAAGGTCTTAATCAACACCTGTCTAGGATCAAGGTCTGATATGGCTCTATTACAGCTGAAATTAATCTTTGTAAAAAGTCAGTGAAGACTTCACTTGAGCCTGTAATTTTAGTAAATGAGGTATATTTTTTTCCTGGCTCCTCAACTTTATCCCATGCTCTTACAGTCACTAAATGACATTGTTCTCCAGTGGCATCATCAAATTGAACCTGTTCTTGCAATTCAGCAGACCGACCTTCTAATAACTGGTCTTTTATTATATTTATTCCCCTACCCTATTGTGATGTTCCATACTCACTGCTAGAGAGCTACCATGCTAACCATTGCAACTGAGGGCCAGCCTCTAGTATAGCAGCTACCAAATCCTTCCAGTAGTGTGGAACAATTCTATGCTGCATAGCCCAGTTATTCAGCACCTTTTTCACATAGAGCAAGTGCATGCCATATGACACCACAGCTTCCTTCAATAATCTTAAATCTATCATTTCTATAGGACACATCCTATTTCATTATAACCTTGGGGGCTATACCTATCAGCTGGAATATGCTGTATGGCTACTTGGAATGCTGAGGGTAATCTTTGTGACCCTGGGCCACCTTTCCTCAACCTCAGGTGGTGCCTTAGGTTGACAATTAAACACTTCTCTCAGGAAAGGTTGCCTTATTTCATCACTCTCCCCCAAAGAACTCTTCTCTAATATTTCCAATAGGACCATCATCATGCACAAGCGCCCCCTCCCACCCCAATGAACCTGGAGGAAAATCCTTTCTTGATTAGTCACTAGGAATGAACCTGTTTGTTCTCCCTTTTCTTCTGTTCTCTATTTCTCAAGCCTTTCCATCTCCAAGCACAATTTTGCTTGTTGTTCAACTAATTCTTTAACCATTTTGAGAGAGAAAGGTAAGAATGAACTATTTTTTTTTCTCATGTACTCTGTCTCTCAAACCTTTCTAAGTCCTCCCTGCCCCATAATTTTTCTAGTTGCATAGCCAAATCTTTAAGCTCTTTTCAAAAAAGAGGAAAAAGAGAAAAAAGAAAATCGCCACTGGGAGAAAAGTGGGGCATATCCCAGTGGTAACAGACACAATAAGTACTTTGCTGGCCTCTTGAACTAAAGTAACCATCCCTTCATTCCCTGCCTTTCCCTCTATAGCACTTGAAATAAAATTTCCTTTTTTTTCTTTTTTATCCTTATTTTTCAAGTCCTATGTTGGTGTACCATTTGTATCAGGTTGCTACCATGCTTGTTTATCTTTGGCTCAGAAAAGAAAAACAAAAGATAAGAAGAAAGAAAATATTCACAATCCTTTTTGGTGGCCTAGATCTGAGAGAGCAGTAGTTTTTGGCTAAAAGTGACACACAAACTCAAAGCACAACATCAAACTAGCTATATCCAATGTGGAGACAAGGAGAAATGAGAAACTCTAGACCTCACATAGTCTGGTAAAGTATACTCATGCCAGTCCCCAGAGGACAGAGATTAAGGTATTAATAAAAAGGGTATATATGCAAAAATAATAAAGGAGTAGAAGCACTGAAAGAAGAGGAAGGTTAAATAATGAATAGAAGTCTCCTGAAAAAAGAGGAGAGTGAGAAAGGAAATAGGCCTCTATAAAGAGAAGGCTGTAAAAATTAATTAATAAATAAATAAGAAAGAGTAGACTTCAAAGAGGGAGCCAGAATATAAGAAGAGCTCTCTAAGACAGAGTTGTAAATGAGAAAGCTCCGAGGTGAAAACCTCAGAATAGAGGCCTTTAAAGGAAGAGAAAAAAATAAGAATGCAAGGAGTCCGTCTGGTAAAGTATAAGAAACTTGGTGGGGTCAATCAAAGCATTATCTCAGGGCTACAGTCAGAGCACTCTTAAGCAGTCTAGGAATGTTTTGAATAAATTTTCATGGTAAAAACAAAGAATTCGGCTGGGAGCAGGGGAAAAGCAGGGTTTCAACTGCTTTTCCTGGTCATGGAGCTGACCAGACAGGGAAATGGCATGGCTATACACAGCTCACTTAGGCAGCTAGTCACGCTCCCTCCCACTCCTGGCAGCAGCCAGGGCATAGGAAATGGGAGTCAGAGCTACCCAGTAGCAAACTGCTACAAGCCCCAACTGACACATCTACAACACAACCCCTACACCTAAGGTGTAGCAGTAAGCTACTGTTTCAGTCTCCAATGAAGACAATGAGACAATTTCATATGTGCAAACCCTGCCAGACCTCAGCAGAGGGAACCATCTGTTATAGCCAATGCCATACTGGACAATGGAACCCTTATGGTCTGATCTCAGGGGTTTTTGATACAGAAGCACTTCTGGTGTTCTATTGATACAAAAACTCTGTCCCCTCATCCAAAGGCCTAGTTGCATAATGAAGGAAATCTGTAGCCTAGTCTCATCCTACAATCCTTTAGCAGCTGAGCTATGGTAGGGGAACTCAAGGCCCAAGAAGATTCCATAACCCATTAACAGCTGAGTTATGTCACCTTTACAGTGGGGGAACTCAAGGCCTAAGGGAAGTGTCCTCTCCTTGTTGCCCGAGACTGTGGGATAGGGGGACTACAAGTGTTCCTCCACACTAGCTTTGCTCTTCCATAATGGCTCTGCCAGAGAGCAGTGAGCAGGTGCAGATCATGAAGGAGCAAATATCTTAATCACAGATTTACATAAAGCCAACACCTGCAGATAATACAAACTGCACCTGCTAGAAATAAACTTCCCCAACACTAAGGTTCAGGGATCATTGTGGAAAAGAGGCCAGAAAAAAATTTAGAGCCAGAATAACATGGAGATTGCTGTAGGATTGTATCTTCTAGGAATGTCAGAAGCTACACCCATAAAGTCTTACCAATATGGCTACCTAAACACAAGCTGAACAAGGATGACACCAGTGAATATGCTAACATGGAAGGGAGGAAAGCTCAGGAGAACTGAATTCTACACACACACACACACACACACACACACACACACACACACAAATACAGGCAACTAAGGAATGCTGAGAACAGAATAAATAGTCTTCCCCAGGGAAGACAACACCAATTGGTCATCCAATACCAAATGGTCAGTTCTGAAAACATATATACAAGCAACATTGTACAGACTGGGCAGGTTGTATTTAAGTATTTAGGAATACATGTATGTATGTAACAACAACTAACAAAAAAAGACATGAATATGAAAGAAGGCAAGGAGGGTTATATGAGAGGTTTCGAAGGGATGAAAGGGAAGGGAAAATGATGTAATTATAATCTCAAAAAATTTAAAATTATATATAATACAAAATTTACATAAAAATGTTGGTGACTTGAGGAAAATAATTAATTTTTGTTTACTCTAGAAGATATTTCTATTGGATAATTCCAGCTACTTCATGAGCAATTAAAATATTGATATATTAGCCTTAGTCTTAAGTTTCCATATAAATAATATTTTATGCTCATAGGGTCTGGGATGTATATTCTTAAAATATCTTTCTGGATCATTGAAAAGATTTGGGAGGTTTTGAAATACTCTTATAGACCAAGTATATCTACTGTTGCAAATATTTTTAGAACAATTTCAGGGGTAATTTAGAACCAAAAAAAAAAAAAAACACTCTTTTCTTGTATACAAAATCAGATTTGGTTAGAGACTGACATTTCTAGGTCTCTGCCAGCCATAACATCATAACAGTGTATTATGCTTAAAACCATCATCAGATAAGATTCTAGAAGCATTTTTCAACTACACCAAACCTAACCACTTGTAACAATTACAACTTTATAAAAATCACATAAACTTCTTAGAATTTCATAGTTTTCTATTGTAAGATGAGGATAATCCTATCCAAGAGAACTTTGTAGATCATAAGCAGCACAAGTATAACATATCTTTCATTCTTGACCCTTGTGAGATGCTATTCTGTAATGGATGTTACTAGGTCTCAACTTGTCAAAATCTAGGATCACCAGAAAGATGGCCTCTCGGATACTTAGGAGATTATTTTGATTAGGTTAATTGATGTGTAAAGTTCCATCTTGATTGTGGCCTGGGGTACAATGCCCTGAGGAGAATATCCTGGACTGGATAAGTGGAGAAAGCAAGCTTAGGATGAACATGCATTCATCCATTGTGCTCTGTTACTGATTGCATATGTGATGTAATCAAATCCCCCAAGTTCCTGGTGCTATAACTTCTCCAGAATGATAGAAAATAATATGGAACTGTGAGACAAAATAAACCCTTTCTCTCTTTTTGAGGGGGAAAACCCATATTTTTCAAAAGCAATATACATATACAATTTAGTCCAACTTTATATTTCAATTATGACATAATTGAGTGAGGTTCATAAGTTATTTTTTACATTATTAAATATCCAAGAGGATATGTTTAATACTAAAGGATTATGAATAGCTCCAAACTGTGAGCTAGTATTCTAATTATTCTATTAAATCCTTTCTTTTCCAGGTTGGAAATATGAAGCATTTCCTGAAAGATGACCTGACAATCTATCTAAAGTTTTATTTCTACTACTCAAGACTTTTGATTATTTAATATTTTAATGAAATAAGTGGCAAATATCAAGATTAACATATTTCATATGATCAATAGTCTTAACAGAGCCCTCTAAAAACAACATTCCTATAAGGTTTTTTGTTATTAACACAATTAAATTGGCAGATTTTAATAAATCAAGAAAGAATGAAGAAACACAAAAGACAAAAGAGATAAAATTAAATCATGACTCACCTTTTTTAAAATGTCAAATTTATGTCAACAACAGAAATACAGCCATTATGTTTGTGATCATATTTCTGACTATAACTACAGTCATTCTGCCGTGTTAGGCCAGTGGTATATAAAGAAATTGTAAAGATAACAACATGAGTTTTCATCAAGAAATTAAAGTTTATCCTTTGAAAATTCTACAGAATATAGATAAGAATATTTGTTAATAGTCTTTAATTAGAAGAAATTTAAAAGAAACAATGTGTCAGTTTAAAATAGCTTTATGGTTATATATCTTAATAAATACTTATGATTTGTGTTTTCACCTCCGGCCTCTGAAGTCTTTGTAAAATCAAATGAGAAATGTTTGTCTTAACTCATGAAAATGCATTTCTAAAATAGTCTTAAAAATCTTTTCAAAGTGCTAAAGAAATAATACTCTTGATGCATGGACAAAATAAAATTCTGGGTACTTCTTTAAATTGCAAATTAATGTGTACTTTTTGCCTTTTCACTGAATAGGTTCAATCAATTTAAAAATTATAAAAATAGTACATAATGAACTTCAAAGTGGCATATTATATATTGCCAAGGTACTATAAAAACTGTTTTCCTCAAGTAGCCTCATGAAAACAGTATTGAATTTGAGTACTTCAAAACAACTATTTGCTAGTAGGAAACTCGGTGAAGAAATTTAGAGAAGTACTTGTCATTGGACGTTATAAAAAAATATCCCTCCCCATTATCACCTGACTCATGTAAACACACTGTGATCTGGATCCAGAAAATACCTTTTCAGTGCACACACAGACTGCAGTAATCACTGTGACTAAAACATTAGGTCATGTGAGAAGATGATGACCAATAAGACATGCCTAATTAGAGAAAAAAGGAGAGGCATGACACAGATTGGTGTGCATATACCCAGGACTACAGTAAGGGGGAAGCATAACAAGCAGAAAGGAACATATATACTTAGGCAGAACAAAGGAATTGCTCATAAATAAAATGATCATGGAAGTCAGAAGAGCCAAATGGGAGAGGTAGAAATATTTTCTGTTTGATTTGAACTACATGTGTAGAGACAATATTTACTAAATGAAATCCATTTGTTATAGGTCAAGAAAGTTTTAATATCAGTTGAAGTTTATACTGTCTCAAGATTATGATGATCAAATATATTAGATATGATATGTCTATGTAAATCATAAAATGCTACACTCATGTTAAGATTGACAACATTTCAAAATGCATGGCAAACCTCTCATTCCAGAGAGGGCTAGCAATGAGGTCTACAGAACCCAGTAATGAATATTTCTTTCTAATCCATTCCCAAATTTTATTGAAATAGTAGAGGCAGGCCAAGAGCTGGCTTTGATCCAGAAAAGACACTAGTAAACTGGACAAATGGAACTATGACCAATGTTACATAAGAACTGTGAAGAGAAAATTCCTTCACAATTCGTGGAAGGAACAAATTCCTGTGTATGCTTAATGCTCATAAAATTTTATTGGCTGCAAAACGATGATATAAATGTTTGCTAACTTCTGTACTTTAAGAGGGGAAGCAGGGAGGCAAGAAAACTAAAGATGATTCACAAAAGCCAAAACATGTAACATTTTTCTTTAACAATCCCGAGCATAAAAAAGATCTTACACACATGAGAAAAATGTGCATTCTATGACCATTGTAAAGCTAGGAAAGTAAGGCTCAGCAAGACAAAATGACTAATATAAGGCCACTTGTTCAATGTTAAGGAGGCAAGATTTTAGAATATGCTTGTAATGTATCAAAGCCCTGACATTTTTCAAAACAAAAACAAAAAGACTGATAATCAAACAACCAAATAATGGTCTGCATTTTTGCATTCTACTGATATTATGGATATTATAGAAATGAGGTAAGATTCATATTAAAACTTAAAACACCAGTTCCTCTAACTCTGATCATTTAATGTTCAAAGGGATCAAAGTCCTTTTCATTACATTAGAATCATATGTAACCACTAGAAAATACCCAAAAAATTACACCAAAGGAGTACAAACAATTGAACTACAGTTGAGAAGGAAATAAAAAACAATCTAGAAAAACACCTGTTTTTATAAATAATGAATTAAGGCTCAGCTAGGTTAGGAGAGTCCCTCCGGGTCCCAGAACGCATCATTTTCAGTCTGGAGGTGAGAATGTAAATCTCTGAACGTCCAGTCCACAGAGGCGTCCCTCTGCAAAGCAGAAAGAAAGGGGCGCACTGGTCAGCACTCGGTCCTCCACTCTGAGTGTAATACAAGTGAGCCAGCCACGGGGCAGGGGACAGGCAGGCATGTGCGTCCGTCCGTTCATACCAAAAACGGGGCGCCAGTCACCGTGATGAGATCTGTTTCTTTCTGGGAAGCATGGCTCCCTGTGGGATTGGAGAACCCGAACTGGCCTTCCTCGTCGTGCCCAAAGAAGTCCGACTCGGGGTGCACGTTCCAGTCGGCTTTGGCTGGGGTCAGTAGTTCTGAGACACTGTTTTCGCAGAGGGTGCTGGAGGGGGTCAGAGCTTCTGTGTCCACGGTCAACTTATTGCTGGGCGTCAGGGCCTGGGGCTCCAGGCTGGAGCTTTTCAGGGCCAGGGAACCGAAGAGCCCCACGTTTCCAGCGGAGACATCGTCCATGTCTAAGGGGCTCTGCTGGTAGCCAGCCACCGAGGTTCCGAAGAAGAGCGAGGTATCCAGACTCTGGGGGAGGTCGGCGGGGGCCCTCAAGGCCCGAGGGTCCACCGCCGCCTGCCCCAGGGAATGGCTGCTGCTGTCGGCGGGGAGGCTTCCCGCGAGGGTCGAGTTCACAGAGGCCACATCGATAGTCAAGATTCCAGAGTTGACCAAGGCCGTGTCCAGCACCGCCGCGGAACTGTGGCCCGGCACGTCCGAGAACAGGGACACCAGCTCGGCAGCGCCACTGAGGTCGCTCTGGCCCTGGCTGGCCAGTTCACTGCTGGGGGTGAGGGAGTTGGCAGCCTCCAGCTGGGCCAAGAGGTCCTGGCTGAGGTTGTGCCTTTTGGCCATGTGGGTCTTCATGCTGTGCTTGGACGTGAAGAGCTTGTTGCAGGTGGAGACCGGGCAGCGGCTCTTCCAAGTGTCCACGTCCTGCAGGTGCTTCTTGGAGTGGATGTAGAGGCTGCTCCGGGCAGAGAACCTGGCGCAGCAGCCCTCCACGGGGCACACGAAGGGCTTCGTGCCTAGGTGCGTTATGCTGTGGCCTTTCAGGTGCTCGGCCCGGGTGAAGGACTTCCCGCAGCCCTCGACGGGACAGGTGAACCTGCGGTCGTCGTCGTGCTTCCTCTTGTGCCTCAGCAGTTTGGACATGCTGGTGAAGTTCCAGCCACAGCCGTCGAAGTCACAGAGGAAGGGCCTCTCTCCCGTGTGGCTGCGCAGGTGGATCTTGAGCCTGCAAGCCTTGTCGTACTGCTTGCTGCAGCCAGGGAAGGAGCAGGCGAAGAGCTCCTGCTCCCTGAAATGGGCGCGGTTGTGGGAAAAGAGGGCGCTCACGGTGATGAAGGTCTTCTTGCAGCCGGAAAAGGCGCACTGGTAAGGCCTCTCGGGCTCGAAGTGGCTGCGCTGGTGGGTGCTGAGCTTGGCCTGCGTCGGGAAGCTCTCCTCGCACACCTCGCACTTGAAGGAGTTCTCCTGCTCGTGGCCCTTCATGTGCGCCTTGAGGTTGTACACGGTGGTGAAGCTCTTGCCACAGCCCTCCACCGGGCAGCCGAACGGCCGCAGCTTGTCGTGCGACTGCAGGTGTCTCTTGAGCTTGTAGGACGTGGTGAAGGTCCAGCCGCAGCCGCTCAGGGGGCACTTGAAGGGCCGCTGGCCCTGGCTGCTGCTGTGCGTCAGCAGGTGCACCTTCAGCTGGTGCTTCTTGGCGAAGGTCTGTCCGCACTGCGCCTCGGGGCACAGGTACAGCACCACGCCCGGGCCCGCGACCAGAGGCCCGCGGGGGTTCTGGGCGGCGGCCGGGGCCTCGGCCTCCTCCTCCGGCGGCGCCGGGGCGGGCGCGGGTTCCGCCGGCTCCGCCAGCAGGAGGTCCGGTGGCAGCTCGGGGCAGTCGCCCAGCTGCGCCGCGGCGGCGGGCGGAAACCCGGCCTGCGGGGCGATCAGCGCCCCCGGCTGCGGCTGCGGCTGCGGCTGCGGGAACGACGCGACCCCCGGCTCCCAGGCAGGCAGCGGGGGCGTGGTCAGGGTGAGGACGCCGTTCTCAAAGCGCAGCAGCAAGTCCTGGTTGTGGATGGTGATGGTGCCCGCGAAGGCCGCCGCCGCCGCCGCCGCCGCCGCCGCCGCTGCCGCCGCCGCCGCCGCCGCCGCGGGGCCCGGGCCCGCCGCCGCCGCGGGGAACGGGGACACGGCCGGGGCCGCCGCCGGCGGGCAGCGGGGGCCCGGCTCGGGCCGGCCCGCTGCGTTCGCGCCGCTCTCGCGCCGCTCGGGCCCCGGGCCTGCCTCGGCCGCCTCCCTCCTCCACACGGGCCCTCCGGCCTGCTCCGTGCCCGCTGTTTCTACATCGCCACCCACCGGGTCAAGCAGCAACAGGAAGAAGTCGTCACCGCCGCCGCCGCCGCCGCCGCCGCCGCCGCCGCCGCCGCCGCCGTCGCCGCCGCCGCCGCGATCCGGCCTGGGCGCCAACCGGTTCGGGTTAGGGCTCGGGCCCAGGCCCCGTGAGGCCCTCTGGGCCTCCGCGCTCCGCGGCCCCGGCCCGCCATCTTGGGCCCCCCGGAGCAGTAGGAGGCGGCGCGTGGGGGCCTGACAAGCCAGCGAGTCCGAGGCTCTGTGGACCCCGCCGCCGCCCGCGGGGCAACAGCCGCCGCCGCCGCCGCCGCCGCCCTGCGGTGTCCCGCGAGCCGGGAGCAGCCTCGGGATTTCCATCTCAGCGTCGGCGAGGCTCGGCTGGAACCAGAGCCGAGGCGGAGGCGCGACCCCGCCCCCTGCCGCGGGCCCGAACACGTTCCTGAAAGGGAAAAAAAAGTGCAATGCGCAGAAACTGGCCCTATCAGATATTAAAACGTATTTAACGCCACAGTGATTTAAATATTCTGGTACCGTGTCCCTGGAACAGAGGAGGCAGCCCAGAGGCAGAGTCTGGGGCGAATAAACAACTTGCACACTTTGTGTGACAAAGTAATCAAGGTCTTCCGAAGTCGGGGCAGAATGACAGTTCATCCAGAAGGCTGCAGAGGCACCAGGACACCCAGCCAATGAAAACAACCTGAATTCCGCCCTCGCTGCCTCTGTGTGTCTGTGTGTGTGTGTGTGTGTGTGTGTGTGTGTGTGTGTGTGTGTGTGTGTGTGTGTGCGTGCCAAATAAATGTAGTCTCACGGTCTCTTCCAGAGCTGAGTGTGATCCCGGGCGCTTTTTACTGTGTTGGAAACTGCTGGTCAGAGGAGACGGTTTCTGACAGGGTAATAAACTACATTGCCTGCATTCAATAAACTATCTTAAAGCTACTGTGTCTAGTGGACGTGCCCACTTGGCACCCAGGCGAAGCGGGGCTGGGACGGGAGACTGACCCCCCACTATGTTTTAACACTCAGAATTGGTTACCACGAGACAGGTCCCGGGTACACATGTTTCACATAGTCAGGGTTTTGTCTTCAGACACAGAGAGAGACAGAGACAGACAGATACAGAGTGACACTCATACACAGAGGCAGACACACACAGAGACACAGGAGACAGACAGATAGACACATACATCCAATAACTTCTAACACTCAGAATTGGTTGCCATGAGACAGGTCCCAGGCACAAATGTTTCACATAGTCAGGGTTTTGTCCTCAGACACAGAGAGACAGAGACAAACACAAAGAGACACGCATACAAGGAGACAGACACAGACACACACAGAGACAAACGAGAGACAGACAGACACACACCCAGTAAGTTCCATCACTCAGAATTGGTTACCATGAGACAGGTCTCGGGTACACATGTTTCACATAGTCAGGGTTTTGTCTTCTTGATGCAGGAGTAAAAATAAGAAATGGTGCCAAAACACACTGGCACCCTTCGGCCTACAGGGGTGAAACCTGGCTGCCCACGGAAGCAACTGATAAAGAAATCTGGAAGAGCCAGCCTGCCCCGCCGCCCCCCCCCTCAGTTCCCTACATAAGGCTTTAGGGCACACATCCCTAAAGAATGCACTTTGTATGGAGTTATGTACCTGAAACCACACGGCATGCTTCCTTTGGAGGCTCCCTGCTTCCAAGTTGTATGCCAGACCCATCCACATTGCTTATAAGGGCTGCAGCGTAAAGCCTCGCCACTGCTGACTACCATTCCCGCAAATGTTTATAGGCCCTTGATGATGTCATGCCGTTCTACAGTAAACGGGCACTGGGGATGGAGGTTCTTTCCAGTTTTTTTTTTCTTTCTTCTTCTTCTTCTATTATTATGAATGCTTTCTATCGTAATCGTGGAAGGCACATCTACAAGACTCTCTGGAGCATGCCTCCAAACACTGAATCACTTGCTGCTGTAGGACTTGTAGACAGCTCCAGCTTTACAAATCAATGACAACTTGGGCTATGGTGGTTTGTGGGGTACTGTAGTCTGAGACTGGATCTCGCTGTGTAGGTCTGGCTGGCCCAGCTAGTTTTCTCTGCCAGTCTTCAATCGCACCAGCAACACGAGAGAAATCCTGATGTCCCACTTACACCAATTACCAGGAGAATTTTTCTTTTCCATCTGAGGGTGGTCAGCACTCAAGTTTCCAGAAGCTTTAGTACATTCTCAGGCTTATGAATCTTCTGTCTTTTCCCTTCTGTGCAAGGCCCGGTACAAACTGAACTGCTTTAAGCAATTTAGGTTCCAAACCCCCATGTTGTGCTTGCTGATTTAACTACTTGTAGACTTATATGCCAGTCACTATGTGTAGACACAGTACCCCCTTGCCGTACCTCCTCGAATTTGTACCTGCTGCTGTGTACTGTGTCATGCAATCAGGGGGCAGTCTTGGAAGTAGTATAGTCAGATGTAAAAAAAAAAAAAATAATTTGTCTCATGGCTAGGGCTTTCCTTTTTAAAAAGAACTGTTCTAAGAAATGGTTTCTGGACTGAACGGGGGATCCAGAGAGGGAAAATAGGGATCTTGAAGAAAGCTGGGCAGGTGAGAGAACACATGTGACTTCAAAGCAGAAAGAGGACTACTGGGGTGAAAAGGTTTAAGGTTTCAAATTGTGGGTGGCAGGCAGTAGAACAGTAGAGCCATAAAGGATAAGAGGAGTCAGGAACAAGTTATGCGTGAAAGAGCCACAATGTAATACTTTGTGTGCTCTTTACAGAGTAAACAGGAGCCCAAAGTAGAAACAATTTCTAGGGCCAAGACCTGTAGCCCCGTGGTGTCCTACTTGCCAAGCATCCACGGAACTGTGGGTTTGATCCCTGGGAGAAAGGAAGAAGGACTGAGGGAAGTAGGGAGGGAGGAAGGACATGTCCAAAACGTGATCTCTGCGTGGCCTTCTAAGACCTAAATGCTTTGGCCTCTCACAATCAGGTCTTTATCTACATGAAGTTGGTGTACAATATCCAGTGAGGTTCTCTTCATATGGATAGATCTAATTTTCTCAGCAAAACACATATTGAAAAGTCCAGCCTTCTCCTGTGCGCTTGTAGTGCCCCGTGGACCACAAGTCCGGTATCTTCCTATGTGTGCGCTGCTGGTCTCCATGCTCTCCATTTACGAACCACCATATCTTACTTATCATTGTGAACGAAGGCACTGCCCATACGTTTTGAAGGCCTCACTGCCGAAACTGCCACAGAACAATGGTGGCAAACATGGGGTTTGGATGTCAAAAGTGTCTTGGTTGTTTTGGGGGTGCATTTCAATCTCATTTAGGCTGGCAGTTCAACATAAGACGGGACAACCCAAGGCTCCTTTGTGACTATAATTGGGATTGTGATGGTGATCACTCATTCAGTATCGAATGAGTGATTAGGCTTACTGCCGGACTCTCCTCTCTATAAGATCCTTCTTATTTAGAAATATTGTCATGTGCAAACCCCTTTAAAATGGTTAAAAGTGGATTTTCATATTTACTCTTTGAAAATGCCCTACATGTATCCACCCTCAATGCCTCCTGCCACTCCCCCTGCGAAACCCTCCCACAGGCACATACATCCTCTCCCACCTTCCTGTCCTCTTCAGGTTTTCTTTTGATAAGGAAATAATAATACACTAGTATTTTTAGTATTGCCCAGGTGCCCGTCGGCATGGAACCAGCCACCTGAGCCTGGGCCATCTACCAGAGGCCACACTCCTGGGGAAAAATGACTCTACCTCCCCAACATCCATCAACTACCAAAAGCTCTTCCGAAGGGGGAACGGCTTCTTGAATCCCTTCCCCCCAGACCATGCTGGGGAAGTGACTGGCTTGGTCTTCTGTAGGTCTTCTCACAGTTGCTGTGAGTCCATGGCTGCCGTGGCCATATGTCACGTGCAGAAGACACCGACTCCTAGCACTCCTCCCCATGCTCTACTGCTTACACCCTTCCTGCCTGCTCTTCTGTGATGTTCCTGGATGTTCTGTGATGTTCCTGTGATTCACCCCTAAGGGGTGAATACAGATATCCTATTTAGGGCTGACTCCCCAAGGCTCTGTTATTCTCACCGTTTCAGCCCAGGGATGACTCTCTGCGGTCACCTCTGGCCACGGGGAAGAGCAGTTTCTTTGGCCAAGGGTGAGAACAGCAGAAAGCCGTGGGTGAATAGAGCATTGCTGGCCCAGCCTCTCTGACTTGAAAAGGGAAGTTCTGAGAGTCTGCTGGCTCTAACAGGTGTCACTTGGTGCCCTGTCAGGGACAGACTGATGAGAGCCCTTGGTCTCTGCAGCCCACACAGTCTGTCTTTTTCTGGCATGTGGAGAAAGGGTGGGGTAAATCCTTTCCTGGTAGATGCTCCCCGGGAACCCTGAGTCCCACCAGGATTGCCTCTTGTCCTGCTGGTCTAGTGTCCCGAGGAGCTGCATTTTCCTTACACCTACTCCTGTGCTCTCTCACACAGGAAGCTTCATCGGGTCAAGTGGGATGCTGAGTCTCAGCTCTCCTGCGTGCTTTCCTCTAGAGACCACCTCCTCTTCCTGAGGAAATAAGGGATCTCTCTTTGGGGCTCTTAGTCTCTTCTGGATGAGTGAGAACCCCAGAAGGGAAAGTTCCTCAGCAATGGGAAAGAGCCCAAGGAAGACCTGTGGCTACCAGACAAGTGTGAGCATGACCCATGGGGGGCATGCTGTGAGGGATAGCAAAATATGTCATCAGGGCTCAGGACATTCAGGCCATTCTCTTGAGACTCAGCGAGGGAGAGGTTGGGCCCTCAGTTGGTCTGGAAGAGAATGGCCTCCATGGGCTCCTATGTTTGGTTTCCTGGTCCCCAGCTGGTGGTTCGTTTTGGACAGGACAAGGAAGTGTGGCCTTGATGGAGGAGGTGTGCCACTGGGTCCAGGACTGAGGCTTTAAAAGATGCCTGCCATTGCCAGGGAGCTCACGGCCTCCTGCTTGGAGTTGGAGACGTGGCCCTCAGCTGTTCTTGCTGCTGCCGTTCCTTTGCTCCGCCATCGTGTATAGTAGTAGCACACTGCTGTGACGGCCCGGCAAGGAAGAGAGGAAGGAATATTTCATAATTGCAAACCCTGCCAGGCCTCAGCACAGGGAACTACCATCATGGCCAATGCCATGGTTCCACTCCCAGTGGAACCATGAACATCTGAGCTCAGGGGTTTTATTGATGCAGAACTCCTCTGGTGTTCCGCTGACAGCATATGCAGATCATTCCCAATTAACATCCCGAACATATACCCAGTGCCTGCAGACAATACAGAACGCCGGGTCCTGGGGTAGCCCCTCACCCAACAGAGTATAAAACACTTATTTTATATATAACCAAAAATAAACTTCTGCAACAATCGTGGACTCTAGCCAACTGGAACTGGAAGCCCAACTAAACTCTCGCTTCTTGAAGTTGCCTTGGTTCTGGTGTCTTACCACAGCAAGAGAAAAGCACACTAAAGTAGAAGTTGGTAAGGGGGAGGTGGCCGTTGCTGTGCAAGAACCGACCACGTGGTCCTTTGGAGCAATGTGGAAGACTCCAGGATTTTGTACTAGAAAAGCTGTGGGATGCTGTCAGTGGAGCTGTAGGGACCATCCTAGCAGGAGCTCGGAAAACAGTGGTGCTGAGGGCCATGAGGACTTTGGAGGCCCATCTCAGGGAGTTTCAGAGGGGAACGTTATTAGCAAGTAGGAGAAAGGCCAGTCTTGTGATGTTTCCGCAAAGGATGGGGCTGCTTTCTGCCCTCCTCTTGGGTGTGCACCTTGGAATAAACCAAAAGGCAGTGGGCGAACTTCTTTGGTGGAGGGGTTTTCAAGACAGCCGAATACTGACTCTGTCACATGGCTATCGCTAATCACTCTTTGGGGTTCTGCCATGAAAAAGAGCAAGAGGGGCAAGAACAAATACTGCCTGTGCCCTCCGAGAAGAAAAGGTCAACTGGGAAGTTGATGTTGGAGGAGCCGAGGCTTGTACTGAAAGCTATAAAGGTATTAAAGAGAGGCCTGGTCCTCGTTGGCATAAAGGGAAGGGTACAGTCAGGGCAAGAACCCACACAGCTAAGCTTCCAACTTGCGAAGGCTAACGGCCTAAGGAATCTTCTGCCCCAAAATAGCAGCAACCAATCAAAGATGCTCAAAAGTGTTTCCGGTGACTGAGGGTTCCCTCAAGGTCATAGTCAAACTTGGTAATGATGCCTATGTGATTTGAGTCACGAAGGATACACTAGTAAAGGGGCAGTGCGTCCTACAGCCACAAGTACGATGAGTCTCTGAAACCGGGGGCACGGCAGGGGAGGCCCTGCAGAGAGGCCGCCCCCGAGAGGTTGCCTTGAGTCCCATAAGAGTCTCTGGCCTATTCCTGACGGTTGAGATGTCAAATGACCATGTATGGAGGCATTGGAAATCGGATGAAATGCATTTTGCGTTTTTATGATGTGGTCAGGGGCATACAGGAGCCAGGGAGTGAAATCTGGTGGTTTGGATGAGAATGACACCTAGAGGCCATTATGTTTGAGTACCTGGTTCCCAGCTTACTGTAAATGTTTAGGAAGGGTCAGGAAGGAGTCTCTGTTATGGTTCCGATTGCTGTGATCCAACACCAGGGTGAACAGCCTCTCGTGCAGGAAAAGGGTTGTTTTGCCTACTGCTCTGAATCACAGTTCATCACCTGAGACACCCAAGGGCAGGAACACAACTGGGACAGACAGGGACCTACCTGGTGGTGCTGATGCAGAGGCCATTGAGCAGTGCCACCTGCTGGCTAGATCCTCATGCCTTGCTCAGTCCTCTTACTTCTGAAACCCAGGACCACCTACCTGCCCAGGGGTGGCACAACCCAGAGTGGGCTGGACACTCCCCACCAATCCACAAATTAACAAAACGTCCTACAGACTTGTCTGCAGCCTGACCTTAGAGAGGCATTTTCTCAAGTTAGATTTCCTCCTCTGGGACGGCCCTAGCTTGTGTCAACCTGACGTAAAACTAAACCCCAGAATTGACCCCTTGTCACTTGTTACTTGTACACTAGCACATCACTGGCCAGATGTAACCTTTCCGTTCCTGTTCATCCCCAAGATCACACTTTAAGGTCACCTCCACAATATAAAACCTTTCAACTGTTAAAAGCCCCATTGTCTACAAACACCTGCACACTTGGAGTCCAAAGTCTCTCTGGAATATTCAATATCTCTCTAAAGGACAGTTCAAAGTCTCTGGTCTTCTGTAAAAAATCACAACAGGTTTAAGTCTTCCTTGTCCCAAGAGGGACGACTCAGGGCACAGCCACAGTCTGCACAAAGAAAAACGGCAGTCCGACTGTATAAAGCTCAGTGTCTGCCTCTGGGGAATCCCTCAGGATCTTCAGGGCTCCTTCGGGGCTTGCAGAGCACACACAGCTTGTCTCCTAAGCTCAGGCCCGCTCCATGCCTGTTGCGGTCCTTGGCAGTCATCACATGGCACTGGAATCTCCAAAATGCTGGAGTCCCCTGCTGCCAGCGGGCTGCACTTTTAGCATCTCCTGAGTTCTCTTGGAGATGTCAAGCCTCGACTCTCTGCACAGGCCTCTAGGCTGGCTGCCAGCATGAAGTACAGCCTTGCCCACCGCTGGAAAACAGCTTCTGTGTGGTGACCCCGGGAGACGCTTCCCCCCAGGGGATTTCATCTCTGTGATGCTGACCTATGCTTGATCACAGCTGATTCCACAGCCTCGGATGACAGGAATCACAGATTCCTTCACAAAGGGAACAAAGGGCCCAGGGAGATACTTTAAGGGGCTCTCACACTTCCCTCAGAAGTTTCACAGGCCAGGCTGGCGTTTTCGGCCTTACACCCGACATCCTTATCTTTCGAGATAGTACGACAGCTCCTGACCTCTCAAAGGTTCTGCAGTCTTCACAAAATCAGCATGGCCAGGTGGATCACGGCAATACCCTATCCCGTGACCCTGGGACTAATTCCTGCCTCAGTTTGGGCTACTACTGCTGTATATGGCACCATGCCTAAAAGCTACTTGTGGAGTGTTGCAGAAGTTTATTTTCAGGTATGTCTAAAATGGCTATTTGTGCATTGCTGGGCAAAGGGCTGCCAAGTCCTTGGCATCCTGTATTGTCTGTAGGTGTTGGCTTCATGTAAAAGCTCTTTGATACCTTGTGATCTGCACGAGCTATCGATAGAACACCTGAGGAGCTTAGGTATCAATAAAAACTCCTGAGATCGGATGACTGGGGTTCCACTGTCCAGGAGGGCACTTGCCGTGACAGGTGGTTCCCTCTGCTGAGGTATGGCAGGGTTTGCTCCTATGGAATCGTCCCCTTGCCTTCCTTGTTGAGCCACAGAGTAGCTTTCTGCTACAGTGGAGGAAATGGGTTTTTTGGCTTTTGATGTCATTATCACACTGGATCATCAAAGGTAGCCAGACAGGAACTCAAACTGGGCTGCAACCTGGAGGCAGGAGCTGATGCAGAGGCCACAGAGGAGGGCTGCTTACTGGCTTGCTTCCCATGGCTTGGCAGCCTGCTCGCTTACAGCACCCAAGACCACCAGCCCAGGGTTGGTACCACCCACTGTGGACCGGGCCCTCCCCAACCAAATTAACTAATTAATAATATGCCCTATGGGCTTGCTTCCAGCCCGATCATATGGAAGCATTTCCACAATCGAGGTTTCCTCCCCTGAGATGACTCAAGCTTGTATCAGGTTCACACAAAACGAGCCAGCACAAGGTGTTCACTTATGGGAGGTGGTGTGGCCCTGCAGGAAAGGCTTGAGGTTTCACAAGTGCTTTTCCCAGTGCTTGCTTCCTGCTTCTGGTTTGGGATGTGCTCTCAGCTGTTCCTGCTGCCGTGCTCTGCTCCACCATCAGGGACTCCAACACTCTGGGTCCTAAAGCTGAATTAAACTCTTGTCTTCTTTAAGACGCTTAGGTCATGGTGTCTTATCACAGCAACAGAAAAGTCGCTGATCGGTGCCCCTAAGGGACTCAAAGGCATTCTCATTTTAAGTGCAAGAAATGTCCTCCTTGAGGATGGGAGACTGACTGAGCATCTTTGGGTAGAGCACCAGGATGGGAAGAATCCAGGCCAGACTGAGCTCCACTGTAGTTGCTACTGTGGCGACCAGCAGAGAAGGACAAGGAGGCATACTCACAGGTGTAAACCCTGCCAGACCTCAGCAGAGGGAACCACCGTCGTGGCCAGTGCCATCCTGAGCAGTGGAATCCTGGTCATCTGAGCTCGGTGTTTTCACTCATCCAGAAATCCTCAGCTCTTCTACTGATAGCATGCGCAGATCATAAACAATCAAACGTCCCCCACATATTTCCAACAGCTGCTGACAAAACAACACGCCAAGACCCAGGCAGCCCCTCTCCCAATGGTGCACAAAACAATTATTTTGTACATAACTAAAAATACACTTCTTCAACACTCCATACAAAAACGAAGAAAGGAAAAAAAAAGATGCCCCGAGTTAGGGGAGAACCAGTTCCTCTGACTGGCCCAGAGGCTCACCCACACATTCAATGTACCCGTCCCAGACCCAACTAAGATGAGGCTGAATGGTGCCAACGACTGCTTAAACCTAAGTGTGCCTGCCTATCTACTCTCCCCTGGCATTGGATTCTCCCTATTTTCCTCTTTACTCAGGTCTCTCAGAGAACCTGGGTGAGCTGGGATCAGGTTTGGGGGAAGGGAGGGAAACCAGACAGCTACTGGGGTGGTTATACCACAAGGTCCCAGGCAGCTGCTTTTCTAACTGGGTCAAAGTGCCAGAAAGCTATATTAAGGCTTTAAAATGGGCTTACCGATTTTCAACAAGTTGGCTTCTCAGAGTCTTACATCCCAGCTGACATGGAGAGCCACAGATCTGTCCGGTCACAGCGAACTGCATGCCCCAGTGGGGCACCATGGTGCTAAGGATACTGTTGTCCTTCAGCTTCTTTCTCTATTGGCTCCTAGACTCTAGACTAGAGCAACAGCCCTGGCTGTGGGCAGTGAGCACAGCTGCCCGTTCCTGCCTGTTCTTTCTTGTTCTTTCCCAGTAACAGGCTGTGCCTAGGTGATGAGCTGAGGCCACGCACGACTAGATCCAGAGGCCATCCCCTGGCACTCGAAGTGACAATTTGTATAGCAGGATATATGGACTCATCTTTCTTAGTTTGCGACCGTAACACTCCTTCCTGCTTCTAGGCTACCCAGGTTCCGCTCCTCCTGCATTCCTGATAACCTACCTCAAGTGTCAATTTGAAGGAAAGGGAGTGACTCCCCACATTTATTCTGCCAGAGGTGTGAATCCCACAGGGACTTGTGTCCTGGTGGGGAAACGGGCTCATTTTACCATCGAGCTGAGCTCCCCATAATCAGAGAGTGACCATGGGGTATGTCACCGTCATGGACGGTGAGCTCATCAAGATGAAAGCGACAGTGTGGCTTGGCTGGACCTTAGCAAGTGATGTGAACAAGATAGAGACAGCCACATGCAATAGCACCAGATTGGTTAGTGACATCATAAAGATAGCACTGGTCCTGTGACTAGGCTGCCCTCAGGGTTGATGCAACCAAAGGGCATGAACCAAAATGGTGGCAACCAGTTTGCTGACAGTGCTCCCTCAGAAGTCTGTCTCTTACTCTCTCTCAAGCCTCACCCAAGACCTGCTCAGACCCCATACGGTCCCGGCCTACACCTCCCTCCTGGAGTCTTGACTGGTGCACACGTCTAGGCCATGCCGGGGAGGGGACCAGGGAGCACTGATCCACAGTTTCCCGTGATCTAGTTACTGGTATCCGGGGCTTTCCCCGAGCCATTTGCCTCCTACACTAGCAGGTCTCAAATGCAGCTATGCTCTGTCACAGCTAGGCTTGGAAGGCTCATGAGAATCTGCTCTGGCCCCTGGGAAGTGTGGGAAGGCACATCCCAAGCAGGACCCAAAGGATACACGTCCAGGTGTTAGACAAGCTGTTGCAGAGGGCAGCAGCTACAACAGCTGGAAGCCAAGAGACATAGTCCTACCCCCTGTGGGAAGCTGGATGCACCCTGCGCTGGATCATAACGCCTGCTTCATTTTTCCCTGGAACCTCCAAGCCCATCTCACCCTGCCCAGCCACCCGGGGGCTCTTGATTTTGTTTTTACTTTCCCGTTACAATGGCAGAAACGAGCTACGGAAATGAAGAGTCTGAGCCATCCCTCTGCCAGTTCTTTCAGGTTCTGTATTCTGTTAGGTGACAGGAACTTGATCCCAGACTGTATCACTGAGGGGAGTTTATCCTTTGAATGCTGCTCCCTGCTGCTGCCTGGTACCATCATCACTCTGGCAGTGGCTGGAAATGTGAAATCTGAAGAAGCGTCTCTTCAGGCTCATTCCCTGGGTTTCTGTCACTACTAGGTACTCAGTTGTCATTTTTCCCTTGTTAGAATGCAACGGACCCCAAACCACGTTGTGGGGAACTGCATGCCTCCAACCTCCATTTACTGAAGGAGGGACTCAGGGACCTGGAAGGATCCTTTGCATTTTCTGCATTTGCTGCCTTTGCATTTTCTCACTCACAGCCTGAGTGACCCACGCCTGGTTCTTCCTGAATTTGTACCCAAGGGTGCAGAGTGGAGCCATTGCTCTTCTGTCCCCAGCTGCCATAATCTACGTGTTCACAGCCAGTGCTGTGGTCTGGTAGCCCCTGGCAATTCAAGCTTCCGTTCCTCCCTAGTCCTGTGGAAGGTGGGCACCAGTGGCAGGGCTACTACCACGGAACATCCTTGCTTCTTCCAGGAACCTGCTGCGTTTTCTGAGAACCGGGCAACTCCCACACCACAGAAATCAACCCAAGCACAGGCTGTATCCATTTCTTAGTGGGAAAATGTTTCTGCAGATGACCTGTCTCTCTTACATTAATCTCCAGTTGTTCTTAGATGTTTTCACAGCCAAAGGGTTCTCCATCGCTCCTCATTCCTGTCTTCACACCCCAAAGCACACTTGCCTTTGTCTGGGTTTCCGTTCCCTCCCATTTACAAACGTGCCATCTTCTGTTAAATGTGGAGTAATTTCCAGAGAAGACCTCATTTGCTCCATTCTCCTTTTAGATAGTGTCCTCTGACCAGCATGTCTCTGGAGCCAGGAAATACAGCTGGGACTGAGGATCTCCAGCTTCCCTGGGGGAAGTCCCCACTGTCTGCCAGTAGGGTCGTGATGGTAAAACTATCCCAGTTACTTGTTCACTGGGGACTTTTGCAAGAATTGAGCCCCAACCTTTCAAGTCTGTGAACAATTTCACCCATATTCAACAATTTCACCCATATTCCTGTGCGGAGAATGTACTTTAACGTATCAGAATGATGCATGCAAAGTTAGCAAACTAGGGGACGTGGGGAATCCTAGGCGTCCTGGGGGGACACACAGCTCTTTAGTCACAGCCTGTCTACCTCAATGTAGCGCTTCTAGCTAGTTGAGTGTTGTCTTCAACCACAGCCTCGGCCCTCCAAGTACCTGGTCCCATGACTCCTGGTCAGGTCAGGCATCCTCATTTGACCTTGGATCCCATTTGGACATTTCAGAGTCCTGTTCTCTGGGAGGCGATCAGTGTGCTCTTGGTCAGATCAGAGAACAAAGCCTGGGACCAAAGGTCTGGCAAGCCAGGCAGTCACCTTTGTAGGTAGAAAAGCTGTCCCACAACTGTCGTGATTGCCTCCAGAGCTATTGGTGTTCAGATCTCCTATCACAGGCATGCAGGCAGGCAGGCAGGCATTTCAAAACAAGTCGACTTAAAAGAGAGTCTTCTCCTAAGCTTCTCCAATTTCTCAAGGGAAGGGCAGACCAGGGTGAAAACTTGGGTTCTGACCCCCAACTCTCCACTGGGAATATTGGCCTTGGTCTGCCCCATACATGGCAAAAACAGAGTCCCTTTCCCAAGATCTAACAAGATAGGAGACCTTGAATAGGGAGGGTGCACTTGGGAAGGAGAGAAAACCGTGAACTGAGTTGGTGGGAGCTTTAGGTAATGGAATAATCTGACCAGTCGAGTGTTTTGTATTAGCTGCTCATTTCTCATGCACTCTTTCTGCAGCAGGAGCCTTCTCCAGACTTCTAAAGATCGGGTTTTGAGTGCACTTAAAGTTTATACCTGAGTCAAGCAGGCTCCTAATTATCAGAGTGGAAAGTAGGACCATACGTATGATGAGGTATTCGCTGTTAACATTGAAGAAAAAATTATATGCATAGGAAGTGAACGAATATTTTGAAAGTACGACCCAGAATGTAAAAAGAAAAATACACATTAGGATAAACTAATAGATACAAGTCAGGATTCTGATGCATTATTCGTGTTTAAAAGAAAGCATGAGAAGGAGACAGAGACAAGCAGATGCTCTCCAACTCAACCACTGAGGTTGGTGGAGAAGCCAGTCCACGAACAAACACAACTCTCACCTCGAAGGTGACATGAGTTTGTTTATTCTGCACCCAGATATGAATGACCATGGCCTGGGACCGCAGATTCAGCTTCCCTCAAATTCCGTGTTCCAATGTGGCCAGAGGCCCAGCAAGTTTTTTGTTGTTTTGTTGTTTGTTGTTTGTTTTTTTGTTTTCAAATGCCAGAACAGTGAGTAGTCATGAGTGGAGGCTTTTTTCAAATACATTGCTGGAGACATCATAAAGGCAGATTACAACAGACTGTGGAAATCTCTGCTATAGGCCTGAGATGCTATCGGGTGACACTGGTAGCCCTTAGCTTGCTGCAAGCCAGTGGATTGTTAAATGACTGTGTTTCCAAGTCACCTGCTAGTCACAAGGATGTGAGGTCAGGCCCAGACCTGGGCAAGGAATGGCTACCAATGGGGGCTAAACATAGTCCCAGATAAAGTGTGGCTGGGCTCTGGCCCTGGAACTTCCCATTTCTCCACAGTTACGGCAATTCTCATCAGTCAGTAGGATTGCAGAAGGTTCAGAGTAAGCTGTTTCCTCTCCAGGACTGTGGTTCTCAGGAGGGAACTGATCCTGAGAGAAGTTCTACCCTCCAGTGTGTCTGAAGGGGTGAGCAGGACTGCTCATTCTCCAGAATTCCACAGAGGCCCCATCCAGTGACTGCAAGGATGACTGAACTGAGTGCAAGCTGAACACAACTGGTGGTGGTGTGGATGCAATCATACTTAGGCAGACTCTCAGGGATGCTGGCAGAAAAGCATCCTGGGGGTCACTGACATGTCCCAGCGGGTAAACGTGTTGGCCCCCTGAGGCTTTGGCTGCCAGTGACAACCTCAGCTCAGTCCTAGTGACCCACAAGGGGTAGGAAGGAAACCTCTCACCGGGTGTATGACTCAGACAATGCCCACCAGGAAATACACACACACACACATAAATATAGGCATACACGCAGACACATAGACACACACAGGCACAAATATGTTAATAATGAATGATTGGAAACATTTTTATAAGTAACTGAATAGTGGCAGGAGGAGAATATCCAGCTGCACGGCTGAATGGAAGCACCCTTTCCTGCCACTGTAGAGTCTTTGCCAACACCTGAAGAATCTCTGGCCAGGGAGAAGTACACTTGAAAATAAAGCATCACCAGTGTCTGCTTTGGTCTTTGCCTTATGCCATCTGAGGCTGAGGTCACCTCTACTGCTCATGTTGCTACCTAACACTCTGAAGTCAGGTTTATCTGGTTCCTGGTGGAGAACTTAAATCACGTGACATAGAAGCGTGGGAAACCGGAGGTGGTAGGTTAGAGGCCGGTGGGTGACTTTGGGGAAGCATAAGTCATCCATAAGTCACCCACCATTCTGCAAATAAACCCTGGTAAACAGATTTTACTCCGGAGATGAGTTTGCATGAGTCGTTCTTTGGACTGTTGGTACTGTCTGATCTAGTGCTCGGCAAACTTTCAAAGTCCTCAAGTGGGAGCATGTACCTTCACGTGAAAAAGCTACCGACTGCAGCCTTTGTGCCAATGTTGTACTGACTTTGGGAAAGCTGCGTGCATTTCCTCTAAAATCAGGAACTAGACAAGGACCCACTCTTACTCAACACCCTGCTTGCTATTCTACAATGACAAAAAAGTCAAGAGGAAGAAGCAAGAGTAATAGAAGTAGGAAAGGAAGAAATCAAAGTCTCCCTGCTTGAAGACAATATGATCCTGTATTTGAAAGACCCTAAAGGTTCCACCTGAAAATGCTTAGACCTGATAAACAGTCTGATAGAAAGTCAACATACAAAATAATTCCGTTTTCTGTATTCCAGTAATGAATATGCTTACTAAGATATCAGGAAGAAGTCCCATTACAACAGCCTCAAAATGCATGAATAAAATAGCAGTAAATGAAACAAAACACCTAGGGATAATCCTTGTGTTTGACTTTTACTATTATACTTTTTATTATTTAAAGAAATTTTAAATTTTAAATATATTTTAATCATATTCTTCTCCTTCCCCAAGTCCTTCCAGGTCCTCTCCCCCTCCCTGTCCACCCCACATTAAGTTCTTCCACAATAAAACAAACAAACACCTAGTACAACAAAACCTGAAAATCCAAAAAAAATCAAAATAAAACAACACCGTAAAAAAATAAAATAACAGAGTATGATCAAACAAAAGCATACAAACATCTGCGGAGTCCATTGTATGTTGGCCAACTTCTTCAAACGTGAAGCCTGTCCTGGAGTGGTTGGTATACCCAGTGTCACTCCATTAGAGAAAACTGTATTTTCTCTCTCCCAGCAGGTATAAGTTACAGCTCAGTTGTTATCCTGTATTACCCCAGTGGCTAGGTTTTCATTCATTCATTCATTCATTCAGTTTTTAAAAAGTATAATAAAATCAAGTTGTATACGAATTAAACTTAAATTTTAACAAAGTAAAAAGAATACATATATAATAAGTTAAAGCAAAAAGTAACACATTGAAGTTGGACAAGACAAAGCAACGGAAGGAAAAGTATAGTTGTTAGGCTGCTGTGTGGGCATTCTCACATGTGCGAACCCTGCCAGACCTCAGCAGAGGGAGCCACTCTCCTGGCCAGTACCACACTAGACAGTGGAACCCTGAGCTCCCCAGCTCAGGTGATTTTATTCATCCAGAACTCCTCTGGTGTTTCACTGACAGCACGTGCAGATCCTGAACAATCGAACATCCCCCACATCAATCCAACACCTGCAGACAAAACAAGACACCACGACCTGGGCAGCCCCTCACCCAACAGTGCACAAAACAGTTATTCTATATGTAACTTAAAATAAACTGCCCAACCGCAAGACCCAAAGAGAAGTCACAGGAGTCAGAGACCCAGTCACTTGAACACCAAGGCATCCCGTTCAAACAGCAAACTGGAAGCTGTAACACATATGCAGAGGACCTGGTGCAGACCCATGCAGGCCCCGTGCAAGCTGCATCAGTCTATGTGAGTTCCTATGAGCTTTGTCCATATTGATTTAGAGGGCCTTGTTTGCTTTGTGTCCTCCTTCCCCTCTGGTTCTTACACTCTTTCTGCCTCCAATTCTGTGGAGTTCCACAGTGAGAGACAGCTAAATTGGGAGCGTTGGAGGGGTAGTATGGAAAGCTAATACAGCAGAAGCTTCCTAAAATACATACATACATTTGTATACATATATACATACACGATGGTGATCTAAATGAAAGCACCAAATAATGGGGGAGACAGAGTCCCAACTGTTCACCTCTTGTCACCAACCGAAGCTTCCAGTACTGGGAATGGGTTACATCTAACAGAGTTGTTGGCCAAAGGGGCCCCACGGGAATCCACAAACAACTATTGCCGGGCTATTGCCACGACTATAGGCTGCTCTCCACACGCTGGCATGTAGGAATAATCTTAGGTGAGGAAAACTCTTCAACAATGTAAATTTAAAAAAAAAAACACAATAGCCCTGTTTGATGGTACTGACCTCCATCCCAGTCACTGCTGAGGCTGAGAGAAGATGATCCCAAGTTCAAGGCTAGTTTTTGAAAGATAGAGTTAATGTCTCAAAGGAAGACTAGGAATAGAGCTGAGTGATCCTGATCTCATCTATCATCTGTGAGGTGCTGGGTTTAGTCCCTGTTAATACACACACACACACACACACACACACACACACACACACACACACACACACACCTGAGGCAGTTAATAATGTAACTGGACATGACATTCAAAGGTGTGAAGACCTTCCATGTTTGTGGATTGGCAGGATTCACATGGTGAAAATGGATATATTACAAATAACATCATATATTAAGTGTAATACCCTTCAAAATCTCAGTGACATTCTTAATCACAGAAGCAGAAAAAGCAGCTCTCGAATTCATGTATGAGGACCAAGGCCAAAGTTTACAAAGTACTCCTAAAGGAAACAGAGAAACAATCCTGGAGGCGTCACAGTACCTGACATCACGGAGCCTTAATGACAGCACCGGGATGATAGTGACGCAAACACGGGGCTTGTAGAACAGGACACAAATTCCAGAATCAAACCCATGCAGCCACAGCCACCTGATTTTGACAGAGGCAGAAACCACAAACATTGGAGGAACAGGCGAGCTCTCACCAAAGGTGCTTGGCAGAACTGGATAGCCACAGGGAGAAGAAGGAAGGGAGAGCCCCATCTCTCACCCTGTACAAAAGTCAGTTCAGTGTGATCAAAGACCTCAGTGTAGGAGCCCAAAATCTGAAACTACTAAAGGAAACATTTCAAGGTTTAGGCACAGACAAGCAATTCCTGAAAAGGACTCCAACATTTCAGGAAAGGGAAGCAAGTGTGAACAAATCGGATTGCGTCTGCACAGGAAAGTCCTTTGCGGGAAGAGACAGCCTACAAGAGCAGAAAATGCATGCATGAATGAATGATTGAACGGATGTAGGAATAGTAAATAAGTAAGCTTTTCTAGCTGTGCGTCTGAGAGGAGTTTAGTAGTTAGAATTCCTAAAGAACTAGAAAAATTAAACACCTCCACCCCCCAAACAAGCCAATTAATAAATCAAAGAAAGAAATGAACATCAATTCTCCAAAAGTTAAGGAAAAGTGGCCAATAAGTACATGAAAAATATTGAACATGCTTCACCATCAGGGATACACAGCTTAAAACCACATTGCTATTCCATTTCCCCTGGTCAGAATGGCAGAATCATTAAGAAAACAACAGCAAATGCTGGCCAGGGTCCTGGGGAGAAGGAACACTTTCGGGCTGCTAGCGGGAATTTAAATTAGTCCAGCCTTTCTGGACATTAGTACTGAATTTCCACTAAGAACAGGGCTCTCATAAAATCTCCCTCCTCTCTCTGTCTCTCTCTCTCTCTCTGTCTCTCTTCTCTCTCTCTCTCTCTTACACACACACACACACACACACACACACACACACACACACACACACACGACGTGAAGAATATCATTTGGCAATGGAAACGGGGCAAAGGAAGGGAGTCATGAGCAGGAGATGGGACTAAAGACTCCAGTGTTACATTTGCCTTCCCGCTGAGCTGTACAGACCAATGAAATCATCTGCTCACCACTGACTTTCATCAACATTTTAAGTTCATGAAGTCTATGAATGCAAAGAGTGTTATTTTACCTAGTGCTTGTGGTTTATAACCTTTCTTTCTCTCTTGTTTAATATCCAGTGTGGATGAATGCATTTTCTATAGTTTCTAGGGTATATTTGGAAGGGAATTAACACTAAAACAAAGCAGAAACTAACAAACAGTTTTATGAAAACCCTGGTATGACAGATGGGAACAGCTTGGGTTTTGCTCTGGCCTCTACTAGTGTTCTGCTAGTAAATAAATTGGCCAGATACTACTTTCCCTTTAAAAATATTCATCATAGTATTATTTATTTGAGAAATTCATTTTTCCTCTGTTTATTCTTCTGCCACATTTTCCAGCTCCAGCAAGTCCCCTCCCTTCCACTCCCCCATCCCTCAAAATTTATGACCTCTTCTTTAATTACACAGACACACACTCAGAGAGAGAGAGAGAGAGAGAGAGAGAGAATGTCAGAGAAACAGAGACAGTGAAGCATCTTGCTGAGTCTACATAGTATTGCTCGTATGTACATGTGTTTGTTTAGGGATGACTACTTGGTATGGGACAAACTACCTAAACTACCAGGGAGTGTTTCTGGGAAGACTGATTCTCCTTTTTCAGCCATTAACTGCCCATAGCTCTTCTTCTAGGAGTGGGCCTTATGAGATTTCCCTCTACCATGGTGTTGTCAAGTGGTGTCAGTAATGTACAGGTCACGTTTAGGCAACCACATTGTTGACGTTACATAATGCCACTCTTGTCATGTAGAGAAGACACACTCTCCTAGAGGTCATCCTTGTCCTCTGCCTGTTCCAATCATTCCCACACTCATCCGCCTTGTAGTGTGACAAGACTTCCCTGGGGAGAACGTGTGCGTGCGGACACACACACACACACACACACACACACGTCTATCCGCTTCAGGTAGGAAGCCCATGACAGACCACAAAATACAGCATCCAGCAAAGTCCAGTGTAGTGAGCTAATGAGTTTTACTGCTGTTACTTACAGGAATATGGGTGAGGGGTCACTTACGAGAGCAGACATGACCCAAAGACAGCTGCATCACCAAAGCCCACCCCAGCATGGGTGACAGCTCACAAAGCTGGGAAGCTGGAGACCCTGCACAGCCTGCAGGCGGTAAATCGTTTGGAAATGTCCCTTCCATGTGACTCATATGGTCTAAATCCCTCCCAGGCGATTCAGTTGGTTTCAGCTTCTTTCAGGAAGCTGCTCTGCTCTCAGGGTCTTCTTTGTAGCTTGGCTTGTCTGAGACTGACTCTCAGCTTTTACTGCTTACACTGACAGGGAGGAGCTTAGTGAATCCAGTGAGTTTCAGAGTCTGCCTTGAGCTATTCGGAGACTCACCCCCACAGCCCCCATGAGTCCCCTCAAGCACATTCCAAGATGTTTCATGAACCTTAGGTGTGGGGTTGTATTGTAGATTCATCAGTTTCACATGGGCACAGCAGAGTCAGTGTTCTCTGTGTTTGAATGATTCTGGATTTATGTCACGGTCTCTGACTGCTGTTAGAAGAAGCTTCTTTGATGAGGAGTGACAGCTACATGTACCAGTGGATGTAAAGAGAGGTATTTAGAATGCAGTCGGGTTACACTGTGTAGGAATGTGTCAGAAATGGGTTCCTTTCAAGGATCCATAGACTCTACGACCTTACCGGACACATGGAGTTGGCTAGGTGTACAGTACCAGACATGACTTTGCTCCTATTGAGTAGGCCTCAAGTCCAATGACGAGATTTTTGGTAACCCTAAGATAAAACTGCCACTCTTTCACCCTTGGGTAGCAGGTTGCTGCCGTGATGTTTTACCCTCTGGCTCAGAAAAGAGAGAAGAAAGATAGAAAGAAAGCATGCCCTTGTGAAGGCCTGAATCTGGGAGAGCAGGAGCTGATAGTAAGATGGACTAACGTCTCAAAGCAATATCCTTGAACCCGATTCCCCCTTTCCGTTCTCCGGGCCTCACCCAATATATACTCTGAGCAAAGTTCCCGGAAGTCTAAGCTGCACGCCGTCACAAGGACAAGCTGCACATGGCAAAATCATGTCTTTCATAGCAATACATAAACAAATCAGAGCCACTGGTAATGAATAGTCTAAATCAACCTCGGTCTCACCCAGTGTTCCTGGGATGGGCACAGAAACATAGTCTAAACTCCATTCTGTGTTTTACAGAAACCAAGATCACAAAAGTCCTTCAAAAGCTCTCACACTTGTAGTACACACATGTACACTGCTCTGGTGTCGCAGGAAGAACGACAAGGAGGCATTTTCATAGGAGCAAACCCTGCCAGACCTCATCAGATGGAACCATCTGGGAAGTGCCATCCTGGACAGTGGAACTCTGAACGTCTCAGCTCAGGAGTTTTTATTTCCCCAGAAGCTCCTCAGGTATTCTACGGGTAGCACGTGCAGATCCTGAGCACTCCAACATTCCCCACATAAAGCTGAAGCCTGTAGATAATACAAAATGCCAAGGCCGAGGCAGCTTCTCACCCAACGATTGTTTTATACATAACTAAAACTAAAGGTCCACAACCACTACACTCTTGGGCATATACTTCCGCACTCGTCACTCTTGTGGCACATAAGCTGTGCTGCAGGCTCAGCGTTCCGATTGTCCCCTGCCACCTGCCCCCCTGGGCAGCTTGCATACTACTTTTGTGGACTGTCACTTAGACCTCCCAGGTGAGGATTCCAAGCCATCTTCGGCTACAGTCCTTCAAGTCCTATGTTTGAAGCGTGTGGTGTCATCAGCACTGCCGACTTCCCTTTGAGTGACAGGAGGCAAGCAAGGTCAGAGAAAACAGCCTATGCAGTCCGGGGAGTCTCTTGGAACCCCCTACCAATACCTCAAAGGCTGGTTCCCCATTTGTAGCATAGGGCTTTTGTTACATAGTCCGTTTATGGCTCTTGGGCGTGGGGGGGTGTCCTTATCCTCCAGGAGGCATAACTACATTTAAACTACTGATATACGCATGCAGACACACTGCACATATCATATATGTATTTTTAAACAAGCATAAAGTATTGTGTTCCCCTAAGGCGTTTTCACTCATCCCTGGAGTTCTTTATCCCTCTCTCCTCTCTCTCCCTCAGGGCCCCCTCCTTCCCCTGAAAAAGCACACCCCCTTTTCCCATTTCCCTCTTCCTAGCACCTGCGTGGACCTGAATGCTTGGTACGAGTTTTGTGATTTTGGTTTCTTTCAAAGGGCCGAATGACTGACGTTTGGGCTATGTTTTTGTTCCCCTCCCCGGTGTGGTGGATGATGATGACTCTGATTTGGAATGTTCCTTGTCGATGGCTATGATTTGGTTCTGTGCACCTGTTTTGCCATGTGCAGCTTGTCTTTAGGATTGCATCCCGCTTGGTTTCTGGGAACTTTTGCTTACAGTATGTAAGGGTTGAAGCCCCAAGAGCAGGAGTGGGTTGTTGGTTGTTAGCTGGTTGGTTCGTCTTTGGTTTGTTTATTATTGCATAAAAGAACTTTGGTTGGAGAGATTAGGTTCACCGACAGTGAGCTGAGACCCTAGTCTGGCTGTCCGTGAACTCCTGGCTCCAAGCTTAGGACAGCCTGAAAGGGCTGTGAAGACCTCTTCCTTTCTGTCTTTGTCTGTATCAAGGCCACTTGCAAGAAGAGTGGAGAGTTTCTTCTCTCTATCCTTCCTTTCTCTTTCCCTAACTTGAGGGTAAAAGATTGTAGCGGACAGCTACACCTGCGTCTCTTCTCTACAGCTCCTTCTCCCCCTCCCACAGCAGGGTCACACTCTACTTCCCTGGATACCTCAGTTACTCACATCTGAAGATTTGGAGAGAGGCCCCACAATGGGAGGCACCCCGCAGCCTTTCTCTTTCTGCATCTGGATTGCCTCACTCAGTGTATGCTGTTCTAGTTCCAGCCATTTCCCTGAAGATTTCAGTTTTCTTTACAGCTGAATACAATCCCATAGTGAATCCGTACCACGCTTTCACTACCTGTTTGTCAGCTGAGGGATATTCCGGTGGTTTCTGTTTCCTAGCTATTAGGAATAGCATGGGAATTAACATGGCTGACGAGGTCTGTGAAGCACGATGTCAGATCTTTGGGCATGTGTGAGACTTACTGTTAGCATTTGGAGAGTCCTCCACACCACTCCGTGTAGGTATGTCTCTCCTTCCTGTGGGAAGTTTGCTCATAGGGCCTTGCTGAACATCTGCTCTGTGCCAATGACCTGGCATTCTCTCCCTTCATCTACTCCTATAATCTGAAGATTTGGGTTTCCATGATGACCCACATTTCTTGCATGTTAACTTCCTGTGTGATTTGTGTGTGTTTGTGTGTGTGTGTGTGTGTGTGTGTGTGTGTCTGTGTGTGTGTGTGTGTGTGTGTGTCTTTCTCCTCCCGCCCCACCATATGTTTGGTTGGGTGGTCTACATCCTGTACCTTGTCTTCCTGTAATGACGATGTATCCTCTTCTAGGTCCACTCTACATGACAGCATTCCCCTGAGTTTTCCAATTCCAATGGGCTGTGTGTGTGTGTGTGTGTGTGTGTGTGTGTGTGTGTGTGTGTGTTTAATTTCATGTTTACTTCAGCTTGCACCAAGTTCAAAGTTTCTGTCTCTTTACTGGCTTCGGTATTAAAGTCCACACTTGCTTTCATCATTTCATTCAGCGTATGTTTCTGCTTTCTTGGGCATTGTTCAGGCTTGT
This sequence comes from Cricetomys ansorgei, assembly GCA_026225945.1. Taxonomy (NCBI): domain Eukaryota; kingdom Metazoa; phylum Chordata; class Mammalia; order Rodentia; family Nesomyidae; genus Cricetomys; species Cricetomys ansorgei. Next base: position 1,941,110 of record JAMJFZ010003399.1, read on the forward strand.
GCTATTCTCTTTAAGTACATTGAGGTGTTTCCAACTAGGGAAAACTCCAAATCTTTGTTCATGTTCATAAATTGTCTTTTCATTGCTGTGTCTTGGGGTTCATCTAGGTAATTCTCATTGGTTCTGGGAACACATCAGAGCAGACCAGAGGACCAGCACAAAGAATCTGTGAAGCAGCTTAAGCCTGGTCATTGTATATGATGTGGGAGGGCTTAAGGGCAGGCAGACTAAACAGACTGACCACCTGGGCACAGGAAATGCAACTGGGGCCCAGTCTGTAGGCTGGGAAATCACAGGTAAGATGCCTAAGATGCAGATGGAGCACAGGATATGTATGCACCCTGGGCCAGGTCTGGGGATTAGGAGGCTGAAGGGGGGTGGGGGGGCTTGTGTCAGGTGGCTTTCTCTTGCTAGCCTGGTGTATAAGATGTCAGGACAGTGGCAAGCTGATGGTGGCAATGGTGGAGGCAGGGCTCACCATATCGGGCTGGGCTGCAGAGCTGGGACTCCGCACAGGTCTGTGAACTGGAGTGGAGGGGCCTAGGGTCAGACACACATGCCTGTTGGTCCAGTACTCGGGGTATGTGGCATGAGACGAGCCTGGAGGTTTGACATGGAGTGGGCAGGTAGGATTAGGAAGGCTCAGCAGGTTCTTCTTCAAGAAATGGAGGATGATTAATACAGTTTCTGTTCTCTGGGAGATATTGCCACGGTTCCTTGACATTTTAACCACACTATTTGTTCCACAGGCATTGATCCTAGATGTACTCTCAGACACTTCTCCTTTGCTTTCATCCAAGCTGTCTTCAGCATCTTTATATTATGGTGTCTAGATAGTTAAGCCAACATATGCCTTGATGTAGTCACATGCCTGTTGAGTGCTTTATTATCACTGATAGTACTACTGCGATACATTGTAAGCCACTATTACTAAATCATTGACAATCAAAGTAGTGTAAATCTAACTGAGTGACACATTGTCAAGTGCTCACTTTGCAGCTCTGAAGTACTCTTCTGTGGGCTCCCCGAGTCAAGGCACACAGTGGATGTTCTTTAAGGAAGGAACAAACAAAACTGAACTTGTACACTCCTTGGCCCATACCACAAACAAAATGGTGATCACATCCACCAGGACCAGGCCCTTCCTTCTCTGCCTTCCTATTGCTTCCTTCTTTCCCATCCTGGTCCCCATCTCCAGGCTGATCTACTTGCTCTCACTACAGCTGTGTCTCCTCTTTCTAGAACATAGATCGGTGGAAACACACAGGATACATCCTTTGTTTTCAAACGAAGCACAGTTCTTTAGAGATTCAGCCATGCTCTTTCTCTCAATAGTACATTACTTTTCCCTATTGCACTACACTTTATTTTATGGTTATTTGGGTTGGTTCCACGGTTTGATTAAAGGCCCTGAACATTCACATATATAGCCTTGTGTGGACCCATGTCTTCACTTCTCTTACATAAAAACTCAGAAACAGTGGCATGGCTATGTAGTATGCTTAAAATTCTGAGCTCAGGTTAACACTGCTGATTCAATGCACCTTGCTGCTTGCAGCTTGGTAACAATTCAAGTAATTAAGTCCCATGGAGTTGACCCTGTCAGATTCATCAGAATAGCTGAATAGCTGACACATTGTTGTACGCTGGCCTCTATATTTTGGCCTTATGTTGATTGCTTCTTCACTATAGGCTTGGACTATTAGTTCAAAGCCCTCCTGTGTGAAATTCAGACTCATATTTTTGATACATCTAAGCATAGTCCAGGAAAACGTATTTATAACCATTAGGAGTGTGCCTGCTCCGTGTACACCACAAAATTGCACTGAAGGCTTGCTAGCCATGGAAAATCATACTTGACTCGGGGGTAAGAGGAAGCCCCATGTCTTGTATGCCACTGAGCTCACTGACCCAGACGCCCACTGTCCTCCTGCTGGTGAGAAATACCACCTTCACTCACACGTGTGTTGTTCTTGCACGTGATTGTCATATCCATAAAGTGCCCGTTTATGAATCCAAACATAAAACCACGAGTCACCCAAAACACTTTAAAGAAGGAGGAATTATGATAGCATATTGCTTGCCAAGTAGTGGAAGACCTAAGAAATCAAAGAAGGTATCTGAGTTCATCTTCCGTGCTGTAGCATAATGCCACGCTTGGGTAGTGCTCAAGTACCTGAAATGCAACTATCACAATTCTGTAGGCTGAGAAGTCCAAGATCACGATGGTTGCACGTTGAGACCCTGGTGGAGACCTGAGCTCTCTGCTTTGAAGGTGGCTTCTTGTTGTTCTTCTCTCTGGAAGGGATGAATGTTTTGTCCTTACCAGACAGGAGGAGGAAAGGCAAATGAGACACTCCCCTGCTAACTTCCTCGAGCTCTCATAGAAAGCACTGACCCACTCATGAGGGCTCTGCTCTCCTGGCTTCATCCTATCCCAGAGGCCGCATCTCTTCATTCCATCACCATGGGGATTCTGTATTAACACATGAATTGTGAAGGATACCCTGGCATCACACAGCCCTTGATGCAGAATCAGCACAGAAACAGCACATGCATAAGCAGCAGCTGAGTTGCCCAGAAGGTTGAGCAGAGGAGACTTGATGGATCCCTGGCTACTTGAGACCACTCCTTCAATATCAAGAGCTGGAACATGATTGTGGGAATGGCAGGAGAAGGAAATGCAGCTCTCCTTCCAGAGAAGCTGCACTGAGATGTCAGGGTATCTCATGCATTCCTACAAGGACTCTGACCCACAGTCTCCTGCTTTTCAGACTCATCTAGCATCCCAGAATCACTGAGATTTGAAAATACAATCCTCAGGTGCCTCAAATCCCACAAAGTAAACGTTAAAATTAAAAAAAATGAATGGCAGTGTTCTTTCCAGAAGAGAAGACTGCAGCTCCCGAGGCCACTAAGTCCCTCGTCCACTTTCGGTCAACATGATATAGGCAGTATTTGCCTTCATGATTGAGTTCACAAATCACTGCCCTCATGAAAAGCGAGACCTAGAGCAGACCTAGATGACTGTGTGTCATGTACAACTCCTGACCTGATCAACCATGTTCATACAGAGCCAGACAGGACATGTGGTCTTTCTCAAAGGAGAGCAGAAAATGAGGTGGGTCCTTTACCAAAAGCATTTCCTCATTTAACATGACAACCTGTGCTGGGAGCCCCGGAACCCAAAGTGCACGTGTGTAATCCCAGAACTACTACTTTAAGATGGGAGGTGCAGAGCCGAGACTCATGCAGGAGCTCGTGGACAATCTAGCCTGGAGTGTGCAGCCATGAAGCAGAATAACAAGAGAGATCCTGCTCCAAAACGAGGAAGAAGGCAAAAGGCAGCTCCTAAGGGCAGTCCCCGGACCTCCACATATGTGGGTGCAAGCAGGCACACACACACACACACACACACACACACACACACACACACACACGGAGACACAGACACACACACACACACACACGCGTGCACGCACACATGCACACCCACACCAGAGAATAGTGGAAATATGTTAGGTGAGAATCTTGACTGTGTTTTGAGAGAGCCAGTGCCAGGGAGACTAAGAAAGATCCCTCTTTACCCTCCCATTTGCAGCTGAAGCTGGGGTGGGGGTAACTCCTGTGCATCAGCACACTCTTAGCTTTACCTTAGTTTGGGATTCAAAAGTCTGGTCTTTAGCAGCCTCAGCAAGCTAGGCTTCACCACCCATCTGCAAAGCAGGAATTAAAGGCAGGAGTAATGGTGAAAGCAGAGAGATTTGTTTAAAGTGGCCATAGTGGAAAGGCTAAGAATACAGTTTCCACTGCCCAGCAGTGCAGTCTGGAATCACTGACAGTGAGCTTCAGTTTTGAAGAGAGGAGAATTGGGACCTGGGGAAGAGGTATGCATTACCATTAAGCAGTACTAGTCAAGGGGTGCTCCTGTCCATCACTGTAGCAGTAAATGCCCTGCAAGGCATTCTGGAGACCTTATCTGTCAAAGCTGCAGGAGATCAGATCAACCTGGCTCTCAGGAGAGAATCATTTCCCCTCCAGTGTGTGGCTCTCATCCTCCAGGATGACAGCCTTTGTCTGGGGAGGATGGCCTTTCCCAGTGGTTCTGCTGCTCCCACTTCACAAGGTGACTCACAGGAAAGGTTAAGGCATCTCTGCTCCTTTGGCCAAAGTACAGGAGGAGGAGGAGATGTCAGACCTCATACTGCTTTTAGTTCCCCTGTGGACCCATGTGGAGAATCAATACTTTCTAGAAGAAGGAAAGACTAGCTTCTATGTTGCTGTTTTACTAATTACTCCATGGACTGAGAATCCCTGTCACGCCCTGGAGAAACTTGCCCATAAAACTACACTGGTGACAGCAATCTGTTTGCTAAACAGGAACTGGCATCTAGAGGTGGAACTAAGCCCTGTACTACTGGAGGAAGCTGCTGTGTGAGTAAGCGGGAGCGTACACATGCACACACACATGCACACACACACACACACACACACACACACACACACACACACACACACACAGCTGGTTAGCCTAACCTCTCCACTCCCTCCTGTCACCAGATGCTCAGCACCCTTGAGGCAGAAAAGAAAGCTCTGACTTTCCTTATGGGTGGAGTGAGCAGGCCTCCTCCATTGCCCTCTTGCCCTAGAATTACTTTGCTTCCTTACCTTCTGGGGGGCGGGCTCCTGCTGCTAGCTCTGGAAGGTCTCTTCACAGAGAATGACCTGCTCTAGCAACCCAGCCAAGCACAGCCAAATACAACTCACTGTGTGATGCTGCCATCGTGTGGTCAGACCAGTTTACTTGCTCAGCCCTCAAACCTTGGAAGTCTGGAGTGGTGAGGAGGAGCAAGAAAGCCGCCCAGTCAGTATGACAGTCAGTCAATTGGCAAAACCATCCTGGACGGCCACAGATGCCAAGGCTGCGTGTTTTGAGTGGCTCCGAGTCAAACTGGCCTGGTGTTTCCCATTGCTGCGCTGCTGCACGATGTTTTATTTTCAGCTTCCCTCTATTCCTCCTTGACATAGCAGAAGAACAGCATCCAAAGCCCTGTGAATACATATCATTAGACCTGACTGTGGGGGCCTGAGGCACCGAGCCACTCAGCGAAGGAGAAAAGCTGCCCACCTGGGTCCTCAGGGCATCTGTCTTTGAATGAAGTGTACTGAGCAGCAGAGGGAGGGGGGTAGGATCAGCCTCAAGAGCAAGGAGCAGACCTCCCCTGAATCCAAAGCCAACACATAAATAAAGGCAAAGCTCCTGAACGTGGGTGGGTGGGGATTTGGAAAACTGTGAGAGGTGATGGTCTTCTCTTCCCTGGAGAGTATTAGACATTAAAAGGCTTGCTTAGGAGGAGACATCATGACAAGGCTCATCTCCTGCACGAAGTTGGGGGACAGAACTTTGTACGCATTCTGTGATTGCTTTGCACTCGGTCACAGATGTGCTATTATTCTATGGCCTCCACAGAAGACTCCAACAGTGTCTAAACGCCTGCCTAAAGAGGGTAGGCATTCGAGCCCCACAAACTACAAGTCTGTTCAGCTTATTGATGGGGCAGTACATTTTGAACTCAGGAGAGAGAGAGAGGGAGCTCTTCCTGATCCAACAACACACAAGCCACTGGAAGATGAGCCCATTACTCCCACGGTGAGAAAGAAGCCACACACTTGACACTAATGACTGGATTCTGAACAACGCGGTCCCCACTCACAGCACTGGCTGTTCCTTAATGGGACACTTTGGCACAGGCAAGGCGTTCAGTTTTCTGCGGGCATTCAAGCAACAGGCACTAGATGAGCGACAAGAGCTTACTACTTTGGCTCGCCAACAAGTTTTGTCACCGTGAAGTATGCTTCCTGGAGCTTCGGGGCCAAATGGACAGAAAGATGCCTGCTTGTGGGACTCTGGTTCAAGTAGATCCCAGACTCAGTCCAAAGTACTCACTACTAGACAGCCACATCCTGGCAGCAAACTGTGCACTTGTCAAAGCCAAAGTCAGTACCAGGGCAGACCCAAAGACTCCCTGGATCAAGGTTCTGTTGCACCTTAGGCATGGGAACAAATGAGCATAAAATTGGAACAGCAACAAAGTCCTGTTTGCTGAAAAGAACACGGTGTCTAGATGATTGAGCTAAGCCCTTGGTGTCACTCCCTCTGGGGACAGAGCTACCCACCGTGCCAGCCAGGTCAGCTGGCTCAGTGCCACCGCCACTCCCCACCTGCTCTCATTTAACGTGGGATTGGGCAGAGGATGGTCAGCATTTTCAAAACAAGGAAAGTAAGCTTTAGTTTGTTTCTTCGCCAATGGTGTCAGCACAAGAACGAAGGGAGCCTCTAATTCCTATGAGCAGACTAGACAAAGTGCCCAACTTGGCAGGATGCATGCAGAACCGAGTACTTCTGACCAACAGTTTTTGCCTATGGCTTATATATTTTGTCTCAACTGCTGGTCAGTGGCTACTGGGTTAACCACCTAGTCAGCATGGGGTCAAAATAAAATCTGGCAAGCACAAGACCCAAACACTGGGGATAAGTAAGCGTGGTGTGCTGGTGGGAAAACCTACCTCTTTGCTCTTGCTCTGCCCGTTCCTGTACGTTGTAACTTAGCTCATAGAAAAATTAGGAATGGGGCATGTGGGAAACAACATTGAAGTTGATGTACCAACCAAATCCCCAAAGCAGTTAAAACTCTTGAAGGAATCTTGGCACCTAGAATTTTGGGTAGAGCCATCTCACACCTAGAATTTTGGGTAGAGCCATCTCACACCTAGAATTTTGGGTAGAGCCATCTCACACCTAGAATTTTGGGTAGAGCCATCTCACACCTTTTACTGGTAGGCTCACAAGTGGTCCAAGATTTGGGGCTCATGAGATCATGCAAGTTGAGTCTTAATGAGGAACCGACCCAGCAGAGAGAGAGAGATGACACATGGCCATGATGGTTACCCAGCAAGGCAGAATGTGGGGACTTGGGTGTGCTGGGGGAAGGCCTGCAGGAGAGCTGGTCAAAGCAAGTCCCTTTCACCAAGCCTGCCTCTGAAGCGACAGGAGCTACTGCATGGGCCCCAGTGGTGTGCTAACAGCTGCACAGGCTTACCCAAGCAGGCATCACCCTCTGGTATTGCTGCTGATGCACAAACAACATACTTAAATTGAAACAAAATTTATGTGTACTGTTGTTACCCCTGCATGTATGTCTGTGTGCCATGGCCATGCTGAGTGCTGTCAGAGGCCAGAATTGGATGTCAGATCCTTTGGAACTGGAGATAGAAAGGGTTGTCAGCTGCCAGTGGGTTCGGGGACTAGAACCCAGGTCACTCTTACAGTTTTTTGGTTTTACTTTTATTCACATGAATATGGGGGTGTGTCTCTGTGAGAGGCTGTCACGTGTGAGTACCTACAGGAGACAGAAGGAGGAACTCAGATCCCCTGGAGCTGCAGCTACTGTTACCTGTCTGATGTAGGTGCTGGGAACCAACCTCATCCTCTGGAAGAGTAGTCAGCTTTCTTGGCCCCTGAGCCACCTCTCCAGTCCCATAAAATACCTTTTTACCCTTTGGGACTCCCAAAGTTTACTAGTCAGGCTAGGCATCCACCTCTCTGCAAGGAAGATGCAGATCATCTGTTCTTGGGATGTCCCCCATCGAGTTTATGGTACTTCGTCCGTTTTAGGTACCCTAGAAGGACACGTGACTTGTATATTAAGACCTTTAGGAGAGTTTCAAGGACAATAACTTCCCACTTAGCTAGTAAGCATTGTCATGGTTATTATATGTATTTTATATATAACATATTTGTGTATATTTAATTATATACTTATATATGATAATTGTATATAAATAATTATATAATATAAATATTATATATTATCATTATATATACATTAGATCCATGTCTGTCAGGCACAAATTCACCCCCTGTGTTTTAATTTACAACAAACAAGCCACTGACTGAGATACTGCAACTTCTGCTTATGAGTGTGCTGCCCCCAATTACCAGTTTCCATCAGCAGGGGAGCCTGGCCTTCACCACCCATGACAAGGGTGGTACCTTCTGGTACCTCCACTGTTTCCTTCTCTCCCACAGAGAGTTCGGGGCCCGGGCACTTTCAGCTCTTCCTTCTCCCTCATGGAACATCCAGAGCCTAGCCTCCTCTTTCCTGGTCCTCAGAAGGACCGCTGAATCTGCCTCCATTCTGTCTGGGTCTGCTCCACATAAGCCCAGCATGCGAGTCAGCACTGTGCCGAGAGAGAAGCGCCCTCATGCTACCTATGCACTTTACATTGCGAAGGGCACCATGGAACAGATTCGAGCCTCATCTGGATACCTTGAAAATGGAAACAGCTGCCACTGGATCCAGTAACACCCTGATGATGACATCCTGGGGACAAATACCCCTTACTTTTGAATGCAGAACTCCAACTTTTAAACCTGTGCACTGTTGCTGTCTCCTTTCCTTACATGAGGATTTCCTATCCTCACAAAGGCAATTATACCTGGATTAGTGGTTAGCCTGACCCTGGTGATCATCACCCTTGCTTCTGGTGCCCTGTGCCCTGTAACCATCAACGTACGTGTGGCAGGGAACACATCCAAAGGATGTACAGTCTGTATCATATTGGAAACAAGAGAAATCACCCATTGGGTCTTTCAGCGCCACTGACACATCCAGAAACATTAACCTGGTGTGCAGTACTTCTCTTGTCTTCTAGGAAGCAACCACCTTCAGGCTGAGTCACACTCTCCTCTAAGGCTTGCGACTCATAAGTTGCCCTTCCAAATAGTGTGGAGCCACCATGTGCTTCAAACCACATGATACCCACTACCACCAATTTTTCCATTGAGTGAACAAGTAGTGGGGCACACTATAGTGTACCTCATTTCAGGAATAGCATCACTTCTATATATCAAATAAGAAAAATGCTATAACCGTAGCATTCCATGGTAACTGGTCTGATATATGCTGCTGCCATGCTGCCATCTTGTGGTCATGTCTTTTTCTTGCATGAGTCAAGACCGCACCATACACATTTATTAGAAAAATTTGCCAGAGGCCAAGGTGGTATAGGAAACATGCAGGATGCTGTGGGGATGGGCCTTTCCAGCCTTCTTACGTTTAGCAGGACAGTCTTTGCTTTCAAATGTCTTTGAGAGAATTTTGCATCTCAGTAATTGAGTGGGCACCCCTCACTTCTCATGTGGCATTTGAGGGTAGTGGCAAGGAGCAACTAACACACAGGAACCATGGAAAACTCTGACCCAAGGGTCTCATATCTTCTACCAACACTCATAAAGCAAATGTATGCTGCTGTGTGAGTGTGCAAGTAGGAGAAGTTGCGTGCTCTTGCCTCTCTTCTGGAAGAAACGGTGTCAGCTGTGATGGGCCAGACTGTTTGGCCCCAGGCTATCACAGGTTTGGTTGAGTCATACTGCTGGCCAATTGAGACCCAATAGAGGTAAGGATGCCTAGCCTAATGGCATGCTTTTCTGTCTCTGTTGCCTGCTGTCCTGTTCCCAGTGTCAGCCTTTCACTGACCCTCTCCATAATGTCCTTACTGCCCAGCTCTCTTCTGTTCCTTCCACTTCTTTAAATGGAAAAGATGATGAGTGGTGAGATTGATTTCTCTCCTTCCCAGGAGAGAATAAAAGACATATGCATGGTGCAAGACTTCAGGGAGGGGAGGAATTTAAATGTTTCCAGATCTTTAGGGTGTGTCTCAGGTTACAGTACTGCTGTTTTGTCTAATCAGGTAACCCCCAAACACACCATTTTATCCCTTTAAACTAATCTATGTCATATGTTTGACTTCTCAGAAAATAGGTGTTCTGCCTTGATGTGTCTGACACTGGAAAAAACACTCAAATAAGTCTATGGCTTTCCATGACTTCTACTGTATATGGGCATCTACTCTTATTGAACAATAAGCATAGCAACTTTTTTCAAAACATGACTTAAAAATATTTCTGATCTGATCTCCCCTACACACACTCAGGTCCACAGGATTTTAGCTATTGTGTATGGTACCGCAGTAAACATAGGCATTCAGGTACACTACTGGTGCATTGGATTCATTTCTTTAGGATATCCATGTGGAACTGCATTGACTGCATCATTTGGTAGATCTACTTTTAGTTTTTTTGAAAGACCCATACTGTTTTCCACAATGGCTGAACTACCTTACATTCACACCAAGAGTGTTTTTCTCCACGTTCTAACTAGTAATTTATTTTATAATCACCGGCAATTCTACTTCAGGTAGGGTGATACGTCATTACAGTTTTCTTAAAAATATGCTTATTATTTGAGCATTCCACACACGTATACAATGTACTTTGATTATATCTACCCTCTGCTTCCTCCTTCTAACTCTTCTCAGACTCCCCCACCATATTCCCCTTCCAACTTCATGCACCCCTTTTAAAATCTACTGAGTCCAATTTGTGATATGGCTTCATAGAACCCCTCTATGATGCAATTTTGAAGAGCTTGACATTTTGAAGGCAATCACAGGCACCGTGAGTATACAAGTGCAAATTCCCAGTTGCATTCAATAGACAACACTTCCCAGCACTCCCCCCAGTCCTCTGCCTCTTATGTTCTTCCTGCCTCCTCCTTTGCATTGTGACCTGAGCCCTGGGGTATAGGGTTTGAAATAGGTCCCATTTAAGACTGCAGACTCCACAGGTACATATTTTCTGTACTTGCTCAGCTGTTCATCTCTGTATTAACTACCATCTTCTGCAAAAAGAAGCTTGTCTAATGAGGGTGAAGCACTGTACTTATCTGTGGATAGAAAGACAATAATTAAGAATGCAGTTTGATACTATATTTAATTGGTAGATTAATAGTCACAGGTTCTCTCCTAGGCCTATGTCCTTCCTAGACGTGGGTTCTTGGTCTGGTTTAGAGTAACAGACATGACTTCTATCCCATGCAGTGGGCCTAAATATCATTGCCACTCCCATATTAGTCATGCCACTCTTGCACTGATGTGTACATCTTGTCAGATCAGTCTATATGTATCTCATGAAAGCAAGAAATGCATGCTCTTAAGGTGTAAAACACTGAATACTGTCACCATTGAAGACTGCATGCTTTTGCACAATTTGTATAAAATGAGTCAACCCAAATTATTGGTCATACTTATCAAGAGTCAACACAGCTAAAGTTACTCTAAGATAGTCAGAAATCTGAGTACATCACAGGGCTTCCCAAAGATTGTTGCACTTAAACATGGGTCTGTATTTGCCACCACTATGATCTATTTACTTTTCTGTTTCATTATGCTCAAACTGTTCTCAGCTCCAATGTGTTCATTTACTTCAGACACAGTATTGCCTCTGAAGGTATAAACTCATGGGTTTAATTCCGGAAGTAATAAAGGCATTCTCTTGAGAATTAGTGGCGAACAAATCCTACATAGCCTGCATGGTGATTTGAAACAGAAAAAGCCACCGTGGAAGCAAGCACCTTCAAGCCTAGTATTTCATTATTTTATTTGTGCTACTTAATAGAGGGGGCTTAGATATCTCAAAGATTCTCACATCAGGGAATAACACACACACACACACACACACACACACACACACACACACACACACATTATTATTTAACCCTGGGAAACAGAAAATGCGTATTACATGATGTGTAGGTAAAACTCTGACTGGGGTAAAGGTAAGACTCAAAGCATCTGGAACTTGTACAAAGTAGTGCTTCTAATCCTTTTGTGGATACACTCAGACACTCCAATGAAACTTGGTGGCACATACTAGGGGAGGAATTGTGCTCTAACCATGTGTTCTCGCTAAGGATGATGAGAATGGATGATGGGGATGCTACTTCCACTCTAGAGTACCTAATACTTGTGTCTTCATTTAGTGCTCTTGAAGTAAATGCCACAATGCATCCTCAAGTACTAAGACACGCTTCAGTTGGCTTTGGCAATTTTTTATAGTGCCATTGGTCTTCTGCTCTACCAATCCAGAGGATGGTAAGCACTTTGGAAATATTGTATAACAGGCCCAACTTTCCAGATAGATTTAAACACTTGTTCAGTAAAACGAGTTCTATAACCATGATGCAATTCAGCAGGAATGCCCCACATAGGAATAATTCTTTTAAAAAGTTTTCCCCTTATAGCCAAGGCAGTAATTTTCCAGAAAGAAAAAGCTTCAAGCCAACAGGAAACATTCCTACTAGCACCAAGCCATATTTATATCCTTGTGTTGGAGGCATTTGGATAAAGTGTAATTGCCAGGTTTCAAATGACCCATTTGGTAAAGGGAAATTCTCTTGTGTCCCATGAAGTAGCTTACCAGGCAGTGTTTGGAGGCAAATAGGACATGTTAAGTATGCCTTATGAGCTATTTTTGGAGAGGGCTTCCACAATTATTGTTTACCCACAGAGATCATTTTATTCCTGGGTATACTTAGTTAAATTATGTATGTATTCCAGAAGAAGCAATTGGAAACTGAAGAATATTGTGAGCTTCCCATTTGGACCCAACCAAAGATGTCTCTGGGAGTTGAGATTAATTACAATGCTTTTGTTGCCAAGTATCCTTTTCTCATTGTGGCAGCATCTGCTGAGCCTAAAAGAGGAGGTCAGAGATAGATAGAGTGGGAATAACAAATAGTACAGTCTCTCTCAGGACATGCAGATCCATGTAGGGCAGCCCTCTTTGCTACTTTATCAGCCATATCATTACCTTTTGTTTCCTCAGCCTTTGCTTCAGAATGCACTGGGATTTTAATGATGGCTGATTGGGCAAATGGGTACTATCCACTAATTCTGAGATTTGTTAACTATTTCAAATGGACTGCTCAGAGGAACTCAAATTCTTTTCACCTCCACAGCCTGCTATAGTTGTATACCCCTGCAAATATCTAGTGACTATATATCAGCTGTTTTGCTTTCTGCTAAATGGCACATTCTGGTTTAAGCTCTGATTTTAGCTACCTGGGCAGATTTAATCTAATGCAAATTGGAACTCTCAACTATATCACAAATGGAAGGTAATTGCATATTCTGTCCCAAAATGTCATTTTTCATCTCATACATAAGAACCATCAGCAAATAAATTCAATCCTACATTTTTGATAAGCACCTCCAAAAGAGCTCTAGAGCAAAGAAGTAAATCAATCATTTAAGTACAGTGATATTCATCCCCCTCTAATCCACATGACGAAGACAGTAAGGTAGCAGGGATGACAAGCATTGCAGCACACCAGGGAATCTGGAGGGGAAAGCACAACTAGATGTACAGCAAGAGAAAGGAGAAGACTCACTGAATAATTTTGCTTGGGTGTGATGGGAATTCTAAAGCATATGGTACATAAATAGTGATCATCGAGTCTAAGGTGACTTCTCAGGTTGTTTGTGGAGAGCAGCAGTGGCAGCAATGGCCATCATACAAGGAGGATGTCCTCTGGCTACTGGATCTAATGACTGACTGAGGTACCCCAAAGGCCTGTGTCTTTTCCAGTGTTTCTAAGCCAGCAAGCCCAGTGCATTCCCTTCTTTTTGAGGAGTGAAAAGAAAGAAGAGAAGGTTATAGATTGGGTGCCCTAGAGCATGGGACTTGTTGACAGCTGTTTTTAGGGTCTTAATTGCTGCCTCTTCTTCTAGGCCTAGATGTAGGTTATCAAGTTGGTCCTGTTTAAGTTTCTTATATAGTGGCTGGGCAATTAATGAACAGCTGGGAATTCCATTCTGACAATAATCAGTTGGTTCTAAGAATCCTTTCCCTTTTTTTGTTTTGGGGATAGAAAATTCTTAATAAGAAGAACATAAAGATTTATGAACAGTCTCAAGGGAATCACTATGGTCCTTTTTAGTTAGCTGCTATAGTAAGAAGATGGTATCTTTGAGACAGTCATCATCATATGAGGGAGAACATAACAGTAGGTCATCCACATATTAGAGTAAAGCAGACTTATGAAAAAGTACACATATTGAAAATAAGATTTAAGAATTTGAGAAAAATATTGGGGAGGGGCTTTCAATGTATTCCTGTGGCATGATACTGCACATGTACTGCCATTCTTCCTGTGTGGAGGCAAAAAAAATTGCTATTGATGCAACAGAAATACAAACAAAACAAGCAAATATACTGCAAATCTCTATTGCTGAAAAAGCAGACTGTATTTAAAGGAATGCTATATAATAAGGTGTGGGGATTAGGCACTACTAGATGCCTGGGATGACTGTCTTGTTTACACACGAATTTCCATCCTCTTCCATTTGGTTTCTTTATAGGTAATATTTAGGGTGTTTCAAGGTGTGGTGCAATGGATTATTAGCCTTCTTTCCTTGGTATTCTTCTATGATGGATCATATTTTCATTAGGGTTTCATGCTTCAAAGGGTACTGCTTTATATAGGGCAAGGCCTTGCATTTATCCACTGTTATCTGTGCTGTCTACTCTTATGTCAACTTCACACAAGGTAGAGTCATTTTGTAAGCAATAACCTCAATAGAGAAAATTCCCCCAGCAGATTGGCCTGTGGGCAAGGCAGTGGTACACTTTCTCGATTGATGATTGATGCAGGAGAGCAGTGCCACCTCTGAACTGGTGAAGGAGGCAGATCGAGCCAGCTGTGAGGAGTAAGCCAGTAAGCAGCACTCCTCCATAATCTCTGCATCAATTCCTACCTCTAGGTTCCTTCCATGCTTGAGTCTCTGCCTTGATTTCCCTAAGTGAAGAACTGTTATCTATAAGTAAAAGATGTAATAAATTATTTTCTCCCCAAATTGATTATGGTCATGGTGTTTTATCACAGTAACAGAAATCCTAAGACTTTATCTAAAAATGTGTACCTGATCTTATTCTTCCTATATCTGTTGAGGATTTTGTCCATACTTCTTTCAGGTGCGTATGAAAGAAATTGTCAGTTTCCTCTAGAAGGGTTTTATTTGATTCCTTCACAAGTGGCATGGAGAAAATAGGGGACTGGAGATTTTTAGTATCCCCTAAGTTTAGGGTCACTTCTCTGTTTTGGAAGAAGGAGATGAATAATTTATTTTGTGATGGCTAAAGAAAATTCCATTTTGTTCTAGGCATCTATTCTAAATTCCTAAAAGATAACCTCCCAGCAACTCTGACTCTTTGCTCCCCTCCTCACTAAAAAAAAAAAAAGAACAACAACAACAACAACAAAAAACCTACGATGAAAAATTAACCGCTTGCTCTGGCTTTTGTAAACCCACTTAACACTGTGTATGAGGGAGTGAGACATTTCTTTTATCAGTGTATGCAGGGGAGAGAGAGCGAGCTCCTCATAACAAGATAAATGTGATGCCCGCCTTTTAACACCCTTCTTCTAGTTTCTTCTGTGCGACACACCTCTGATTTGGCTTTAAGACTGTGTGCCTGTGTGCTGGATGGTTTTATGTCAATATGACACAAGCTAAAGTCAGCAGAGAGGAGGGAATCTCAAAGAAAATGCCTTCAAAGATCAGGTTGTAGGCAGGTCTGTGGGGCATTTTCTTAATAAGTGATTAATGGGTGAGGGCTCAGCCCATTTTTAGTGATGGTTCTAGGCTCTATAAGAAAGCAGGATGAGCAAGCCATGGGGAGGAAGACAGCAAGTAGCACTGTCCTTGTCCTTTGCATCATTTTCTGCCTCCAGGCTTCTGCCCTGTTTGAGTTCCAGTACTGACTTCCTCAATGAAGAGCAGTGATGTGGAAGTGTAAGCTAAATAAACCCTTTCCTCCCCAACTTGCTTTTTGGTCATGATGTTTTATCACAGTAATAGAAACTCTAATTAAGGCAAGTTGGTACCAGGAGTGGGGTATTGCTATGACAGACCTGACTGTTGTTTTGCAGAGGATTGTGGAAGGAAGGACTTTGGGACTTTGTGCAAGAAAATCCACTGAGTGTTCAGTGCTTGTTGAACTGTTCTATAGGAGCTTGGAAGATAAGAATGTTGAGAGCACTGCAGGTGATGGAGGTGTGATTTATAAAGTTTTAGAGGGAAGTTTAAAGACTGTATCAGGGCCATTTGTTATTTTGAATTAAGATTGTGTGGTTCCGGTCAGCTGGGGCTGAAGAATCACCTGTGATTATCAAGATACCAAAACTGGTAAAGTGAAACCTTTGCTTTGCTGTGATACTCGATACTGGTTGGCTGGGGCTGAGAAATTAGTGGTGATTAAGAAAAGACTGGCATCAGTAATGTGAAGTTTTCTGGTAAGTGTTTCATCAGAGTCAGCATACAGAAGCTGTCCTCTAGAACTGGCAGAGATTGTATCTTGTGCTGGCAGCTGAACTTGGTGGTGTAAGAGTTACTCAAGTGGTTCTGGTTTTGAAGGCATGAAGGGATCATAGAGAACAGCTTAGGCTCAGCACTGTAGAAAGCCATTGGTGAAGGTGCAGACTCAGTGGCAGTTGAAGGCTCAGGACTGAGGGGGTCATGCAAAAAAGTTAAGGCTTGACACCATGTAAAAAAGCCTATTGGTGAAAGTATACCCCAGTTGCTGCAGAATATCCCAGCATTTTGGAGATGTTAGTACCATGGAAGGACCAGCAAGAAAAGCAGCAGCAGTGGAGTGGAGGCAGCCAGAGCCTAGAAGACAAGCTGTCTGTGCTGCAGAGAGCAGAGCTGGAGAAGTGACTCAAGTCCTTTGGAGAAGATCATGAGTGAATCCCAGACATTGGGCATTGAGTTATTTACACTTTTGGAGTTTGATTTTGCTTTGATTTGATTGTGACTGTGACCTGGTTCTTCCTTCTTGAACTAAGAATTATTTTTGTATTTTATGGGAACCTACAGTTGAGAAACTTTGAGTTTTAGAAGAGATTGGCCATTTTAAAGAGACTAAACTATTAATGCATTTGAATTTGTAAAGACAGTGGGATTTTTAAAGTTATTTATATTTTTTATGTGAGATCTTGGTAAAAATGAGAAAGGACAGGTTGTGGTTTAACAGTGATGTGTTCGTGTGTCAAATTGACAAGGGTTCAATTGTGCTGGATGGTTTATGTCAACATGATACAAGCTAAAGTCAGCTGAAAGGAGGAAACCTCAATTATAAAATGCCTCCATAAGATCATGTTGTAATCAGTCCTGTGAGGCATTTTCTTAATTAGTGATTAATGGGTGAGAGGCCAACCCATTGTGGGTGGTTCCATCCCTGTGCTGGTGGTCCTGGATTCTATAAGAAAGCAGGCTGAGCAAGCCATGGGAAGCAAGCCAGTAAGCAGTACCATCCTTGAACTCTGCATCATTTTCTGCCTCCATGTTCCAGCTCTGTTTGAGTTCCTGTCCTGACTTCCTTCAATGAAGAGCAGTGATGTGGAAGTGTAAGCTAAATAAACCTTTTCCTCCCCAACTTACTTTTTAGTCATTGTGTTTCATCACAGCAATAGAAACCCTAACTAAGACAGCTTGCTGTCAGTAATTAATAGATTCATTTAACGATAATTTGAATCAAGTCTATGGTCTTTTCCCAGTGGCATTGAACTCGATAACATTTTTGGAGTTCCCACCAAGATCCCTGGGAGACCCTAGACTTTGGGCTAGGGGTCTATGATAGCCCTTAAGACTCGGAAGTCCAGGCAGCTGGAAATCACAGCTACCACAAATTAATGGGCACTAGTCAGGGATAAGCCCCCAAGTGGGAGCAAGTCCAAGGCAGATTTTAGGCCCTAGGTTGGAGCCAAGACTGTGATCACCAGAAATTTGCATATTGAAAACCAAAGTAAGAACTGCCAGCCAATGAATATCTGAGATTGCTAAATTGTTCTGTTTTAGAGTCCAGACATTGGAGAGATAGAATGAAAGATCAGATGTGATCATTGACTCAGTCTTTGGGGCAAAAAGGAGGAATCCTTCTGTCCCTTTGGTTTTGGTATATGAGTGAAAGCGGCCACTGCATATCTGTGTTTTCTGGTTTCCTGTGACTACATGATTGTTATTTTTTACATTGCTTCCTTGTGTATGGTGGATTTGTGTTTTCTGTTGTACTTGTAAGTTTTGTTGCACACATGGGAGCCTGACCGAGTGAGCACACTGGCAGCATGCTCTGCCCTTTGCTAGCTAGCTCCATCTCTCAGCTCCGTCCTGTAGCATACCCTGTCTCTATTCATGACTAACTTGTCTCTGCTCATCTTTCCCTAGGAACTGCTTGTTCTGTCTTTGTGCCTCTCATTGGCTCACTGGAGCCTGCTGCTTAAGTCTCATAGGTACATCAGACACTTCTCTATGCCCTCCCGCTTGCCATCCTCTCCTCCACCCCAGGCTTCTGAAGTAGTTCTTTTTTTCCTGCTTGCTCTATCTTTCAGATAAGCAGCAGGCTTCTTTGACTATGGAGCTCTGGCTGCCACTGCCCCACACACACCCCTGCCACCAGGCTGGGGTGATGCTTGGCACTTCTGGTGCACTGCCCCCTTGGGCACCACAAGCCCCAATTCTGATGGTCTTGAGTGCCCCCTCCTTACCAGAAACCAGGTGAAAGGGTCTGCAGACCCCACCTCTGCAGTCTGCTGTTTACTGAGCTGCTGGCTAGTGTTCAGAATTTCTGATCTCTAAGCCTTCTTTGTTCTCTGCTTGTTCTGGTCCCTCCCTGGTCACTGCATTCAGTTTGGCAGGGATTCAGGTGCCTTTTGGGTGTGAATAATATTAAAGTTTTGTTTTATGCTGTTCAGTAGCTCTGGAATAGGTCAGTCACCTACTTAATTTCTGTTCTAGGCCAGTCAGCCACCTGACATTATGACATGGAAAGGAAAAACAAAAGAAAATAAAACAACACCAATAAAAGACACTATGTGCCTTAAAACAGCTAAGAAACAGGCTATTCCCAACAGGGATCACTGCTACTCATCTCATATTCTCTTTTGGTTTTATTAAATTGTCTAAAATGTTTGCTAAAGCATAAACTTCATCTCAAAATTTGTAAGACTATTATATAAGCTTTCTGTACTTTAAAATTTGTATAGTCTAAAATCTCTCAGTAATAACGCTAGATATGCCTGCTTAAAAAAAAATCAGAGATTGGCTTATTAAAAGTTAGTATTCCTTCAAAAAGTAGGAGATATGAAAGGTCAGTGGACTTCACCTGAGTATCCAGTCACTTCTCCCAGCTGATTGTATGCAATTAGGCCAGTGATTCTCAACCTTCCTAATGCTGCGGCCCTTTAATACAGTCCCTAATGTTGTGGTGACCTCCAAACATAAAAATTATTTTCATTATTATTTCATAACTGTAATTTTGCTACTGCTATGAATCCTAGTGTAAATATTGGATATGCATATGGTTTTAGGTGACCCCTGTGAAAGGGTCATTCAGTCCTCAAAGGGGTCATGTCCCGCAGGTTGAGAACCCCTGAATTAGGCCCTAATTGCATATGGTCTCTGGTTTTCCTTGAGAAACTAGGGTATACAGGGTAAAAACTAAAAAATATGGAGAGGCTCCACCTATCTAACAATTATAAAACTGTTACATATACTGGATAAGGCTCCAGATATTGTCTAACACCACCACCCCCCCTTAGAAAACTTATAACACATGGTAAATTCATTTGTTACTGTTATGTGTCATGTTATTTAAATTTTTTAATGAAAAGATTTATATAAAAATTAGAATGGCTAAATGTAATTACAGATGTCTATGGAGGGAGGCTATAAAATTCCAAGCAAAAATTACTTAATTGAGATTTACAAATTCTTAAGGTTATAAGGGTCTACTCAGGAATAAAGAAACTTTTTTAGAGATATATGTCTGACTACTTATGCCTTTGCTAACTGTGTTCAACACAAGACTTTAAAAAACATTTTAGATAAAAGCAACATGTTTGATAAAAAAGTATGTTTGATTTATAAATTCCTAAAATCCATTCAGGCTGGCAGTAACTGACTTAAAGATTATATATAACCTCTTTAACTTTGTTAACTTGTTAAGTTTTCACTGAGTCATACAAAAAATCCTGTAATATCCTGTAATGGTGCACTATAAAAAGATTAAAAAAAAAGATTCCCACTCTTCCTTGTAGAATATATTTATGGTTTTGTAAGTTTCCCAATACCTCTATGAACTGTGTTTATGATTTAAAGTTTTATTTTGCTGCTAGAGGATTTTCAATTCAATCTTTGACTCAAATTTTAAAGGTTAAAACTTAATAGGGATAAAACTGTAAAATCCTAATCTCATAAAAGCTGCTAACTTACAAACTGTTAAGACATGGAAGTTAATGAGTAGTCACTTCATAATGATCACATTCTTTAATGTGCTCAGAACTACCCTTATAGTCATGCTAAGTACAAATGTACAGGGATAAGCTTTATTTAGCCTCCTGTATATATTTTCAAGGATAAGCTTCAAACAAGTAACTAAAAACAAAGTTTGTTTAAAATCATGTATACTTAATAGTAATGTCCCTCAGACTCCTCAGAGATCTGCTGAATATGCTATTTAAAATATCTAATGAACAAAAAGCTTCCCCAAAACACCAGCTCCTATCAGCAGCCCTGAAGCCTCCACCAACGAAGACAACTTCATCTGGATTGTGATAATGGTAACCACTGGGAAAAATTGCCCCATGCTTTGCCCACTGCCAGAATCCTGCCTGAACTGCAGACAAGCAGGACACTGAAACACTGACGACTTCCCCTCTTTACCTCACTAAGGTAAGCCAGTCTCTCAATTTCCTTATCCACAAGAAATTCTCTTGGATTTCTGGGTCTGGCAGCCAAAGGCCTATGATGCTCTGTGTGGCAGTCAAAGAGTTAATGGTATCCTGTGTGAGTGCTGAAGACTGACACCTCCCTGGGAACTCCACCTCCAAGGAAACTATGAGAGTATCTCTGGAAAAGCCTAGGGTAACTGGCAAAGTAATGGATTAAGTATCATTTTAATTGATACAGAGGCCTTGGGGATTGTACTTATTGCTCAGGTTTACCTTTCTCAGATCTATGATGTTGGTGGCTAACTGGAGCTTTATTAGTTTCACAGCAGCAAGCAAACCAGCTCCTCCCACAATAGCTGTAACTGCCTGGTCAGTCCATTTCACACATAAAATCATTTTTCTAGAGCTACTTGGTCTCCTGCCAGAAAAGTCAAACTCAGTTTACCTTTGCTTACAGGCTTCATACTTTAAAAAGGGATATATTCACAAAACAGGTTTCAGTGTAACTTTTTATCATTCCTTTATTTAAAGAAACTTGCTTATTCAAGACTGTGCCCAATAATTAATCACTTACGTCCCATGGTAAATAACTGAATAAAAAAGATTTAAAATTTATGAAAGTTATGGGGTTCTAAAATGATTTAAAATGTATAAACGCAAGTTATATAGGTCTAAAATGACTTAACAGATATAAAAATAAGAGTTTAGATCATACATGATAAGACTTCAAAAACATATGGAGTCACTGATTGTCACTGGTAAGGTACTAACCTAGCCTTGGTAAAGTATATTATCATAGTCACAGGCTCAAATTTTTAAATTTCTTTTGCTTGTCCTCTAACTATAGACTTAAAGTTGCTTCTCATCATGCTAAAAATATCTCTGTCCGATCTATATTTATATCCAGCCCTCCAGACAGAGGGAAGAATGTTCACATTTTAAATCAAGAATAATTTTTTGGATATTCAAGCTTTTGGTATGACTTAAAGTCATGAATCTACTCTAGCTGTTTACAGATATGTGTAAACTGCTTTTTCTGCAATGAGGATTTCAATACAGATTACAAACAGTGGTAATACTAATATCTAAAACTTTTATCACTTTTTGTAAACTTAAAAATGTATAAGCTTCAGGGAGTTGTGACTTGGATCCATCTGCCACAGGTCAAACAGACTCCAGATAAATACTGCTGTCAACCACAGCTTAAACTTCCTCCCTAAGTGTGGGCTCTCTCCTAAGTTGCCCTTAAGTTCCTGAACTTTACCTTCCATCTCTAATCTATATCTGTCCCATCAGATTTCCAATCAACTGAAGACTACAAACTGCTCCAAACATGCCAATCTCAGGTGGTCCTTCAGAACCAACAAGGCCCGGACTTGTTGAAAACCAATATAAACCCTACACATCTCACCAATTTCCTACTGCTTTGAACCTGCAATCCGGACTGCTCAAAAGGAGCCTGCTCTTCACTAGCCCCAGGTGGTCCAGCAGAACTTGGACAGTGAAACAGATGTACCCTGCACCTTCCCGTCCTTTGGCCAGCATTCCAGCCTTCCTGGGCCGTGACAACAGTGTCCTAATCTCAGATGAGAAACATTTACAGAAGAGAGCATGTCAGCTCTTATCCCTAACAAAAGGTTGAAATGTTAGGTCCAAAGGAAACTAGTGCCCCTCTCCCAGGAGTTTCTTCCCTTTCTCTCTGGAAAAAGGGACAAATGGCTACCCGGTGCCTATTAGGATACCAGGATCCATGTTGGCCTCCAGGCTCCTTCAGTATCACAAATACCTGTTAAAAATCAGAGTTACAAAGCTTGCAAAAAAGGGATACTCAAGATGGAGACTGGAATCTGATTGAATGGCTAACTTCCTGGTCACCAAATTTTACCTGGATAAAATAGATGTTTATTTTTTCTGTCTTACAGCTTTTTGCATCCTAATGCTTATTCATGAATGTCAATGTCAAACACTATGGATACCAGGGGTCTTGAAATTAAATTCCCCAGATTAGACTCATTCTCCTACAACCAGTGGGAAATATAATGGACAACTAAAGTATAATTATGCTATCTTATAAAAAATCAACTCTGTCAAAATATTAGTCCTATAGGATCAGTATCAACCTGTACTTCAACAGGAATTGATGATTTGATTCATATGGTCTAGAGCCAGTGGGGAATGTGTTGGCTAAGGAAAGAATTTTGTACTAGGCACTCATTCTAAATCCCTAAAAGATAAGTTCCTAGCAACTCTTAGTCCTTGCCCCCGACTCCCCAAAATAAGCTGCTATAAGATAATTAACTACTTGCTCTGGCTTTTGTAAACTCACTTATCACTGTATACCAGGGAGTGAGAGAGCTCCTTTATCACTGCTTATAAGGGGAGAGACAGATCCTCACAACTGAGGGGAGTAAAAGAAGATTTTCGCTCAGCTACACATTCCACACAAACAAAATAATTATGGTGTCCAACTTTAAAGCCCTTCCTTTAGCCTCTTTCTGCATGACACACCTTCAATTTGGCTTTCAGGCTGTTGATTTACTAGCAGTAATTAATAAATTCATTTAATTAACATTTGAATTGAGTCAATGGTCTTTTCCCAGTGGATTCAAACTCCTTAAAGGTGTCTCTAGAAAGTCATGTCCTAACACATGGGTAGAGGCATACATAGTTCATCAGTGTAAAAGTGTGATTCCCTACAGTTTCTCCCAATTGAAATTTTGTAAGACTTGTCTTCAGGGCAGTTATGGGTAGGTTATAAATTCCCACCATTTGAATTTTATTTTTACTCTGAGTGAAAGAATTTTTAAATGTGGTGGGATTTAAAGCAGATGGAGTAATTTCAGTATCCACCAGTGTTGTTTTTAGTTTTCGGGTCTCCCCGGCACATTCCGCCACAGCCCTATCCCAGTCCGGAGCTGGCTGGGAAGCCGCTCGGTTCCCGCCCTGGCCAGAGGCGAGAGGCTCAAGCCGAGAGCCGTGGGGAAGCCCCGGAGACGTTTCTGACGTGGGTTCCTAGGACCGCGTGGCGCCGCCTGATCCCACTTGCTGAGAAAGAAACACGAGAGAACACGAGACGGAGACGGCATCTGGTGGACCCGAACTCCTTTATTCCAAGCGATCACCCCGATAAATAACCTCTTCCCATAAGGGCGTGGCTTCTCCCCTCGAGCAGGGAAGCCTTAATTAGCATGGCAGGGGGAGGGGCATACCTGGCCGACCCCCACAATATCCATGGCCTTTGCAGAGACAAAGGTGTATGATTCACCACGAGGCAGGCAGACATTTTGCCAATCTGTTTACTGAGTTAGCAGCTTCCAGGGTTTCAAGAGTAAAGGAGACTCCGAGTGTCCTACCAGCCCCTGGGGGTGAGGACTGCTCGTGCTATAACTTCACTCTTTAGCCTGGAAGCCCTACACACCAGGACCTTCGTTTTCTCTTGGTTAATAATCATGTCTATTCCTCCTGTGGTAATATTAAGGAAAAAAGGAAAGACTCTCTGGATTCCCTATTCCAGTCTACCCTATTGTTTTCAAGTATTCTCTCTGAGACCTGCTGTCCCACTTGAAAGAGTAGCTATTTCAGTTTCTTGCAGTACTTTTTGAAACGCTCAGGTTTTTAACCATAGTTACAAAGTACTTTGTCTTTTTCAAGATGGGAGGAATTGGCAGTTTGTCTTGTGTTTTTTTTCCCCTGGGAGCCCAACTGTTTAAATTGTAAGTTCATAATTTGGGTACTGATCTACTACCCAATTTTGACAGTTTTTGAAAGTTTATCTGGTAAGGTAATGAAGGCATCTCTGGGAAGTGAGACCCGTGCTGTGATGTACTGTATTATTCCATTTGACCAAAGTGAACAAATTTTCAAGCCATTCCATAAATGCATAATTTAATAAGCCATCACTTCTTTGATTTTCAAATTTCTCAGAGGGAATTTTTGAGTGCTGTTTAAGTGTTTTTTTTTTTTCAAATCTGACATAGAAGTCAGGTGCTTTTTCCTGGACTTATCTTACATTGTTATATTTTGGCCTAGTCAATAGTATGTGGTAATAATTTTGGTATCATGGCAAAGCAGTGGCTTCCTAATATATGACAGGAATTTTTAGCATCAGCATCTATTTCATTAAGGTTCTCTTAGGGTTTTACCATTCTGCCAAGTGAAACCAATCCTTTGCCTTGCTTCCTGAAGCTAGTGATTAAATTAGCTGGTATAAGTCAGAAAACCCTCATTCATACATTAATAGAGTGATCCAAAATTCTTTAACAAATTCTTGAAGGTCCTAATATGGTTTGGGGAACCATATAGCCAAAGCTTTCAGCTCATCTTTTGTCCAGGGAGTACAGACAATAACTACAATCCCCTTTCCCCCTTGGTTTTATTTTAAAAGGAGCTGTGGGTTTTTTTTTTTTTTGTTTTGTTTTTGTTTTTGTTTTGCATACAATTTTGTTCCCTTTGAGAACCACTGAAATCCTTCTGGAAATTGCTAGGAGAAGGGTAGGAAGGAAGGGTGGTGAAGGAGGAGGAAGCTGAAATTCTTTTACTAGAGGATGCAAACATCCACTATTCTATTAGTCTCCTGTCCTTTAATATCTCTTTGTAATTCTGATTCTGTTTTCAAATTTTTCTTATTAATTTCCTGTAAGTTAGCAATTTGATCATTTATTCTCTTAGTTGCTTCTAAATTATAATTATAATTATAATTATAATAGGCTGCCCATCATTATCTTTTCTTTTATTGCTGAGAACTTCTAGTTTTCCATAAAAAAAAAAAACAATTTTGGAACATCAAATGTTCCCCATTGAAGGATCCATAAAGTTGTCTATCTTTAGCTAGAGCCCCCAATTTTCCAAATACTTGCAAGTTTAAAGTCCATAATTATCACACATAAAGCTGGCTGGGGAACTAGATGTTGCTTTATCTCTGAGAACTCCTTTTGGCAAACCTTGTTTCCCTTTTGCTTTCTTTTTCCTGAAAAAAACTGCCAGTTAATGCTATCTAGGGGATATGTATTTTAGATCAGATTTACATGCTTCTTTGAAGATCATCTTTCCACTTTCACTCTGAGTTTGTCTTCTCTCATCTGGTCTTGGGATTGTTGTGCGTATTTATAGAAACATGGGTATGTTCAAGACACTGGATGGCCAATCCCTTCTATGTGTCTTCCCAGGTAAGTCAATAGAGTTCCTTCTGATCCAGGAATAGGGAATGTTTGTTAGGTTTCTCTATGAGGCTGTTGCATATCATAAAATGTTCCTGCTGACACTGCCACCCCTTTGGGACAGAGAGAACAAATGCCTCTTGTCTTCAGCATCTTCATCATCAGATGCTGATAACACCCTAAAATAAAGGCTTGGCAAAGTTGCAAGAAATGCCGCAGAAAAAAATGCAGAATTAAATATTTGAGGAAAAGTGTCAGGAGACAAAGACCAAATGGTAATAAATCAAAATATTTCAAAGGCAAAGAGAACTAAGGTAAACAAAATCAGAAAGCAGAATACCTTCAATGTTCTAAAAGTGAACAAAAACTGAAAACAACAGTCAGAATCCAAAATGCATTTAGATCTCTGGAAACAAGAAAACAAACTAAACTAAACCAAGCCAAATGTTTAGACCAAAATGCTCCTGAAGCAAACAAAAATGGATTCTGGAGCAAATGTGCATGACTATGACGCAAGAACATGCAGTTGCATTTCACAAAGTATTATTTTCCAACATGGTATCAGTTTCATGGAGTTTTATGTAACAGAAGAAAGAATGTTATAAACCAAGGCATTTTTAAAATACACTGATGGACCCATCAGAGAGGTGGGTGATAACAAGATGGGGTAATTTCGCCTATGGGTCTCAGGTGCTATCAGATGACGTTCTCAGCTTTTATATTGATAGAAGCTAATGATCTGCTAAGTTAATTGATTCCAAAAAATTTTTACTTCTTAGTCACAGGATTTTTTTTCCACAGAGGTGTGCAAGAAATGGCTGTAGGGGGCTAAAACTAGCCCAAGATAAAGTACAATTAGGCTCTGGAATTATAACCTTCCAACCTCTCTAAATCACTCCCATCCTAATTAGTCAATTAATCTTTGCAGTTACAACTTCTTTCCAGGAACTCTCATTCTCAGTCTTCTGTCCACTATCCACTAAGGCAAGCAGGAGGGCCACCAAGGAGACCAGTTCCTGGAAAGTCGAGTATGCTCCCTCTCTGTAAGGGTGAAGGAGGAACATATCTGTCCTTAATCTCTCATACTTCACCCCCATTTCCATCAGATTAAATCCCTTCTAGGATTCCCCCATCGACAGATTACTTTGACAGCCTTTGTTATCATTGGCATTCTATTTCCTTGGGAATTCCAAGGGCCTCTCTAAGAGACTTTGTAAAGGGAGGTTAGAAAGTTTCTTGCTCTTATCTCAAGAAGGACACACTCTGCTTCCCAAAGGAAAGATTTCCCTCAGATTCTCTGAGAAGAGAACAAGAACATTACAAGTGAAGTTGACAAGAGGCTGGCAACACAGATATGGACACCTCAGTCTCCCCATAATCTGGGAGAAACAACTCATTTACATGGGAAGACGAGATCCATTGGAGCCCTAGTCACAAGCAACCTCAGAAGATACACAGTCTCTAAGGTCATCATAGCAGTGGCCTCCAAGTACTACCCCCCAACCCCAGACACACACACCAGGCTCCTGGAATCAAGAGTGACATCTACATAAGGACGAAGACACATGGGCTTCCCAGTGGCTCAGGTCCTTGGGCCCTGCCTTTCCCTGTGACCAAAGACCTATGAAGCTCGCTACCTTCCCATAGGGTCCAGGGCCTGGTCCACCATCTACATTATTCTTCCTGACCAGCACAGCCCATGGAACCTCAGTTGCTCCATTAGTTTTGACTTTAAAGCCAGAATGCAGATCATCCCAGGACCCAAGTTCCAGTCAGAATCATTACTTCAGATTTAAACTCCTGTTGGTTAGTCTGAGTTTTGTGGGACCAGCCTGTCCCCCTCAGGGCTGAGCAGGATGGTTAGTATCCGCGGCCTGACTCCTCCCCCCTGGGAGAAAAGACACATACAGAACCGGGAGAACTGTTGAAGCAGGAACTGGTTTTACTGAACAAGTCAGCCCCTTAAATAGGCCGAGGGGGAGGGGGTGGCACACGGGATGGTGTGAGCTTAGTAGGAGGGAGGAGTAAAGTGGTGTGAGAGCGGCAGGCCAGCGGAGTTCTGTTATGTGGCAGTTGCTAGGTAGAGCAGGCTATGCTGAGTCACCACTATGGGGAAGAAAGACAGGTCTCGGAAATCGAGCCTGGCTTGGTCTCGGACAATAGGCTTCATAGGGCCCAACATCTGAGGGGCTGCATACAGAAAACTGTTGCCCCCTGCCATGCTATAAATCTTTTGACAGGCCTGATTGTCAAATACATCATCCATTAGGCACCCAAGGCTAAAATCACTATGGAAGAGAGAGGAAAACCATCATGGAAGGCCCTGGGCAAAGTTTAGATACAACTTTCTTTTATTAAGACAATGTTGCACATCTTTGTCAAACAACTGCCATCCTCATAGCTTCAGTTGTGCCCACTTGCAAAATAAATGACTATAACTAGTCTTGTTAAATGTTAATATTCCTTCATAGAGGGAGAGAGTGGTTCGTTGGATCCTCACCTGAGTATTCAGTCACTCCTCTCAGACAGTTTTATGCACCTAGGCATTAATTGCATAAAGCCTCAAGGTCTTGGGGAAGAACTAGGGTGATGGACTTGGAAAGACTAGAGAGAATGGCATCCACCCATGCATTTATGGAAAGGTCATGTGAAGTGAAGACTTCCCAATATAACTTTCTTCAGGTCACCTGCACTTCTAACAGTAATCCCGGACCCATGCTCTATAAATAATCCTTGATAACATAGAACTTTGATTTGTCATTCAGACCTTCTGAGGAAGAGATAGACATCACCTAATACTCCTACCTGGAAAAAAATTCTCATGACAGATAGTAAATTTGTTAATGTTATGTCTCATGGCATAAAAAGAAACTCTAGAAAGCTTATAAAAGTTACAAAGGTCTGAGTAAGTTATTTAAGGTATATGAAGAGACTTAAAGATGATGTATGTGTTATTAAAACTCTAAGGTCAAAGTTCAATTATCATCAAACCTTTGCTTAAATCAATTGAGCTATTAGTCTGCTTTATTTAACAAGTCTAAATGGCTAAAATGCATATCTAGTTAAAGTTTATTTTGAATTTTGATGTTGCTGTGGTTAGGTTTGTGTCAGCTTTATGTAGATATTATATACTAGTTAAATACCTGACTGGTGTAACTGGCTTTCTGAGTATTCAAGAACCATAGTTAAAGGCCTATACTGATATGGTCAGAATGATTAAAAGAGGGTGGTATTTTCTTTGTCCTCCAAGGTCAGCTAGAACACAGGGGATTGTGGAAGAAGTCTTGAAATGTTCTATAACTATGAGATGTAACCCTCTTTTGAGCTGTTCCCTGAGTCTTAAGTGCAGCTGTTCCCTGAAATTTGACCAGTTGTGGTTGTCTATAATGGTCTCCATCTGGTGCAAAGAGAAACTTTGATTAGGAGTGTGCTAGGAGCCCAACTTGGTAGTTTAAAAGTCACCCAGATGTTACTGGTTTTGAAGGTATGATGAGGTCATGGAGAACAGCTGAAGCTTGGCACTGTGAGGCAGGGTTGGAGCACCTGAAGAGAGCACAGGAGAGGCTATTGGTGAAAGTGCAGCCCAATTGCAGCAAAAGACCCCAATGTTTTGGAGATTCCAGTACTATGAGATGACCACCAAGAATAGCAGCAGCAGTGGAATGGAGCCAGTTGGAGCCTTGAAGACAAACTGTGTGTGCTTCAGAAAGCAGAGCCAGAGAAATAACCTAAGGCCCCCAGAGGAGCCCAGAAGGTTGTAAGTGAATCCTAGATAGTGGATGTTCAGTTATTTACACTTTTGGAGTTTGGTTTTGCTTTGATTTGATTGTGATTGTGCCCTAGCTCTTCCTTCTTGAAGTAAGAAAATATTTCACTTATTTTTTTAATATAACAGTAGCCTACAATTGAGAGTCTGAGTTTTAAAGAGATTTAGGTTTTAAAAGAGACTTTGGATTTTTTTAATGAATGCTAGCCAGGCAGAGGTGGCTCACACCTTTAATCCCAGCAGCACTCAGGAGTCAGAGGCAGGCAGATCTCTGTGAGTTAGAAGCCAGCCTGGTCTACAGTGTGAGTTCCAGGACAGCCATAGTTACAATAGAGAAACCCTTTCTGGAAAAAAAACAAACAATTTTTTTTTAAAAAATGAATGTTAAAGTATTTTAGTTTGTAAAGACTGTGGAAATTTTTAAGTTTGCAAAATATTTTATATTATGGCACTATTAGTGTGTGATCTTGGAGATGAACAAGAAAGGAAAGGCTGTGGCTTAACAGTGATGTGTTTGTGTGTCAGGTTGAAAAAAGTGGTCAATTGTGCTGGATACTTTTGTCACAAGTTTGTACTTAACTTGACATAAACCAGAGTTATATGAAAGGAAGGAATCTCAATTGAGAAAATGCTTTTATAATGTCTGGCTGTAGGGCATGTTCTTAATTAGTGATTGATGGGGAAGGGTCCAGCCCATTGTGAGGGGCGCTATCCTTGGTCCTGGGTTCTATAAGAAAGCTGGCTGAACAAGCCATGGTGAGCAAGCCAGTAAACAATGCCCTGCCATGGTCATGGCCTCTCCATCAGCTCCTGCCGCCAAGTTCCTGCCCTGTATGAATTTTTGCACTCACTGCTTTTGATGATGAACTGTGAAGGGAAACTGTATGCCAAATAAACCACATCCTTCCCAAGTTTCTTTGGCTATGGTATCTCATCACAACAGTAGTAACCATAATTAAGACAAGTAGTGAGATTTACCCTCTGAGTATATAAGTATTTAGAATGCAGTTTAAAATTACACTGTTTTAGTAAATTGCAGTAATAGGTAGTAGGTTACCCTCTAAGACCCATGACTACACTAGTCTCACGTAGTTGACTCGGTTTTCAGTACCAGGCATGATTTCATTCCTATTGAATGGGCCTTGAGTACAACTAGCTGTTGATTATTGCCTATCATGAAGATAGGCAGAGACAGGATATCAAGATATACAATGTTACCAGGGAAATAAATACCCAGAAATTGGACAGCCTGGCAAATAAAACATTGCTGGCCAGTATAAGTAAAGGCATAGTGAAACCACTGAACTAGTGTTACAGGGCAAGACAGTGCAGAGGTTGCTCCGTATTATATTCTTGCTGAGGTCATTTTAGGTTTAACTAGAATTTGTTCTCCTTGATGGAGAATCCCATGGAAAAGTACCCAACTCTATTCTAGGAACCTAAGGTGAAGATGCTAACTTATCTCACCTTCTGTTAAACTGCCTGCTTGTGCAAACCTCCCCCTGCAGCTGCTGTGCAAGATAACAGGATGCGGTTTTGCTTTTAAATGCCCCTTGGTCTAAATGATTGGGCCATACTTGGGTCCCAGCTGTCTGGAATAAAGACTTTCAGTTGGCTATAAGCTGTGTCTGAGCAGTCATCTCTGGTGATCTCCCTGTAACACTGGACTACTCTGTGGGTACAAAGGAAAGTTTATTGAGGAAAAAACTGTTAGACTGCCTCAGAGAGTAGAGGACAGCAGCCAGCAGGGAAAGCCTTGACAGTTTTATTGGGAAGGTAGCAGTGATGATGTGTATGTATATGGCAGAACAGCCTGCGGGGCTAACATGGGGACTTTGATCTGTTGCCAGCTGTTTGAGTTAATCAGGAACTAGATACCCTTGCTGGAGGTGGTTAACCATTGGGGGCAAAAAAGGGAGGTAGTGGCTTTCCTGGTCATCAGAAACCCACATTATGAGATCTCTCCTAGAATCTGCAGGGTTCTATACCTGCCATTTTTAATCATTGCTGCTAGCACATCAACCTCAGTTAGGATTCTAGGTGCCCCCTATTGGGATGTGGAACCATTCTAATATCCCTTGCAATTGGTATAATGCCCCTATTATGGTGGGGGAGGAGTTGAAGATGAGGAGCTTGACAGGCTTTGCTGGATTGTATCTAGCAAGCTCCAGATTTTTGATGGCCAAAGTGACAACACCCAAAGCTTCCACTGCTTCAGGGGAGAGGACTTTCGGGGAGTTTGGTTTTTTATCTCCCTTAAGGAGGTCAAAAATTGGTTGGAGTTTGCTGGTGGGGATCAGGAGCCAGGGCCTGAGCCAATTGAGGTTGCCTAAGAAACTCTGGAGTGAGGCCGGAGTAAGATTTTGGGGAAAGGCAAGTTTAGGTTTTAGCTGGCTTACTGTAGTGAGTGATATTTTTGTCCCTAAAAATGTTATGGGCAGGATAAGTTGTATTTTATGAGGGGCTATTTTAAATCCTAGGGAGGACAGTGAAGGTATTAATAGATTTTTTAGGTGAGTGGGGAGGTAGAAGAATCTTCCCATATATCATTATATATATGTATATATGTATATATATATCATATAATCATATATATCATATATGTCATCCACATAATGATATATGTGTAGACCTTTCTCTAAGTGGGGTTTTAACGCTGTGGCCACCACGTCCTGGCAAATTGTTGGGCTATTTGCCATGCCTTGAGGAAGACCTGTCCATTCGTACCTAGAGGCCAGCCCAGAATTGTTAATGGGTGGCACTGAAAATGTGAAACATTGACAGTCTCTGAGGTAGAGGGGGGATGGAGAAAAAACAATCTTTTATATCTATTGCTAAGAAAGGAACATTAGTAGGGACTGCCAAGGTAAGGGGCAGTCCTTTCTGGGGGGATCCCCATGCCTGCATAATTTTGTTAATTGCCCTTAAGTCCTGGAGGAGCCACCAGCCTCCTGAGTTTTTCTTTATAGGAAAACAGAGGTGTTTCACAGACTATGAGA
Organism: Cricetomys ansorgei; assembly: GCA_026225945.1. Lineage (NCBI taxonomy): Eukaryota > Metazoa > Chordata > Mammalia > Rodentia > Nesomyidae > Cricetomys > Cricetomys ansorgei. Next base: position 1,973,661 of record JAMJFZ010003399.1, read on the forward strand.
TGGGCAGATTTGATTTAATTTTAATTGCTCCTCAACTTCAAGTTTCAACTTGAGCACTTCAAGTTTCTCCCTAGATAAAGACCACTGTTCAACCCAGATTGGTTCATCTGATTTCCAGTCTAGGCCGGGAGTTTTATATTTGCCAGTAGCCCTTAGGATTCAGGGTAGTTCTGAAATGTTGGTATCTATATCACAGCAATCCCTTTTTGGGTTGCTGGTTATCACTACTTCTAATGCTTGTAAAATATCTCTCCCTAACAGATTAGTTTCAATATTGGCTATGAGAGGGCATAGCCTGCCCCTAGATCTGTCTGGATCTTCCATTCATATTCCTCTTTCGTAATGAAAGCTTGGGAGCCCCCTCCTATTCCTAGGAGTTGAGGCCTGGGGATTAATTCCTACTCCCAGGGGACTTCCCATAGTTTCAACATTGTTTTGTTGGCTCCTGTATCAATTAAGCATTTGAATGGTTTGTATCCTATTTTCACGGTGATCTTAGGGTGGGAGTCTCCTGAAATATCAGAGACCCATAAGGTTTCTATGGGTATATTCCCTTTTACTGGTGGGGCTGAGGGTTGCCCCATGGAGAGTTTAAAGGCTCCAGTTGCTTGCCATCTTTATCGAAACGAGATTTACAGTAGGCCCTCCAATGGTATTCTCTGCGGCACCTAGGGCAGACGCTTTTGGGCACTGTCTGTCTAGCAGGGGCCTTCTGTGGACACTCGCCTTTCCAATGCCCTTTCCCCCCACACTTATAGCAATTTCCTTGCATTTTAATAGCAGTGGTGAATGCCTGTGCCATGGATGCAGCTGTGTGCATGGAAGTCCCTATGTCCTGCATGACTATAATCCATCAATGTAAATGCTCGTCTTTTAACCCTTGGCAAGCCAGCCTAGCTTCAGTCATCATGCCTTCCCAAATGATACTCTTTAGGAGGTCACGAGCGGCAAGGTTGGGAATTTTTCTCTCTAGGCTTGACTTGATCCTCAACAAATAATCTGCTAAGGATTCACCTGGCTTTTGGCGGAGGGAGAGCAGAGATGAGGTATCATACTGAGAGTCTGAGGGAGGTGTTATGTGCTCCCATGCCTGAGTGGCACATAATCTCACTTATTCATAGAGCCCTACAGGAAGTCTGGACTGCTGTTGCCATGTAGAAAATGCTCCTTGTCCAAACAATTCATCATAGCCCCAGGCAATGTGTGGCACCCCCTGGTTGCGTTTTACTTGCTGTAAACACTCATCTCTGTATAGGGCTTTCCACTGCAAGAAAAGTGGGGGTTGGCAAGGCTGAACGGCATACATCCCTCCAATTCTGTGGGGTATTTAAGCTGCCAGTTGACTCTGAAGGTGAAAAGACCGACGTACTGGACTCCCAAGGAACCAAGAGACCTTCAGACCCATGCAAAGGCAAAAGGCTTTTATTATCCGACCCGCCAGGTTCCGCATGTTCCCACACACGAAACAAGCATGGTGGATCCCGGTTTCTTCCCCCCTTGACATTTTATGGGGTGTAGGGGAAAGGGTCTAGGGATGGGGCTTGTGCAGCTCTGATTGGCTCAGAGCTCTCTATGTCCTGTATCTTTCAGACTAATTGGTTAAGAATTCGTGCGTTCTGGATGGGGGGGGGTAAGTCATTCGGTGTCCTTGGACTAGTTGTCCCCGAGACAGGGTGGTGCCTGGGATGCCTGGGAAGGAGGAATTCCTGCTGATAGGTGTTAAGCTTAATGGTCATTCCCCTGTGGGTTGGGAGGAGACTGAGGAGACTGTTAATGGCTGTTCTTTGGAAGGCATCTCCTGATAGGAGGCATCCCCTGCCCCCATACGTGACTGCTAGCACTCAGGTGATGAGGCACTGGATTCCTAGAGGTCATTTTATATTTCTTAAATCCTTTCAAAGGAAAGACTTAGTCCAAGGGCCATGAATGCCATCTTCCCTAACTGCCTGCCTCAGTTCTTTTAGATCTGCTGCCTGATAAGGATACCATGTTAAAAGTTTTCTACGAGTTATTTCAAGGTTCACTGGGAAGGCTTGAACTCCATCTTGGTCTTGGCTGGCTGTACTAATCCTTTGTGAGACCTGAGCTCCTGGAGCTGAAGCCCATTGTCACTCCCAGTAGGGAGCTTGGAGGAGGGTCTAGGCTGAGAAACAATAGGAAGTTCCTGAATATCCTCTTGGGAAGAAATTGGGTGTTGTTTTTGAACCCTGGGGTAATCATGTAAGTCCTCTATGAATGGAGTTGAGGGTCTGTTCTGAGCCCTGCCATAATCTTGGCCTTCTACTCTGAGGGAAATTGGGGGTTGGGTTACCATATTACCTGGTGGTGGGGGTTGGGTTGGTGTTCTATGGAATTCCTGGGATTCTGCCCTGGGGGAGTTTGGAGGCTGAGTTACATATTACCTTGTGGTGGGGGAGGAGATAATAAATTATCCGTTTTCAATGTAAAGTTTATGGTATTTTGGAGAGCCGGAGGGTCAGAATTATTCTAGTCTCCTGGACTGCTATTTTCCTTTTCTTTGGATGGTGGGGGCTCTGGTTTAGATGAATCTACACACTTAGTCATGGCTATTACTATTCATAGAAAGCCTTGGGAGGGCTTAACTTCTCCCTTGGTTTCTCTGTCGCAGGTTTCCGAGTCTCATCCACGTCTCTCCATCTTTTAAATCTGCTTTTTCCAACCATGGCGCCACCTTAAGATCCTCTTTCCAAAAGGAATTGGCATTCTTACATGTGATTTTAAATCCATGTTCCTTAAGGATTGTCTGTGTAACTTTGATCTGGGATTCCTTTTGTGCTGATTTGCTATTACCCATGATAGAAAAGAGTGGAACTGACACGGATCAGAGGACAACTTTCCCACACCACGTGGACATGGGGGATTCTCCTAAGTCCGATATCAGAAGCCTTCCCGAGGAATTAAGAGGAGCTGGCAGCCGCACTAACCACGTTTAGTTGGCTGTCTGCGTGACCAGTTTTGATTTTGATAAGAGAAGTTTTTTAGATAGGGACTTCACTGTCACCCAGGCGGGTGGTCGGGGTCTGGCAGGAAACTCGGAAAGCTTTCATCCAACACCAGAGTGTTGCGCTGGCCAGAAGGGGTCAGCCGCTTTCCTAGCTGTGTGAGTCCCATGCAACAGTTTAGCCGAAAAGGAAGTAGGAAAAGAGTTAGAAAGAAAGCCTGCTCCCTGGTGGGGAGTTTGGCTACCGGCTTCCCAGCCGAAGTATGCTACCCTTCTGGAACCCATTTTTTATTTTTATTGGTTGTGTTCTCACCTTCTCCGAGTGTGAATCGAGGCAGTCCACGAACAGTCCATGTAAGGCGCCAGATGTTAGTATGGCTCCCTGAGAGTCTGTAGTCTTCCTGTTCCAGTCTGCAGCCAGCTGGGTTTTGGCCCGGATCTCTGTGCTGGCCAGGCCCCAGGGAATCCACGTTGAGACAGGGACAGGGGAGCATGGGGGTTGGGGGGGGACGTGGTTCTGGGACCACCGTGGACCCTGATTCCCTGCACTGAGAACCAATGAATGAGACACAATGAATGAGTCCCAGGACTGGTGGAAGCAGAGTTCCTTTATTCAGGATGGACCAGGGAAATTTATAGGGCACCTTGGGCAAAACGGTTTGCATGTAGTGGGGGTGGGCAGTGGGCAGTGTGACGCAAGCAGGAGGAGGGTCCAGTTTCTCCCGCCTTGGAGGCGGGGACCCAGTAGTGCCCTATGACTCCCATTGAGTCAGATTTTTGCCAGACTCCATGGCATGGCAAAGGTGGACTATAGAATAATTTCTAGTGCTTAGGTAAAAGCCAGCACACCTCAAAACTTGAGAAGCCAAAAGGAGTCATTTCCCTTACCTCTGGCAAAAGAGTCATATGCGTCTCCAATTCACATATACCTGTGTTGCATTTCAGCATATTAATTCATGCTACCCTCCAGGCTCTCTCAGTCCCTACTCACAAGTACTTGTTATACTCAAAGCCTCCAAGTCAGTCTCGCCCCCAGTAGCTACTCACTCATAATCTTATAACTCAACTATTCTCACTATGCTCTGTTCCAGCTCTTGCTACTCTTATTCTCACTATGATCCCTCTATCCTTTATCTCCTGCTATTCTCCCTTTTCTAGGAAATACCTTGGGCATGTCCAGTTTTCTCTCTCTGCTCTGGACTCTTTCACCAGATGCTTCCGGCTGTTCTTACATCTACAATAAAACCTTCCCATACCATGGAACGCTCATGTCATTGGTTTATTCAGTGTTAGAAATAGACTAAGAAGGAGAGAGATAAGTTAGATATAAATACTTAGGTAGACATGGATACAGACCAAACAAGTAAGGGTTAAGTCTATATATGCCTATATATTAAGAAATGAGCTCAAGCTGGACTATAAGACTGGATATTTCCAGGACTGCCCCCTCCAAAAAAAGGTTAAAGTTTATGTAAGTAATAAAGGTCTAAATAAACAATTTAAAGTTTGTGAATGCATACTGTAAAAACACAAGAAAGTGATTTTAGGTATGTGAAAAATGAGACTCAAATGATGTTAAGACTTCTAAGTTCTAGCTGGCATGGTGGCACACACCTTTACTCCCAGCACTAGGGAGGCAGAGGCAGGCAGATCTCTGAGTTTGAGGCTAACCTGGTCTACAGAGTGAGTTCCAGGACAGTCAGCCCCAGAGTTACAACAGAGAAACCCTGTCTTGAAAAACCAAAAAAAAAAAAAAAAGAAAGACTTCAAAGTTCAGAATTTTAACATATTAATCAATGGAGTTCTGACGAGGTATTAATCTAGTCTTGATGAAACACTGGCTATAATTATTCTAGTTACAGGTTCAAATTTTTAACTTTCCTTTGGTATTTTTCTAAATGTAGACTTAAAAGTGCTTCTCACTGTAATGCATACATCTCTGTCTGATCTATCTATTCATCTATCTAGCCTTCTGCATAGAGGGAAGAACATTAAACTTTTAACCCAGAACCAACTTTTGGGTCCCTAAAGGCTTCCCCTTTGTTCTTTTTTTCCTGCCATTCCGCCTTATTACAAATGAATGTTTATGCTTCTATTATGATGATCACTTTTCAGTTATTTTTCTATGGCTTAAAGTAATGAGTATCCTCCAGCTGTTTATATACTTGTTAACAGTTTTTTCTACAATGAAGATTTCAGTGCAGATTATAAGACACTGATCATTCTAATACCTTCTGTTCCTAGTCTTTATCTATCCTATCCGATTCCCACTCAGCTGACAGATGCCATCCAGGAATCAACTGTGGCCCTGCAAACTGCTCCAAAATGATCTGCACCTCACCAGCTTCAGGTGGTCTTACAGAACCTGTGAGCCCTGGAGTTGCTGAACACTGATGTAAACCAGTATAGCCAAAACAACTGTTCCTTGTCTCTTCAGGCTGGGTCAGCAAACCAGATGCTTCAGATGACTGTTGCCCATACCCAGGCTTTTGACCAATATTCCAATCTCTCTGGACCCCAACTATGACCCTGTCCAGTGTTGAAGCAATCAGAGATCACATCATCCTTTATCATCAACAGGTTTGTTAGGTTTGAACAATATTAGGTTTCAGGCAGTCCATATATCAATCTCAGGCTGTTCATGTCTACAAATGAGCTCAACCTGGACTATAGGAAGATTTCTAGTGGTTAGATAAAAGCCATTATTCCTGAGGAACTTGTGAAACCAGTTCCCGCTGGTGAAAAGGAGTAATTTCCCTTACTTCTGGCAGAAGGGACATATGGCTACCCATGGCACCTATCAGCATATCAAAGCTCATGGTGGCCTCCAGGCTTCCTCAGTATCACAAGTACCTATAATACATTTCAAAGTCCATACAAGCATTCAGACTATTCCCTTCCCCCAGCTACTTGCTATCCTTATAAACATAATTTGTCTACCCCAAACTATTTTCCCCATAGCTTAATTTTAAACATTTTTAATAAAAAATGATTACTGATTTAGAATAAAAATGGCTGATTTCCTTATGGCATTTTCTTACATATTTAGTTTTTGTTTCTTCCACCCTCATCTCACTCCGTTCTCCCATCTCTTCAGGTTATTCCTTCCCTGGACCCTTTTGCCCCACTATTCCCCTTTCTAGTTTCATATCACCCCTCCCTTACCATATGTCCCAGCTACAATACTCCTGAGCATATACCCAAAGAACTCTATATTTCACCACAGAGATACTTGACATCTGTTTATTGCTTTTTTTTCCACAACAGTGAGAAAATGAAATCAATCAATCAATGTCCATCAACTGATAAATGGAGAAGGTAATTGTGGTACATACACACAATGAATTTCTATTCTGCTATAAAGTGAAATAGAAGTATAAAATTTGCAGTTGAATGGACAAAACTAAAAATGAATATATTGACCGAGGTAACTCAGGTTCATAAAGATAAACATCACTCTCTTTCATGTGTGCATCCTAGCTTCTAACTGTTGCATATTAGTATTTATGTGAGAGTAAGTGGAGATAGGCCTGGAAACTTGAAAAGGACCCACAACTTTATTTTTTAAAATGAAGTGAGGTTTGTTGTTTGTAGCTAGCTAAGTATATGGAGCATAAGGTAACACATCAGGAAAGAAGTGTCAAACTAAAAACTAACAACATAGGGTGCCTCACGGATACCCTCATTTATCCATTTCATATTACTGATACTACATTATTACTGGAACACTACTATGTAGCCTTGTTACCACAAAGCCTTTCAAATCTTAAGGAGAAAAGAAAATGAATAAAATAATTTCTTCCCAAGGAACAAAAATTTTGATTTAATTGGGAAGAAAAATATAAACCTATATGGAAAATTCTTTTTTCACCTAAGTAAACTTTTAAAATGTTGGTTATTTTTATTTTCTCATCTTGTGTTAGTTTTCACACTTTTTCTACGTACATGCTTATTATCTGCATGGATTCTTAAACTGAGCTCAATTACTTGCAATTCTTAAACCACAAACATCAATCAAATGAAAAGGAGAATGTCTGAGAAGAGGTTCAGTGGTGATGGGTTTCAAATTAACAGTAACCACAAACCAAGAGATTTTAATTGTGACTAGCAGTTCTCTCCATTTCAGACAATAACACTTTCTACTTACTCCTTAGATTACTAAACAGCCCTTTATCCTACTTCAAAATACAAAGCACTCCTCATTATAATTATTATTCCTTCCATTCCTTAAGGTTATGTTACTCTTCTTGCTATTGAAATGGAGCATATTTTCCAAGTTTTATATTTTTTCAGGGCTTGGTGTTGAGTACCCATCCACACACTCACTATCAAACCACTCTACAACTAGTTATACCCTGTAATCCAAATACAACTTTAACACAAACATTTCTGAAGCTCTATCGTACAAGCATACTAGCAAACATTTAAACTTTAGTAAATGAATATAACTATGGACTGAAACTGCTTCCATGCATCATGCCCCAAATATAGTGCCACAGATTTTGTAATATCTTCTTGGGGAAATGCAAATAAAGAATAATTACTATTACCATAGTCTTAGTTTTGAGAACAACAAACAAAGATTACATGTGTAGTACACATGTAATCTTTTTTCACATAAAAAACATGAAAACTAAGTGCTATATTCAGAGGAAGGAAAGGAGGAATAGAGGAACAAAAGAATGAAACTACGAGCAGGATAGGATAGCTCTAAATATAACTGAAAGAGAACATTCCTTTAAACATTAAACTATAAGAATTGCATTTTTAAAAGTTTTGTTAAGCAGTAAGTTAGGTAGGCTCACAGTTTTCCCAGTTTTCTCAGATGTAGATATTGATAGATGGTAATCTAGGTTAAGTTGCTACAGTAACTGTACAAGTATGTTTTGGCAGCTTTGAGAAGTTTCTCATATATTTCAAGATATTCTCAAATTTTATGGGCTTTCCTTCAACAAAAACTCTTATAACATGGATCATAAATGATGGTTAAGTTAGTTTCATAGATGTAGCTGGAATATGCAGGATGCTGCCAATCTTTAACCTTCTGAAGAGTTTCTCATCTTCATGATCTTCTGCAGGATTCTCCACTCTGCCCCATGCCACTCTCTCCAGGAAGGTACAGGAAGTTGCATGACACATACAGGGGGAAAGTTATGTTTTCGTTTTCCAGGTTCAGTACCTCTAGTTCTTGATCTTTTCTCAGAGAAAGAATGTGATAATCTGTGTCCTTCCTGAAAATACAGCGTCCAATTCTGTCCAGTGAAATCACACGTAGACGAAAAGCAACTTTTCTTTGCCAGAGTAAGCTGACTCCGAGGCCACAGGATTTGTTCAGTGCACTGCGACGGAATATAATGCGCTTGTTGGTGTAGCATACTACCAAGTCCCAGCCAAAATTGAAGCCAGACCAGCTCCAGGTGCGTTGTTCATTTGTGCGAAGTCGGCCTCCACATCGCATGCTGCTTCCACGGACATCAGACACGTAGATATCTGCCGGCCCAAGTTCCCTGGACTGCTCTGCCCGAAGAAGTGCTAGCCATTGTTCTTTGTATACTGGGGTCAACCATGTTGCAGGGATCAGTGCATCCTGGTCAATAACATGTGCTGAAGGCAGGTCACAGATGATGTAAGGAAGCCTTAGCTGCTGGAACACTGGCGCAAAGTCTCTTCCCTCATCACTCTCCAGAAAGGGGGTACCGTCTGAATCACTTTTGTACGTCGCAAAGCACATGTTTGTTGCAGACAATAGTTCTCTACGAGATCCTGACCATGTGGGTTCCAGCTGTAGGAACACCCACTTTTTCAGTAAAGTGTATACATCTAGCTCTACTTCGATCACTAAGAGGTCTGAAGAGGAAATGAGCTCTTTCATGAGATCCAGATTGATTTCTGGCAATAGTTCATCACATTGCTGGATCATTAGGTTGTCCAAAAGCCACTGGCGACAAATGTATTTCATATTCTGGAGCCCATAATTATCGGCTGAATAGTAGTAGCTACACACAGTGTCGATACAGACTGAGGCCTTCATCATCTCTTCACACTTCTTAATTACCGCATCTAATTGTAGCATGCTGGCTGTGGCCAAGAAAGAAATAACTCGGCAGAGAGGAATTACCATGCTATTACTGTATAAGTAGCTCAAAACCTCATTGAAAGATTCACGATCAATATTCTTGTCAGGCATCTGCATCTCTATTATGCTCATGCTTGTCTCCTTCCAGGCACCACTGAACATGCTCGCAAAGTACCCTGAGCGGCACAGATAGGCCCTGTGTAGGCACCACTCCTCCTCAAATGCACAGATCTTTACATCACTGCCCTCACCCCTCACGAAAAGCGACTCATAAGTGGATACAAATCTGTCCGTGGCCGCTCTCTTACGGGGGACTTTTGCCAGTGGACTTCCTGGGCTAGCCTTCCGCTTGTGGCCTGCCTGACTAGTGGAAATTTCGGCCGCTCCACTTGCCTGTTGTTCCCGGGCAACGGCCGCTCCAGCTTCGGCTGCCTCCCCACCTCCAGCAGCAACAGGATCCTCTGGGGCAGGATTTCTTCTAGGCCACAGTCGACTGCTTATAGCTCCCATGACTTTGTCTGAAGGGAGAAAAAATGGGAACTTCCTCCTCAGACGTACCGGCCGAAGATACGCCTCAGGCGGGAACGAGCAGCAAACTGCCGGCAGCGCCCAGAACAGCGAACAATGGACAGCGTAGCTCAGCGTCGACGTCAAAATGGCGGCCAAAATGAGCCACTCTGGCATGTGGTCACCTCGATGGAGGATGGTGCCCCTACCGTGGAGGACCACACATTACACCTTATTTCTAAAACTTCGGTTCTTGGACTTGCCCACGGACTGACAATGTAATCCATACTTTTCAGCGTGGACCTCTATGATTATGTTTATGAACACACAAGTAGCGTTACCTGTCTAAAATTTTAAGTGATGATTTCTTTATTAGGAATTACATCTTGCTTCTATTTTTGTCCTCCAAACGGCTTCACATACTTTAGTAAGTTCTGCAACTTCATTATCAGCAGAGACAGTGAAGCCATTTTCCGTGAAAAAGATACTTGTCCTATATCCTATCATATTTTAAAACTTTTTTAAAAATAATTTTTTTCAACTACACAACATTTTAAAAATCTTCTCAGTGTGAATCAAAGTTATCTGTTTGCAGACCACAGAAACATTTTTCCCCAGAAACCTGAACAGTATTAGACACAAAATCTTAAGGTACAGGGAAGATTAACTAATCAAAATTTAAATATGTTGGGTAGAATTAAGGTCTGGGGGTTTACATATCAGTAATCTAGGAGTGGCTATGTTTCAAAAAGCAAACTTTTGCCTTGGTGTGTTTTCCAACAATTTCATGTCTTAGATAATGTACAGATATGGCCTAGACAAAGTCATATTTGTCTCTCCTTGGTACATTGAACATAGATAGCATTTTTTTCCTAGTAGACAGAAGCACTAAAATTTACCTTAAAGGTAGAAAATAAGCATCATATTAGTACACTAATAGTCCTTGGGACTGAATTTTTCTAACAGTTCAGGTGAAAGTTTAGTTTAAACTTTCCACATTGATATGGTTAGACCCCAAGTTAGAATCCAAAGAATCATTTCACTGCATAGTTTGGCAAAATTTCATCTATCAAATTTGGTATAAGGCCAAGGAGCAGGGTAATAAGATACATGCAGCACACAGGATGAAACAATCAATATAAATGTGTTGTTGTGGAAGTTTATTTTTAGTTGTGTTTAAAATAATTGTTTTTGTATACTGTTGGTAAAAGGGAGGCATAGGTCTTGGCATTTTGTATTGTCGTCAGGTGTTGAATTTCTGTGAGAGATGTTTGATTGCTAATGATCTGCATGTGCTATCAGTAGAACACCTGAGGAGTTCTGGATCAATAAAAACAACTGAGCTCAAATGCTTGAGGTTCCATTGTGAGTATGGCACTGGCCATGATGGTGGTTCCCTCTGCTGAGGTCTGGCAGTGTATGCACTTATGAAATATGCCTCCTTGTCTCTCTAGCTGAGCCTCCACAGCAGTGCACTCTGTGTACTCTACAATGTGTAAAGTTTTGAATATCTGAAAAATGTCCTTACTCTTTTGAGATGTATTTATCACATAGTGATTAAAAATTGCATTGATGATGGTGGCCTGACAAGTTTTTAAAAGAATGACTGAATAAAAGGCTGAGGATGTAGCTCAGTAGAAGAACAATACTTAGTATGCAACTGTTCAATCCTGCATTTGATTGCCACAACAAAGTAACAATAAAAATTAAATATGAAAATAAAATGAAATAATTGAAATAAGAAATGTGTTTAGGTTTTTGTCAGCTTGACACAAGCTAGGGTCATCTGGGAAGAGGGAACCTCATTTGAGAAAATGCCTCCATTTCATTGGCCTGTAGCTAACCAAATTTTCTTTATTAATGGTTGGTGTTAGAGGGCCTAGCCCACTGTGGGCAATGCTACCCTTGGACAGAATCGTCCCAGAAAGTATAAGAAAGGTAGCAGAATGTAAGCCTGAGGAGCAAGCCAGTAGGCAGGGGTCTTCCAATGTTTCTATTTCACTTCCTAGTTCTAGGCTTCTGCCCTAAGTTCCTGTCCTGACTCCCCCAGTAATGGAGTGTGGCTGAGAGTTGTAAGATGAAACAAACCCTTTCCTACTCCAAGTCAATTTTGATCATTTTTTTTTATCAGAGTAATAGAAAACCAAATTAGGACAGAGATTTTCACCATGGAGTGAGCTATTGCTGTGACATGCCTGATCATGTTATTTTGGAGAGGATTGTGGCACTTTGGGCTGGAAAAACCAGTAGTACTCAAAGCCTCATGGGCTATTCTATGGAAACGTGGAAGAAAAAAATGGAGAGAATAGTGCAGATGATACAGCTTGTGAAGTTTCAGAGGGAAGATTTATAGTTCCTCATGGACTCAACCCAGCCCATTTCTGTTATGTTTTGCATGAAGAAGCAGTCAGCTGGGGCTGAAGAATCAGTTGTGATTAACAAGAGTACAGCATCTCTGAAGTGAAATCTTTGCTTTACTGGGACCGTTGATGCTATGATTAGTTAGGATGGAGGAATCAGGTATGATTATGAAGAGACTGGCATTACGGAGGCAAAATCTGCTGAGAAGTATTTCCTCAGGGTCAACATGAGGAAGTTGTGGTTGAAATCTAGTGTCTCAAGTTGGCAGCCAAACTAGAGATGATGTATAAAGCTCTCCCTAGAGTTACAGGTTTTGGTGGCATGAGAACAACTGCAAGGCTGAAGGGGTCACAGAGAGCAGTGGAGGCTTAGCACTGTGAGGGACCTGGAGAGGTCACTAGTGAAGGTGAAACCTCAGCTGCAGTGGAGACCACAAGATTAAATAAGTCACATAGAGAAGGTGAAGCTTGGCACTGTGAAGACTGGGCTGAAATCCCTGAAGAGAGCCCAGGAGATGCTATTGGTGAATTTGAAGACTCAGTTACAATGAGGACCCCAGTACATTGGAGATGCCAGGATTGTGGACATGGAATGACCATCAAGGACAGTGGAGCTTGCCTGAGCTTAGAAGATAATCTCCCCCACTCTGTGTGTGTGTTGTTATGGACAGTTGAGAGAGAGAAGCCCTTTTAGAGTGAAGAAGATCATGAATGAATCCAGATGTTATACACTGAGTTATTTTTACTCTCTTTGCTTCGAATTGATTGTGATGGTGCCAGTTCTTTCATCTTGAAATAAGAATTATGTGACTTATTTTTCAGTTTACAAGAGCCCACAGTTGAGAGACTTAGGAGTTTTAAAGAGACGTTGGATATGTTAAACAGATGTGAAAAAGTCTGAACTTATAAAGTGTGAAATTTGTAAAGACTCTGGGATTTTTAAAGTTACACTGTGCTTTATATATTAATATTAAGAAGATCTTAGAGATTGTTTTAGATTCTTTTCTATTACTATGATAAGACATCATAAACAAGGTAACTAACTTATAGAAGAAAGAGCACATTTTGGGCTTATAGTTTTAGAGGGTTGGAGTTTATGACCATCATGGCTGGGAGCATGGCAATAAGAAGGCAGGTAGACATGGCTCTGGGGCAGTAGCAAACAGCTCACCTCTGAATACATAAGCACAAGGCAGAGAGAGCTAATTTGGAATGGCATAGGCATTTGAGACCTCAAAGCCCTTCTACAGTGAAACAGGCCTTCAATAAGTCCACACCTACTAATCCTTCTTTAACTGTTCCACCAACTGGGGATCAAGTATTTAAATACATAAGCCTATGAAGGTCATTCTTATTTAAACCAACACATTTAACCATAGATGTGTAGCCGAATCATAATTCTAAATGCATTTAGTTTGACTTTAAAAATCCACAAGTCTTTAACCATCTCAACATAGGTTAGAAGTCCAAAGTTACCTCTGAGACTCAAAACAATATCTTAATTGTAACCCCATAGGAAATAAAAAAATCAAATTACATATTTCTAAAAGATAATGGCACAGAACACATATTACCATTCCAAAAGGGAGAAAAGGGAGCATAGTGAGGAAACACTGGACCAAACCCAAGACTGAAATCCATCAGGATAAACTCCAAATCCTGTGGTTCCATGTTTGTTGTCAAAGGGCTTTTTAGACCTCCTACTCTTTCCAGCTTTGCTGACTATAACACTCTTCTCTGTCTTGAACTGGTCCCACTCCCTCTATGCAGATCCTCTAGGCAGACATCCAAGCTTCTGGCACCTCCAACATCTTGGAGTCTCCAATGTAATTCAAGCTTCACTCTTAGAGCTTCATGAGATGAACTCTTAGAGCCTCAGTGCAGGGCTTCTTCTGTTGCATACCTGACCTCAGTAGCTCTCCTTAACCATAACGCTTTTACTCATGTATTCTTCATGACTCTTAAGACAGAATCACATGGCCAATACCATGTGCCAACTTTAGCTGCTGCCTTGGAAGAGAGCCAGGCTCCCTCCTTGAATCACATTTGCATAAGTTTTCATTTGTTGTTTTTGTTCGAGAGCAGAAAATTCCACAGAATAACTTCCTTTTTAGGAATCATGAAATTTTCTTTCACAACTTGCAGGATTAGGTGGATGTGGTCTTGCCCTGAGGGTACCCTTTCCTTTATTCCATTTTCCATGAGAGTTCTCCTTCTTTCAGCACAAGCTTTGACTCCAAAGTTAAATTTCTGGCTTGCCTTTTCTTCTCCAACTGTATATTATGCATTTCTTTTTTTAAACACTGCTTGCTATTTTTCATTATGGACCTGCATAAAAGTAATTACTAGTAACCACACAACAGAGTCAATATTGAGCTGTCTTGAAATCTCCTCTACCAACAGAATTAGTCCAAAACTTTTCAATTTAGCCTCTTGTATTCTTAAGACACAGGAAATAGGCAGCCACATTCTTTGCCAAAACATCACAAGAATGGTCTCTAGTCTAGTTGCTAATATTGTTCCCATCTGAAAGCTCTTCAACTGGACCTCCATTATCCATATTTCTCTCAGCACTACTGTCTTCAAAGCTCCCACTAGAATGAAGCTCCTACTAGAATGGTCAGTGTCTTAGGGTTCCTATTGATACCATGAAATACCATGACCAAAGCAACTTGAGGAAATGTTCCCCTGCTCCTCAACCCCCACTTAGGCTTCCATATCACAGTTCATCATTAAAGGAAGTAAGGAAGTCAGGACAGGAACTCAAGCAGGGCAGGAACCTGGAGACAGGAGCTGATGCAGACACCATGGAAGAGTGCCGCTTACTTGCTTGCTCTTCATGGCTTGTTCATCCTGCTTTCTTATAAAACCGAGGACCAACAGCCTAGGGATGGCACCATCCACAATGGACTGGGCCCTCCCTCATCAATCACTGATTAAGAACAGATTTGTCTACAACCTGATCATATGGAAGCATTTTCTTAATTGAGGCTCCCTCCTCTCTGATGACTTTAGTTTGTGTCAAGTTGACATAAAACTATCTAGCACAGACAGTTAATCTCTGATTATACCATTCAGCTTCTTTCCTAGTCCAAAATCTCAGAGACTTTTATATTCTTGGGATAAATGCATTGGTCAGGTCTGTCACAGCAATAGCACACTTCCTGTTTCCAACTTCTTAGTTACTTTTCTATTGTTGTGATGTAATACCATGACCAAGGCAAGTTATAGAATAAAAAGTTTATTTGGGGTTTACAGTTTCAGACCATTGGAGTCCATGAGCATCATGGCAGGAACAATGGCAGGAAGGCATGGTGTCAGGGTAATAGCAGAAAGATTCCATCTTGGTTCACAAATATAAGGCAGAGAAAGATAATTGAGAGTGGTGCTGGCTTTTGAAACTCAAAAGCCCTCCCCTAGTGACACACCTCCTCCAACAAAGCCAAACCTCCTAATCATTCCCAAACAGTTTCACCAACTGTTGTTCAGGCATTCAAATATATGAACCTCTGGGGACTATGCTCATTCAAACCATCTCAGGGATAAAAATGAAAGAAAAGTTTATAGATCAAAAGTGATGTATTTATACGTCAAGTTTATAATGCGCTGGTTGTGCTTGTTAGTGTTTTTCAAGCTTGACATGGGAGAGCCATCAGGGAAGATGGAACCTCAATTGAAAATGCCTTCTTCCATCAGATGGACCTGTAGGCAAGTCTATTGGGCATTTTCTTAATTAATGATTCATGTGGGAGGGACCAGCTCACCTATGAAGGTAGTCCTGAAAGGTATAATAAAGGTATCTGAATGTGGGCCTGAGGAGCAAACCTCCTGTAGGCAATGTGTTCCTCCGTGCCTCAGTTATTTCCTCAAGGATCCTGCCCTGAGTTCCTGCCATAACTTTCATCAGTAACAGAGTGTATCCTGAGACTTGTAAGGTGCATTAAATCCTTTCCTCCCATGAATGTTTGAAATTTTGTGTCCCATCATTCTCCTTGGGAACAGTAAAAATCTTTTAAATGATAAGCACATATTTAAGTATGTGAATTATGTTGGATGGTTTTGATGAGGCTTTAAGGAAGCAGGATTTTGATATGGATGGTTTAGACTCTGTTAGGAAGAATGGTTAAATACTAGTATCTCAGCAAACATGTAGCGAGAACACATGAGAGTGAGATTAAATCTGTTAAATTAAATAATGAGCCAAACAACAACAAAAACTAGCAGTCACTCTTATTAGCTAGGAGAGGGATATATAATAGGTTTTTTTTTAATTGGTTGGTTGGTTTTACAGAGATCTTGCTTTTGTCTGTACTCAGAAAATTGTTATAAAGTGGTTTCTGTTTTGGGATCATGGTATAACATCGACTCTTTTCTGAAGTTGGTATTATTTTAAATTAAAAAACTTTTTGCATAAAATGATGGATTTCATTATGACAAGCACGCTAATCATATACTTCATTCATATTCTTTATTCCAGTGCCCACTCTGGTGTTCTTTCTTGCTATTGGTTCCCTTCTTCTTGCTGGAGAGAGTAACTGTTCTAATCTCTACATCCATCACATCCACATATCCCACTAAATTCCACTTATGAGAGAAAGCATAGTATATAACTTTGACTGTGACTCTTTTGCTTAGCATGATAATTTCCAGTTCCACCCATTTTTTTTTCTGCAAATGACACAACTTCATTCTTTGGTATGGCTGAATAAAATTCTATTTTGTGTATGTACTACACTTTCATTACCCATTCATCTGTAGACCATCAAAGTTGATTCTACAATTTGATTATTATGAATATTACCTTAATAAACATAAGTGTACTGGTATCTGTGTTTATGAAGTAAGATATTTAAATGTCCACTGGAAGCACAACATGTTTTAGGTGTATGTTCTAGTAAAGCTTTTAACTAACTGCAAATCCCAGGCTAGTTCGTGGATGCCTTGAGTCTTTGGGGTTTTTACTTCTTTAGGTTTTAGAAACTTGGCCCATGCTATCTCTATGTTTTCCATTTTTCAGATGAGGAAATTATTTAGAGAATGTAGCCTGTACCTAAGTGTGCATTAATTTCTCCCAATCCTTTGTTTGTAGGATGTACTGTTGAATGCTCTGATGTGACATTAGCTAGGCAAGAGTGTTTAGGACTATAGGCATGATCCACTGATTTACTGTAATATGACTTGGTATAAGAAACTGATTATTGCTAGTCCTTGAGACAGAGCTTCAATTTTAGGGCCAAGACTATATATAGAATTCAAGCAATGAAATCCCCTGGATTTCTTGTATTAGGGAGCTGTGTTATTTTTATTACAGTCAAAGACAAAGGTGGCATATCTCTGCCAGGTTTTATAAATCCTGGGGTGAGGACTGCAGATCACAGAGCCTGTATGAAGTATGAATAATTTTTTGTACCTTGGAATTTTCAAAAGAAATTGGTTAAAAAATTCTGAATATTTACTCTTTTATTGCTCACCCAAGAGAAACTGAAACACTATATAAGAAGTAATAGTCCTATGTGACATAGACTTTATTAGCAATATATGCATCACTTATCACAATAAGACAGAGCTCTTTTTGTGTTCCTCAAGATGTACAACTTCCTCAATAATGTTAATAGGGTTCATGAAGTATATTATCATGAATAAAGTAAGTCCTGTGAACAAAGTATCTGTTAGGACCAGGATATTCCATGTGTTCATGTCTGGTCAAAGTTGATTAGGGCCTTGCTGTTTGGATTTCAACAGATATGTTTTCTTTGTGTGTGAAAGTATATGATCCAGTTTTTCTAACATGATTCCGTTTTCCTAACACTAAATGAATGTTGAGATTGGTATTCTAAGGGAAGTGCATGTAGTTGGAATGAGGCTTCCAAAAGAAGTCTGCCTTTAAAAATAAAGGAAAGCTTTGAAAGGCAAATTACAGAAGGTAACAAAGAAGTTTGGATCTACAACACAGCTGTCTTCAGGAGGCTCTGTAGTAGTACACCTAATGTGGCAGCTCACCCAAGAAGACATGGAGGCATAATCATAGGTACAAACCCTGCCAAATCTCAGCAGAGGGAACAACCTGTCATGGCAGGCACCATCCTGGACAGTGGGACCCTGAGCATCCATCTCAGGGGTTTTTATTGATACCTAAGCTCCTTGGGTGTTCTGTTGATACCATGTACAGGTCCTGAGCAATCAAACATCTTTTATGTGAAGCCAGCACCTTCAGACAATACAAAATGCCAAAGCCTAGGCAGCCTGTTTTCCCAACAGTGCACAAAACAAACATTTTAAACATAACTAAAAATAAATTTCTGCATTAAGACTCACTCCAACTGAAGTTAAATATTACTTGGCTGACATCATAATAAAGAACTGTCTGAACAATCTAAGTTTATCTACTTGTGTATGTATACCTATGTATATGTATATATAAATCAAATATGTATACATATTTACACACATACTTACATATACATATATATTTATTTATGAAGACTTATTTCTATATAGTTTAATGGACTGAATTTTTAAAATAATCATAATAAATGGTTAACCACTCCCAAAATAGTGTGAAAAAAATAAAAGCATCTTCTGTTGTTTTTAAATCAGCAGGTTCCGATGTGGAATGTCAGATCCAGCAGTTGTTTTGAGTTAAATGACAGATGTAGACCATGAGGTAGAAGTAAAAGATAATAGTATAGATACAGGAGATGCCATTTTAGTGTTCCTGGAGGTATCACAATGGAATCATAGGTTATGAAATGATAAGACCATTCCTACTTAACCTGGATAATTTAGAAAACTAATGACTTTGAATTATAATTTCAGAGTATAAATGAGGCTATGAGTTACATTAAGAAGCATCTGTTGTATCTGCCACCATGATTCATTCTCATTATATTAGTGGTAGAGTATTAGTGAGGAAAAGCTGTAGATTAATTATAAATTTAATTTTATTCAATCATCTTGGAAAGATTATGCCCTCTTCTGAAGTTGTCAGTGTCTCATGGAAGATTGCTAAGACTCCTCACTTTATGATCTCTAGGTGGAATAGTATCCATTGAATAGGATGATGAGGTGGCAAAGATTAACTTAAGGATCAGCACCTAACAAGAAACATCTACTGATGTTACTTGTTAATAGTACTTGGTAAGATCATTTGTACCTTGGATCAATGGGCAGTTTATTCTGATACTATTTCAGGAGACCATATCTCCAGTTGTAAATCATGTAAAGTCTATTTACATGATGGTCTCATAAACATAGTCCATCCCTGCAAGTTACAGCTAGAAGAGTGAATATTATGTAAGTAATTGTGTGGTCGAGCCTGTGTACAGGCAACATTTGAGGCCATGGAACACTTTCACGTTGATTTATTGATTTATTGATTTTAGCATTAGAATTGGCTATTTGTGATGGATAAAATTCATCGTATAGAAACAATAAAGCTATTTCTATTTGATTTAATTTTGTTATGGCTTAATTTAGATCTGGGAGGAGTTGAGGTATGAGAAAAAACCATCATCAAAATATGTATAAAATTTAAATAAAACAAATGTGAAGACAAAATTTAAATTGTATTTTTATTGCATTTTCAGTGTATGTTCTACTTGTATTCTGTACTCATGACTCATTTTACCATTTACGTCTTTTAGATGTTCTCTCTCTTGTGTCTGTCTCACACACACACAAACAAATACACACACATTCACATGTACACACACACACAGACATTGCTGAACTTTTATGGATTTTTATTTGTATTTTTATGGATTTATTATTATAAATATATTATTATTAAATAATATGTGATACATAATATATTATATTACATTATAATGTATTGTTTAATATATTATAGAATATATTTATTATTGTTATTATTATTTATATGTATTTTATATGAATTTTTATTTTCCTAAAAATTAGTTGTTGTGCTTGAGCTTATTTATGGATATTCATTTGACCTATATGTGTATTCATTTGTCCTGAGTGTGAATTTGATAAGTATCCTTCCATGTCACTTTCTTGCATATATTTTGTTATTCCAGTTTCATAATTTAGATGCTTGGTCTAAAAACTTGTATTCTCACTTTTTTCTGAAATAAATTTCTTGTTATAAATCTTCCTCAAAGTATTACTTTGGTGTATTCCATATGATTTTATAAGTAATATTAGACATCATTTTGGTATTATTAGATTTCAGTATTGCTGTTTTATTAATATGATGTTTTGTTAATATTTGACAATTTCACACATGTATGTAATATATTATCCTGCTCCCTCCATACTCCTCTCTGTAACTCCTCTGGAATCAACTTCTACTTCCCACCTTTTCCCAACTTCATGTCCTCTTCTTCTGGGAGAAGGTAGGAAGAAGGTTTGGTTTTCTTTTATAGGTCTGGTCCTTGGTAGATTGACCATGCTCCACTGGATGGTCATTTATGCGTATGTATCCATGCATATAAAGGAAGCACAAACTGGAATCAATATGTTATTTTAATAGGGTTGATTGATTAAGTGTGTATTTCCTCCAGTGGTTTGAAGTCGTATATTGCATTTTGACTTATTAAGTCATTTAATATCTCCACCAAGGTTGCCTCATCAGGTATGATATTATGAATTTTCAAAGAATGTTCTACTCTAAATCAATAGCTATTTGGGTAAAATTTAATACCTCACTATAATGGCACTCTAGCCAGGCAGGAATTAAACGCTTTTCTTTCTTTTTCTTTTTCCTTTTTTTCTTTTTCTTTTTCTGTCTAGGAAAGTTTCTCCTATAGTGTGATCTGTGGTTTACTAAATAGCATCATTTTACTAAGTTGTTTGTGTGCATTTTCCTTTCTCATTCAACCTTCACAACAGTGTCAGATGTGCATTCTAATATGCTCATCCAAAATGAGAAAAACTGAGAATCGGAGTGGTTAAGTAACCTTTCCAACATGGTATAGCTCATAATTTATGCAATGACCATTTAAATCTAAGGCCCTTTAGATACAAACTTCATGGATTTTCCTGCCATTGCACATTATCTTCTAAGTTACATATTTAATTGATAACCACCTGTGAACTCTCATCAGTAAACAATTCAATCTCTGAGGCATGGATCATGCTCTTAAGGAAGACATACTCGGCCTTATGAACGTGAGCTTTATGCTTGTTTCTTTTAAATTACAATTTTATTTTTGTCTCAGAACTATCAGAGACACCAGTTGCTGAAAATCCATCCTGCACAGACGCTTTCCTCAGAAAAATAGAAAACTATGATTTATTCATTTCTATCAATTTGTCTATCCTTTTTAGCTTCTTTGGAGGGATAGAGAGATGATCTCAGGGATTGTCAGACATGAAAATATCAGAAATTCACACACAAACCATGATCCAACAATTAATGCTCAAATATATCTAGTTTTCCACTTATCTCATGACCATTTATGCAAGCTCCTCTTTATCCAAAATCCTCTCCCTCGAATTATTCATCTTAAGTTGTTTTGCTTCTATCCTTGCTTAGGATCCCGTGGCCTTCAGCTTCCACTCACAGTCATTCACTCACTCATTCTGTCTCTCTCTACAAAGTGAGACTGCCACTACCACCAAATGTGTGTGAGAGGGACTATTCCTTCCATGAGATAGGCTCTCAGTAAATTGACAACTGCTTCCTAGTCTCCAGAATGTTTAATTGAAGCATTGCTTTATCGAGTTTTTTCCACATTGGAAATCACAATGTTAGAATTTGTACTCAACCTTAAAACAGAATTGGAGGAATTCAAACGGAGGAGTTAATTCCATTGTATTTATATATGGTTTTACTCTTCCTGTTGGTTCCTCCTTGGAGTTCTGTGCTCCCTTTATTTTATCATTTGTCTTTCAGGAACTTCCTTTAGCCATCTTTAATTCTCTGCTGTTCTTTACCTGAGAATACTTATATTCCCCCTCCCTACATACTCTAGAAAGTATTTCTGCAATTTATTGGGCTCTGGTGTGACAAGATTTTTTTTTCTTGCTTTATTCCCTCTTCTGTCAGTACTTTGGAAATGTTGGGCCTCTTCTCTCTGGTCTTCATGTTTCTTTATGAGAAATTTTCTACTAAAGTACCAAATGACTGCAATTGTTACATTTTTTTGCTATGATTTCACAAGTTGCTGAGGTTTGTTAGTTTTCCACTTTACTTCTCTCTCAGGCAAAATGTGTAATTTTTTGGTCTTCAAGTTCACTGATTGCTTTTTTCCTATCATCTTCACTTTGATACCAACTTTATCCATTCAGAATTTTAAATAATTAACCCTTTTTAAAATTTTGATGATTAAAAAAAGTTGTGAAGTGTATATCCATTGGATGTTTATTTGTATTTTCTTTATCTTTGGTGAGACTTCCTAGTTTCTTCACTTGTTTCAAGTGTGTTCTTACTCATTTAATCATTTTAATGATGGCTGCTTCAAAACCCTTTTCAGGATATTCTCTACATTTTTATGGCCTCAGTTCTAGAACCTGTTGATTACCTTCCGACTTTTAAGTAAAGTATTTACTGTTTCTTGGAATGATGAGTCAGTTTCTGTTGAATTCTGAAGGTATAAGATATCGTGAGGCTCTGCATATTATTGAAGTCTTCTGTTTCAGCAGACCTCTTAGGACACCATGCCAGAGGGTAAAAAGAAGGTCACTGCTTCACTAGTACCAGATAGGGGTGGAAATTTAGGCTCTTCACAGGGCAAGGAGACATCATGTTGTTATGTTGACACCATGGGAGATAGAGGTGCCACATTGCTGTCCCCATTTAATCAGCCTCTTTAGCATGGTGCCAACCAATATCTTTCCTTCTGCTTCATGAATTTTAAGATTAATCACATCTAATTTTAGAAAGAGAATGAGAATGGAGAAAATTATCTAGAAAACCATTGTTTCCATGGTGTGCCAAAATCAGAAAATAAAAAATAATTTAAAAAAAATCTGTAGCCACATCTGTACTTTTACATTTCTCACTATGTGACAGACTCAAGTCAACTGTGTACATGTGGCTAGTTGTAATGGCTGTAATTAAGAAAGGAGATTGGCTCCTGAAAGTATTATCTGTATTACCAGCTTCAGAATACCCTGTGCTGTTTTAACATGTGTCCTGCCTATGAAAATAAAGATGTGCACCTTTATTTGTTGTCCAATACAGAGTGGTCAGCCTTGAAACAATTTGCACCAGTGGTTCTCAACTTTCCTAATGCAGTGACCCTTTAATATAGTTCCTCATGTTGTGGTGACCCCCAACCATAAAGTTATTTTCGATGCTACTTCATAACTGTAATTTTGCTACTGTTATGAATCATAATATAAATATCTGATATGCAGATTGTCTTGGTGAACCCTGTGAAAGGGTCATTAGACTCCCTAAAGGGGTTGTGACCCACAGGTTGAGAACTGCTGATTTACGATAATAACTAAAATGGACTCAGCAGTTATATATGTTTGTGCATACCCATGCGTATACACATATATGTATATCTGTGTAACAATGATAATCAAAGAAAAAGAGGCTATCAACTTGAGAGTGGATGGAAATGGGAGAGATTCATGGAAGGGTATTTGGGAGGGGCTGAAAAGAAGGGAAGAGTGATTTAATTCTATTTCATTAAAAAAATGATTTAAAAAAAACCCACAGGCTTACCTACAGGCCAATCTTATAGAAACATTTTCTAAACTGAGGTTTCCTCTTTCCCAATGACTTTAATTTACCACAAGTTGAAAAAAAAAAAACTAACCAGAACAACTGATCCCTTGTTAACTTGACACCAAACCTTTAATCCAAAACCTTTAATTTCTTGTTTATCCTCAAGATCTCATGTCACTATCACAACATAAAATATAGTGCAACTTTAAAATTCCAGTCTTTAAAAATTCCAAGCACGTTAAACATTCAGTTTTTTTTAAAGCTCCCAAATCTCTTGATGCTAGGCTCCTGTTAAATTAAAAAGAAGTTACATACTTTTTGTACCAAGAGACAAGAGCCAGAACACAGTTACAATTAAATCAAATCAAAATCAAGCTTCAACCATGTAAGTAACTCAGTGTACAATGTCTGGATTCTCTCATGAGCTTCTTGGCTCCAAAGTTTTTGGGTAGCTCTACTTCTCCAGAAGAACACACAGCTTGTGTCTTAGGTTTAGGGTGGATCCACCTTGTACCTGCTGTAGTCCTTGGTGGTCTCCTCATGGTCCTGTAATGTCCAACAGAATGGGTTCTCCACAGGCTGCTGGCCTTCACGTTGGCCTTTTAGCCTCTCTATAGGGACTCCAACCCACGACGTGGTGCCAATCCTCAGGTTCTCCCAATTTTCTCTTTATTCCTGGGGTGTTCACTGCAGTGGAGATTGCACCTTCACTAATGGCTTTCCCTGGTCTCTCACAGTGCCAAGACTCAGCTGTTTTTTTGTGCCCTTGTTATGCCTAAAGCTATCATGCTGTCAAATCTAATCACATGTGGAAGACTCTTACACATTTTCCAGATTTAGCTACCAATTTGGGATGAAGCCCAGACTTCTCTGGACTACAGATTATATGTGCTAGCCCTGAGGAAATACTCTCAGAAGATTTTACTTCACTGATACTGCTCTCTTCTTAATCACATCTGATTTCTCAGCTTTGGCTAACCAGCATCAATTGCCCCAGTAAAGTTTTTACTTCATTATTGCTCGTCTCTTGTTAGTTATAGCTGATTCTTCAGCACCAGCTAACCAGAAACCACAGATTCTCAATTCAAATTATCATACGAACATCCTGGTAGTCTTTGCCTCTCTCTGAAACTACAAAATCCAGCCTCCATTGTCTGCATTTCTTTCCACATTCTTATCTTCCAAGCTCCTACAGATTAGCCCATTAAGATCTGAGAACTAGAGGATTAGAGAAGTAATAAAATGTTTAATTAAAAAAAAAATCTGTCCCAGGCCAAAATTCCAGAATTCTGCCAAACCCTCCAAAAAACCATATGGTCATATTTGTCATAGCAATGCCCCAATCCTGTATTCAATTTCTGCTTTAGTTTGTTTTCTGTTGCTGTGAATAAACACTGACCAAAATCAAGTTGGGAAGGAAATGGTTTATTTGGCTTACATATTACATCATCAGGGAATCCAAGGCAGGAAGCCGGATACAGGAACTTAAGCAGAGACCACAGGTGAATGCTGTTTACTGTCTTGTTCCTAGGGGCTTGCTCACAATTCTTTTTTATGTACTTTAGGACCACCAGCCCAGGGGTAGGACTACCCACAATGGTCTGGGCCTTCTCACATCAATCATTAATTTAAAAATGCTGAACAGGCTGCCTTACAGGCCTATCTTTTTGGAGCTCTCTTAGTCAGTGTTCTGTTGCTATAAAGAGACACCGTGACCTTGGCAAGTTTTATGAAATAAAATTTAATTGAGGCTTGCTTACAGTTTCCGAGGCTCAGTCTATTATCATCGTGGCAGGCAGCATGGCAGCACTCATGGTGCTGGAGTAGTAAGTAGCTGAGGACTACATCCTGATCCACAGATAGCAGGCAGAAAGAGAGAGAAAGGAACAGAGAGGGCACTGGCATGGGCTTTTGAAACTATAAAGCCCACTCACCAGTGACATATTTCTTCCAACAGGGTCATACCTCCTCATCATTCTAATCTATTCAAAGAGTTCCAGTCCTTGATGACTAAGCATTCTCATATATGAGCCTATGGTGTGGGGGCTAGGGGGCATTCTTATTCAAACCGCCACAGGAGCCATATTCTCAACAGAAGTTCCTTCTTTCCAAATGACTCTATCTTGAGTTTAGTTGACAAAACCTAGCCAGTGAAGGTACAGCCCATTTGCAGAAGAGAGGCCAGTATTTTGGAGATGACAGTAGTGTCTTAGGATGACCCCAAAGGACAGCAGCAGGTAGGAAATAGAGCCAATCTGAGACTATGAGACAAGCTGTGTGTGCTGTGGATGGCAGAGATGGAGAAACAGAGTTGCCAAGGACCTCTGGTTCCCAGAGGATCATGAGTCAATCCCAGATGACCAACACTAAGATTCTTACATTGTCTGACTTTGTTTTTGCTTTGAATTGATTGTGACTGTACCCTGATTCTTCCTTCTTGGAGTAAGAAAGTACTTAACTTATTTTCAAATCACAGGAGCCTACAGTTAAGAGACATTGCAGTTTTAGAGAGACTTTGGACATTTTAGAGAGATGCTGGGTACTTAGGCTTTGGATTAGAAAGAGACTTTGGATAATTTACAAAGAGTGAACTTTTAAAAGTGTTTGGATTTTTAAAGACTGTGAGACTTAAAAACTGGAATTTTTAAATAGTGAGATACTAATAGTTTCATGGCATCTTGGGGGAGAATGAAAAAGGCAAGTGTGTTGTTGAACAGTGATATGTTTGTGCGTCAAGTTGACAAGGGGTCAATTAGGCCGGCTATTTTTCTGTCAGCTTGAAACAAGCTAGAGTCATCTGACAGGAAAGAACTGTAAACCCCTCAGGGCACAAGCAGATACCCTCCCCCCCCCAATACTAATGGCCTTAATGGCCTGCCATTTCCAACCCCTCAAGGTGGGAGTGTGTCCAGGCCCCACTCTATAGTTTTCCTGCTGCCCAGGATCAGTCCACAAAATCTCACCAGTCACTGAGGTGCCCCAAGGTCAGGCCACAAAAATCCCACTAATTCCAGGCCACCCTAGAAAGCTCTGCCCCACAGGAAATCCTATATAAAACCTATTTCCAGCTCAGCTCTTTGTTGCTTCTTGCCCTAGCAGAGGCAGCCACCCCCTCGTCGTGATTTCCCCCATAAATCTCTTGTGTGAGATTTGTTGTGCTCTTGGCTCCAGACTGACGGGATACATTTCCCTCAGAGCTGTAACATGGGAACCTCAGAAGATGTCTCCATAAGATATTCCTGTAGGCAAACCTGTGGGAAATTTTCTTGATGGAAGATTGATATGATGAAGCTCAGCCCACTTGGGGTTGTACCACCCCTGGGTAGTTGATCCTAGGGTATATAATAAAGCAAACCGTGTGTCTCGAGAAACAAACCAGTAAGCAGCATTCCTTCTTGTCCTCTGCTTCATTCTTTCCTTCAGGTTCCTGCCTTGCCTTCCTGCCCGAATTCCCCTCGTTGATGGACTGTGTCATGAGAATTTTAAGATGAAATGAACCATTTCTTCCTCAAACTGATTTTAATCATGGTGTTTTATAACAGCAATAGAACACTTAACTATCACACTGAGAAAGACTAAAGGGATGAAGTTGTGACACATGTGCATGTGTGAGTACACACACACACAAACATACACCGTGATTTTGTAAAATGCAAAGCATAATGGTAAATTCTGATAAAAGACAAGACAAACAGAAACAGAGTCAAAAGCAGGAAATAAATAATAATCAGATATTGATAGAGTGTGAGAGCGGTGGGAAAGAGAAATACATATAATTCAAGAGCTGAGATGCAGGCATCTCCCTCAGCCTCTCTGTCTCTGCTTTAGACTCTGAGCATCTTTCAGGAAAAGGTGAGGACAAAGGAAGGCATTATGTGCAGCTAGGGCACTTATACACTGGGAGCCAAGCTGACAGAGACCAGAAGACATTCTCTAACTATGTAACCCTAACTCCTTAGTTAACTAAAAATTGAATGAAGAAAGTGGGATTTGTGAAATCTCAGTAGTCTATGCTGACCGGATGTTCTATAAGTAACAATTGATAATGGCTCTTTATCGTTATAAACAGAGGACTGGTACCTTAGAAAGGACATGGTCATGTTTACTGGGATGATTATCCTGGAAGTCTTTATTTGATAAATTCGGTCTTTATTGATAAAAATGTGAATCAAATATTTTATTTTGATTATAAAGTATAAAGATATGAAGCCTATTAGTAAATGAAGCCAGAAAAGCACATCAGATCCCTTTGATGTGGTGTTACAGGAGGTTGTGAGACACCAGACATAGATTATAGGGATCAAATTCCAGTCCTCTGCAGAAGCAGAACAAGCTATTAACCACTGATCCATCTCTTCAGTCTCCGCTTTTTAATATTCAACATGCAGGATCATGAGAGCCAGAACTCAGAAGTAATTCCAAAGTATTTGATTCTATTTGACTCCAAATCCTGAAAATGTGAAATTAAATTTCAAAGTAAACCAGAGAGTATGTACAATGTATTTTATTTCAGGGAAAAGGGTACAATTTGTTGTATAGCTGAAATTATGTGGTTTAACTGGCACAACATACCTTGATTATAGCAGTGACTGTGGTTTCCACATTTCACAAGTAATTCAATTCAAAATCTTGTATCAGATGATCAGGCTTAAACGTTTAAAAGAAAGATGCTTAAAAGAAAAAAGTCCTTTAGGTTACAGAACTTTAGGGCACACGACTCTCCTAATTTAATATAATTTTTCTACTTTGGATAATTGAAAGCCTTTGAACTAAGGTGCTTATTTTTTATATTTCAGATAATGTATGTGTTAAAAAATACACAGGTGCTACAGGAGGCCAAAATGATCAGATTCCCCTGGAGCTTAGGTGACAGGCCATTGTGAGCTGCCCCACCTGGGTGCTAGAAATTGAACTTGTATCCCTTGCAATAGCAGTCACATTCTTAACCATTGAACAGTCTCTCTAGACCCTTTGCACTAATGCTGATGAGAAATAGTGAAAACAGTTATAAAGAGAAAGAAATGCAACAATATTCTTTGGCATGTATGTGCATGCTAGTCAAGTTCTCTACCAGTGAGCCACACCTGAAATTATTTTTCCATTTTCTCTTCCTCCTCCTTCTTCCCCTAGCTCTATTACCTCTTACCCCCCTCTTCTTCCACATGCTCTTACTCTCCCTTTTTCTGACTCTTTCTCTCTCCCTCTTTCTGTATCTCTATCTCTGTCCCTCCTACTCTCCCTTCTTCCTGCGCCCCCGCCTCCCCCCCCCCCGCCCCTGTCTTTCCCCAGAGTCTCACTGTGTAGCTCAGGCTGGGCTGGACTCAATGTGTAGCCTAACATGGCCTTGAACTTGAGGCAGTTCTGCCTGTGCTTTCTAAATGCTGGGATTATAAGACTGAATCACTGTGTCTGGCTTAGCACTACTAATTTTTAAACTTCTGCAATTAATCAATACAATACTTTCTTGAGTTAAAGTCACTGAGCAACAAAATAAACCAGTAGGAATGTTGAAACTTAGAAGAAAAACTAGAAATATAAACTATTTTTGTCAGATTAATCTGTCAGTACCTAAACTTTGAAATTGTTTACATTTATTTGAATTCTCCATTCTTTCAAATATCACAATGTTTCTTTTCCAAATATTAATCTCTTAATTTATTGCTAAGTATCAATATTACTTTTTGTTGAAATCCTATGTAAAGTCTTTGTCCATTATTTTTCAGCTTCAATAGAGATAATACCTGACATTTTATTTATTTTTATCAATCTGATCTCAATGTGTCTTTGTCTGTGTTCTATTGCTGTGAAGTGGAACCCTGACCACAGCAAGTTTTATAAAGGAAAGCATTTAACTGGGGCTTGCTTACAGTTTCACAGGTTTAGTCCATTGTTACCATGGCAAAGAGCATGATAGCATTCAGGCAGATATGGTGTTGGAAAAGTAGCTGAAACTTCTGCATCTGGATCCACAAGCAGCAGGAAAAGAAAGCGCCACTGGGCCTGGCTTGGGCTCTGGAAATCTCAAAGCCCACCTCCTTCCTCCAGTGACACACTTCCCCCAACAAGGCCATACTTACCCCAAGAAAGACACATCTCCTAATACTTCTAAGTAGTGCTACTCCCTGATAACTAAGCATTTGAAGCCTGTGGGGGCCAATCTTATTCAAACCACAACATTTTACTTCCTGGGCCCCATAGGCTTGTAGCCATACCATAATGCAAAAATGCATTCAAAAGTTCCCATAGTCTATCACAATCTCAACATTGTTTAAAAGTTCAAAGTCTTTTCTGAGACTCAAGGCAATCCCTTAACTATAACTCCTGTAAAAATCAAAATTTTAAAAATCAGATCACATACTTCCATGAAATATACATTACCATTCCAAAAGGGAGGGAAAGGAGCATAATTAGGAAATGCTTGGCCAAAGCAAGGGGCAAAATCAGCAGAGCAAACTCCAAACTGCATCTCCATGTCTGATATCAAAGCGTTCTTCAGATCTCCAATTCCTTTCAGCTTTGTTGACTATAACACACTTTTCTCTTTTGGGCTGGTTCCAGTCAGTGTTAGCAGCTTTCCTTGGCAGGTATCCCATGACTCTGGTATCTCCAGCATCGTGGTATCTCCAAGCCAGTCTAGACTTCATCTTCATAGCTTTACACAATGGATTATCTGGGCCTCTATGCAGGGGCACCCTGATTCTATAACTCCTTTCTTCTATCCTTGATTCTAAAGCCAGAACCATGTGGCTGAAGCTGCCAAATCCTGCTGCTTGCTAGGGTTGGAACTTGCCTCTCTTGTTCAAACACATTTCCATCAGCTTTCTGCTTTCAATGGTTTCCTTCACTGAGTAAGCTTTTTCTTTATTTCTTTTTAGAAGTTGGAGGCTTAGCTGGGTGGAGTCTTGCCCTGAGGTCACCACTCCCTTTATTCCACTTAGTATCAGGGTTTTATTAAAACTTTTTATCTCCTTGAACACGGTACTTAGCTCCAATACACTTTTTCTTATCAAACTGTACATTTTGTATTTTTTCTTGCTCAGCTTGCCCTTTTTCATTATAGATCTGCATAAAAGTGGCCACTAATAAACACACGGCACAGTCAATAATATTGACTGTTTTGGAATCTCCTCTGCCAACTACATTAATCAAAAAAAACCCTACATATATATTTGGACATATATATTTGGACAAGGGTGGAAATAGTCTCTAGGCCATTAATACTCTTCTCCTCTAAAACCTCTTAAGATGGACCATCATAATCTACATTACTATCAGTACCATTGTCTTCCATTCTTCTAGTAGTATGGCTCATTAAACCCCACTTAACAGCTTTCCTAATCCAAAGTCCCAAAGTCTACATTCTGCTAACAAGCAGCACAGTCAGCCTGTCCAGTAATACCCCACTCCCTGGTACCAACTTCTGTTTTAGTCAGTGTTCTATTGCTGTGAAGAAACACCATGATTGTGGCAACTCATATAAAAGGAAGCATTTAATTGGAGCTGGCTTACTGGTTCAGAGATTTAGTCCACTATCATCATGGTGGGAAGCATCTTAGCAGGCAGGCAGACATGGTGTTAGAAAAGGAGTCAGGAGTTCTATATCTGGATTGGCAGGCAGCAGGAAGAGAGAGACACTGGGCCTGGCTTGAGCATTTGAAAACCTAAAGCCAACCTCCAGTGACATACTTCCTTCAACAAGGACACCTACTCCAACAAGGACACATCTCTTAATCCTTTGCAAATAGTACCAGTCCCTGATGATTAAGCATTCAAAATATGAGCTTCTGGGGGACATTCTTATTAAAACCACCACAGAACCCAAATAATGAAAGTTTGGGAGACCACAATAATCAAATGAATCATGTATTTTTAAGTGATTTCCAAATGGCAAACATAGTCTAAAAAGGAAACACATGCCACTGTTTTGTCAGGATTTGTGATATTCCAGAGATGTGCTCATCAGAGCATTTTCATATACCAGGGTGATTTCCAGAGTTAGAAACTGGCAGAAATAGAAAAGTAAAACAAATATATAATGTCACCCAATTTTGGATGTCATAATTTGGATGTCATAAATTATCTGATATTTAGTATAGTGATTATTTTAGACCACAGCTTTCTAATACCTGCAGCATCTTCTTGTTTGATCTATACTAATGTCACAAAGGAAACCCATGTTGTAGCACTCCCACTTGGTCCTCAGAGGGTGTTCCATGCCTATATTTTGGTTGAACTGTTTGGTGAAGATGTGGGTAATTTCTCCTAGGTCTTCCAGTGGGGGCTGGACTTCTTATTCTGTGACAGCCCTGACATTCGACTGCAGGATTCTTCTGAAAGTTTTTCTATTATACCTTGTATCTTCACAGGCATGCCATGCTGATTTGTAGAAACAAAGAGCAAGAGTTGGAGAGAAAGAAAGTAGGACTCTCATTTGTGGTGACTGGTTTATTCATCACAGTGACAGCTAAAATGTTCCCTCCAATTCCAGTCATTTCTCCCTATATTCTCTCCTTCCATCCCTCTCCCCCAACCCAGTCCCTCCTGTTCCTTTTCCCATCCTCCTCTGTTCTACTTCCCCTTCCCAGTGAGATCCCTGTGTTCCCACTGGGGCCCTCCTTGTTGCATAGTCTCTCTGAGCCTGTGGATTGCAGTACCTCTATCCTTTCCTTAACAGCTATTATCTACTTATAAGTGAGTACATACCATGTTTGTCTCTCTGTGACTGGGCTACCTCACATAGGATGTTTTTTTCTAGTTCCATCCATTTGCCTATAAATTTCATAATTTCATTCTTTTTAAAAGCTGAGTAATAATCTATTGTGTAAATGTGCCACATTTTCTTTATCCATTCTTCAGTTGAGGGGCATCTAGGTTGTTTCCAATTTCTGGCTATTATGAATAAAGCTGCTATGAACATAGTTAAGCAAGCACCCTTGTGGTAGGATGGAGTGTCATTTGAGTATATGCCCAGGAGTGGTATAACTGGGTCTTGAGGTAGGTTGATTTCCAATTTCCTGAGGAATCGCCATATTGATTTCCATGGTGGCTATACAAGTTTGCATCCCCACCAGCAATGAAGGAGTGTTACCCTTGCTCCACATCCTCGTCATCATGAGCTGTCATTTGAGTCATTGATCTTAGCTATTCTGACAGGTGTAAGATGGAATCTCATAGTAGTTTTGATTTGCATTTCTCTGATGGCTAAGGATGTTGAACATTTCTTTAGGAGCTTCTCTGCCATTTAAAATTACTCTTTTGAGAATTCTGTTTAGATCTGTTCCTAATTTTTTAATTGGATTATTTGTTTTGTCTAATTTCCTGATTTCTTTATGTATTTTGGGTATTAGCTTTCTGTTGGAACTAGAGACCATCTAGGGGATGATCTGGAGACCTAGTGCAGTGGAAACACCCTGGAATCTGTGAGGAAGACCCTAGCAAGGACTCATAGAAATGGGGGATGGGGAGCCTGAACAGGCCATCTCCTGTAACCAGGCAACAGTTTCTCTCTGAACTAAACTGAAATGAACCCAGAGCTCACCTCATTAGAGTCTTTTATCTTTGTAACACAATGTTAATTGACCTCCCCCCATTGATACAAAGGTCTTTTTTTGCATAATGAAGAGAACCATCTGGCCTTCAGTCTCAGCCGACTAAATGTTTTAACAGCATTCAGTCAACCTGAGGTCTACTGGTTTTCCTTGAAGTCTCTTGTTGCTAATGGCTTTGGGACCATAAGGTCTCTTCATTAGCAATATCCTAAACAAATGCCTTTAGCATGTAAGAATTTAGGGGCAGGGTATTTCTATCAACAGTTGCCTCAGCCAGGGCTTAAATCATGTACTAGTTACATCTCAGGAAGCAGTTATCTGAGCTCAGGTGCTTTTATTCATTCAGATTTCCTCAGGTGCAGGTCATAAGCGGTGCAGGTCATAAGCAATCGAACATCTCCCACATAAACCCAACACCTGCAGACAATACAAAATGATAAGCTCTGTGTATACTTTTTTCCAGAAGTGCACAAAAACAATTATTTTAAACACAGCTAAAAATAAACTTCCACAACAATTTCCCTTTTCTGTATAAAAAATGCATTTCCTTTACAGCACAATTTAACACTACCAGCAAAACTATTTACAAGAGGAATGATCACGAGCGTTGATAATGCACAGAACCAAATGAAACCAAACATCTATCAAGCTTTCACAATATCTTTGGACAGCAGAAAAACATTATCAATGTCCAATTATCTGGAATTCACTCACAATCTTCTGGGATCTTCCAAAGAGTTTGGATCTGGCTCTGTCCTCTGCAACACACACAGTTTGTCCTCCAGGCTCTGGGTGGCTCCACTCCACTGCTGCTGTTCTTGGTGGTCATCCCATGGCACTGGCATTTTCAGAACACTGCTGGGGTCTTTTGCTGCAGCTGGGCTGCACTTTCACCAATAGCCACTCCTGGGTTCTTTTCATGGTACCAAGCCTCAACTTCTCTGCATGACTCCTTCAATCTGGGCTTTCAATTTCCACTGAGGCTGCACCTTCACTAATAGCCTCTCCCGCCCCTTACAGAGCCAAGCCTCAGTTGCTCTCCAAAGACCCCCTTCATGGCTTCAAAACCAGTACCAGCAGGGTGACACTTACAGTACCAAGTTCTGCTACCAGTACAAGATACAAATTTGGCCAGTTTGGGAAGACAGTTTCTGTGTGCTGACCCTGAGGAAACACTTTCCAGATTTTAAGGTAGAGGCTGGCTAGCTGAAAAAATAACTGATCACTTTGTCTGCAGTAAGAGTTCCTTCATGGTGTGGAGTTACCACTTGTAAAGAGGTTTGCAGGGGAAAAAACTGTTCAGTTTAACTAAGTGGCTTTTTGGCTCTAAGCCATGGCTTCCACAACAGGGTGTCCTGGGCTGGTGGGAAGAATCTCTAGTTGAAACATTCTAGCAGTTTGGCATTCTTTCTCACCACTGCTATGGGGAAACATACACCTTTCTTCATAGACCTCAAACACAAGACCTACTTGGGTTTCATACACACAAAAAGCCATCAGAAAACTCTGTTTTGAAACAGTAAGTGCCCACCAGAGGCAGGAGAAAGTGATCAGCTCCATGATCAGAAAAAGCAGTAAGAACCTTGCTTTTTGTTGCTCCCACCTGAATTCTTCATCTCTCAGGGCCTCTATTCTGTGGCTCTCACTTTTGAGCCCACTTTCTCACTTAATTTTCACAATTTTTTTCTTCACAGAGGTTTTTTCCCTTTCTCTCTCTCCTCTTCCTTCAGGAACCTTCAATTTATACATTAATCTCTATCCTCTGGTAGCTACCCTAAGTGTACTTTACAGGACACTTCAAGGTCTGCAATTTCTTTTTCTTCCTTGTTTCCACATTGGATTAGCTGGTGCGATATCAGTGCCCACGTTGGTGTGACATTTGTAGTTGTAAGCTGCTGTGGTGGCTCAGTATGGAAGACCCAGAAACATTTTCATATGTGGAAGCCCTGCCAGACCTCAGCAGAGGGAACCACCATCCTGGCCAGCGCCAGACTCCATAGTGGAACCCTGAGCTCTCCACTCAGGTGTTTTTATTGATTCAGAACCCCTCAGGTGCAGATCATAAGCAATCAAACATCCCCCACAGAAACCCAACACCTGCAGACAATACAAAATGCCAAGGCCTATGCATCCCTTTTTCCAACAGTGCACAAAAAAACAGTTATTTTAAACACAACTAAAAATAAACTTCCACAACAAATCATCAAACAACATTTTTTATATAAAAGAAAGCATTTAATTGGGAGCTTGTTCTTACAGTTTCGGAGGCTTAGTCCATTATCATTATGGCAAGGAACATGGTGGCAGGTATGGCACTGGAGCAGTAGCTAAGAGCTACTTCCTGATCCATGGGCAGAGAGAGAGTGTGTGGGGGTGGGTGGGAGCTGGCATAGGCTTTTGAAACCTCAAACCCACCCCCCAGTGACACACTTCCTCCAACAAGGCCACACCTTATAAATTCTTTCAAATAATGTCACTCCCTGGTGACTAAGCATTCAAATATATGAGCCTATGGAGGCCACGCTTAGTCAGACCACCTCATGAAGGGAGCATATTTCTGTCTTAAGATAATTTTTGAGCTAACTGTGAGTGTAACTGAGGTTCACACTCAGAGAAATAACATCTCCCCTCAACATAAGTCATAGCTGGGAGACTGGGGGTGCAGTAGCTGTGTTCTGACTTGAGGGCTGAGTAGTTCTACGTCATCAGCGTATGGGAGCCTTCTGGACAAGCTGATATCAGCTCTAAATATTAAAGATGTTGTGAAACCACCCTTAGGTAGTTTTACAGACTGGCACTCGGCCACTCTACCACATAACAAAGCTAACTACCAAAAGAGAAAAATTAGCATTAATTAGGAAAAGGGAGACCAGATGAATTAGAAAGATGGTTAAGATAGCCACTGTTTGAAGTACGAAAAGTCTTCAGAGAGCAAAAGTGATTGACACAGTGTTATATACCTGGAAATAAAATATATATAATTTTTAAGGTCCATTCTCTACAAACTATGTATAATTCATTCAGACTTTCTGTGATTTGGCTTCACGTTTTCACGTTTTGTCATCATCATTTATTTTTCATTCTTAGAACAAAATCTTTTTTGCCATACAAAATTCATCCTTATCTAAAATCAATATACAGGAAAATCATTCAAGACTCAATGCACCAATAAAAATCATTATAAAAAAGGAAACAGAGAAACAAATCAAATTTGCCACATAATCAAAAAAAAAATTAAAACGCCTATGAATAAAGTCAAACATGGAGATGGGCAACATCTACAGCTTTAACATACTGAAAGAAACTGAAGCAGGTCCTAAAAGGTAGAAAGAAGCCAGATTTTTAGGGAATATGGGAAGTAATAATATTAATAAATTGGCCATATTCTTTCTAACTTATACAGAAATTTAATGTAATCTACACCAATATGCCATCAACATTCTGTGCAGAAATAGAAAAGAATAATCCAGAAACTTATATGAAGCACAAAAGACCCACAAAATAACTAAAACTATTTGGAGATTAAAATGCAATGCTGGAGGAGGCATCGCAATATGTGAATTATACTACATAGCCACAGTAACAAAAACTGCATTGAGCTGCCTCAAAAGCAGACATATAGGATAATGGAATATACCGAAAGATACAGAAACAATCTCATACACCAAAGCTATGCTATGCAATTACTAAAAGTACCAAAACGTGCTGTGAAAAAAGATGGACTCTTCAACATGGGGTACATTTAAAAGTGGAGAGCCACATGCACAAGACTGAATCTAGATACCCATGTCTCACGCTGTATAAAATTAATTCTAAGTGAATGAAAGACCTTGATGTTATAAATAAGACTTTAAGATTACCAAAACAAACAAACAAACAAACAAACAAAAAAACCCAAAGAAACATAAAGGAAGCAGCTCAGGATCTAAGCACATTCATTGCCTTTCTGGATATACTGCAATAGCTAAGGAAACAATGACAAAAAATTACAAATGGCACAGAATTTAATTTAAAACTTCTGCAAAGCAAAAGAAAAATGTTCAATAATAAGAATCTGTAATGACCAATTTTTTTTCCTGAAAATATCTCTTGACCCCGAAGAGACTGAACTTTTGCTAGACCTTGAAGTCGAGTTAACAAAACATTATAAGATCATTTAAGACTATGCACTTATCCTGCTCTCCTACTGTGTGCTCACTCTGTTTAAGTTTAACTTGTTTTTAAGAGACCAATGTAACCAAACTTACTATATCTTGGAATTTTCCTGTAAGCAGATTTTACAACTGAAGCTAAATTCATAGCTTTAATCTTAAATTATGTACTCTTCCTTGCCCCTGACACAAAATAGTGTGTGTATGTGTTTTGGTAATTATCGTTGAAAGTAGCCAACAGGTTAATAGCAACCTTAAAAAAACAAGTTTACACCATAAATGTTGGAAGTAACATGTAGAGATAAGTTTATGATACCTGTTTGTGGTTTTAAGTGCTGTCTGGGTAGGTTAGTGTCAGTAAAGTAACATGTTCCTGTGTAAAGCTCTTTTAATACTTTTTGTGAATAATCTGTCATCTCTTTGCCATATCCTACTTCTTGTACTGTTCAAAAAAATTACAAAGCAAAGCCCTTTGTTAGGGTCAGATGGAAGGCACAGGAGGAGAGTTGTAAAATTCAAATTTGGGCTTGCTCTTGGTCAAAATAATCCAAAAGGAAGATGCTTTATTTTTATTTCTTAATGTATTATTGATGCATTCTAATCCTCCATGTAAGAAAATATTTGCCTTGAACTCAAGAGCACCAGAACGGGGTATTAGGAAAAGGGAAATTTTTATTTTGAACATCTTGGACACCAAAAGTAAGAAGAAGCACAGGAGTGTCTTGAAAGCTCCTGCCTTGCCCACCTCCTGGGGTGGAGAGGTCCGGAGGAAAAGGAAAATCACGATGTGTCTTGAGGGATGGAGCAGAGCACATTGTCCTTTCCTGGACAGCTCCTGCTGAAGTTACTCTTCATTTTTCTTCTTCTTTTTCAAGCTTCCACTTTTCAATTTCATCATAAAGAGCAAGTGTGACTTTCCCAAAAGCCACACACTTACTTTCTCACTTTGGCTCTCTAACTGCTTTCACTATGGGAGAATAGGTCCTATGTACTGAAGTTCATGCTCCACAATTAAATACTTTACATAAACAAATACTTTACATAAAGCAATTAAATACTTTATGTAATGATGCTAAAACATCATTAGGAGAAAATTTTAAACTATTGGCTGTTGTTTAAAAAGCTGTTCCTGGTATCCTGACCATGGGACACTTAATAAAGACTCTTGGGAAAGAATTGTGCTGCTGTACAAGACCAGATAAACTAAAACCTTTCATCTTTTGGAAGCATGTTAGACTAGGCATACAGCCTTGCTGAAAGAAAAAAAAAAAGGAAGTTCCAGAAAAGTCTCCTCCTCCTGAATCTCAAATACTTCCGCTGCCCAATTCTCCACCAACTTGTAATATAATAAATGATCCATATCCACGATGTGCTTTCCAAAAATGCCTTAAATGACTTCTCAGGAAGGAGAATCCATGACTGCATTTTATGTCATTAGAGAAGTAGGACAAAACCCACCCTCTCCCCTAAGGGATTCCTACTCACCACATATAGTCTCAATAATATTACAGACAATGGAATTCAAAGCTATTTTATTAGAGGGATAAAAGATGTTACACATATACATATAAAACTATACCCTTTGACTGACAAGCCTTTATGTAAACAATTCTCATAATTACTCAATAAAATCTGTGGCTTCAGGAAGAGGTAGATGAATGCTGGTCCCTCACTACTCATAACCAAAGGCAACAATCCCATAAAAAGTTACTTATGATCAATTACATGGAGAGAAAGGAATGGAGGGAGAAAATATATGGAGATAAGAATTGGGAGCCTGAACAGGCCATCTTCTGTGGCCAGGCAAGGCTTCCAGTGGTGAGACTGGGACACTATCCCAGTCACAAAACTGACTTATGACCTATCTGCCCTGCAAGATCCTCATCGACAATGGAAAGGCAGAACTCCATGCCAAAGGAGGGAACCCCTGCCTGAAAATGCAGGGTACACCAGGAACTAGAGACTGGATAACCCGGAGATGATTTCTAATAATGTCATGGTCTGCTCATAGATTGGTACCTAACCCAGTCCTCACCAGAGAGGCACCCTCCAGCAGCTGAGAGGAGCATCTGGAGAGGCCCAGGGCCAAACATCATGCAGAGATCAGAGAACCCCAGGGAAGAGGGAGAGGAGAGATGGTGGAGAACAGAGGGGACGCCAGGAGGACAAGCTCCACATTGTCAACTGACTAGCACTCTTAGGGGCCCACAGAGACTGAAGCCATAGACACAGAACCTGTAGGATCCCCTAAATACATCTCATGGCTGTCTAGATTGGTGCCCTTGAAAACCTCCTACAGGCTGGAGTGGGGTGTCTCTGACCATTTTACCCACCCTTAGGGCCCTTTTTCTCCTGCCAGGCTGCCTGACCCACACTTGATGAAGGGATTGGTGCCTGGCCTCCTTCCATCCCACTATGCCCTGATTGTCCTGTAACCCTGGGGGAACAGTTCTTTTCTGGGGAGAAGGGTGTGTGTTTATGGATGGTGATGGGGGTAGATCTGAGGGTGCTGGGAGGAGCTGGGAGGAAGGAGGGGAGGATGGGGGTCTGGATGTATTTTCTAAGTTGTATGAGAGAAGAAAAATTAAAAAAAATTTAAAAAAGAAAAAAAAGGAAGCTTCAAAACCACGGATTAGCAGTTTGCCAGCCCTCAATTGGCTAATGGTCAAACCAGCAGAAAACCAGCAGAGCTGCTATAGGGCTTGGATCAAAATCTCTGATATTTCCTCCAGGTCTTTAATCCATTTTCAGATAAAATTCTACAGAGCCCTTGCCTACACAGCAAGAAAGACAGGTGATAAAGAGGGTGTTGCCACCTTGTTTCTTTCATGGACTTATTAGCATAAAAATTCTCACTGCATAAAACATTCATTCTGTAGTTGCTAATCCTTTTTGTGCTGTTGCTGCGTTTATAAAAACATGCTGAAATGTTGACAGAGAAAAGCATAAGGCTCAGGTTCTGGCATCAGCCTTGAGGTCTCCTACATGTTTCAAATGTGGGAAAAGAGGCCATTTCCAAAATCAATGTGAACCAAATCTTGTTAGTAAAATTCAGTATAGTAAACCTCCTTTAAAATATGCTCAAAATATGAAATGGTTTTCACCGGACCAGTTAATGTCAATCCAGAGTTGGTAATGAATGAAGGTAATCCAGTTTTGGGGAATGAGAGAGTGAGGCCTGAGGGCAATGCGATGCAAGAAAGCCCCTTATTCCAACCAGGAATCCTGATGCTCATGCCCCTGCCGAACCTCAGCAGGCATGCAGTCGTCTGGCTTCATATTCACAGACTCTGCAGGTTGTGGCCTCTGCAGCATGCCACCCAGCTCCATCTCTACAACCATAAAATATTTGATTACTACTACTAAAAATAATTCAAGATAGGCTTATCTATAATTAAAGATAGAAAATTAGATTTTGGAGAAGAGGCTCCTCACAAATCTGTAGGTACTACTTCCTACAAATATTTTAGCTTGATTTTAGGTAAATCAGATTTAACTGTTAAAGGAGTCTTTGTTTGATGTTATTGATTCAGATTATACCAGTCAAATTCATATTGTGGCTTATCCCCAGCTACTCCAAGAAATCTCATCTTTTGCTCAATTGGAAACACTGATTATTATTCCTTATCCATCCCCACAAGCCCTTGATAATGGTTGCCAGAATCAGTAACTTGATTCCATTTATGTATACTGAAAGCAATTGATGTCTTTTGATAAACCTTATATTACAGTATCAGTCAACCAGATACCCATAGGCAGGGAGAAAATGCTTCTATTATAACTAAACAAATCCTGTTCTTCTAATTAGCACACTCAATCCACGGGTTTAAACCTCCAAGTGATTGATGGCAAAAGGAATCCTCTACAAATTGTAGAAAACTTATATGCAGTTTTCCAAAAGTGAACTGCCATCTTAACCCTATATTTTATGCTTAACTTTCTCCCTTTGGGGTAGAGAGCTCCTATCTCCATGGGCTTGTAACATCTCTATATCTGAATAGCCCTTTCCTAGGGATGACAAACATATACCCAAAGTTTCCTGGATAGGAGGTTGCTCAGTTTGAGTAGATCAGTGGCTGTTTCAGGAAG
The DNA here is from genome assembly GCA_026225945.1 of Cricetomys ansorgei. Classification (NCBI taxonomy): domain Eukaryota; kingdom Metazoa; phylum Chordata; class Mammalia; order Rodentia; family Nesomyidae; genus Cricetomys; species Cricetomys ansorgei. The sequence continues at coordinate 2,014,998 of JAMJFZ010003399.1, forward strand.
ATGAACTTAAACATCTATGTTCTGGCTAGTTGTGTCAACTTGACACAAGCTAGAGTAATTTTGAAAGAAGGAACCTCAATTGAGAAAATGCCCCTACCAGATTGTCCTATGGGCAAGCCTGGGTAGTGCACTTTCATGATTGGTGAATGATGTAAAAGGGTACTGCTATTCCTGAGCTGCTGTTCCTGTTTGCTATAAGAAGGCAGGCTGACCAAGCCACAAGGAACAATCCAGAAAGCAGCATTTCTCCATGGCCTCTGCATCAGTCCTGCTTCCAGAACCTACCTTGAGTTCCTGTCCTGATTTTCCTGGATGATGGACTACAAGCTATAAGATGAAAAAAACCCTTTTCTCCCCGACTTGCTTTTGGTCATAGTGTTTATCACAGTGATAGAATCCCACAGCTAAGACAGTTCACCTCAGCTAATCCAAGAACAACTTCAGATGACTGTACTGTACTATCTTTCTGCACCCAAAATACTTCTGTATTACCCCAAAATGCTGTCAGGGCTTGTCTTTATCCTCTTAGAGCCCTCCACCCTGGAGTTCTCCTGGCATGGTCCCTCAAAACTATCATATTATTATTGTTGATATAAACAATTGCTTTTTTACTATCACTTTACACTTTGATGAAAAAAAGTTGTTTTTCAGTGCCTATTCTCAATAGTCAAGTACCTGTGTCTCACTTTCAATGTAAATACTTCCCCCAACGTATGATCAACAGCCCCACTTTCTGACAACGCTGGGTAAATAAGACAATGCACCCTCTTAGAGAATAATGTCTTTGTACTTATGTATTTCACTATATGGATGGTATTCTGTTAGCTCGCTATACTATAGATATCAATCTAATGCTTTTAAGCAACTTACAAACCTCACTACATAACTTTCATCTACAGTTTGCATGAGACCAAACTGGCGATGTCCCATACAGCTGTCTTGGGTATATTGTTACTCATTCTTCCACTGAACCTCATTGAATACAATTGTCTGCCAAAATGATAATGTTAAATTCTTTTCAACAGCTTTTAGGCAATATCAATCTTCCTTGGGAACTTCCAATGTGTCTCTTCTCAATGTGCCTTTTTCCTCACCTTAAAAGCAAATAGACTTGATCTCATCTTGTACATTAACTGCTCTTGCATTATAGCAATTACAACTAGTAGCTCAAGCCCTGGAACAAAGATAACTTTCTCTCATAGATGCTTAAATTTACTCTTCTATTTATCTTAAACAGTCCTCTTTCTTTACAGTAGCCATTGGACAATTAATTCCCTCTTTAGCTAGTCTAGAATGGGTATTTCTTCGCAGCATAGCAAACAAACAAACAAAATTCCCAAAAGCATCAGAGAATGATTTTTATTCAACAAGACAGAATCAGATTCACTCGGTTTACTAAAAAAACCTTAACACTATTTGTCTTTTTATATCTCAAGACTTTCAACTTTCTTTTATAAACCTCCCTGGCTTAGGAAGACAAATTTCTTTTCACCTCTCTCCTGTAAAGACTCTATATCAGCTGGGCCGTGGTGGCACATGTCTTTAATCCCAGCACTTGGGAGGTAGAGGCAGGGGGATCTCTGTGAGTTTGAGGTCAGCCTGGTCTACAGAGTGAGTTTCAGGACAGCCAGAGTTACAACAGAGAAACCCTGTCTCAAAAAACCAAAAAAGCAAACCAACAAAAACAAAAACAAAACAAAACAAAAACAAACAAAAAAGAATGTATGTGAAATTCTATCCCTTCCTATCTTCCTATGTAGCCTTTTCTTATATAAGTACACATCCTATTTAAATGCACTATCTTTTCATATGAAGCCAAACAATCAGGCAAAGGGACGTTACGTGGCATAATATTGCAGGAATGTGGTACTCTCTTGTTACACCTGGACCAACCACCAACCAGCAGGCATAGCTTTTGGCTGTCCTTGATGCCATCAAAAAATTTCCAGATTGAACCTTCAATTTCCTGATTTTTACTCTGTGGCTGAAGCCAAGCCAAGTTGGCTCATGCCTCAGACTCCTTCTTGCTATCAATATTTACCAACATTCAACACCTCCTTCAACACATATTTGATTCCATATAGAACTATCTGGCCCCCTCACAATAGGAAATTGTCATTTTGTGCTGGGGATAGCAGAGCTGAGTCCATGAAATAACACTCAGGGTCTGCAATGTGAATTTTCAGCAGGGGATGCTGGGAATCCAAGAAGCATATGAGGAGCTCTAATGATCCAGAGTGTTTCTAGTGGTGCATTTTTATTAGAGGCAATTGAGTGTAAAGATACTGTGCAATCATTAAATCATGTTTATAAGGAAATAGCATGTTTTGCTTAATAGATTACCTCGGAGAACAAAGACAAGAAAGTGTGAATAGAAAAATATATGGAAACATAACTAGCCTATACATTTTAAGAAATAGCACATTCCCATATCCTTGAGGTGGAAGCATCTGTTGCACACATCATTTCTCTACATTCTTTATGTGCTAAGGGTCAGAGTGCTCTTCGACAGAGAGTGTGCTTTTTTCTCAAATGAGGCTTTTGGCAACATTTTCCCCTTTTGTTACTGTGATAAAGTTAGCATGACTAATGCTGGAACCAGTTCTTCTGGTCTAGTTAGTGGTTTCATCCTGCTTCACAGATATCACAAGAAAGAATCACAATAACAATTAGAATCATTAAGCCAAGCAAGCTAAATACATGGGTTTTAAAATATTTAAAGAGATTGATTGAAGGGTACCATTCTTCAGCTAATTTTCTGACAACTGTGCATTTTCCAACAGAGGGATCTTATGTGCTGCCACAGCCAAGACCCAGGATTCTAACTTTAGTACATCCAATGATGCACTATAAAAGTGATCTAGTCCTAACAGATACTTTTTAATCCTAAAATATTCATCTTATGATTCATTATGTGGAGTTCCAGGAATACAATATTGGGTTATATTGCAATGGCATCTTAGGTGTTCTGATCAATTCAAGCCCTGTATCTACTCTCCCAACCAAATAATAGTCATTTAGTAGTTAAATTTTATCAAGAATCTTTTAATTGATGTGAATTTGGGATTTCTGGGTTTCCGTAAAGTTTTTCTTTTTTTTGAAAATTTTATGTGAAAGAAGCTGTAGCAATAATATTAACTAAGATCATAATTCAAGCAATTAGTCACCATACAAACCTTTTGGTGCATCTCTATGGGTGATTTACAATTGGAGTCTCTTTCAAGGCTCTTCAAGACCAATTGGAACCCAGGCAGCTACTGGCCTTTTAAGAATCATAAACACGGAGTCAATTTCCCCACTGAGTATGCTTAATACATTGCTTCAAATAGCAGATAAGACAGGTACTATGATATAACACTCATATTCATTATATATTGCTAGAATATTTCCTGACAACTTAACATAGGGATTAAGTATACATGTTGATACTTAAAATTGCTAATTTGGGGTTATGTTTTAATGGACAGCATTTTGAATTACATTCCAATGGTAATCTCTTTTCCACACTGTTACTGGCCCCTTTATCACACAAACTTCCAAACATGGCCTTGTATAGGCCCAAATTCCAACCTAAATAAGGGGGGGCCTAACCCACCTATAATCTACTTAGTGTGTTACTCGAATGAATCACCACGTGATAGGAGTGATTAAATTATATTGCAATCGGTCCCCATCTGACCACTCAATTTTCTCTATCAAACAGTTTTCTATATCTAGGATGTTATTTTATAACTAGGATGTTTTGTAACACACTCAGACAATCTTCACAGTTCATTTGTGGGGTCCCATCACCTACAATTAGCACACAAAAAAGGTATATTTGGATTATAAGTGACATTGATAAGGATCCCAGGATCAGATCTCCTAAGCTGTTATAAAATTTAACATAGTGTTATGATCTTGTTTCTTGGGTATCCAAGCCTGCTGGGTCTGTAGTCCTGGGCAATAACAAAAGGAATTATTAGCAGTAATACATAGCATAGGTTGGGAGGTTAAACTGATGTAGTTGTAAGGGGATCAATCTATGGGCTCTGTGGAAGTAAGGGTGAGTATTATTTATTAGAAAAAAAGGGTGACTACTGTTTAAAAATACTGCTGGAAGAATCATCAAGTCAAGTGACAAGATAAACTCTAGAAGGCTGAGGAATATGTACCCTATAAATCTGACCCTAAGTAGAACCTGTGGAAGCAGTGATGACCAAGACCACCATAAAAAGAAAAAGAAAAAAATCGTAGGGGAAGGGGCTGGCCCAAATTTCTTAACTCTTGTACTACTTTATCGGATATACTTTTCACTTGTCTTCAGGTCAAAGGTGCTGCTGCTTGTGTTTACAAAAGGGCTACTCTGGTTCCTAATTGACCCATAGCATTTAGCCAAAGACATTTTATGGCATTGTTGGGGGGCTTTTTTTGAACTGTAATTGATTATTTTTTTTCCTGGAGTCCAAACACAGTCATTTTAATGACTTATATAGGCATACTCCCTGCCTCAAGTAAAAAAGTTTGGGGAGCCTTTCTATGTGTTATTCTCTGGCACTATTAGGAGGTCTGGCCTTATTGGAGTAGATGTGGTCTTATTGGAGGAAGTATGTCACTGGGGGTGGGATTTGAGGTTTCAGATGCTCAGGCCAGGATCAAAGTCTCTCTCTCATTCTGCTGCCTGCCAATACAAATGTAGAACTCTCTGTCCCTTCTCCAAGACCATGTCTTCCTCTGTCCTGCCATTTTTCTTGCCATGATGACAATGGATTAAACCTCTGAACTGTAAGCCAGCCCCTTTTAAATGTTTTCCTTTATAAGAGTTGCCATGGTCATGGTGTCGCTTCACAGCAATAGAAACCCTAACTAAGACACTTGAGATAATAAATTAGTAGGTTTGAGGAAGTTACTTCCCCATTTCGTTCCTGAAGTTATAGTTTCAATAGTCCATTAACCTGTTCAACAATAGCTTGTTTTGTAGGTTGTAAGGAATATCAGTTTTGTGTGTAATGCCCCCAAAATGAGCAGAATATTTGGAAAGCTGCATCATTCTCAGTTCTGATGACGTATGGAACGCCAAGTACTGTAAATACAGTGTGACAGTGTAACTGTACATGGGTGAATAAATACTTCAATAGGCTAAGCTCTAGCCCAAAGAAAGTGATAATAGGTATCAATGGAAACATGAACATAAGCTTGGCACACAAATGACTGAACATAAGTAACATCCATTTGCCATTCTTGCTTTGCTATAGTCCACAAGGATTGGTCCCACCTGAAGGAAACAATGGAGTCAAATGTACATATGTGGGACAATGTGTATAGTTTGAGTGTGAGTGTGAGATGGAAACTATTGGATCAAAGTTGAAGTAATAGAGCATGTAAATTTTAAGCTGGACAAAAAACAGAAGAATCTAGAAAATCTGCCCTAGCATTACCATATGTTAAGGGACCAAGTAACATAGAACAAATGTGTATAATATAAAATGGAGATCTGTCATGGTGAATAGCCTGTCGAGTTTCATGGAAAAATACATTTAGCTCTTCAAAGGATGTTGCTTTAATTTGAGCAAACTCCAAAAGTGAGATTACACAGATTGCATATCAGAAATCTGAAATGATGTTAGTAGGGAAATCTTTAAAAACCATAAAGATAGTCACCAATTCATCATGCTGTACAGAGGAGTACATTTTTGTTTTATTTCTGGTACTCTGTCCAGCATATACTGTTCTTGAGAAAGAACTATCAGTAAAGTCTATAAGCACATCATGTATTGGATATAGCAAAATAACAATAGGAACAATAAATAAAGTGCATTGCAGAAATAAGATTTTATCTCTGGTCTAATGGTACATTATTTGTTCTAAAAAGGATGCTAATTGTTTCTGCCAATAGAGATCAAAACTAGAAAGAGAAGTCACCTGAGAAGCATCAAAGGGGATAACAATAGAAATCCAGATCATGTTCATTAATTCAATAATCTTTTCCCTTCCTTTTTCTACAAGCAAGGAGATTAGGTTAATATAGAGATCATAGATCTGTATGGTTGCAAGGGTAAATAAAGCCAATCCACAATGGTGAAAGCAGGAGTCAATTGGGCTAAAAGTTTTGTAGCAATCAATGGAGTACATAAAATATAAAGGTATACAAGTAAATTATTATTAATTCCAGGCTCTTGAATATTTTGAATAGCTTTTTTAATCAATTGTAATGCATATGAACCTCAATACTAAGGAAACATGCAGAGGCTAAGTCAGAATCTCCTTTAAGGATATTTTTAAATCGTTGTAGTTCAGTTTGGGAAATATATAAGAGCAGTCACATGCAGTTAGTATCAACTAATGATTTTTGAAAATCATTTAATGTTATGTTATGTTTTATTTTGATTTTTTGAGACAGGGTTTCTCTGTTGTAACTCTGGTTGTCCTGGAACTTACTCTGTAGATTAGGCTGGCCTTGAACTCACAGAGATCAACCTGCCTCTGCCTCCTGAGTACTGGTATTAAAGGTGTGTGCCACCACCTTTCATTTCATTTAATGGTTTTAAGGATGATGTAGTTGTTGTATTTTATTCTGGTATGATTTTAAGACCAGCTTTTTCAAATCAGCTAATAGCATACTGGAAAACTTTGAACAATAGGTATTTTGTTTTGCAAGAAAAAAAAAGAATACCATCCATATAATATATAAATCAATCGTGAGGATATTTTTGGCAGTCTGGCAACAAGGAATTTGTAATATCATGATAATATATGGTGGGGCTAATCATCATTCCTTGAAGAAGAAATATCCACTGATATCCCTGTACAGGCTCCTTATTTTTAAGTATGGGTACAGAAAAAGCAAACTTTTTTTTAATATTGGGAGGTTAAAAAAATAGCAGAAAAACAATCTTTTAAATCTATCACAATAAAAGGCAATCTATAAGAATGGTGGTGTGTGGGTGGGTGGGTGGGCAATCCTGGTTGCAAAGGCTCCATGAACTGTATTATTTTATCTCCAGCAGTAAGTCTAGTAACAATTGCTATTTTCCTGATTTTTTTTGGTATGGTGAAAAATCGTATTTCAAGGATTATTAGAGGGCTCTATATGCCCTGTAACTATTGTTGTACCAATAATTTAAGGTGCTTCAATTTTTCCCTTTTATTCACCACTGATCAACCCAAATTTGTGAGTTGGTCCTCTATGTGATAGGAACAGCATGCATCTGGGTTGGTGCATTATCAGTAACATTCCTATAAATTTTAGTATCTTAAACCAAATCTATCTTTCTTAACAAAATATCTCAAGCGGCAACTGTAAATCGTATTTTTTTCCAGTCTTAGGTCGTAGGTGCCTTAATTCTATTAGAAGAGATAGTAGTAACTTCATTTAAGAAAACAAAACTTGTCTTCACATATTTACAGGGATGTCTGCCACAAATGGCTGTATGGTTCCTGTGTGCTCTTCATGATCTCTCCATATTAATATCTCAAAAGTTTTTCTTACCCAGGTTGGGGATCCAAAATTAATCAAGGTGGCTGAATAAGCCATTTCCATGGTTAAAAATCAGAAACAATAATAGTATCATCAGCACCAGTATCAATAAGGCCAGAAAAAGATTTATTTTAAGAGGCCTGAGAGGCTAGTCCCCTCCCCACAGACTATTCTAACTGCCACAATAGCCATTTCTCCCCCTTCCCCGTGACGCCACCCTCCGGGGAGGGAAAGTGGCCTCTTTAAAAGGTTGTTGAAAGCCCCTCAAGTTTTTATATTAAGTTTACGGTCACTAAAACCCAGAACAAGAGGAATCATCGGTAATTCAAAACTAAATTTAACCTTTGCATGGCTATTACAGACATACATATTTAACAGCTAGTCTTTGTAAGCCCCTTGAGGACGAGTGGTTAGCTCCGCCCCCCCCCCCGTTAGCCCCCCCCCCACTAGTCTAACCGCAGTTGGCTTTAACGGCCTTTTCCAGCTGCTCAAGGAGGCTTGCCCCTCCCTACAGAAAAAAAAAAAAGCCTGGGATCAGGTCCAAAAATCCCACCAATCCCTGAGCTTGCCCAAGATCAGACCACAGAATCCCACCAATCCTATGCCAGCCTGGAACACTCCGCCCCCCAGGGCACCCTATATAAACGATACTTCCAGCTCAGTTCTCCGCTGCTTCTCTCCCGAGCAGAAGTAGCCGGCGTCTTACCTCCTAATGAATTTCTTGTGTGAAGTTTGTTGTGCAGTGTTACCTCATGGTATTCCTTGGCTCCCAACTGCCAGGATACCTTTCACCTCAGAGTTGTATTTGTACTGGGGGCACCTTCCCCACCTCAGAGATGAGACACAGTTGTTCCAGCAATATGCTGTGATCACATGATATGATACTTTTCTGTACTTCCAACCCTTGGTATCCTCTTTCTAAACTAATTTAGGTCATAGGAACACAAGGTAATAATATCAATTGAGCAATAGAATGTCTTTTTTTAATTTTTTGACTTTTTAAACAAACTTTTATTAGCATTTAAATTTTTTTTTCTTTTATATAATACATGACAACACCTTTCCTCCCCTCCCTTCACTCCCCCAGCTTCCCCCTAAGATCTTCTCTCTCCCCAAGATCTACCCCCTATCCTCCCACTCCCACCCCCACCTCTCCCCAAGAAAGAACAGTCTTTGAAGGGTTACTGCTCAAACATGGTACAAGATGGAACAGGGTCAGGCACAATTCCCTACCTCACGATTGGACTAGACAGCCCAGTAGGGGCACAAGGTACTTGAGGGCAGGCAAGAGGTTCAGGGACACACTTCCCTATTCCAGTCTGTATGAGCTATTCAGTTTCCATGAATTTGTAGGTCTCCTGTTGTAGTTATTGAAGTCCAGCTTTAATGCATGGTGGTCTGAAAGGATGCAGGGAGCTATTTCAACTTTCTTGTAATTATTGAGGGGTGCTATGTGGTCAATTTTGTAGAAAGTTCCATGAACTGCTGTGAAGAAGGTATATTCTTCTGGTGTGTGGGTGAAATCTTCTGTAAATATCTGTTAGGGCCATTTGGCTTGTAACATCTGTTAGCTCCTGTATTTCTCTGTTTAGTTTTTGTCTGGACGACTTGTTACTTGGTAAGAATGTGGTATTGAATTCTCTCAGTATCTGTGTGTGAGGGTCAGTGTGTGTTTTTAGCTTTAGCAATGATTCTTTTACAAATGTGGGAGCCCCTGTGTTAGGGACATAGATATTAAGAATTGAAAAGTTATCTTGGTGGATTTTTCCTTTAATGAGTATGAAGTGTCTTCCCATCTCTTGATTCATTTAGGTTTGAAGTCTATTTTGTTGGATATTAGAATGGCTATGCCAGCTTTCTTCTTGAGTCCATTTGCTTGGTAAATCTTTTCCCAACCCTTTACTCTGAGGTAATATTTATCTTTGAGGTTGAGGGGTGTTTCTTGTATGCAGCAGGAGGATGGATTCTGTTTTTTAAGCCATTCTGTTAGTCTGTGTCTTTTTATTGGGAAATTGAGACCATTCATATTGAGGGATATCAATGACCAATAATTGTTTGGTCCTGTTGTTTTGTAGTTGTTGCTGTTGATGTTGTTGTGTGTTCATTCTACTGATTATGATGATGTGAGATTATTTATTTCCTGTGTTTTCCTGATTATAGCTAACCTTCTTGGGTTGGAGTTTTCCTTCTAGTACCTTCTGTAGGGCAGAATTTGTAGATATGTATTATTTGGATTTACCATGAAATATTTTGTTTTTTCCACTTATGGTAATCGGGAGTTTTCCTGGGTATAGTGGTCTGGGCTGGTATCATGTTCCCTTAGAGTCTGTAGTACTTCTGACCAGGACCTTCTGGCTTTTAGGGTCTCCAATGAGCAGTCAGGTATAATTCTAATAGGTTTGCCTTTGTATGTTACTTGTTGTTTTTCTCTTGCAGATCTTAGTATTCTTTTTTTTGTTCTGTATGTTTAGTGTTTTGATTATTATTTGGCAAGGGAACTTTCTTTTCTAGTACAATCTATTTGGTGTTCTATAAGCTTCCTGTACTTTTATAGACATCTCTTTCTTTAGGTTTGGAAATTTTTCTTCAACAATTTTGTTGAAAATATTTTCTGGGCCTTTGAGGTGGGATTCTTCTCCATCCTCTATTCCTATTATTCTTAGGTTTGGTCTATTCATAATGTCCCAGATTTCCTGGACGTTTTGTGTCAGTAATTTTTGGATTTGATACTGATCTATATTTGATCTATATAGTATCTTCAACTCCTGAGATTCTCTCTTCCATCTCTTGTATTCTGTTGCTGTAGCTTGCCTCTGTGATTGCTTTTCTAGATTTTTTATTTCCAAGATTCCCTTGGTTTATGTTTTCTTTATGGCTTCTATTTCTATTTTCAGGTCTTGGACAGTTTCGTTCATTTCCTTCCATCATTTGTTTGCTTTTTCTTGGCTTACTTTCGGGGATTTATTCATTTCTTATAATTGTGTTTTCCCATATTTCTTTGACGAGTTTACTCAATTTCTCCAATTGTTTTTATTTTCTTTTCAACGATTTCTTGGAGGGATTTATTCATTTCCTCTTTAAGAGCCTCTATTATCTTCATAAAGTTGGTCTTAAGTCTTTTTCTTCTGCTTTGCCTGTGTCAGAGTGTTCAGGGTGTTTTTGGTAGAAGGACAATTGGGCTCTGGTGGTGCCATATTGCCTTGGTTGTTGATTGTGTTCTTATGCTGGCTTTTCAGCATTTGGGTTTTGGGTGATTCTAAGTTTAGGTGCTAAATTTCTGAGTTTTTCTTTTATTGGATGAGTATCCTGTTCCTCAGTTTCTTTTGCTCTCTGATCTTCTGTTCTTCATAGCCCTTGTCAAGCAGAGAGTCTCTACCAAGCTGGGGACTGAAATACAGAGCTTGCAGGCTTCCTACCTGTTCTTCTGGCTGGCTGCCTTGTCTCCTTCTGGTGTGTGGGGTGTCTGGCCTAGTTGGTATGTGGGACTCAGGTAGATGGCAGTGGTGGAGAGGATTGATTTGGGTAGTGAGAAGATGGTGTTAGGTTAAGTTTTGTGGGTCACAGGCTCTTCTAGTGGGAAGGTTGAACAAACAGGTTTCCTACCTGTTCTTCTGCCGGTTGCCTGGTGCTCTAATGTGGGAGATGTTTGTATGTGGGACTCCTCCATCCTGGGAGGGGATGAGAGGGAACAGATGTGGGGAGATGGTGGTGGATTGGGATTTGAGGGGGTGGGGTGTTCTGGTGGGAGGATTAGATGAGGAGTCTGCCTACCTTCTCTTCTGTTGGCTGAGTAGTCACAATCTGATGAAGAACATGTCTGCCTGAGTTGGTGTGTGGGACTAGGACAGGTGGAGCTGGGGAGGAGTGAGAGGGAGCAGATTTTTAGAATGTCTCTTGTCAATAAAAACATCTCTTTTGAAACCTTAATTTAGCCAGTATAATCTTCATTAGTATACCAGTAACAACATTAACTATATTTAAATTTAGACTATTTTTTCCACAAATTAATCCTACTGTGCCTGGAGAAATAGGTTTCCACATTCTTAGTGGCTGTCCATTGCAGTTGTAAGAACCACTTTTAGTTGTTGACAGTTCTAATCCTGTGTTCCCTGAGGTTACTGTTGAGAGAAGTGAAATGCTCTGTTGCTCACTGGGTATGCCTCTTGAGTTGTTGACGGCCTCTGTTTTCTGTTGCCATGGGCATAGAGATGAGGGATTGTTAACATTTATCGAGTTTAGATTTAAATTGATTAAACCAGTTATTTTAATTTATTAAAATGATTTAATTGACAATTAAAGTGATTTAATTGATTTAAGTGATTTAATTGACATGAAACCTGAAACAAATCCCTTGTGGAAAACATGGAGAATTTGGCATGCTAAAATTACCATTAGTATGTGAGCTACCTTTTCTGGGTAAGCCACTTCTTCCCTTTCTCTTCCAACCCTCTACCATCTGCAAACCCTCAGGCCTGGCTTCAGACCAGGCCCTCAAACCCACTTTCTGTATGAGCCACCTTTCCTGAATAAGTTGTTTCTTCTGTTTCAATGCCTTTACTTCCTCCGTCTGCAAGCCCACAAGTTAATTTCAGAACTTTGATACTCAAACTCTCTCTGTTCATGTGCCAGAGCCGGCCTGGCAAGTCAGAAAGTACCTGGATGGGGAGTGAGACTGAAGGGCCTTATGAGGAGAAGGGAAAAGAAACACGAAGGGAAGGGAATAGACCGGACACACACAGCATCATTGAGCTCAGATGGAATGGAGCTGAAATTTTATTTTTCTCTCCAAACTTATACCCCTTTCCTCCAGTGGCTACGTGCAGCTACAGGGATTAGAACCAAGGTGTTAATTACAGGGTGAGACAGTGCATAGGTAAAAACATCCTGAAGCCCAGATAGGTATCAGAACAAAACATCTCCCCTGCTGAGGTGGGATGCTTACCTAGGGGAGACAGCCTCTCTCCAGTGGAGTTAGATGCTTAGGACAATAGCTTCTCTGGATGACGTTAAATGTTTAGCCAGAGAAGAAACATCCCTTCAGGGGGCTTTGACTCCCCTGAAACAAGCCGCTCTCGGGCAGTCATTAATATTTTCATGACTCAGTTTGCTCAGAAGATCTCCCAATAAAGGAACTAGGCAATGTTAGCCAGAGGATCACAGCAGGGTCTAGGCCCAGAGTCTGAAGGGCTCACCACATTCATGGGCTACCTTTTCTAGGAAAGTCATTTCTTCCCTTTGCCTTCCCTTTTCTTACTCACCACCACCTGCAAACTCATAAGCCTATTTTAAGATCTATATTTGTGAAACTTCTTCATTTATGAGCCCCTTTCCCTAGCCTAGCCCTTAACCCATAGTTTAGGAGCCATCTTTTCATGCTCCAAATAAACAGCTCATCCATTAGCTTTACCTGATCTAGCTTAGATTGTGCAGTTCATATACTGGCCCACTCTAAGGAAGGCTGTATTATAACATCAGACACACAACCGAGGAAATAAACCATATGCTCAGGTCAAATTGCAGAAACAAAATAAACATGAATGGCCCAAATAGCATGTCTCTCATCAAACCTATTAATCCTATAAAAGTGTTCTCTAATAAGACCTAACTAAATGAACTACAGGACACAGACTTTTAAAAGAACAATAAAGAGAATTTAAGGAATTAAAAGATACAAACATAAACTTCATTGAACTCCAAGAGGACAACAGTAAATGCAATAAATGTTTGAGTGATATCAAAGAAAACACAAATACACAGCTGAATGATATAAAAAGATAATTTGAAATTTGAAAACTGCATTTAATAAAGAGATAGAAACACTGAAGAGAACACAAGCTGGAATGAAGACGAAATGGAAATAGTCAGTACCAGTTAGAAAACTCAGGGGAAAGTCCTAGAAGTAGAATTAATCAAGCAGAGGATAGGATATTAGGACTCACAAAATACATGAAGAAATGAAAATATTTTAAAAGCACAAGATAGAAACATACAAGAAACGTGGGACACCATGAAAAGATCAAACCATCAAATTATAGACATAGAAGAAAGAAAAGAATCCCAGGGCAATGGCATAGACTAGATCTTTAACAAAATCATAGAAGAAAGCCTCCTTATAGTAAGGAAAGATACACCCATACAGATACAAGAAGCACACGGAACCTCAAGTAGAAAAGATGGAAAAGGGCAAAAAAATCCCCATGGCACATTTAGGGTCAAAACACTAAATATACAGAAAAAAGAAAAAAAATACTGGAAGCTTCAAGAGAGAAAAAAGTCACATATAAAGGATAAAACATTGGAACAATAGCTGATTTGACAATAGAAACTCTGAAAGCCAGAAGAGCCTGGAGCAATGCATTATAAATGCTAAAAGACCATGACTACCAACTTAGACTACCATACCCAGCACAACTGTATTCCAAAGTTGCAGGAGAAATAAAAACTTTCCATGATCAAAACTGCCTTTAAAAATTTAAGTTTAACAAAAAAAAATTGTTAAACAGAATATTTGAAGAAGGACCTCTACAATGAAATTTTTAAACCTCTGAATAAATAGAAAGACATCCCATGTTCTGCTTATGGGTTAGTAGAATTAATATTGTGAAAGTGACCATTATACCAAAAGCTATTACGAATTCAGTGCAATCCCAATGAAAATTACTATCTCATTAAACTAGGAAAAAACTACCTTAAAATTCATTTGGAACCCCCAAAACCCCAGTTAGCCAAAACAATCCTGAACAAAAAGAACAATAGTGGACAGAATACCATTCCAGATCTCAAGATATATTACAGAGACATAATAATAAAAACAATGTGACACTGGCTCAAAAACAGCCCCATTAGAACAAAATTAAAATCCTAAGCATTAGGACATATAACTTCAGACATGTATTATTTGACCAAGATGCCAAAACCATAAGCTGGAGAAAACAAAGCATCTTCAACAAATGATGCTGGGGAAACTGGATGTCCACATGCAAAAGAATGAAATCAGACTCAAATCAATCCCCTTGCATAAATGCTAACTACAAATGGATCAAAGACTTAAATGTGAGACATGAAACACTGAAAGAAGAAATCAAGCAGTGCCCTACATGATATAAGTGTAGGAAAGAACTTTGTGAATAGAACTCCAGCTGCCCAAGAATTAAGGCCAACAGTTTATATATGGTACTTCATGAAACTAAAAGCCTCTGCACAGCTAAAGAAACAATTGAGTGAAGAGGAATCCCATAGAATGAGAAAAAAAATCTCTTCCAGTCATACATCTGACAGAGAATTGATGCCCGGAATATATAAAGAACTCAACAAACAAAGAATAAAAACAAACAAACAAAAAACAAAGCACACAACCCATTCAAAAATAGGCTGGAATCTAAACAGAAATTTCCCAAAAGAAGAAAAAAAAGGTACTCTGGAAATATATATGGAAATCTTTTTAAAAAGCTAAAAATAAATCTACATATGTCCCAGCTATAATACTCCTTATGATATTCCCAAGCAATTTAAAGCCAAGAAGATTGTGATTGAATTGCAGACACTATACACTGAGCTACCTCTGATTGTTATTTTGCCCTGGTTATATCCTCTTGGATGTATTAGAAAGTATCCACTTGTTTCTCTGGAGTTTCTGAAAATGGTAATACTTGAAGAATTTCTAAATTGGTAGGTAGATGGGTCCTAGGCAGGCCCACATTTTGGAATTCTATCTAGAAGCTCCTCCAGATAAGGCTTGCCTCATGGGCTCTCTCTAGAATGGGATAAGGGGCTGAAGCCTACTGATTAAAACAAGAAACATACAATCAATCTCCCTATTGACTTTTTTTTTGATGGTATTTAAGACTGTTCCTAAAATTCTTATGTAGGAAAAAACCAGAGAAATAATATCAGCAATATAACTTAAAAGAACTTTATAGAGAAAGTCAGATAACCATACAAATTATAGTCACAAAAGAACTTAGGAATACAAGTGAGACATTATATTATATGGGTGTGGTACAAAGAAAGTCCTATTAAAGAAGGCAGAAATTAGAGTTTCACATTGCCTATATAACTCTTCCCCTAACCTACAGTTACAGATCATGGAAGGAAATAGCCTCAATAAGCAGAAAAAGACTGAGCTCCTTACTTTATAACAGACTGCAGGGACGATACCTACTACGGACACCTAGTGCCAGGCTGTAATCTGTGGTCCCAGGATCCAGGCTGACTACAGATTCAAGTTCCAACTTTCATCCAACATCAAATTGCCTTTAGGCTCCGCACTCTCATAGTATGAAACTAATCCTGTGGCACACATGATCCTGAATGTTGGCATCTTTGTTGCCAAATTTCTGCTTGGAGATCAAGCTCCGGATTGTTACCTACAGGCCCACATTCTAGATGATGAAGCATATACTCTTGAGACAGAAAAATTATGGGGACATTGGAAGAGAAAGGACCTCCTACGCCTGGACTCTGGTAAAAGCTTCTTGCTAGCTAAGAAATGAGAATTACAACAACAATTAACATTGCTATAAAGGCTGACACCATAAAGTTAGAATTCCTTTCATATATGGATACTTTGTGTTAAAGTAAAAATGAATGAGGCTTAAGGTCTACATAAAGTATCTTTATTGAACCCCAATTCCACTTCATAAACTGACTTATCCTGAAATTGTTTTCTATGTTGAAGTCATGAATTCAGATTTGGCCTGTATTGGGGGTCCCTAAAAGTCTAGGGGAACTCCTCAGGCTGAGGAGGGTGATAGGACAGAGCTTTAGATCTTGTCTCTGTCCCAAACACTAACATGCTCACTCCAGCATACTCCAGCGAGAGGCCAATCCCAACAGAACCAAATTCTAGGCCCCCCTTGTGTACCTATATACTATGATTAGCCGTACCATGACCGAAGAACAAATTCATTTCACCCAAGTACTTAAGCAATAAGCCCTTAACTTTTGTCTGACAGTCTATTCTGACAAATGGCTTGCTCTAAGGGCAAGTAGTAATCCCTGAAGACTAAAAGAGGTACACACTTCTCCACATTTGCTAACCAAAGTAAGATCATAAGGATCATGAATAAGCAGGCAATCATAACACCAACAAAGGAAGAAGGCAAAGCATCAATGCATAACCCTAACATGTGGAAATCTAGAAAAATACAAAAGAACATAGACAAAAAAGTGAACAATATCAGGCCAACAGTACATAAACAAATTGTGAAAATAACAAGAACAGAGAAGTAGAAACCCTACTGAAAACACAAACAGAAAATCTGGTATGTTAGAACAACAGCTAAACTTAGAAAGCCACAGGAGCTCTGATGGCTAACTCAACATGTACAGAAAAATGGACGAATGAGCTACATGTTTGGAATTACTTTGTCAGAGGAACAAAAAAGTTAAAAAGTAAAAGACACATGGCCTATGTGACTTACATAGCATCAACGAACAATAAAAACATCATGCAAGTTTCAGAAGTTATCAAGGAGGACAAAGACTCAAAAGTTATTTAGGGATATATGGTGAAATAGTTTGCAAACCTGAGGAGAAATATATACAGCCAGTTATAAGAAAATTAAAATCTCCTGGATATGATAAACCAAAAAAGATAACACAAATCTCACACTGCAATCCACTACTTAACCTAACGTTGTTCTACTATGTTGTAACAAACTCTCATAATTTATGAATAAAAAGAGAATTTTGAGGTGTACAAGAGATAACTAGACTTCCTCTCTCTCCCTCTCCCTCTCTTTCTCCCTCTCTCTCTCTGTCTCAGGCTCCAGGCTCCCAGAAGAATATTCAAATACTTAGAAGGAATAGGCCAGAGGAATGTGAGGTATTTAAAGTGCTGATAGAAAATAAAAATCCCACAGAGAAGCTATTTGTAGAATGAATGCTATTCAGAAATAAAGGGGAAGTGCCTCTTTCTCACTATTTTCAAAAATAAATTTGAATGGATCAAATGTCTTAATGTAATAGGTGAAATTTAAAAACAACTGTATGAAAACATAGGAGAAACTCTTCAAGACATAGAATGAACAATTTTCTAGGTAGGATCCCAAATTGCTATGACAAAACAGCATTAACTGACAAACAGGATTACTGAAATGAAAATTGTACAGCTAAGGAAACAATTATCAGAGTAGAGGTAAAGCCCACAGAAATGGAGAAAACTTTTGCCAGAAATTCACGTGGTGGGGCATTAATATACGGAATAAACAAATAGGTCAAAAAGTCAATACCAAAATAATCAAATCAGTAAATTACTGGTGTTGTGAAAGTTTATTTTTAGTTATTTATAAAATAATTGTTTTGTGCACTGTTGGGTGAAGACCTGCTTAAGCATTTTGTAATGTCTGCAGGTGTTGGATTTATGTGGGGAGATGTTTGATTCCTCATGATCTGCATGTGCTATCAATAGACCATCTGAGGAGTTCTGTATCAATAAAAGCACATGAGCTGGGTTGCTCAGTGTTCCACTGTCCAGTGTGGCACAGTCCGTGATGGTGGTTCCCTCTGCTGAGGTCTGGCAGGGTTTGTACCTATGAAAATGCCTCAGTGTCTTCCTTGCTGAGTGACACAGTAGGTGTACTACTACAGACAGGCATTACTCAAAAGAAATATAGCTAATAAGTTAATGGAAAAAAAAGTTTAATCACAGAATGATGAAAATAGAATCAAAATTATTCTATCTTATTCAGTCAAAAAGGTTATCACCAAGAAAAACAAAATAAAACCAAATGGTGATGAAGATGCAGGGCTGAATGGGAAAGAAAGCCTATCCACTGTTGGTAGCAATGCATATTAGTCCAGCTACTTAGAAAATCACTATGGAAGTTCCTCAAAAAGCAAAGTAGAACTTCCATATGCTCCAGGCATTATACTCCTGTGTATGTAACTGAAGAAATAAATGTCTGATTACAATAAAGATTTTCACACACAAGGGGTCGGGTCTCTGACCCTTTTACCTGTCCCTTGGGATCCTCTTCCTCCTACTGAATGGTCTTGTCCAGCCTGAATAAAGGGGCTTGAGCCAACCTTCTTCCGTCTTGTTAAGCCCTGTTCAACAGGTAACTCTGGGAGGACTGCTGTTTTCTGAGGGGAAGTGGGGTGAGAAGTGGAGGTGAATCTGGAGGACGGGGTAGCTGGAAGGAGCTAAGAGGAGTGGAGGGAGAGGAAACTGGTGTCTGGATGCATTGTATGAGAGATGAAAAAATAGATTTTAAAAAGGTTCCTACACATAGAAGATTATTGCAGATTATTATTCATAATATCCTAATTGTAAAAGCAGAGCAGTTGCCACGAACTAATGATTGGAAATATACCATGACATATAGACACCACAATGTACTCTTCTCCTATAAAGAAAAAGAATAGCATGTTATTTGCAAGAAAATGTAGAGAGATCACGGTGTTAAGCAAAATAATCCAGATTCACAAAGACAAATATTTGTGTTTTCTCTTACATAATAGTCAGGTTTTAGAACAGACATGAAAGTAGGAAGGTGAGCACTTGGGAAAAGAACACCAGTGTGAGTGAGGGAACCAAGTTAGGTAACAGGAGGTGAATATGATCAAATACCTTGTGTCTGTGTATGCAAATGTCAAAATAAAACATCATTTTGTGCAAATGATGAAACACAATTCATATGTGCTTAAAAGTATAAAAAGGAAGAAGGAAATGAGCGAGAAAGGTATTCACACATAGACCAACCAAACTGCCAGACTGCATCACATTTAAAACTTTCTAATCAAATATTAAAGGGAATTCTTAAATTTAAAAGGAAAAAATACTTGCAACATAAAAGCATATGAAAGTGTAAAACCCGTTGTTCATGTGAGAATATAGTCAACTTTAGAGTGCACAGATGCTGTTATGGTTATGTATAAATGATTATTAGCTCATATAAAAATTAAAAGGCAAGTATATTAGTATAATAATGTATAATAAATTGTTATAGATATATGAAATATAAAGATGGAAAATCTGACACCAATAACTTTATGTATGTGGGAATAGTTTAAAGATTAGAGTTTCACACATGTTTTCCAAGGGATTATCTGAAAATAGACAATGATCACCAGAAAAGAATTATCTAACCTTTATGGTAACTATAAAGAATAAACCTGCACTTGAGCCACGCGCAAAATAATAATAAGAGTGAAGATTAAAGTCTACAATGACAAAAATAATTAAATAATTTAAAATGCTGTTAAGAGTAGAAGGAGAGCCGGGCAGTGGTGGCACGTGTCTTTAATCCCGGCTCTCAGGAGGCAGAGGCCTATCAATTCGAGGCCAGCGTGATCTATAGAGTGAGTTCCAGGACAGCCAGAGTTACAGCAGAGAAACCTTCAGGAGGAAAAAAAGATTCAAAAAGAGAAGAAGGAGAGAATGGATAAATGGAAAATAATAAAGTAGTATTAATTAATATCTCTCACTAATTGTGTAAATGGATTGCATTCTCTAAGCAAAACATATAGGGTGGCTTGCAGATTTAAAACACCAGATGCAACAATCTATTGCCTATAAGAAAAACACATCAGCTTTGAAGGTACATATACTTAAAGAAGAAGCACAGAGATGATATGCTTTTGATGACAATGAAATTACAGTAGAAGTATCTCTTTCTGTAGCAGAAACATAAAGTGTAAACTGACAGTCACAGGACTCATAGTAGATTATCATATAATGATGGACAGGTCAATTTATTGAAAGGATAGAACATATGTAAATGCTTATGCAACCAACCCTAAGGCACTTACACAAACAATGCAAGTATTACAAGAACCAAAGGGAGAAGTAGACCAGAATGTAATAATAGTAAAGCAAATTCTAAAATCCCAATAGATAACTCATATAGATAGAAACATATGATGGGGAACTTGAACGACCTTAACAGAACATCCTTTCCAACTACACAGGCAACATTATCACGATGGATTCTATATTGTTCAGAAAACAATTATGAATAAATTTAAGAAGTGAAATTATATGGAGTATTTATTCTTTAAAGCAATATGAAGCTAGAAAATCAATGTTAGGAGAAATTTCAGACAAATCAAAACTGCTTGGAAATTAAACACACTCCTGAATTAACAAAGGGACAAAGAACACAACAAGTGGGAAGTAAAAGGGTATTCACATTACCGAATAGAAGAGTGAGAGCATTCATTCAGCATTCACTCCTTCCTCTCTCTCCCTCTCTCCCTCTCCCTCCCGCCTCTCTCTCCCTCTCCTTCTCTCTGCCCAAAACAAACATGGTAACTATTCTGTGACATAATTAATCTACTCTCTCAGAACTTGAAACTACGTCAGTCAGTGGTCATTCCTTTGTCAATAAAGGAGTAGCAAGCAACGTGTAGGAATGAATGGCCCAGGAATCAATCTCTTGTCCTTATCCAAAGTTTCTATGTGAAAATTTCTCTCCAGTCTCATATGTTCCCAATTTAAAGCAGTGAGATTACAGCAGCAGCAGGCATCTCCATCATTGTGAGTCCTATTGTAAGAACAATATTACTTCCTAAGGTGCTGGAAATGTGGCAGCGCTAACTTTCCAAAAGCTCGCTAAACTAAAATGAGACTGTCAGGGAAGGTTAACGTCTAGAACTTCGACGATTATCTGTTTGAACCAGAGGAAATGCAAAATCTGAGCGGTTCTATTGAAATAAGCCATGCTTCAAGAAATTTGCTCTACCAATTCTTTGGCAAAAAGTATAATGGTGACCTTCTCACCTCAAGCAGTTTGAAGATCATTTAGGTCTGACGTCTGTTCAAAGCAAAAAAAAAAAAAAAAAAAAAAAAAAAAATCACCTTCCACAAATCCTGTCTGCGCGCGCCATCTGGTGTCCAAATTAGGTATTGACTGCTTGAGGTTAAGGGAGTTGAGTAAGCTACATGAAATCATTAGACAGACATAACCTTTAGCAAAATAGGCACAGAAGCCAGGCATGGTGCCACACACATGTAATCCAAGAATTTTGGAGGTATATGTAGGATCAGAAGCTTATGGCATCTTTGGTAACATAGAAAATTTAAGACCTGACTAGGAATCATGAAACCCCCACAGAGAAAGAGAAAGAGATACAGAGACAGAAACACAGAGACAGAGACAGAGATCAAGACAGAAACATAGAGACAAAGACACAGGGAGAGGCAGAGCGACAGAGAGAGAGGGGCACAGATTAGAATAGAAGGGACATCGTGTCTTAACAGATGTCTAGTGCTCACTTCTCTATAAATAAGAACCATGACAAGTTAATGGATACATTTCTAGATGAATTACTTATTTATTAATAATTATTATGAATAAATTAGTAAATTGTTGGAATTTATTAGGAGAGAGATGTGAACAAAGTAATACACAAAGACCTTGGATACCCTCAGAGTGAAATAAAGTACGCTGGTAATTGTGGCCTTGGTTGCCTGGCTGGAACAATACACCACTCTAAAGGTGAATAGGAGCGTTCCAATAGGTACCATCATTTTATTGTCAGGAAATCTGCACAGAAGCTGCAATCCCGCTGGCAGAAGAGACAGGCTTGGATTCCAGTCATGGGAAAATCTTAGAGTCTGCACTATACCGTTATTCTAGAGAAGAAATTAGCTTTATCTCATATTCAACCTCTAGATCACAGGATGCTGCATGATGGGCAAAATGCTGGGGTTAAAGCAAAACCATCACTGAACGTTAACCTCAGGCTGCTTGGCCCAAGCCTTCACCAAAATACATTCAAAATACAAAGTGATTAACCTGTCTCTATGTTGGATCCAAGCCATGTAGCCCGAGTCACTTTAGCAATTTATATTAGGTAATTTCCTTGTTGTCTCAAGCCACTCACACAGCACCAGTCAATACTGGGCCTGGGGATGCATTCTATACATAAAGCTTACTATCACTGATGCAGACACAATCTCAAAACTCCAAGTTCTGACTGTACCAATTTCACTGTGTGAGTGGCCACATATTGAGTGTACCACATCCCTTGCTGCCTATACTAATTCTTACCTGTGCCATCAGAGTAGCCCCTATTCCTCTGAAGGAAAAATATGACTACACAATCACTACAACAGAGCACATAGGTTAAAGCCAATGGAACCAAAAGATCATTTTACGGTACCCAACTGAAACAATATCTTATGACACATATAATAGCAGCATTTACTATAAAAGCCATCTGAGAAGATATTAGATACAACTAATCTGCCAGGCATACAAATCTCACTGTCAAATCACAAGAGATAAAGAAATATAAAACCAGAGTCCAGTCAGACAAAAAGAAAGACAAAATAAAAGCCTTTAAAGCCTTCGGGATATGAATAAACAAAGGAGGTGAAGCAAAGGCCAAAGGCACATTAAAGATGGATTCAATAAAGACTATGTAGAAATCCTAATCTTGACATAAATATGGCATTCAGGTACAGAAGATCCATTGGCCCCCATGTAGACATGGACCCTTCAGTTGCATATTATGTACACATTGTTGTATGTACCAGAGAAGAATAAAGCCGTAAAATCTGAAAGAGAAAGGCAACAAATCATATTTTGTAGTATATTAACTATTTTTCTAATTGTGACAGTGAAAATGTTCATTTACTAAACACTTAGGCAAATTATCACCTCAACTGTCAAATATACTTCTTGAAGATCTGTGTGGTAAAAAAGTAAACAACAACAACAAAAAAAAGGAATTGCATAGCCAGAAAAGGTACCCTTCCAACACAAAAGAAATCTAGAAATCTCCTAAGACAA
Organism: Cricetomys ansorgei; assembly: GCA_026225945.1. Lineage (NCBI taxonomy): Eukaryota > Metazoa > Chordata > Mammalia > Rodentia > Nesomyidae > Cricetomys > Cricetomys ansorgei. The sequence goes on from JAMJFZ010003399.1 coordinate 2,038,194, forward strand.
TGGAAAACTGAAAGAATTATCTACCACCATAAGAGCTCTAGAAAGACTGTACAAGATAGCCCTGCACCCAGAAGTGGAAACCCTACATACATCGAGAAACTACATTCATAAAAGCACAAAACTGCCAAAGCTGAGATACACGAAAGAGAAAAGGAAAGGTAACTAGGGCACAGCAAATCATGGTAACACAAGAGGAAGTGAATAATGATGTCAAAACCTGCGAGAAACGTATCGATTTAGGGTATTATGCCCTTCACTACTTAAATATTAACATATATAACTTTAAAAATTCCCATTTTTTTTCATCTGGGTGGTGGCGGCACATGCCTTTAATCCCAGCACTCAGGAGGCAGAGGCAGGCAGATCTCTGTGAGTTTGAGGCCAGGCTGGTCTACAGAGTGAGTTCCAGGACACCAACGTTACAACACAGAAACCCTGTCTCAAAAACCAAAATAATAATAATAACAATAATAATAATAATCCCATTTTTTTTTCAACCAGTACATTAGTGCCTCTGTTTCTGAACCTTATTAGAGATATAAACAACGTGTACAAATGTCTTTTACTGCAAGACAACACCAGAACTGCTTTCCAGTATCGACGAGTTGTGAGGTTCTGAGGTGTCATTGTGTATTGTGTAACTTTGTGTGTGTTTAAATTTATTGTTTTATACATTTTAATTAAAATGTAATTACGTCACTTTCCCCATTTCCCTTCCTCCCTCCAACCCCTGTCCAGTCCAGTCCCTTCCATGTTCTTTATCCCTCACTCTTTTTCATTGATTATTATTGTTATACATGCATAAATGTGCACAAGTATATATATATATAACATTCTGGGTCCATTTTTGTTGTTTGTGTTCTGTTGTATGGTTTCAGGGCTGACCACCTTATATTAGATAACCCACTAGAAGAGTCTTATCCCTGGGAGAGGCTAATTCTCAGCAGTCGGTTGTTGCCTGTAGTTCTTTGTCTAGGGGTGGAGACCTGTGGTATTTCCTCCCTTTTGTGTTATCGTGTCTATTGACACTGCCATTGCTCCAGTCTTGGTTGTGTAATTTCTATGAGAGACTGTTTCACAGCAGACTTCCGGTGTTCAGCTCTTACAGTCTTTCTGTCCCCTCTTCTGCCATGTTCCCTGAGCCATAGAGACAGGAGCTATAATGCACATGTATCCATTGAGGCTGGGCTCTCCGTATCAGGTGACCTCTGCATTGTGTCCAGTTGTGGTTTTCTGTGGTGGTCCCTACTTGCTGTAAAGAGAAGCATCTTTGATGAGGAAGGATAGCTACACTTATCTGTGGGTATAAGGATAAGATTTTGAATATAGTTAGGGATTATGATGGTCTAGCAAAGTGGCAGTAGTAGATTCTCTTCTATGATTCATGACCTCACTATCCTCAAGAAATTTGTTATATTTCTAGTATCAGGCATGATTTTCCTATTAAGTGGGCCATGAGATGAAGTAGGCAGCAGCTGGTGCATGCTACTTTGTGTACCTTTATTGATACCTTGCCAGGCTGGCTATTGTTGTGGTTAATAGGTGTCACAACTGGATAGGACTATTGCTTCCTTCCGTTGGCAGCTTGCACAAGATTTTCTAATATTGCGGAAGCTAGAGCACAGGGAGGAGGCTTTCAGATCAGATCTAGCTCAAAAAGTTTGAATTCTGTGTCCCAAATAAGTAGTATCTTCAGCAGTAGAGGCTTACTTTAAATCTCTGAGAGCCAACCAAGGGCAACGGCAATAGTTTCTATTGTTTGGAGAGTCATGTGGAATACCTAATCAACTCTTCAAAAGGAGGATTCCAATGCTTGGTAGTTGAGTTTTTCTTTGACTGTGGTTCATGTGAGGGTGTTGCCAGCCCAAGTAGCATAGCTTCTTTTAAGATATATATGTAGGTAATTTTAGGTAAAGATAAAATGATTCCTTGAGGCTTTATCAAACAATCTTAGCAATATTTGTCCCTTTTTCATCCTCCTCCTTCTGTATTGACCTCCCTCACCTTCCCCAGTGGGAACCCCCCTCGCTGTTTTTCTGTTAACCATTTCATATCACCTGTATACTGCTATTGCCCTCTAGACCTCCCTTATGCCTGCACTGTGGTCCCTTTGTACTTTTCTGGTTTCTGTGGTTACTGCATCTGAAGATTTGGAGCTAGGAACTACAGGTGAGAGAGAACTTGCAATGTTCGTCTTTCTGAGTCTCAGTTATCCCACTCAGTAGGCTCTTTTCTGGTTTCATCCATTTGCCTGAAAATTTCATGGTTTCATTATTCTTTATAGCAGAATAGTATTCCATTGTGTGTATATGTATCACATTTTCATTATTGATTCATCAGTTGAAGGACATTTAGGCTGTTGCCATTTCCTGGTTATTGTGCATTGAGTGGCTGTGAACATAGCTGAGCAAGTATGTGTGGAGTATGATGTAGAGTCCTTTGAGCATATGCACAGAGTGGAGCAGTTGGGTCACGTAGTAAATTTATTTTTAGGTTTTTGAGGTTTTTTTCCACAATGCTTTCTAGAATGTTTTCTCCAACTTGCATTTCCACCAGCAGTGAATGGGGGTTTCTCTTCCTCAACATCTCTCCAGTATTTGTTGCCAGTTGTTTTGTTGATCTTAGCCATTCTGAGAGGGTGAGATGAAATCATAGTTTTTAATTTGCATTTCCCTAGTTGCTAAGGATGATGAATATTTTTTGAGATATTTAATAGTGTCTTAGATAGAGTTTCTATTGCTGAAATGAAACACCATGACCAAAAAGCAAGTTGGGGGAGGAAAGGGTTTATTGGACTTCCACTTCCACATCATAGTCCATCCTTAAAGGAAGCCAGGACAGGAACTCAAAACAGGGCAGGAACCTGGAGACAGGAGCTGATGTAGAGACCATGGAAGGGTGCTGCTTACTTATTGGCTTGTTCCTCATGGTTTGTTCAGCCTGATTTCTTATAGAACCCAGAACCACCAGTCTAGGGACGGAACAACCCACAATGGGCTGGGTCCTCCCCCACCAATTACTATTAAGAAAATGCCTTACAGTGGGATCTTATGGAGGCATTTTCTCAATTAAGGTTCCTTCCTTTTAGATTTTTGTGTGTCAAGTTGACATAAGACTAGCCAGTACAACTGGTCCCTTGTCAACTTGACACACAAACACATCAGTACTAAGCCATACCTTTCCTTTATTATTCATCCCCAAGATCTCACATTAAAGACATAAATAACTTTAAAAGTCCAACCATCTTTACATAAAAGACTTTACAGTCTTTTCAACACATTAAATTTTCAGTCTCTTTAAAGTAACCAATCTCTCAAAAATTCCAAAATCTCTTTTAAATTTCAAAGTCTTTCAACTGTGACATCATTTGAAAATCAAATTAAATATCTTTTTCAAGAAGGAAGAACCAGAGCGCAGTTACAATCTGAACGAAGCAAAACCAAACTCCAACAGTATAAACAGCTCAGTATCCATTAACTGGGATTCATTCACAATCTTCTGGGCTCTTCCAAAAGGCTTGGGTCACTTGTGCAGCTCTGCCCTCTGTAACACACACAACTTGTCTTCTAAGCTACAGAAGGCTGCACTCCACTGTTTCTGTTCCTGGTGAGCATCCCATGCTACTGGCATCTCCAAAACACTGGAGTGTTCTGCTGCAACTGGGCTGTACTTTCACCAATGGCTTCTAATGGACTCTCTTCATGGTGCCAAGCCTAAATTTCTCTGCATGACCCCTTTGACCTTGTTTGTGCCTTCAACTCCCGCTGAGGCTGCACTTTCACCAATGGCCTTTCCCAGCCTTTCACAGTGCCAAGCCTCAGCTGCTCTGTATGACCCTTTCATGCCGCCAAAACTAGTACCACCTGGGTGACTCTAACAGTACCAAGTTCAGCTGCCAGGATGAGATACAACCTTGGCCTCCTCGGGAATACAGCTTCTGTGTGCTCTCAGAAAATACTTCCCAGGAGATTTTACCCCAGTGATGCTGGCCTCTTCTTACTCACTGCTAATTTCTCAGCTCCAGCTAACCAGTGTCATTTGTTCCAGTAAAGCAAAGGTTTCACTTCAGCGGTGCTAGTCTCTTGTTAATCATAGCCAATTCTTCAGCTCCAGCTAACCAGAACCACAGATTCTTCACACAAATGGCCCGATAGAGTCTTTGTTTCCCTCTGAAACTTCACAAGCCAGGCCTCCATCATCTGCACTGCTCTCAACATTCTCACCTTCAGAGTTCAGACAAAATAGCCCACTGAGCTCTCAACACTCAATGGCTCTTCTAGCCCAAAGTTCCAAAGTTCTCCCACAATCCTTCCAAAAACAACATGGTCAGACCTGTCACCATCATACCCCTCGATCCTGGTACCAATTCTGTCTTAGTCAATGTTGTATTGCTGTAAAGAGACACCATGACCACAGCAACTCTTATAAAGGAAAACATTTAATTGGGGCTTAATTAAAGTTTCATAGGCTTAGTCCATTACCACTTGTCGGGAAGCATGGTGTCAGGCAGGTAGACATGGTGCTGGGGTTTTTGATAGTTCTACATCCAGATCCTCAAGCAGCAGAAAGGAGAGAGAACCACTGTGCTTGGCTTGGGCTTCTAAAAGCCTGAAGCCCACCCCTGTGGCACAGTTTCCCCAACAAGGCCATACCCACTCCAACAAGGTCATACCTCATAATCCCTCTGAAGTAGAGACACTCCCTGATAACCAAAAATTCAAATATATGAGCCTATGGGGGCCATTCGTATTCAAACCACCACACCCACTAATACAGCATACTGAGACAGACAGTCTCTATGTCTAGTAATAGTTCTATTTGAAGAAAGGGCCCACTGCCAATAATATCAATGAGGCTGTGTTGGGTTGTACACTTGGAAATAGCAAGAAATCTTAATGGTATAATCGAGAGGAGAGAGGGCCAAAACTGTTGAGTCTCAAATGTGAGCTTAGTGGGAGTTGGAAGAGCTCTTTTAATCTTTCTGGAAGATTAATGATATCAGGGAGACTTAATTTGGGAGCATTACACAATCCCTGAGTGATACTTGGAAAGAAAACTAGGCTGTTATCAGACTCCAGGGAGAGACCAACACAAGGAATAATGTGTTCTGAGAACAGTGATTACCTCTGAGGATCTTTCTGTTTCAGTGCAGACTACATCTACTCACCTGATGAAAGTATCCAGTAGAGCTAGAAGATGCTTGAGACCAATACAAGGAATAATATATACTGAGGACAGTGGTAACCTTTGCCCCTACCTAGGAGGTAAGTGGGGCATCTAGGAAGAAACAGAAAGGAATGAATGCAAAGGTGTTTGTCCATGGTTCACTGAACCAATTAAGCAGGGCTCAAATGGGCTCATAGAGACCGAAGTGGCAAGCATAGGGTCTGCACCAGGTCTTCTGATGGTGTTTTTGTGGAACTCCTAACAATGGGAGTAGAAGTGAATCTGACTCTTTCGCCTGATCTCAGGACCCTTTTCATCCTACTGAGTTGCCTTGCCCAGCCTTAATACGAGAATTTTTGTCTTGTCTTACTGTTTCTTGTGTCATGTTTGGCTGATATATTTTGGAGGCCTGATCTTTTCTGACATGGAGAGAAGGGAAGCTGCGGTGAGGATGTATTGTATGAGAGAAGAATTTATTTTCAATAAAAAGGAGAGGAAAAAATAAAAGGCATTTGCCTATCTTGTAGGATAAAAGGAGTGTAAACTAGGCTGGTTGATGTTTACCATTAATGTCAATATGGAGGATTAGGGATCGGGAGTTCAAACCAAAGAATTAGGTCAGAGCTAAATGTTTTCCTTGTATTGCTAAGAAATGCAATTTTGGTCCCCTAGCAAATCTAACTATATAGCATCCAAGCCACAACATCTCAAAAAGGGCAGTGAGATTCTTTCTTCTTAGGTCCCTTTATAGGCCACAAAGACAGTCTAGAGCATTTGCCCATTTTCACATTTGATAGGCATGGTGAGGTACTCAGAAGGAGGTTGGTGCTCTCTCAGGAAGGAAATAGGAACACTCATTTTCAAATTGTCCCCAATCTGTAGATTGTGCACGGCCCTGTTGAAAACTTACAGTGTGATGACTTTGGGAACTCCTGGTTGAACTGGCCTAGTTGATTATGGTGATAATAGCAAAGAGTCCTTCAACCCAAAACTGCCCTAGTTTCCTTAGTGTGAACCTGGTTGTCATTAGCTAAAGCTCTAGGACTTCCTAAGCAGGGAAGGAAAGAGATGATTTCTGTGGCTATATATTGTGCCATGTATTATCTCTTTCCTTCTCCATTTTGGACCTCTTTGCTCTCACAGTCTGCTTAGTAGTTAAGAACTTCAAAAGTTGTGTCTATTAAGGCCCACCCCATATATGACACTGCTTGAGTGACCAATAACTGTAGTCTAGATAGCCCAGACACCTAGACTAAAACCAATGACTTCTGGTCTAAAAAAAGTAACAATAAAATGACTTTAAATGATATTCTGCTATACTTATTGATCAGTGCCTTATTCATCCATCATCAGAGAAGTTCTCCTGCTGCACATAGCAACAAATACAGAAACCCACAGCCACATATCATGCAGAGAAAGAGAGAGGGCGACCTTGGAATTCACAGCTCTAAACTAGCTGTCTCCATCAAATCTCTCTCCTCAGAGCTCAGGGAACCCTGAAGAAGAGGAGGCAGAAGGAAGCAGGGAGACAGAGTGGACAGAGGACACCAAGAGAACAAGGCCCACTAAAACAATTGAGCAAAGCTCATATGAACTCACATAGACTGAAGCAGCAGACATGGGGCCCACATGGCCTGTACCAGGACCTCTGTGTATATATTATAGCTTTCAGTCAGTACTTTTATGGAAGTCCTGAGTGTGTAAACAAATGAGTCTCTGTTTCTTGTGCCTTCTCTTGGGGTTCTTTTATTTTTCTGTTGGCTTGGCGTATCCAATTTCAATATGATGGCTTTCATTTTATCTTATTTTATTTTCTTATGTCTTGCTGTTATCTCTTAAAAGCTCACTTTTTCTAATGATAGAAAGAGAGTAGATCTGGATGGGAAGGGAGGTGGGGAGGAATTTGGGGAGTAGAGAGGAACTGTATTCAGATTATATTCTATTAGAAAAGAATCTATGGCTAATAAAAGGGAAAAGAGAACAGAAAATTCCCTCTGCATTCATTAAAAAATGGCAAAAAATTGTCAAAGGGGAAAAGGGGGGGTTGTGTCTAATAAAGTACAGAAAGGAGTCTGTAATGCCTTGTCTAGTTTTTGTATACATCTAGGGATGTTTGATTTATAATCTTTATGGCAAGGATGGCTTGGTCCACTGTACTCTAAAAATCTGTGGTTTAAACCAGCCTAAACCGAAAGAGAGCAGAGTTTTTGGAAGGCCTCAACGTTATTTCCCATAACTTGTTATAGTTAAAAGATTTGATAACATTCTTCTTCATTCCCCCCAGTACGGTTAATCTTAGAGTTTGGTCGTTCCTTCATTGCTTCTTATTTCAGTGGTCTGATATGACCAGTAGAGCTCTGACTCAGGCATGACAACTGAATTGAGTGTGACTAGGAACAGACTAAAGACCAGATACTGGGCTTCTTATACAAGTAGTGGTTAGTGACGATGATGTAGATGTCTTGCCAGTTTAGTTCAGAAGCCACAGTGAACCCTAATAATTCTGTAATGAAGGCTCAGGGATTCTGGCTAAGTGACTTTCATTTGGATGGTATTTGGGACAGGAGAGGGGGCCTTTTGTTCATAGGTGCCATGATTCTTATTACCTTAGAAAGGAAGTTGGTCTTTTCAAAGGGAGAGGGGACAGTCTCTAATTGTTCCCTAAATTCTTCATATGAAGGTCCAAAATAAATATGTAAAGGAGAAAATATGTCTCAGTAATGAATAGAAACAATTAAAAACAATTCTGCAGGCCAAATAGAAAGAAGAACAATAGGAAAGGAGGTCAAAGAGGAAGAGATGGAACCAAGTTGTTAAGTAGAAGGGTGGCTGCTGGTGGAGAATCCAGAGGTTGAGCAATGGCTTGTGTGTACACAAAGGAGTGGTCATCTGGGACTGAGTTTAGAGGAGATGAGCTAATTCATTAAGGCACATGTGACATCCTTTTCACAGCTGAGAGTTCTATGACAAGGTCATGAAAACATAGATGTAAGGAATCTCTGAGTATGTTTCTAAATTATTGGTGAGACGTAATCACACGGTGTAGCTATAGATCCACGTGCTAGGACACAGCCCACATCCTTGATTGGAATTGGTGCAAAGGTCACCTTTTGTTACCAAGGAAAATATTTATTATTATTCCATTTGAGAATCTGCAGATCAAACTTGGTTAATTTTTGATAATGCCTCCCAGTAGACAATCAGATGGGACAGAGAACATGAGACCTATAACACAAAAATGTGTCCCGTGGGGCAACAGGCCTTCCCTGTTAATAGGATTGCCTTAATCATGACTTTCCTGAGGGAAAAAAGACCTATATATCTACCACCTGTAGAGATTGAACCAGATTTCTCTGTAGAGATAAACCCACCAAGTTAGTCCAGTCAGACCAACTGCAAAGGGGAGCTTTACAAACTGAAACTAATGTAAAAGAGTGGGAGGACTCATAAAAAAGCAAACACTCCAGTTATTTGTAGGGAGAGAACATATGGAAATACGGTCATTCACCTACTATGTGCCCTCCTACTCTGAAGAGTAGCGTTTCCAGGGCAGGCAAAGGGGAGAATAAGAAAGGGAAGATCTCCACCTTCACACAGTATGTGTACATTCACCTCAGACAAGCTGGTGCCACCAACCATGCTACAGGGAAGAAAAATAGGCTCATGCCCTTGGAGAGTACAGCAAGCAGGCTGCCTTTTTCTTTTGCCTCTAGCATCCAGCAGTTAGAAACAGAAGGTAGGCACTTCACAGGGAGTGGAAGGAACTCTTCAGTGTACAAACTGAGGAGCGATGACAGGCCAGACTCACACTGGTGGAGTGGTAGAGAGTCATCCCAATCAGACACTTTCAGTTGTTCGTGGACAATTGGTTAGTCACCACAAGCATCAGAATGAAGAAAGGCCAAAGGAGGCAAGGGAAAATGGAATCTTCACAGTATGTGTGGATTTCCTCTTGGACAAGCTGCTGCTGCTGCTGCTGCTGCTGCTGCTGCTGGAGACAGGTCTCTATCCATGCCACCAGATGTGCTGAAAATGATACACCTAAGGTGCAGGGATAAAATTGGCCAGAATAGAATGAATATGAAAGCTTTTATAAAGGATATCCTGTATGTAGAAGAAACAGAAATGTGGTAATTGAATTTTCAGAGAGAGAATTGCCCCCCCTATAGGTAATTGGGGTCCTTTTTATAACAGTTAAGAACAATCACTTGATCTTAACCTTCAGAGCCTCTGTGTGGGATATCTAGATAAATAATTCATAAATGTATGAAATTTCCAAAGAATAAAAATAAATAAATAGAGCTGGAGAGGTGGCTCAGCAGTTAAGAGCAATGGTCACTCTTCCAGAAGGCTTGGGTTCAATCCCCAGCCACCCTCCTCCCACATAGGACTCACAACCTTTAGTAACTCTTGTTCCAGGGTATCTAACATTCTCCTCTGGTTTCTTTCTGGCACTAGGCATATAGGAGATACACAGCCATACATGTAGGCAAGACACCCACACACATAAAATAATAATTTAAAGATTTAAAAACAAATAAATAAGAACCATTTAACCATAATGGGAAAAAGTAGGAATATCACTATCGTGTTGAGTATAGCACTATTTGTATTTCCTAAGATTGGTCGTCTGGGGTGAGATACTACAGGTCATTAAGACTTAGGCTCTAAATATTTACGTCAAATGTTCTACCACTAAGCTACACTTTGTAAGTGTTTGTATAAAATCTCACAAGTTACACCAAACAGTCGAGGTCTGATCATGTAGGAATTTATGGTTTAGGTTGGTTTTCTTTTTATTTTCTTTCTTTCTATTTTTTTTTTTTACTTTTGTACAATCTCTAATTCTCTTTTCACATTCAGTTTGGTCATATTTATATTTGTATATAACAAGAAACCACTAAGTGTACATATTCAATCTGAATGTATCAGCAACACAGTTTGTTTCCTCACTTTATTCAAGTGCCTGTTCAAATGGCACTGCCCTTGGTCTCCAGATCCCCCCGCCCAATGTCACTGAGTTTCCTACATACACTTTCTCCCTCCATCCCTCTCCCCATACCTGGCCTTCCCTCCTCTCATCCTCTCCCCCCACCACACACACACCCCAGGAAGATCCCCACTTCACAACTGAGCCCCTCCTTGTTGTTCATCTGTCTGGGTCTGTCGATTGTGGCACATTTGTCCTTTGCTTAACAGTTAATAACCACTTATAAGGGACTGGGTTACCTCACTCAGCATGATTTTTTCTAGTTCCATCTATTTGTCTGCAGGTTGTGTAGCCTGCAAGGCTCCTAGTGGAGGGACTGGGACACCATCCCAGCCACAAAACCTTTGACTTATAACTTATCCTCTCTACAGGACCCCCTGGGACAATGGAAAGGCAGAACCTCATGGCAAAGAAGAGAACCCACGGCTAATTCTGCAGGGTAGGCCAGGAACTAGAGATTGAATAGCTAGGAGATGATTTCTAATGATACACTGTTCTACGCATAGATCAGTACCTAGTCCAGTCTCCATCAGAGAGGCCTCCGCCAGCAGCTGATGATGGGAACAGATGCAGGGGCCCAGAGCCAAACATCATACAGAGCTCCAGAAAACTTGAAGAAGAGGAAGAGGAGGCATTTCAGGACCAGAGGGGTTGGGGACATCTGGAGAGCAGGCCCCACTGAGTCAATGGACCAGACCTCTTGGAGTCCCTCAGAACTTGAGGTAGAAGACAGGAAACCTGAAGGATCTCCTAGATATGCTATATGATTGTCTGGCTTGGGGTTCTTGCAGAGAGCCTGCAGGCTAGAGTGTATGTGGGGGTTCTCTGATGCTTTTGACTGGCCTTGGGACCCATTTCCTCCCACTGGGTTGCCAGGTCCACCTTCGATGTGGGAACTGGTGCCTGGCCTTGTCCCATTTGTTGTACCCTATTTGAGCAGTGACCCTGGGAGGATTGCTCTCTTCTATGGGGAGAAACTGGGGTGGAGAGGGGGATGAGTGGATGGGGATAAAGAGGGTATATAATAGGAGGGGAGGGATGATGGGGGAGCTGGGAGGAATGGAAGGAGGGGTGTTCATATGTATTATACGAAAGAAGAAAAATAAATTAAAAAAAGACAAGTCATTATTGTTGATGATAGTTTTATTTGTATAGAATTTATTTTTAGTAAATATATAAAACATGAGCACCAAATACATGACCTCTGCAGAAGAGGTGATGTGGTAGTTGAAAATGAATTTATAGCCTTTAACACTGATTAATTGCAATATAAATCAGTATTTAAAGTAAACATGACAAAGTATTGATATTTGCTAATTTGGAGTGGAGGTAAACAAATGTTTTTCACATTTTTTATACTTATAGTTCATTTTATTTTTCTAGCAAATAAAACAATGCAAAGATAAATATATTACCATTGTAGCTGATGATTTTATTACATTTTCTGAACTGGGCAAATCTAGTTCACATTAAATACACAGGGACACAAAGTACCTGAATAATACAATCAACAAACTTTATAATAATAAACAACTTTCAACTTCATATGTAAATGACAGAGAATATATATTCTGTAAATGACAGAAAATATATAATCCCTATTAACAAAAAGTCTGAAAAAGCCAATTGTCACTGGGAAAATATCAGAAAACTCATTAAAGATCCATAATCAAATGTGTTCCCAGGATTAGAATGTTTTACAGCTTTAGAATGTTTTACTTTTGAAGAATATTTCTAATGCTATTTAAACTATTTCACCAACTCATTTTTTAAGCTACTAGAACTTTAATATTAAAGCTTCATAGAGAAAGCATATAAGAGGAAAAAAAAAGATGTAACCTCTTGTCTAACCTCTTGTCTATTCAATTAAAAACACAAAGAATAAAGCTGGGTAGTGGTGGTGCATGCCTTTAATCCCAACACTCAGAAGGCAGAGACAGGCAGATCTTTGTGAGTTTGAGGCCAGCCTGGTCTACAGAGTGAGTTCCAGGACAGCCAGAGTTACAACAGAGAAACCCTGTCTTGAAAAACCAAAAAATAAAATAAAATAAAATGAAAGAAAGAAAAAGAAAAGAAAAGAAAAAACAAAAAACAAAAAAAGTACAAGGAATAATCTAAAAATTGCAACTTCACTTTGGAATGCAAATCCAATTCTAAATACATCATGGTAAAAAAAATACAGCAATACAATAAATGATTATCTTACCGTGACGTAGTAGGATTTATTCCAGAAATACAGGCTTGGTTTAATACTAAATTCCCAGCTTTCTAATAAATCATACATCAAAAAATTAAAGAAAAACATAGAATTTTAATAATGAATATTGAAAAGACACTGATAAAATCCAGGGGACATTTCTAATAGTAATAATATGTAAAAACAGGAACAGAAGAAATTTCTAAACATATGAATAACTACTTACTAACAATCAACAAAAAATGTCAAACTAACATGAAACGTCATTTTCATAAAAATTAAAAATAGAACAGGCATGTCTGCCAACATTATTACATAACACTGCTCTGGAAAAATCCATCTAATGTAATGCTAATAAGTATAAGCATTAGAAGAAATAAAATTATCTCTATTTACGTAGGAAATGACTGTATATATCAAGAAAATCCAAAACTTTCCTAATTTAAAATCCAATATAACCTATAGGATTAAATAAACTCATTGCATAAAAGATAAAATATAAAATCTGTAGATTTCCTTTATTGATAAAAATAAAAAGTTACATATGAGGAAAAATATTCAACTTATTACAAAATTTGACAACTGCAAAAGTAAGTTCCATTTGATATGAATGACCTATAAGAAGAATGTTATAAAAACAAGATAAAAAATATTTCAACGAGGCCAGGTGGTATTGGCACACATCTTTAATCCCAGCACATAGGAGACAGAGGCAAAATCTCTGTGAGTTCGAGGCCAGCCTGGTCTACAAAGTGAGTTCCAGAACAGCCAGAGTTACAACAGAGAAACCCTGTCTTAAAAAACAAAAGACAAAAACAGAGAAACAAAAAAATTCCTATGTACTACCACATGTAAAAATAAATTTCAGATAGATAAAACATTTAAATGTAATAAAGATTATAAGAGAAAAAAAACTGAATATTGGTATGACTTAGGTTAGAGACATCTGTTTGAAAATGATAGGATACCAAAAATTTATAAAAGACATAGGCATTTTAAAATTACAAAATTACTTAAAACCTTCAAAATTGCAAAGTTAACAACATTATCAATAAAGTCAAAATTAATAACAATGTAAAATTCATCAACACATGAGATACAAATGACTAAATGTACTTTCATAGCAGATATTCCTACAGCTTTATATGGAAAATATCAATTGAATAGATAAAAAACAAAAGATAGGAATTAGCAAATCACAAAAAAAAGAAATATCCGAAGTAGAAAAATAAATCTCATTAAGTCAGGTAAACACCAGATAAAGTAATCAGGAAAATCATGGAACTTTTTACCTGCCAGTTCTTCAAACATTAAAGACCAGTGGATGGCAACCTTGCAATATTTCTTAAAACTAAACATTTGCCTACATAACACTTCTATAGAAATAAGAGCACCTTAATACAATAAAACAGCATTATGAATGAAAAAGGAAATAAATGACCACCAATAACAGAATGTACACTTTTTGGCACACCTGTATGTTGTGTGTACACAGTTGTGAGAGGGAGTGTGAAAGTGAAAGACAGAGATTGACTGTGCTATTGACCAGAAAGTATATCATCTGGCTGGTCAATTTTACAAAAGCTACATTGAACTTTATGAGAGCAGAAACTTTCTAAGATAAATGCCAAGTTCTCAAACTGATAACCTGGAAGAGTAAAAAGAGGGGTAGGGAAGCAGAAGACAGATTGCAGTTATCACAGTTTATCTACTTTTGGATTGTTTCAGTGGATCCAACAACTTTTTAACTTTTAACTCTTAGCAACCAATTTAAATCTCCAATTATAAAACAAATAACAAAAGTAGTAAAGTACACTTGAGTCAAAACTGGGAAACAGTCAGTATAAGATATGGAGTCACAATAAGATTTACCAATTGTTCTGGACTTTTGTCCTCAAAATTGTTCTCAGAACACATAATTTTGAAAACATGAAATACTTTTCCTCTAATAGTTGGCTAATTTTTGCAAATAGCCCTCTAAACTTACGGTGTTTTCACCAAACCATAGACATAAATGTGAATATCATCATCAAACTTTATGAAGTAGACAGATGGCTTAGCCACCACCTGATGGATAAAAATTCCAGTTCTCTTGGATCCGTCGTCTTTGGCGTGTTCCACTTGCTTGCCCACAAGGCTGTCGAACACTTCTCCAGGCTCCTGTTCTGCTGTAGGAAAATAGTAGTTGGAATCTGGAATGATACGCAGGTCACCATCTTTGTAGTCATCCAGCAGGGTGTACATGTAGAGAACCGGATCTTTCTCGTAGGTGATGTAAAACCAGGTATCCATTATGGGGGCTCGCGCCAGCACCATACCCTTCCACTCATCTTTCTTACCATGCTCACCTTCGAACACATGCCCCACTGCCTTCCCAACCAGGGAATCTGCCAGGCGAGAATCGACGCGAGGAGAAGGAACTCGCTCAGGAAGAATTTCGAGAGCTAAAACTCTCTTATCTCTGTGCAGTTCTAGTCCATACACACTATCTTTGCCGTCGTATTTAATGATATACAGAGTGGGCTTCACGGAAACCTGTTCGAGCACAGTACCCTTCCATTGCTCCACTGGCTCGTTGCCTTCTTTCCAGCCGTGTTGAATGCGGCAGCCCACGATGTTCCTATGAGTGAGGAAAGTGGGCTTACGCCTTTGCTTCTTGTGAGTATGCCTTTTCTTCATCAGGTACGCGGACACACCGTCTACCCCAGTAGGAGGCACAGTCGGAGGAGACATGGCTCAAGGCTTAGGTGGCCGAAGCGGAGCTTAACAAGCTGACAAATAGTCGGCACTATGGAGCGGGAGATATTTTTCGCGATCCGGGAGACTAAGTCTGTCCTCTCTTCCGCAGATTTTGTCAGAAACGAGCGAACTGACCGGGAACTGAGACAGAGAATGCCTCTCACTAGTTCTTTCTCCTCTTTTAGGGAGGAGTGATTGCTCCTAGAGATGGCTAGAGAGATGGCGGGCTCTCGGGTTCTGTCCGCGCCGTGCGCCTTCCCTGACTCCCAAGCCCAAGTCCCAGCCACAATCCGTCACTTAGCTGCTGTTGTCAGTGCTGCTGCGGTTGCAGAGCGGCATCCGAGAAGACGACAGTCAACGTGGACGAGCGGTAACGGCGATGGTTGCAGCGAGGAAAGTACAGGCAGTGGCTCCTCTCCCAGCAGTTTGCGCGGCCTGGTCTTGGCAGCGCTTGTCAGCTTGGCCAATCTGCGGAACCGGGATTTTGTTGCTTAGGGAATCCTCCTCCCCCCTCTGAGCCCGCCCCTCCTTCCCTCCACCCCTCCCGCTTCCGTCCTGCCTTCCGCTCCTGGGGCAGCCACACCGACACAGGCGCTCTCCTTTACTCCTGCGCCCCCCGGCCGTTTCACTCCCACCCGAGCCAGACAGTACAGTTCCCCTCCTCCCATGCCGGCTGTCTGCTGCCCAACTGCATACTTCACCGAGGCTCCATCTGCTTTCTATCTTCCAGGAATTCCACACAAGCAAAAAAAGAAAAGAAAAGAGAAAAAGAAAAAGAGAAAAAATACGTTGGGTGGGGAAATTATATACACAAATGTACAATTTCGTTCATTTTTAAAGAATTTGAAACGGGCGTGGGAGGAAGTCCGTGCACAGTCCACCATGTTGACTTAAACTCTCCTCTATATTTCTACCTGACCATTCGTCGTAATGATTTTTTAGTATTTCTTTTTCTAAACGTAAAGGAAATATGCTGGTATTTGCTTTTCTAAAACTTAGTAAAATAAAATTTTAAACTAACTTTAATCGTACAAGTTAGGCAAACACCAAAACTTTTATTAAGCTGATTTCTCTGATATATTAAGCTAATACATCTATTTTGTAATCTTACAAATTTGAGTGTGTATTCTATACATTTATAGCTTACTTTGTCATTTATAAAATCAGTATTTTTTGTAGGTTCTTTTTCTAGATTTTTTTACTCCGAGTTGTGTTCCCCCCTCCCCCCACCCAGTAGGGTTTCTCTGTATAGCCCTGACTGTTTTAGAACTTGCTCTGTAGAACCGACTGGCCTCAATCAGAGATCTGCCTGCCTCAGACTCCCCAGTGATGGGATTAAAGGCATGCACTACCCCACCTGGCTAGAAACACAATTTTTAATGGTTCCATAAGTGAACATAAAAAAAAGCACAGCTCTCCTAAAACACAACACAACAGGACAGAACAAAAACCACAGCTCTCATCTCAAAATAAACAAATAAAATTAGAACAAATTCTGTGTTCTAATGTGGTAACAGTTTAACGCTGATTTTTGTAGTTGTTGATTTTCCTCTGTGTGTATGATGTGTATGTACTGGGATGGGAGAGAGGTGCAGCCCATGCCACATGCGCAAGTGGAAGTCAGAAGACCATCTGTGTAGTCACTTCTCTCCTTCCACCTTTCCTTTCATTCTCCGGATTGAACCCAGGTCCACAGTCTTCTGCCACCAGTGCCCTTGTAAGCTCAGCCTCTTTCCTGACCAACCTCATGAAATTTTTATAGCAACAAGACAAAGAGAACTATAAATCAAGGAACTTTTAAAATACATTGGAGGAAGCCTCTGGCAGACATGTTACAGAAAACTGGAAAAACTGCAGTAGGGGTCAGATATTATCTGATGGCATTCCCAGCCTTTGGGTCAATGAAAGCTGAGGATCTGAGCACACATTGCGAAAGAACTTACCTAACAGCCAGAGGAATGTTAGATGGTCACACACAGGGTTGACCAATAAATGGCCTGTTGGTTGGGGGAGAGGGTTAAAATGGTTCAAGATAATGTGGCTCTGGAACTGCGACAGCTGAACCCCTCCATGGTACTCAAGTCTTAAATCAATTAATCAGCCATGTACAACGTTCAATGTATGTGTGGCTGTTTTTTTTTTTTTCATGGAACTTCAGTTAACACACAGTTTCTTTTTAATATTCCTTCAGTGGTTCATCATTTATCCTAAATGGTCTAAAGCAGAAGAGTAAAGAATAGAGCTCTCTTTTTTCATATATGGATGGATCGATTGAGCTTTCCTTTCCTTTCTTTTTTTCCTCTGAAATGCAAAAATTGGATTGGTGGCTCTTTCATTTTTTATACAGTATATTTTAATCATATTTCCCCCACTCCAGTCCCTCCCAGATCCTTCCCAATTCCCTACCCACCCAACATTATTCCTTCTCTCTCTCTCTCTCTCTCTCTCTCTCTCTCTCTCTCTCTCTCTCTCTCTCAATAAACTCAAAACAAATAAAAATCAATAAGACAAAAAAAGCACACAAACACAGAGTCCATTTTATGTTGGCTGGCCCTGAAGTATGGTTTATATACCCAGTGACACTCTATCAGAAAATAAAAACAAAAACAAAAAAACATTGATTTTTTTTCCTTTCCCAGCAAGTATCAATTGCAAATAGCTTCTTGGTTAGGGATGGGATTTAGTGTCCCCTTCCCCTTCTAAGTGCTGAGATTTTGTCAAGTCTGAACCTAAACAGGTCTTGTGTGTGCTGCCACAGTTTTGTGAGTTCATATGTGTATCAGTCCTGTTGTGCCTGGAAGACACAATTTTCTTGAACTCATCCACCACCTCTGACTTTTACAATCTCTCCACCACCTCTTCCACATAGGTCCCTGAGCCCTCGGGGGAAGGATTTGATGGAGACATCCCATTTAGGGCTGAGTGTTCTAAAGTCTCTCACCTTCAGCGCATTGTCTAGCTGTGGGTCTCTGTTTTAATTATCATCTACTAAAATAAAAAGCTTCTCTGATGAGAGTTAAGCAATATACTCATCTATGGGTACATTGCTATGTTCCTACAGCATCATAATAATGAATTCTACCCTAGGGCCCAGATTTATCTAGTTTCAGGTTCTTGGCCACTTTAGCAGTGTCAGGCATGGGTTCCACTTCATGGAGTGGGCCTGAAATCTAATCAAAGGCTAGTTGGTTACTATGATAACATTTGTACTGCTACTGCACCAGAATGACTTACAGGAAAGACACTCTTGCAGGTCTCAGAGTTTGTAGCTAGGTGGTATTGTTAATCGCTTTTCTTCTCCAGTAGCATGCAAAGTATCTTCCAGCACCGTGAAAACTAGTCAATAGAGATGAAGCTTTTAGTTGGGCACCAGCTTGATTTTTCCATGTTCAGTGACTTAAGTGTTTTCCTCAGCACTAGGACCTTACCATAAAAGGTTATGAAGGGTAATCAGTAGCCTTAGTATAAGCCTGTGATGTTTTTGGGGTTCTATGGGACACTTTTGGCTCATGACTCAACATGATGTAACTCATTTCTAGTATTGGAGGTTTTACTTGGTGGCATAATAAGTCTAGTTGGGGCATTTTCTCCTCCATAATAGGGTGTCTCCATTTAAATTCCTTTCATATACATATATATTTTAGGAAGCTTCTATAGGACTAGGTTTTCATATGGTTTTCCAAGGCCCTTTACAGTTAGTTGTTCCTCATCATATTCCCTCCTTCACCCTGACCTCTCATCCTCCTGTCCACTTAATCCTCCTATTCTAGGTTGCCCTTTATCCCTTTATAACACTGTATTCTATTTTCCTATCCTTGAAAGATCCCTTCTTCCTACTTGGTTCCTTACAACTCTACTGTTCTTATAAATGAAGCACACACATCTAAAGCTTAATGGCTAATGTCAATGTATGTAATATTTGTCTTTTTGGGTGTTGGTTACTTCACTGGGGATGACTTTCTAGCTCCATCAGTTTACCTACAACTTTAATTTTTTAAAAAAATTTTCTTAACAGATAAATGTAATATTCTGTTGTGTGAATATACTACATTTTTATTATCCATTCATCAGGTGATAGAAATCTAGGCTATTTCCAATTTCTGATTATTATGAATAGAGCAGCAATAAATATGGATGAACAAGTATCTCCAGAGTAAGACATAGAGTCCTGTCGGTATATGTCCAAGAGTTCTGTAGCTGGATCTTGTGGTAGATTGATTTTCAACTTTTGAGTAACGTTCACACTAGTTTTCATAGTGGCTATACAGGTTTGCACTCCTATGAACAGTGAATAAGTCTTCCCCCTTCCCTGTATTATAGACAGCATGTACTGTCGTTTGTTTTATTGATCTTTGCCATTCTGACTAGCATAAAATGAAATCTCAAAGTAGTTTTTATTTGCATTTTTTGACAGTTAAGGGTATTGAACATTTTAAAGTATTTCAGATCCCTTGTGTTGAATCTCTTGAGAACTTGCTGTTTAAGTCTGCACCTCATTTTTTAATTGGGTTATTTTTGTAGTCTTGATGTTCAGGGGTTTTGTTTTGTCTATAGGTCTTTATATATTCTAGATACTAACCCTCTGTGATGGCTATTCTTGGTTGTCAATTTGACTACATCTGGAATTGACTAAAAGCAAAAAGGCTGGGCAGACCTGTGAGGGTTTTTTCCTTAATTAAGTCTTTTGAAGTGGGCAGACCCACTTCTAATCTGAATCTCTGAGAAGAGAAGATAAACCCTTAATCCAGATCTTTTGAGGTAAGGAGATATATGTTTAATTTGGGCCACACTGTCTGATGGCAGCCTATATAAAGGACATGGAAGAAGGAAGCCTGCTCTTGGCCTGCTGGCTCTTGCTCTCACTAGCAAGTTCACTCCTTCACTGGCATTAGAGCCCCAGCATACACTGATCACCAGGCAAGACATCCAGCCTCATGGGTTGAACAACTACTGGATCCTTGAACCTTCCATTGGCAGACAGCCATTGTTGGACTAGCTGAACCACTGCGTATAAGGCATTCTAATAAATTCTCTTTATATATTCATTTTGTAAGTTCTGTTCTTTTAGAGAAATGTGACCTCTATCAGATTGGTAAAGATTGGGGGATATTATTTCTTCTTGTTTTTCTAGAGCTTTCAAGTGTGTAAATAAGTTATTAATAGGTGATTTCTCCAGTTTTTTTTTTTAATGTAGGCACTTAGTGCTATGAAATTTCCTTCTTAAAAACACCTTCATTGAGTCTTATAGGTTTGGGCATATTGTGTTTTCATTTTCATTCAGTTATAAAAAACTTCTTAAATTCTTTCTTGATTTCTGTCATGACCCAGTTCTTTGGCTTCCATGAGTTTGTAGATTTTTCTGTTGTTTCTATTGTTCTTGATATCAAGCTTTAATCCATAGTGGTCGGATAGAATCTAGGGTTTGATTTTATTTTCTTATATCTGTGGTAACTTCCTTTGTTTCCTAATATGTGTTCAGTTTTGGAGAAAGTTCCATGGGATGCTGAGAACAAAATACATTATTTATTGTTTGGGTGAAATGTTCTGTAGATGTTTGTTAGGCCCATTTATTTAATGATGTTATTTATCTCCAGCATTTCTCTATTTTTTCTGGATGACATGTTCATTGGAAAGAAGTAGGGTATTGAAGTTACTCACTATCAGTGTGTTAGGATCAGTATGTTATTTTAGCTGCAGTAGTGTTCCTTTTTATGAATTTGGTTGCCATTGTGTCTGGTAAATAAATGTTTAGAACTTCAGTTCTTTTACTTTAATGAGTATGTAGTATCTTTCCATATCTCTTCTGATTAGTTTTGTTTTGAAGTCTGTTTTATCAGATATTAAAATAACTGTGTTCACTGCTTCTTGGATCCATTTCCTCAGAATATCTTTATCTATCCATTTAGGGGTTATCTGTCCTTGATGGTGAAAAGTGTTTTTTTTGGATGCAGCAGAAGATTGATCCTATATTCTAATCTTATCATCTGTTAGTCTATGTCTTTTAGTTGGGGAAGTGATGCCATTGATAGTGAGAGTTATCAAGAGTAGTGTTTGTTGGTTCCTGATAGTTTGTTGTGGTAGTGTGGGTTTTCTTTTCCTCCTCTTTTGATTAAATGTTTATGCTTACTTCTCCCTCGTGTCCTCTTATCCTTATCTCCAGACTGATGTTTTCCTTCTGATGCCTTCCATAGAGTTGGATTAGTTAACAGAAATTGCTTAAATTTGCTTTTATTGTGAAATATTTTCTTTCTTGGTTGATTGTGATTGATAGTTTGGTCGGGTATAGTAGTCTGTATTGACATCTGTGGTCTCTCAGAGGTTGTAGAACATCCTTACAGGACTTTTTGTCTTTCAGAGTCTCCACTGAAAGTAGGGTGTTATTTTAATGTGTCTACCCTTATATTTGGCTTGTTCTTTCCCTTGCAGCTTTTAATATCCTTTCTTTGTTCTGTACATTTAATGTCTTGATTATTATTCGTCATGGTGTGTTTCTTTTCTGGTCCTGTTTACTTAGTGCTCTGTATGCTGCTTCTTGTTTTTCTCCTCCTCCTCCTCCTCCTCCTCCTCTTCCTCCTCCTCCTCTTCCTCCTCCTCCTCTTCTTCCTCCTCCTCCTCCTCGTTGTAACTGTTGTAACTCTGATTGTAGACCAGGCTGGCCTCGAACTCACAGAGATCCCATTGCCTCTGCCTCCCAAATGGTAGGCTTAAAGCTGTGCACCACCACCACCTGTCTTTTGTGTGCTTCTTGTACCTTGATAACTATCTTTTTATTTAGATTTAAGAATTTTTTATATGAATTTAACAAGACGTTTTCTGTGCCTGTGTTCTTCATTTCTTCTCATTCCCCTATACCTATTATTCATAGGTTTGGTATTTATACATCCTAGCTTTACTGGATGTTTTATGCCTGGATTATTTTAGATTTTAAAACTTCATTGATTAAGCTATCCATTTCCTCTCTCTTATCTTCAAGACTTAAAATTTTCTCTTCCATGTCTTTTTATCTGCTGATGAGATTCACCTCTGAGGTTTTTTTTTTTTTTTTTGGCATCCTAAATTTTTCATTTCCAGTTTTACTGCACTTTGCATTTTTGTTAGTGATTCTGTTTCTTTGTTAAATTGTATTTCCATTTCTTGAATTATTTTCATTAAACTTCTTGTGTTTTCAGTCTTTATTAAGGCATTTATTCATACCCTCCTTAATGTTCTTGAACATATTCATCACTGCTACTTTGAAGTCCTTAACTTGTGCTTCACCTAAATTGTTTTCTGCAGGAGCCAATTACAATAGGGTTGTTGGCTTCCAGAAGAGACATTTTGTTTTGGTTTTTCGTGTTTGTGTTTTCCTGCTGGGATCTAGGTATTTGAGGTTAGAACATTTGAAGTGTTTCTTAGTGTAGGTATTTGGTCTCAGGGTAAGTGTCCCATTCTTGGGTTGATATAGCCTACGTGGTCCTAGCCAAGTGTGTCTATGGAGTCCCTGATAGTCTGATGGTTAGGGGTGGGGGTAGGGGTCACAAAGGAATGTAGATCAGGAAGCAGAAAAGACTGGAAGTGGCAGGTGGTAGGAACTGGGTTATTCCTGTGTCTTCTCCAAGAAGCCAAATCCTAAATTGATAAAGGTGGATTGGGAGGAGGGACTTCTGTAGTCAGGCTACAGCAGAACTAAAAGTAAATCTTGAGAGACCCAGCAGTAAGGATAAACATTGCCTACCCGAGTCCCAACTTGCTATGGCTGCTGTGGGTCCCTGTTAGAGAGATGTTCTGTGTGTATGTGGGTGTCCTAAAGGAATAGAGATGGACCTGAAGGAAAGGATGAAAGGGGCACTAGAGAAGAACTCAGGGAACCCTTGGTTTAAATCAAGAGACTGGATTCCAAGAGGATACAGGTGGGCTGGAAGAAGCCTGATTGAACTTTTCTAAACTGTGTTTTTAAGAAATATTTAACATCCTTTGATCTGTTAATGAGATAACAATGTTTAAAAGCATACATTGAAACAAAATTGTGGCTCAATGAGAAAGCACACAGAGAGAGAAAGTGATTGAAGGAGACAGGGAGAGAGAAAAGAGAGAGAGAGAGAGAGAGAGAGAGAGAGAGAGAGAGAGAGAGAGAGAGAGAGAGAGGGAGCGCTTATATATGCACATTCCAAGTTAGAAGGTGAATATGTATAAATGAGATGACATTATATTCCACAAATAATATGTCTGAAAATAATTACAGACCAAGTTACATCAAGCTCTTATTGCTTAGAAAAGTAGTTAACAAGTGAAAAAAGAAGTCTATTGCATACCAAAAATTCAAAGAAAATAATTACCTAAGTACCCTGGTTACATACTTAAAAGAATTCTTTCTTATAACCTCAGACATTTAGATAATTAAATTAAATTCTAATTCCATTTCTTCCCTAAAATTATGATTGAGATGTTTTGATCACGCACTTTGTAGATTTATAAGCCTTAAACCAACTGACAGAAATGTTTACTTTTTATGTTATCCTTTGGCAAACTGATTACTTCAAAAAAGACATTTAAGGGAGAATCGGGAGGCCTAATGCACTGGAATCAACAAAGGAGACGCTAGCAAAGATCTCTGGTCAGGGAACCTAAACAGGCCATCTTCTGTAACCAGGCAAGGCTTTCAGTGGTGGGACTTAAATGTCCTCCAATTCTGGTCATCCTTCCATATAGTCTCTCTCTCCTTCCCTCTCTGTCCTCCTGGTCCCTTCTCTTCCTGTTCCCATCATTCCCTGTCCCTCCTACATCTTACATTCTATTTCTCCTTTATCAGGGAGATCCCTGTGTCCCCGCTGGGGCCCTCCTTGTTGCATAGTCTCTCTAGGTCTATGGACTGTGGCACCTTTGGCCTTTGATTAACAGTCAATATCCACATATAAGTGAGTACATACCATGTTTGTCTTTCTGGGACTGGGTTACCTCACTCAGGGTGTTTTTTCTAGTTCTTTCCATTTGCGTGCAAAGTTTTGTGTAGTCTTTTTGTTGTTGTTGTTGTTTTGTTTTGTTTTTATAGCTGAGTAGTACTCCATTGTGTAAATGTACCACATTTTCTTATCCACTCTTCAGTTGAGGGTCATCTAGATTGTTTTCAACTTCTGGCTAACTGGTCCAACCTCAGTGATTTGCAGAGTGGTTGGACCAGTTTGAGGACTGGTCAACAATGAATAAGGGTTACCTTTTCCCCACATCCTCTCTAGCCTCCCCCCAGCCCACTGTCATTCTGGGGTAAGAGGAAAGCTCAAAGTTGCATCTGTTTGAATTTCCCTAATAGCTAGGTATGAACTTTTTTTTTTAGATATTTATTAGCCATTTTTATTTCTTCTTTTGAGAATTCTCTGTTCAAATCCAATGGTTCATTTGTTTTTTGACTCTTTGTTTTCTGAATTCATTAGTATTCAGAATGTTAAACTTCCATGAGATGTACTCTAGTCAAAAACTTCTCCTATTCTCCCATTCTGTTGGCTTTCTCTTCACTCGATTGATTGTTTCTTTGCTTTTGTAGTACTTTTTCATTTTCTGAAGTCCCACTTACCAATTGTTAGCCTCAATTTCTAGGGAAATTTGGTCCTATTCAGAAGGCCTATCCTACAGCGATAGCCTGTAGGGTACTGCCTATATCTTCTAACAGTTTTGATGTTTTGTATTTCACATTTATGTCTTTGATCCACTTTGAGTTAGTTTTTATGCAAAGTGCAAGATGATATATACAGATCTAATCTCATTCTTCTACACGTGGACATCTGGCTTTTCCATCACCATATGGCGAACATAAAGTTTTTTTTATCACCTTTGTGGAATATTAGATGCCTGTAGTTATGCACACTCACATTCAAGTCTTTGATTTCGTCCTACTGGTCTACATGCATGTCTGTTTTGTGCCAGTACCATATTGTTTTTGATACTATGGCCCTGTAATATATCTTAAGATATGAAATAATAATCTTTCTAACATTGTTCATTTTGGACTTAGGATTATTTGGGGTACATGGTGTTTTCTACGATTCCATATACACTTTAGAATAAATTTTTCTATTTCTGTGAAAAAACAGATGGAGTTTTTTATTGGGATTGTACTGATCTGTGAATAGCTTTTGATAGAATGGCCATATTGACAATATTAATTCTACCCATGAAGGAGCACAGGATATCAGACTAACCTGGCTAGACTCTGGCACAAAACAAACAGGATCTGGCTGGGTCTCTGGAGAGGTTTGAAATTGAGTTTTCATAACCATCTACCATCAGTGAGACTGAAGAACGAGACATGATAGATTCAATGGTTCTCAGTTCTCACTAAAACTCGTATCACTAGAAGCCAATGATTAGATGAACCATACTTCTACTTATTATTACTATTATAACTATGTTTCAATTGAAATACAATTATATCAGTTTCTCCATTTCCTTTTCTTCCCAAGACCCTCCCAGATACTCTCCCTCAAACCTCTCTGATATTCTCAGATTGATGGCTTTTTTCCCATTGGTTACTATTGTTATAAATTCGAGATCTTCTGAGTCCATTTTGATGTTAGAGTGTATATGGCTTCAAGGCTGGGAACTCTATATTGAACAACCAATAAGGGTGCTCACCCCTAGGAGAGACTATTCTCATTCCACAGCAATCATTAGTTGCTTGAAGTTCTTTGTGTAGTGGTGGGATCATATTAAGTATTTTCCTTTTCGTGCTAATTTGTACATTGATTTTGCCATGTTCCATTCCTGTTCATGAAACCATTTCTAGGAGAGACCTGTTCACACCAGACTTCTTATATTCTGGTTCTTATAATTTTTCAGCCCCACTTTGTGGCAATGTTCCCTGAGCCATACATAGATGTAGGAACTATAGTGTAGATGTATCTACTGAGGTTGGGTTCCCCAAGATTTGTTGTGCCCAGATCTGTTCATTCTTCCCAGTTGTGTTTTTTCTCTGCTGGTCTCCATTTACTTTACTGAAAAGCTTCTTTGTGAGTACAAAAGTAAGATTTAGAATGCAGTAAGGAATTATTTTAGTGTACCAAAGTAGTGGCAGTAAATTCTTTTCTAAGGCCTGTGACCTCCTTAGCTCTTGAAAGCTGGTTAGTTTCCAGGACAAGGTATGACTTCCTTCTGGAGTGAGCCTTAGGTCCAATTAGACAGTTGTTGGTTGCCACCGACATGTGAGTGCAACTTGTTGCACCTTTATGCATGTATTGCCATCGTGTTACAGCTGGGTAGGACTAATTTGCAGTTTCCTAGTGTTTTCTGAAACCATGGAAGCTAGACTGCAAGAAAGAGGCTTCCAAGTCAGATCCCGATCAAATCATCAGAGTCCTGTGTCCTAGGTATACGGTGTCTTCAGCAAATTGACTCCAAAGAGGCAACAAAGGACTACATCAATAATCAATTACTGTTTTGGGAATCATACCCTGACTAACCCTTCAAAAAGGAGGTTTCTTCTGCCTGGCACTGTTTTTCCCACTGGTTAGTTTCTGGTTCTTGTGGGGAGCACTGCCAGACCAAGTGGCTTAACTTTCTTTAAGATATATATGTACACTCATATGTATTATGCATAATTTTAGGCAAATATAATATGATTCCTTGAGGTTTCATCAAACAACCCTGGTGATATTTGACCCTCTTCCTGCCTTCTTCTTTGTTGATGTTCTTTCCTCCTCTGCACTTGATGTCCCCTTCTCATTGTTTGTTCCCACCTCATTTCACCTGCATTCTGCCATTCCTCTCCCAAGTTCCCCAATACACACACACACACACACACACACACACACACCCCTATGGTTCCTTTATACGTTGCTGGTATCACTGCACACTCTACATTGCATATGCACACATGAAGATTTGGAGCTAGGAACTGCAGATGAGAAAACATGAAGCATTTGTATTTCTGGATTAGTGTTATCTCAGTCAACATAATTGTTTCTAGGTATAGCCATGTACCTACAAATTCCATAATTTCATTTTTCTTTAGATACAAATAGTATTACATTGTGTGCATGTACCACGTTTTCATTATTAATTTATCTCTTGAAGGACATTTAGGTTGTTTCCATATCCTGGCTTTTGTAAATGAGCTGCAATGAACATGGCTGAGCAAGTATCTGTGGAGTAGGATGTCGAGTCTTTGGGCTTCTTCCAAGCAGCTGAATAGCTAAGACGTAAGATCAATTTATTTTTAGGTTTTCAAGCATACTCCATACTAATTTTCAGAGTGGCTGCAGTCCCACCAACAGTGAAATGCGGGTTCCTCTTTCTTTACAAACTCTATAATTTGGTCTCAATTGTTTTGTTGACTTTAGCCATTCTGATTGGGGTGAGATAAAAATCTCAACTCTCTTTTTAATTTGCGTTTTTCTAATTACTAAGTATGATGAATACCTTTTGAGGTATTTTAAGCCATTTTTAATCCCACTAATGAGCGCTCTTTGTTTGGATGTCTAGCTCATTTTTAAAAAAATGTTCCATTTGCTTCCTTGACTCTGTCTTTTGAGTTCTTTGTATACACTGGATATTAATTTTCTGCCTGATATATAACTGACAAAGATTCTCTCCCATACTGTGGGTTTCTGGTGGCTGGAATGAGAATGACCCCATTTGCTCATGTATTTGAATACTTGGTCCCTAGTTGGTGGATCTGTTTTGGAACTATTAGAAGGGTGTTCTTGTTGGATGAGGGGTTTCACTGGGAGTGAGTGCACTTTGAAATTTTAAAGGCCCATGTCCTTTCCATTTAGTTCTCTCTGCTTCCTGCTTGTGGATCTGTATGTAAGCTCTCAGCTACTGCTTCAGTGCCTGCCTCCCTGCCTGCTATCAAACTCCCCACCATGGTGGTCATGGACTCAGCCTCTGAAAATGTAAGCCCCTAGGAAATTGTTTCTTCTATAAGATGCCTTGGGCATGGTATCTCTTCACAACAACAGAAAAGTAACCATGACACTATTTTTTTCTTCACTAGATTATTTCCTTAGCTGTACAGAAGCTTTTTAGTTATATGAGGTTCCCCTTGTCTGTTGTTGCCCTAATTCCTTTGCAAATGGAGTTCTGTTCTGAAAGTCTTTTCCTGCACCTATGTCTTTTAAGGTGCTGCCTAAGTTTTCTGCTAGTAGTCTTTGTTGTTCATGCTTCAAATTGAGAGCTTTGATCCTCTGAGATCTAATGTTTGTGCAGGGTGATAGATATTGGTCTAATTTCATGGCTCTGCATGTGGACATCCAGTTTTCCCAGAACCATTTGTTGAAGACGCTGTCTTTTTTCTATCCCAGGTGTTTGGCTTTTGTCAAATATCAGATGATATAAGTTGTGAGTCCTCATGTTTGGGTCTGTATTTTACTCCATTTGTTTACATGTTTGTTTTTGTGTCAGCACCATATTTTGTTACTATAGCTTTATAACATATCTTGAAATTTAGAAGAGTAATCCTTTCAGCATTCTTCACGCAGGATCTTCTGGCCTCCAAAGGGCTTCATTTTTCTGGCTCTGCTGTTGGCAGCACACACATTTTGTCTCATAGGCTCAGACCAGCTCCACTCCACAACTTCTGCTTTCCTTGGGGTTGTCCCATGGTACTGGATTCTCCAAAATGCTGGGGTCTCCAAGCAACTGGGATGCACCTTCTCCAGTAGTCTCCTCTGGACACTCTTCAATGACTCTGACCCTGCCACATAGTGCCTAGTCTCAACTTTTTCCCATGGTTTCTTCAATTCTGGGGCTTGCATTGCAAGGCTATACCTTCACCAATGGCCTCTCCTAGCGTCTCACAATGTCAGGTCTCAGCAGCTATTCATGACTCTCCTGGCTTCAAAACCAAAACCTGGGAAACGCTTATACATTATAATGCTCAGCTGACATCATCAGTTACAGCCTTGACCCTATCTATTCCACAGATTCTGTATGCTGCCCCCGAGGAAATATTCCCCAGAAGATTTACCTCAGTGGTGTTGGTTTCTTCTTAATCACAGCTGATTCTTTAGCCCCATCTAACCAGTATCAATTATCCCATAAATACAAAGGTTTCACTTTGTGTTTTTGGTATCTTGCTAGTCATAGCTGATTCTTCAGTTCCAAAAGTAGCACAGAGTCTTAAATACAAATATTGGGTGATCCGGATAGAGTATTTAAGGGTCTCTCAAAACTTCCCTCTGAAACATCACAAGCCAGGCCTTTGTCATCTGCACAGCCCTCAGTATTTTCTGCTAAGTTCCCACACTAGTCCATTAAACTCGGACCACTCAATGCCTTTTCTAGCCCAAAGTTCAAAAGTCTTTCCATAATTCTTCCAATAGCATGATCATGTCTGTTACAGAAATATCTCACGAATGTGATACCAATTTCTATCTTAGGGTTTCTATTACTGTATTGACCAAAAGCAACTAGAGGAGGGAAGGTTTTCTTTCACCTTACAGATGATAAGCACATCACTGAGCAAAGAAGAAATCTGGAGGTAGAAACCGGAGGAACCACGGAGGAGTGCTGCTTAGTGGATTCCTTCCTGGCTTACTCACCTGCTTCCTTAAGCAACCAATACCAGCAACCCAGGAATGACATTGCCCACAGTGAGTTTGGCCCTTCACATCAGTCATCAGTCAAGAAAATGTCTCACAGTCTTGCTCACAGGCCAACCAGGGGAGGGGAGCATTTTCTCAATTGAATTTTGCTCTTCCCAAATAACTGATTTGTGTCAAGTTGACATAAATGTGCCAAGCACAGCACTCAAGAGTTTTGATACATGTTAGAGCATTTTAAAGTACTTAAAGGGATATATATATATATATATATATATATATATATATATATATATAATGATATAATTTGATTCATAGTTTGGGATACTGTGGTAATTGAAATGAAAATGGCTTCCAGGGCCTCATATATTTGCATACGTGGTTCCTATTGGTTCCTAGATGGTTGCTGTTTAGGAAGTATTAGGAGGTGTGGCATTTTTGGAGAAGGTATGTCACTGAGGGAGGGCTTGAGGTTTTAAAATCTTCTCACTATCCTTTGTGTGCTTTCTCTATCTCCTGCTTATGGATGGAGATATGAGCTCTCAGTTGCTGCTTCAGCTACATACCTTTATGCCTTTACTCTGCCACCACGGACCCTAACCTTCTGGAACCATAAGTCCATCTAAACTCTGTCTTTTACAATTTGTCTTTGTCATGGGACTTTATGGTAGCAATAGAAAAGTAACTGAAACAGACATTATTTTTGAAGTAGGATAATGACAAGGCCATTTTTCTTTTAAAGGAAACTAGAAAGAGGCCATCCGTGTCCATGAAGGGAGGAAGACTGCAGAACACTTGTAATATGGAAATAGAGATGGCCAACAGAAGGGTGAGAAGGCAGGGAGCTGGGTCAGGAGAATGGTGAAGGAGAGGGAGAGGAGGTATGGTTAACCAATTGGAAGGGTATATGAAAATCCACATTATCCTATTATCTTGCAACACAATTAGAAATTTAATACTAATATATAACAGTAGTATATTATAAAATAATTTAAAGAACAATAGTATGCAAGGCCAGTAGTGGTTGCTTCTAGAAGTGCTCGGTTATTAAACAAAATTTCCAGTTCCAGGTAGGGGATGGCTTCTTTTTAGTTGCAGTCCAGGGAGATCCCAGAGCCCCTACCCCAAATACAAGCTTGTTGTGGAAGTTTATTTTCAGTTATGTACAAAATAGTTGTTTCGTGCATTGTTGGGTCAGAGGCTGCCTAGGTCTTGGCATTTTGTATTGTCTTCAGGTGTTGGATTTCTGTGTGTGGGATGTTTGAGTGCTTATGATCTGCACCTGAGGAGTTCTGAATCAATAAAAAACACCTGAGTTGAATAGTAGTTCAAAGTGTTGAGAAGAAGTGAAGCTTGTCAGCTATTTATACCAGTCAGGTAACATTGTACAAAGATGGACAGAAAGCAGGAAAGAGCACAAGATAGGAAGAAGGGGTATAGAATTTCATCTTCTGGGCATGACACAATCATTCAAAACATGAATTCAATGCAACTCTATAGCCAACTATGGATGCACAAGGACTCAAGAGGCTCTGTTATACCTACAGAATTAGTAGCCAGTGATACATTATCTCATTAGTTGAGTAACCATAGGTGATTCCACCAGGCTATAATGGAGAGTTCCAAACCCATCAAGTTTCAAAAAAACACATTAATGTGGGAAAGGTACATGTAGAGAGGAGACAGGGTAAATAGAGATGAGAGGAGTATAAGAAAGGGTATTTGGGGACGGTAATAATAATGCACTGTATACAAATATGAAAACATCAAAGAACAAGTATAAGAAAAAAGTAATGTGTCTTGTAGCAGGTTGCTACTGTGCTTTTTTTTGCCCTCTAGCTCAGGGAAAAAAAGAAGGATAGAAAGAAAGAGATCTTTACTGCCCCTGTTGGCAGCCCAGAAAGAGAGAAAGAAAGAAGGGAAGAAATATTCACAGCCCTAAGCTTGGAAAGCAGGATAGTGAACTGGACTCATGTCTCAGTGCAATATCTTTGAACCTAACTTCTCCAACTGAAGTTCCTCTAAGCAATAACAAACCAACCCACCAAAGACCAACAACCACTCCACCACCAGTTCTCCATGTTTCAACCAATATATACTCTAAGCGAAGTTCCCAGAAGTCCAAGTGGCATACAATCATAAGGACAAATGACATGTGGCAAAACAGATGCACATAACCAAGTTATAGCCACCGGTAGCAAGCAGTCTAAATCAAACTCATCATCTACTACACCTGGGAGGGGAACAGAAACAAAGTCCAAATGACATTTTGTGTTTTTAAAGAAACCAAATCACAAAACTCCTTCAAAGCATCCTGCTATATTTAATTAATACATTTACATTATTGCAGGCTTACAGTTTCAGGGGGTTAAAGTCCATGACCATCATGGTGAAGTATATGGATGCAGGCAGGAAAGATGGCACTGGAGCAGTAGCTAAGCGCTCACATCTTGATCCATAAACAGGAAGCAGAGAAAACTAACTGGGCTTTTGAAACCTCAAAACCCTCCACCAGTGACACACTTCCTCCAACAAAGCCACTTCTAATCCTTCACAATCAGCTCCACCAACGGGGACCCATGCATTCACATATATGAGCCTACAGGGGTCGTTCTTATTTAAAGCACCAAAAATCATAAAATCAGAATATACAGTATATTGTGTAGTATACATGCACACACACATTACTGCTGTTATTACTATGTTGGCAAGTAGTGAATGCTTATCATTATGTTTTCAGTAAACTGAACAAGAAACATAAATTATCCTATCAACTATTTGGTACTTCTTACGCAAATATAGTTTTATTTTCTTAAAAAATTTTTTAATTAGGCACACACATACACATTCATGATAATGGGGATGCTTAATCAAAATTTTATTTTTTTATTTCACCTTATCTAGTACTTCAAAATAGACTGTTCTCAGTACTTTCAATAATGAAGATCTTTTTTTAAATATTGCCCATTTTGAAATTTAGTGTATGGCTAGATAAATGAGCATTTTTATAAATAAAAATAAAATAGAATAAAAGTTTATAAATGCAAATAACTTTTCCATGTGTAAGAATTGTCTATGTTACTTTACTGTTATAAGCTGAGTGGTTTTAAGAGAAATTTTATAACTGGAAAAATATTTTAGTTTCCTAAATAGGTTTCTGATAAATTAGTTTGGCAGCGGTAGTGGCAAAGTAGTCAGCAATATGGTAAACAAGAGTCATATTTTTATTTCTTGTTTTGAGAGTTCTCTGTTCAGATTCACAGCCAGTTTTAATTGGGTCATTTGGTTACTTGACTCTTTGAGTCAGTGATTCTCAACCTTTCTAATGCTGTGACCCTTATATACAGTTTCTCATGTTGTGGTGACCCGTAACCAAAAACTTATTTTTGTTGCTACGTCATAACTGTAATTTTGCTACTGTTATGAATTGTAATATAATATTTGATATGCAGACGGTCTTAGGTGACCTTGTGAAAGGGCTATTGTACCCCCAACAGGGTTGTAACCTACAGATTGAGAACCATTGCTTTGAGTTCTTTGTGTATTCTGTATATTAAGCCTCTATTAGATGCTTAGATCATAACAATTCTTCTATGTGTGGATATCCAAGTCCATGTACCATTTGGTCTTTTTTTCCAGGGTGTATTTTCAGCTTCTATGTCAAATATTTGATGAATGTAATTACATACTATAATTTCTATTTTTCTATTGATCTACATGTCCATTTTTTTGTTACTAGGGCTCTACGGTATGATTTGGAATCCAGTATAGTAATTCCTGTATTGTTCTTTGTGCTCAGAATTGCTTTGGCTATCTGGGATACTTCCTGCTTCTCTATGATTTTTACATTTTTTTCTATTTCTATGAAGAATGTTATGGGATTTTAACTGATAGTACACTGATTTGCTTTGATAGAATAGTAATTTTCATGCTATTAATTCTACCAATCCGTGAGCGTTGGAGGCCTTTCCATTTTCTAGGGTCTTCTTCAATCTCTTTCTTCAGAGATAAAAAGTTTTAACTGTAGAGATCTTTTGCCTCCTTGGTTAGGCTTATTCCTGGATATTTTAGTTGTTAGAGATTTGTGAACAAGAGTGTTTCCATGATCTCTTTCTCAGCATGCTTGTTATTAGTGTATAGAAAGGCTACTGATTTTTTTAAGTTAATTTTGTACTCTGACACTTTTCTGAAGGTATTGATAACTTCTAAAAGCTATCTAAAATTTTTGGTATCTCTTATGTATAATATCATATCATATACAAAAAAGATAATTTGATTTGTTTTAGCAATTTTCAAGTCCTCCACATTGCTTTCCATAGAGGCTGCACCAGTTTGCAGTACCCCCAACAGTGAGCGAGGGTTCTTCTTTCTCCACATCCACCCTAGAGGTTGCTGTCAGCTGTTATC
This sequence comes from Cricetomys ansorgei, assembly GCA_026225945.1. Classification (NCBI taxonomy): domain Eukaryota; kingdom Metazoa; phylum Chordata; class Mammalia; order Rodentia; family Nesomyidae; genus Cricetomys; species Cricetomys ansorgei. The sequence goes on from JAMJFZ010003399.1 coordinate 2,072,203, forward strand.
TTGATCTTAGCCATTCTGATTAAGGTAAGATAAGATCTGAAGTAGTTTTATTTACATTTCTTTAATTGCTAAGGATGGTGAATGCCTTTAAAGATATTTCTTAGCCATTTTTAATTGGGCCATTTGTTTTCTTGACTCTTGTTTTATGAGTTCTTTATATATTCTGGATAAAAATCTGCTATCTGATGTATAGTTGGCAAAGATTTCCTCCCACTCTGAGAGATTCCACTTCACTCAGTTGTTTTCTTTACTGTATGAAGCTTTTTAGTTTTATGTGGGCCCACTTGTCAATTACTGGCCTTAGTTACTGAGCAAATGGAGTCCTATTCAGAAAGTAATTTCATATACCTGTAATTTATAGGGTATTGTCAATGTTTTCTTCTTGTAGATTCAGCATTTCAGGCATCACATTGAGATCTTTGATGAATTTGGAGTTAATTTTTTGTGAAAAGTAATAGATATGTCATTTAAGTGTGGAGAGGGATGGGAGAGAAGGGTAAAGGAGAGACTGTGGGGAGGAACAACGAACACTAAAAGCATTTTGAAAAACCATATAGAAACGTATTACTGCACAGGGTTCCTAAAATATATACATATATGAAAGGAATCTAAATTGAATCACCTCATAATGGGAAAGACAATGCCCCAACTAGACATCTTAGGCTACCAAGTAAAACTTCCAATGCTAAAAATGGATTATATATTGCTGCATCAGTGACAAAAGGGGTCTCGTAGAATGCCCCAAATTATCACATACCAAGGCTATTCGTTGCTCTCTACAATCTAATAATAAAACCTTATTATTGAAGATAACACTTACTTATGGCATCAAACATGGAGAAGACGAGATGGTGTCCAAATAGAAGATTCACTTGTTTGACTAACATTCATGGTGCTTGAAGCTACTCTGCATGCTATTGAAGGAGAAAAGTAAGCATTGATATCACCCAGCTAGAAACCCTGAGATGTACAATAGTGACCTGACGACAAGATAGCCTGGTGTAATAGTGCCACAAAAACTATGGGAGTAACTAACTGCTTTTTGAGTTGATTTCAGGTTCAGTCCATGAGACAAAAGACGTAGCTGACACCACTAAATTTGTCAAGAACCTGAGACTAAATAGTTCATAAACCCAGGGGAATCTATAGTCATTCTGCTATAAGAATATAACAATAACATTGCTGTATACACAGATCAGTGCCTTGCTCAACTCTCATCAGAGAAGCTTCTTCTTGCAGCAGATGGGAATCAACACAGAGACCCACAACTAGATAATGTGAAAAGAGTAAGACTTTGGAGCACTCAGTCCTAAATGGGATGTCTTCATCAAAATCTACATATCAATTTTTATGCCATTGTTAGGGTTAGGGTTAGGGTTAGGGTCTTTTGTGGTTCCACTAAGTGAGGTAATTCAGACCCACCAAGACAAATGCTGCCTCTCCTCTCTTATTTGTTCCAGATCTTTAGATGTGAATATGCAGCCTGGAGTAACCACAGAAAACCAGGAAAATTAAAATGGACTCATAGTGGACAGTGAGAGCCTTAGAGAAGGACAGTAGGATGCACGTGCTATGAAAAAAAACTGGAAAAATAGGGTGTCTCTTTAAGTGGGGAGAGGGTAGGTAGGGCAATAAAGAGGAAGAATGAGGAAGAAGGAATAAACAATAATAAGGAAGCTTGAAAAAGCCAGAAGGAAATATATTACTTTATGCTTATTTAAAATACTCCTACAATATGTATATGCGTGTATAATCCACATACACACACAATCACATGCATATCATACATACTTTAAAAAAAATCACACCACTTGAGGTATAATTCTCTCAGGCCCACAGACTAACAAAATCTAGTACTAATCATGGAAAATCTCCTTTTGAATTGTTGTCAGGGAGTCAAAGAGACCATCAGAACAACATAGGCTACTGCTGTTGCCCTTAGAAGTCGTTAAGAACATGAAGGTAAGACTCTATTGCTGAAGACACCACACACACCAAATGTAGGACTTGGAGGAATCAATCTGGAACTGATCTGGAAACCTATCCTAGGAAAACTACTTCTCACAATTGCTGAAGATGCTACACAAACTGCCAAAGGAAAATAGTAATTACCAATCCTACCCAGCTAGAAGACCTGCTAACCACAACAATGGCAAGCATGGGAAAAGATCTGCAAAGGTGCAATGGAGGCACTTATATCTTAGGGATAGACAACAGCTGCCAAATTGGACTTAAAATCCATTAAATCAAAGTAAATTCATGCCTGATACCATAACCCTAGTAAATTAATGATAAGGCCATGGACCTAAGAGGAGAAATTTGATAGGGATTGCATTGAATATGTAAATTGTTTTTGATATATTGGTAATTTTGACAATATTAATCCTACCAATCCATGTGCACGACAAGGCATTCTGTCTTCTGGTATATCTTCTTCAATTTCTTTTTTCAGTGTCTTAACATTTTCATTGCACAAGTCAATCACATCCTTGCTAATCACATTTTATCCTGAGTTATTTTTGAGGGCATTGTGAATGGTGTTATTTCTTTCTTTCTTTCTTGTTGTGTTTCTCATTTCTGCATAAAAGGCTACTAATTTTTTGGTCTTAATGCTATATCCTTCTACTTTGCTGAAAGTGTTTATCAGTTGTAGGAGTTTCCTAGTGGAGTCTTTAGTAACATATATAATATATAATATAATATGTATTAGCACTATATATAATGATATTATCTGCAAATAATGATATTCTGCCTTTTTCCTTTCCATGTGCACACAATTTGTCTTATTGCTTTAGCTTATAAGTTCTTCAAATACTATATTGAATATAATGGGGGAGAGTGGAAATCATTCTCTTGTTCCAAATTTTAACGGAAATGCTTTGAGTTTTTCTTGGATTAGCAAGATGACGGCTGTGGGCTTTCTGTGTGTTTCCTTTACTATGTTGAAATAGCTCATCAATAGTATTAAATTCTCAAGGGTTTTTTTTTATATCATAAAATAATGTTGGATTTTTAAAAAGCTTTTATTGAGACCAATGAGATGATCATGTGGTTTCTGTCCCTCAGTCTATTTGTGTGGTGGATTAAATATTTTGATCTGTGTATGTTGAATCATCCCTGCATTTCTAGAATGAAGCCATATTGATCATGGTGGATAATATTTTTATATGTTCTTGAATTTGGTTTGCAAATATTTTATTGAAGAGTTTTGCATCTATGTTCATCGGAGATAAATTGCTGAAAAGATGGCTACAGCAAAGAATTGTATTCTATAGTGTTTGGGTAGAATATTCTGTATATATTTGCTAGGTCCATCTGGTTTATGATATCATTTAACTCTAGAGTTTTTGTTTGGATTTTTTCTGGATGACCTGTCTTTTGGGGTATTGAAATCGCCCATCATCAGTGTGATGATGTCCACCTGTGCACTTAGGTGTTTATTTTGTGATCTTCAGTGCTCCCGTGTTTATCTATGCTTAGAATTGTAATATCCTGCTGGTGTATTTTTTCAGTTAATTAAATTCCCTATCTTTTCTCTTTTGACTAATTTTAGTTTGAAGACCATTTTGTCAGATATCTAAATAGCTACTTGTTTCTTAGTTTCATTATGTTTGGAATACCATTTTTGATCCTTTTGCCCTAAGGTAGTGCCTATACTTGATGGTTAAGTGTGTTTCTTGGAGACAGCAAAAAGACACTGTGTTTTTCACGTTTTAAATATAATACCTCACAGAGAATTTCATTTCTGGTATTGTCTATTTCATAAGCCTCTTGTACTTGGATGGTCATTTCTTTCTGTAGGTTTGGAAATTAATTTTTTTATGATTTTACTAAAGATGTTTTCTATACATTCACCGTGGTATTATTATTCTTTTATACCCATAAGAGGTGTTCCCAAACTCTTTTGTGTTCTGTTCATACTTTTTCTCAGTTTATCATTAACCTTTACTAAGGGATCCAATTCTACTTGGTTGTCCATCCCTGAGTCTACAGTATATGGAGGTCAGAGAATAACTTGTGGAAGTCAGTTTCTCTCCTTCTACCATGTAGGACCTGGGTATTTAACTCAGGTTGACAGGCTTGGTGGCAAAGAACCACTGATTTACCTTGCAGATGTCAGGGAAGCTCTTTAACTGACTTAATATAAAGACAAAACATAGTATATCTCTCAATTTGTCTTATGAATTAAAACCCAAACTGTATAGCATTTCCTCCTTCACATCTAGAGTTTTTCAGTGGGCAAGCCAAATATGGTAGCACCAAAGACCCAAGTGGATATGGATGATTACAAAGAGTTGGTAGCTAGAAGTCTGGGTACAACAGTGAAAGAAAAACCTGGCTTCTATTTGAGAAAAATTTCCCATACAGGCATGTTGGAGTAAGTGCAGGCCATTATACAGAAGTTTCTCTTTGAGATAAAATTGGAGTGCTGTGTTGAGGCATCCCTCAAAAATATATATACAAAAATAGTATTTTAAGATCTCTTTTCTTCAAAAATAAATAAAACAGATTTGCTAAGATTTGATCACTTCCTTTCAAATTATAGTTCCATGTTTTTGTTTTTAGTATAGTCACAGAGTTAAACTGGCATCACAGTTGATTTTAGATCATCGTCATCACTCTAAAAAGAAACTGTACGGAGACCCAAACTTGCACAGCATTATTTTTCATACCTAGAATTTCCCAGTAGAGCAAATGTGCTATGGTCATGGACACCAAGCAACATGGAAGATCACAAAGAGGTGTTCGCTAGGGTCCCAGGAAAACTACTAATTTACTTTCTATGGATTTGTCTATTGGGGATATGTCACATGAATAAATCCTGAAAAATCTTGCTGTCCTGGACTTCTTTCATATAGTGTATTTTTCAAGGTTCAGCCAAGGTAATATTATGCACCTGTACTTCATTCATTGTTGCAAATGGTATCATGTTGTATCAATTCACATTTTATTTATTCATTTACTAGTTCAGAGACATTGGTCTGTTTTCACTTTAGAAGAATTATGAATCAACTTCCTGTGACTATTCTTACATAAGTGCTTTCCATGTTTAATTGAAAATGTACTCCTTAAAGTGATGATGTGAAGTAGATAGTCATTAATCTTATTTATATAGGATAGATGAGGATATTGAAATTTGGAAAATGTATGCCATCTTCCTTAAGTACTATAATTAGGAAATGTGTGATGGGCTTAGGATTGGAACAAAGGCATTTTACCTTTAAGGTCTTAGGGGGAGAAGATGGTGGGGCAGAGAAAAAGAAATTCTTACTCAAACTGATTACTTTAGGTTAATACATCCACTTTTGTTTGCTGAATAACTTTTAGTAATAGCTGATTAGTGTCATTACATTAAAGAATGAGCTCGCACACAAATAAAGATAACAAACCTTTTAGGTTCAGAGGTGAGGATGCTAGGAAAAGCATACCAGAACCAGGAAGCTCCAGTGTAGGACTGGAAATGGAAAGGGAGCCTGAGTTTGGAGCAGGAGATAGGGACCTGGATGTTCAGGCAGCACAGGCCCAGGTACAGGATCTGCTCCCATTGGCTTTCAATGACACTTTAATGAATTAGGGTTGGAGGAGTCACGAAATTTCACTCTAGACTGAAATAACCTTAAAATGTTGTAGCATCAATTCAGTGGAACAAGAGAAGACATTTTCCAACTCAGGGACATCTGGGCATTCCTTTCCAAACACTCACATGCTGGGTGTTCACAACTCTATGCACTACAGCCACAGATGAATTATGGGAGGACACCTTGGGATCTGATTTACATGTTGAGCTGACTTTCAGCTCAATAGTATTTGTCTATCAAGTGGCATAAAATCCTGTCAGTTAAACTGAAGTTTAAGAAGACACATCTTGGAGAGTATATGTAGTAACAAAAGAGTAGTAGTTATATATGATACTCATTTTAATTGCACTATACTGTAACCCACAGTGTGATAAGGAGGGGTCATGCACAAAGCTACAGTAAAATCCCACATGCATTTAAACCTTCAAAAAGTAACATTTTGGCTCATTCTTTGAGAATTTCATATAGGTACATAATGAATTTTGATGACACCCCCCCCACACCTGAACTCCCCTCACCCGTCTCAACTCTGTGTTCTCCTTTTCAATTTTTCTGGTCCACCAAGTAAAATCTGCGTTGCTCATATGCTCCTGGGTGTGAAGCCCTCTTCTGGCTTTTTCCCATTTCATCTTCATTTCAGCTTGTGTTCTCGCCAGTGTTTCTATCTTTACTGTATTTAGTTTCAAATCGCTAAATATCTTTGTCATTTCATTCTGCTGTGTATTTGCATTCTCTTGGGCATTGCTCAAAATGTTTATTATTATCCTCTTGGAGTTCTGTAAAGTGTTTGATTGTATTTTTATTTAATTCCTTGAATTATTTGATAAAAATTGTAATTTTTCTTTTAAATTCTGTGTGCTGGGGCTCATCTAGGTAGTTCTTGTTAGATAATGTTTCTACAGGACTAGAAATCATATGAATGGTTAAGAAAGCCATTTTGTGTTTTTGTGTTTGAGATAAGTCCTATGCATACGGACTTCTTCCTTTGGTTTTGTGTCTGATGTGTTAATCTAGCTTTTTTAGATTGGACCAATTGCAGGAATTGCATGAGCTGAGCTGTGCCAGGTGAAACTGGTAGAGGAGCTGTTTAATTGGACCAGGTGAAGGTGGCCCCTAAACCACAGTTCTGAAGCTAGACTTGTGGATGGAGAGATGGCAGAGAGAAAGATGGGAGAGAGAAGGAGTGTCTCACCAGTTAAAGTTGGCTCTCAAACAAAGCAGGTTTGAAGACTAACAATCTAGACCCATGTCTGTGTGTGTGAACATGGCCACAGGGGGAAGTGGAGGATGGGAAAGAAAACGAAGGTCTTACCAGCAAAAGTGGCTCACAAAAGAGGGCTCTGGGGCTATGGTACTGGAAATAGGTTTGTGAGTTTGCAGATGGCTGTAGGTAAGAGGAAAGGCAGGGGAATGGAAGAAGCTTGGTACATATTTCTTATGACTATTAGTAACTATTTCTCTTGTTTCTGCTGCCTTGAAGTTGTGTGAGCTATGTGATCATTTTTGTCCCTTTGCTCTATGACTGAAAGCAGAAGTACAGAATTCCTTAGTGAACCAAGAAACACTCTTGGGTTCTCTCTTGCTGTGGAAATTATGAAAGCATGTGTTGAGATGTAGCTATAATAAAGTAGAAATAGCTCATAGTTGCTCTAGGAAGTCACATGAACCTATGGCAGAATTTGCATGAACTAGAAATAAACTCCTGTGTGTTATGCCACTGACATTTTTGGGATTATCAGTTACTACAGTAAAACCAAACTGATCCTGATGGATAAAGAAATTTTCTTCACTGTTAATGAATATATGTCCATGAATACCTCAAGGCTCCTATTTACCAGTCCTAGTCCAACCATATACATCAACATTAAACCCTGAGTGATTTGTGGAACTGAGATATTTCAGTCATTTTAACATCATTTTAATATCCTTATTGTAACTTACCAAGCCCTGTCCTAGAATGCATACTTAGATATATGGGTTGAATATAATGATGCTTTCTGACAGGACTGGAGAGATCTGCAGCTATTGTGCAGAGAGATGTAACCTGGCACAGAAACTTACCTTAAATGACAATTGTTGGAGGCCTTTAATTTTTGGAGTAGAGTAAAAGTGACAGTAGTATCTAAAGACCCCAAGGACCATCCACGCCAATTCCTCCTTCCTCTTTCTCATAACTAGATGAGAAAACATGATCTGTATGTAAACTAATAGTCTACTTAAGAAGGTCACAACTGAGATAAACATGGTATGTGGCCAGAGAAGTTTGCTTCTTAAGCCCATGATCAATTGTGTTATAAATAAATTGGGCTAGTATGCTTATAGCCAGGAAGAAATATTATTTTGCAGTTGATAGGGCTTTGAGGGCCATGATACAGTATACTCCTACTTTGTAGTCTTGGGATTTGCAAGTAAGATCCAGGACAGGCAAGATCTACTTGGAAAGTACATAGCTTTGTCAGGAAGATGCCTCTGAGAAGCATAGGTGAGTATGAATAAGGAATTCCCTAATGGCCCAAAAGGCAGTGGGCTCAGAAGCAAAGTGGAGGCTTAGGTGTTGGTGTTTCACTGAAACACTTAGTGAAAAAAAGCAAAGTCCACACCAGAGGTCTTGGTTCTCTGTCCATGTGTTCTTGGTTCTGGAGACAAAAATTACCAGTAACTGTAGTTGGTTTTGTTTGTTTTAGAGACTGTGATTAGAAAATTTAAGAGATTACTAAGGCCTTCACAGAATGGCATTCATATATTTGTTGGCATGAGTTTATTCCATATTCCTGCCTTCCCTCACCTCACCAAAAATCTAAGACAAAAGAACACTTTGTTGCTGTTGTTGTTTTGAGACAGGGTTTCTCTGTGTAGTCCTGGCTGTCCTAGGACTCACTCTGTTGACCAGGCTGGCCTCAAACTCACAGAGATCCGCCTGCCTCTGCCTCCCAAGTTCTGGGATTAAAGGCATGAGCCACCACCACCCAGCTGACAAAAACAAAACAAAACAAAACAAAACAACAAACCCCTCTTAAATCAGTTTCAGTGGAGGTGGACACAGAGGATAGGTGAGGAAAACTCATAAAGTGGGTTGCCCTAGCCAGGCACTTTTAGCCCCCATATTTTCCCTGCCAGATACAGTTAATAAGCTCACTGCCATTTGTCTTCCCACTTTTAAAACTCCTAGAAGCTAGTTTAGGAAGACTGAGACCAGATGATGCCCACTTACTCTGAAAGAAGTAATTACATTTACTCATGGAATCCAGGGAAGGTGGGCATTGGTAAGACATAAAAAGAACGGCAAAATCTTGGTGATTTGGATGGGAAGAGTTGACAGAACCTGTGTAAAAGGGACAGGGTTGTGAAGGTAGAAGGGGATAAATAAGATCTGAGATATGCACAAAGGCAAATGTTAGCAAAGGTAAGGAAGGCTTGAATTATCACATTCAAAAATGTTTCAGTGTAGGAGGGCACTTCCAAGGCCTGGACGGAGAGAGCTCACACTCTAGGTAATTTGAACAACTGCTCAGAGTCTTTTGGGAAATAAGAACCTTACTGACTTCAGTGTTCTATTGCTCTGGAGCAAGGCTGTGAGACATTCTTCTTCATGTGGACCTCTGAGAGGTGATATTACATGCCCTGTGAAGGCCTAGTGGGAAGCAAAATGTATGTATACACGGGCAATACATAATAAAGGAAAGAATAAGGTCATTGTACCCACACAAGGATAATTAAAGAAAGTCTACTTTAAAGGAGACAAATTCACAGGTTTTAAGAAGGAACCTCGAGTGGGGGATTATGGCCTTTGACTACATTAAAAATGCAACATTGAAACTGTTACAAATACCCAGCATGAATATTTGAACTAAAGATACAAGAAAAAATGAGCAATGTTAGGAATGGACCCCTTTTAGCAAAGTACCAGGTATAGTGAAAGAAAGCCCTATCAATAAAAATTTAATTGCTCATGGCTACAGCTCTAAACTATATTCTTGTCTTCTACTCTTCCAGAAATGATAGAAAATGCTTTTCGGTAGTCCAATGGAATGTTTGGGAAATGAAACAGCAGAATAAGCAACTCAAGATAGTTGGAGCAAGTAGTCTCACACCACACAAAGTATCTTTATTTTGCAACTGGACACAGTCTCTCTCTCTCTCTCTCTCTCTCTCTCTCTCTCTCACTCACTCACACACACACACACACACTTGCACTCACACACACACAATGGCACAACAACTGTGCCTGAAAGTCTTTTTACTTCTTTTATTGAACTCCATAAATATTTTCATAAGGCTTTATGTCATTACAACATCTTTTTTGTTGTTGTTAAACATTTCCAAATACACAATTTTGACACTTGTTTGACAGGGTCAAACAGCCAGATAATAGAAACAAAAGAATAAACTGGCAAATGCAGAGCAGCAGGGGTAGTCAGAATCACTGTTGCCCATCTATTCACCCAGCCCGCCCCACCCCCAAAGCGCTAAAATATCACTATTTGGCTTCATACTAGAATTGTTAGAACTCTCTTGTTGCTGTCCTTAATAGATCAATTAAAGATACACACATAGAAAGAGGGTGAGAGAAGGAGAGAAAAATTGTATTTCTGTATTAGGACTTCCCTACAGAAGGACTCACAGTTCAAACTGGCAAAATCCTTTTGGAAAGAAAATTCAGGCCTCATTGAGTTGAGAAAAGGTGAGTATGGGGTCATGCGGGGATAAAAAACACAGGAGAATTATAGAGTGGGGGAATTACATAGCTGTGAGGATACAACAGGTTTAGATACTGAGTCCAGGTAATTTATAGGCTTCCCTTTGGACTACTGGCCACTGATTTACTTTGAGCCATAGGTGTAGTGGTGGGTGGGGTGTTCCAATCAAAGGAGAGATGAATTAGTAGAGTCTTCAGAAGTTACTACATCTTGTAAGGCCAGTGGGTTAGATGGAGAAACAGGATGATGAGAGGTGATACTCCTGATCCTGGAAACTTGATTGTTGGACTCAGAAAGGGGAAGAGAGTGAGGTCTGGCCAAAAAATACTATAGATCTAGCAACATTTTAAAGCAACCCCTCCTGGTGTGCCCCTAATCCCTGGAGGAAGTTGCCAAAGTCAAGCCTAGTAAGGATGGGTAGAAAGTAGGGAAAAAAGGTACACTAAGGGAGGCCTGCATAGGACATGAAAAATATTTTAGTTAGCCAAGGGATAACATTGTCGTCTAGGTGCTAGATACCAGATTTCTTGCCATAAGGGCTTAAGTAGCTCTGTCATGTGCTGAGCAGTGATTGCCAGTCCCGAGCCCTGGTCTTCTGCTAGCTACTCCTTGATAACTATAAAAAGTCTGACTTAAGCAACTTGTAATTTGTTTTCCATAGGGGAAAGATTCTCAAGCTGGGTAGGGCTTAGTCTATGTCAGGAAGTACTCAATTCGGCTTTTTTGAAGACCTCATGCAGCTATGGCTGCTGCTTGGTAAGCTTAGGTTCTTTCATGATGAAGTCTTTTTCCTGTGAGGTTCAGGACAGACTCAATGTTCAGATGCCTGGATAGGGTGGGTGTGCATACTTCTTTATATCCTATAACCCTTGTTATCCAAGCTCTATCCCTACAAAGGCTACATGATGAGGAAGAGTAAGTACTTCTGCACTCACAGGGATTCTGATTTTTGTGGGGAAAGTTCTGGTCAAATGAAAAGCCTGCCAAAAATAAACTTCAGTGTTCTGTCTCAGATATTTCCCCCCCAGAGGTAAAAGTAGCTTTAGGTTTCCCTATCACTTACTTGCCTTATTCATCCTGGGACAGAAGTATGTCAGAAACAAGACCTACTTTGAGTGCCAGAATGGCTCTAACTATGCCAATGCGTACAATCCTGTACCAGGAAGACAGAGAAAGGGCAAGGAAAGAGACAGAACCCATGCAATCTGCTAACAATTGGGGGTGTTTCTCACAACTTTGGTGGTAGAAATTGCAGGTACAGTATCTTGAATCAAGCCTGTCTCTTTCCTTGATATTTCCTATGTTTCCCTGTATGATGTTATTGTTAATCTTGGACTCTTTTCAGGTTAATCTGAAGGAAGCCAATGATTTTGGTCAAGCAACGTTTGTCTTGAATCCCTCCATGACCTTCTAATAGTGATGCCTTAAGAATCTGAAAATGGAAGCAGGGATGACCAGAACACTGAAATGACTGCTATTCAGACAGCTCCACCTGCCATCTACCTACTAAGTATGGGTTGTGGGGCTGGAGATAAATCACTCCCCCAGACAGAGTCTCAATTTCATTGTTTCCAGTTTAGCTAAACCTCTTGCCTAGAGAAGAGACAGCCTGAAAGGAGACTCATAATAAAGGAAGCTTGAAAAAGAAACTAATGGGCCCAAACTAACCATTAGATGAAACCTACAGTGACTTAGCAGTGCTATTATATGAGACTCCTCAGTGCTAGAAGAAATCACCTAAATAAAAATATCTACTAAATCTCTTTCCAGGTCATTAAAGGAAGGAGTGATGTAAAATAAAACTAAATGAAAAAAAAAAACTCCCCAACAGAAGTCTTTTCTACCCTCATTACATTCTTACATTCCTTTGTTTCTGTTTGGTTTTATATCCTTCCACAATACCTAAAACACAGTGAAAGCAATAGAATACCAAGCAGATAAGTCACAGGGCACAACAGAGCATGTCTAGACTGGCACAACTGTGGACACAGGATGCTGGAAAAAGGCTGTTGGTATAACTGCAGGGCTACAGGAACATTTGCAGATGGTTGCATGAGGGACAATATATGGGAATTCTCCCCTTCTCGGTGAAAAGTGACAGAGGGAGAAATGAAATTCCAAACCCACCACATAAATTAAATCGAAAAGTTATCAGCATCAGTATCATCAGGAAAGGGAAATAAAACAATGCAAATACTCTATGGTAGTAATGACAAGTCAGTGAATCAGAGGGGTGAATAGGTTATCTTAACAGGAAAAAGAACAAAGAGTAATTCAGTTTCTGAAAGAAAGGGGGAGGGGGACAAGGTTAAGAACTAAAATTTTTAATAAGTGATCACATGTTTAGAAGTCAGTGGTACTTCTTACCAACTACAGATTTCAATTCCCCAAAACAACAGAAAATGGTTTTGGTCCTTCTCTGTGTGTGTATATGTATGTATGTGTGCATGCATGTGCATGCACATGTGCACACATGCCCACACACACACATGTATACTTAAAGGTCTATGTGCGTGTGTGTGTGCATGCACGTGCCACACACACACGCACGCACACACTCACACACACATACACACACACACACACACACACACACACACATACACACATATATATATATATAAATTTTCAACAGTGCTTCTCCGAAAAAAAGGTCCATCTATAAATATAATTTTATTTATTTTAAAATTATCTGCCTTCCTATAGGTATTATTTTTTGAAGGGGGTTAACCTACTGAAGTTTTGCCAGAATGGTGACTGGCTGCGCTTCGGTTCAGTGAACTCAAAGACTTGAGACTGAGCGATGCCATCGGGGACCAGGTACTGGCCCTGGTTTAACGGGTCCTGTGGTGGTGGGTAGGAAGGAGGAACTGAGCGGGCAGAGTTGACACCTACAGCAAAAAAGGAGATCAAAAGGAAAAAGTATAAATTAAGTACCAAGTGAGTTATCCCTCACAGTGCACTAGTTTTGAGAGTTTTACCTGGTAACAGAATGGATATCACTAACTCACAAGTCTAAAATACTCTAAAATCCAAACCTTGTTAATAGTGAGAAAGTTCTATACTTTGGACTTTTCAGATTTCCCTATTAAGGCTGTTCAATCAAAAAAGGCTATGCAAACATTCTCAAATTAAAAAATCTTTGCAATATGAGATACTTTGGGTACCAAGTATTTTGGGTTCAGGATAATCAACCAGTGCTTCAAATTATTTCTTTCTCTATCATACTTGTATCGGTTTCTCTATTTCTATAATACCACACCCTTCACCATCTTATCAGGTTATCACTAAACAATTTGGAGTGTTACTATCACCTGTTTGACAAGAAAACCAAGGACCAAAGAGAAATATTATACCTAAGGTCTCATTCTTAGCTAGCAACAAAGCAAGAACTAATAGTCACATTTGCTGACTTCTTTGTTAGGAGTTCTTTCCAGGAGTCCATAGTCCCTGATGTAAGAGTTGTTCCTCTGAAGAGCCTAACAAATTTCTTTACTCTAGACTTTAGTTCTCTTCCTCTCCAACTCTCACTGAAGGTGTCAAAATTATCTGGTTAAGAACTACTGACTTCAGGACTTTTCATAATGCTTCAGGCACAAGTGATTTGGGTTTTTTGCTTTGAATTGACAGTGACAAACCTGTATTCAATAGAAAATCGACATGAGTAGTTGAAGCAGAAAGGAAATTCATCACCAGAAGACATGATTCATAGAAATAAAGAAAAAAAATGGAATGTATCTGTGCCTTTTCAAGGGGCACAGCTTCAATGATACTAAGTTTAGAGATATTTTCAAACTTGTTGGGGGTTGCAAGCACCACACCAAAGTTCACATTAATGGAGGATTCTAGGAAGTCAACTACCCTGACAGCAGTTATATATAATGTTAAGCCATCATCAGCATTGGCACTTCCATAGGAATAGTCAAGATATTTTAAAGGAGCTGTTTTTGAAAGGTGGCAAGTGTCAGAAATATGAAGGTATTAGATGCCAAAAAATAGTACAGGGACATCAGGGACGAAGGCCCGCTTTATCAAGTTTTGCTTTCCATTTTCTGTTTCAAGCTTTTGATGTCAAATCTATGAACTCATTTGTTTTACTTTAGACCGTAAAGAATTTTTGATACTTTTTCTTAGGGATCTATAGCTTTACATTTAATTTCACAATGAATTTCTACTTAGTTATTATACAAGGTGTGGGCTTATGTCCATATTTTGTGTATGGAAATATGATTCAGCATGAATTGTTGAAAAGGTTGCACTTTCTTTGCTGAATTATTGTATCTTTGTCAAAAATAAGTTACACATATGTGTATAGGTCTATTTCTGAATTCTTTCCATTAAACTATCTGCATTGCTTCAGTTAATGTACCTATCTATGTAATGAGTGTTTAAATTAGATAAATTAATTACTTCCATTTTACCCTTATTTTTCAAGATTGTTTTAGTTATTCTAGAATATTAACCTTATTTTGAACTGGCCCTAAAGCCTATGAAAATGGAGGCAGTGCTTATGACTTTTACATCTTTTGTATTGATAAACTCAATTGGGTTGATGTATTAGCAATTAAGTTTTCACCCCAAGAAGTTATATATAAATTCTGAAAACCAAGACAGCCAAAAGATAAAAATAAAAAAATCAAGTGAAAAGGCCTTTCTATGAGCCAGATAACCCTTTCCTCAGAAAATGGATGGTTGATAATTCATATGGTGTTACAAATAGCATTGGAAGGGACATTAAAGTAATTACTTATCTAATAACATTTGCAATAGAGCTATCTTAACAATTTTCCCTCCATTTCTATAATGTTTTCAGAATCAAAGAGCTAATGAGAGAGCAGAAGGAAAGGACTGAGGAAAGTGACATCTCATTAAGATTATCCAATCCTGGGGACAGTGAAAATACTGTCAGTAGTAAAAATAGCCATCAGTAATTGAGATGAGACAATAAAATGAGCTCTTCTTTCAAACAAGAGATATCATCATCATCAGGACCCTGAGATGAAGAGGAGAGAGCAGTGGTCTCAGAATCAAGATGACTTAGGTAAAAAATCACTTTACCTTGAATGTTTTCAGTTTCTTAACCTGGAACGGGGGGTTAATAGTGCCATTTTCTTTGGGTTACTATAAAGATGAAATGAAAGAAATTAAGAAACTTGATACTAGGTAGACAGTCTCGTAAGTGGAAGGTAGCTCCTTCTTTTTGCTCAACTGAGCACTTTAGTTTTGTTCTGGTTCATGAAAAAGAAAAGGAAACTATTTCATATTAAATTTGGTTCTACTTCTATTTTAATTTCTCAAAGACATTTCAGTGTATGCCTCAGAGAAAGACTATCTTATTTCAACTTGAAACTCTTCTTCCCTTCGGTTTGGGGGTATTGATTAGGTAAGCATTTCTAGACTACTGAAAGAAAGCTGAGAATATATCCCTATATATTTATATTTATTAAATAAATTATATACATGCATTATTACCTGCCTCTCTCTAAATTGTTCACAAATTTTTTTC
Source organism: Cricetomys ansorgei (assembly GCA_026225945.1). Classification (NCBI taxonomy): domain Eukaryota; kingdom Metazoa; phylum Chordata; class Mammalia; order Rodentia; family Nesomyidae; genus Cricetomys; species Cricetomys ansorgei. Next base: position 2,087,985 of record JAMJFZ010003399.1, read on the forward strand.
TTATTTTGAAGTAAAAACAAGGAGAATGGATTTTATTTTGTTTTATTTTTGTATCCAATAGCATGGATGTGACTACCCTATACCATTTACTCCCAAGAATTAAAACCTTAGGAGCATTTGTTACCTGGGAGGCTGGATACTATTCCAAGTGAACCTCAGTATGGAAAGGAGCCAAGGAATATGAAAACACATAGCCTATGTTTTCCTAGTCTCACACAGACAGATAGAGTGGGTCTGAAGGAGTAAAGGCAGATGTACCTTTCTGTTTAGAGGCTTTTCTCACAGTCATTGCAGCCTGCCTCTTCTGGTTTTCGGAAATCTCAAAGCCTACAAGAGAAAAAAATTGAATTTTGTTAAGAAGAACATATACCCTTATACACTGAAATAGAAGTATCTTTACTTCCAAAGCTATCTGCCAAAAATATATAAAATAAAATATAAATATATAAAACCATAATATTTAATGTATAATATAATATATTTTAATTATTATAATTATATGATAATATATAATATAAAAGATATATAATTATAATAAAATGAGATAATAAAATATATTAAAATATTATATATATGCACAAAATGCTAGCAAAGATATGGGAAAAGATGAACTCTTATTCACTGCTGGTAGGAGCATAAATTGGTATAGCTATTAAGGAAAGAAATGTGGAGTTTTCTCGAAACATTAAAAATAGAACTACCATATGATTACAATTCCTGAGCACATCCCCAAAGGATTCTATATTCTACTACAGAGACACATGCTCATCCATTTTGATAGTTGCTCTATTCATAATAGCTAGGAAATGGAAACAGCCTAGCCGTCCATCAGCTGACAAATACACAATGAAAATTTGGCACATATGCACAATGGACTTTTTACTAAGTAAAACAAAATCATAAAATTTGCAGAAGATATGTCATAGTAGAAAATCATCTGAAGCCTGGTAACCCAGATTTAGAAGGACAAGGGTTGTGGGCCTCTCTGATATCTGGAGCCTAGCTTTTAATGTGGCTGTGTAGGCATAAGTCATGAAACTGGAGATGGAACTGTGAGAAGGGAAAATGAAATTTTGAGGAAAGGAAGAAGTAATAGAGTATATGTTATATGAAGGTAGAGGCTACTGGTGGCACAAGGAAAAAGGCTGCTGAAGAGTCCATGGGAGACCGAAGGATGGGTGAGAAGGCTGAGTGAAGAGGATCAGCAAAATCAAATTATGTCTGAAAATGCCATAGTGCAACTGAATACTCTGTATGCTAGCTTAGAAACAAAATATTAATATGTATTGCATATACATATAAGTGTGTGATAACCAATAAAAATGGAGGCCTTGAATTTGAAAGAGATGGGGGGGATAGGGAAGGGTTTGGATTTGGGAGGAAATTATGTAATTAAATTATAATTTCAAAAAGTAAAAGCAATGTTAAATTAAATACAAAAGGTCACTATCATTAGCCTAGTAATTCCTTTCTAGAAAATTCACTAAAGTAATTTGTAGAAATTTGGAAAAGATTTCCTTAGGGTGTGAGCCCAGGTGTGAGCCCAGGGGTGGTACTGCTGGATAAATAAGATTAATTTTTATTTTTCTTAGGGGCCTCCATAGTGTTTTCGTAATAGTAATCCTTGATAAGTTGCTATTTTCTTTTTGCTAATAGTCATTCAAAATGGAAGAATGAATCATTGTGGTTTTGATTTATATATTCCTAGTGATTAGTGAGACTGATCATTTTTTCACTTTCTAAGGGGTCATTTAAAAGTCTCCTTTTAAAAACTGCCTACTCATATCTTTAATTCATGTTTTAATAGATCGCTTGCTGTCTTGTACTGAGATGTTTCAGTGTCTTATAAATTCTGAAAATAAATGCTGTTGTACAGCACTATCCTCCGAGCTAAACATCTGTCGTCTTCAAAACACCAGCTGCATCTGCTTACAAAATATCATCAAGAGTATCCAGACTGCCCTCTTAGCCAGGTGCATGCAATTATGCCCTAATTGCATTTAGCCTCAGGGTTTCCAGGAGATCTTACAATACACAGGATGGGAAAGGTTAGAGGAAGGGAATCCAACCACAGAGCCTTGCTGGGTGCAGACCTTCCAGTTGGCTGCTTTAGGGTCACCCATGCCCTTGCCCATAATCCCTCATCGGTGCTCTATAAGTAAGCCTAATAAACCCATTGGTCCATCAGGGTGAAAGTTCAGTGGGAATGAACTTTAGTTTGTTATTACAAACTTAGGAGGAATGGGATATACATTGTGAACTTCCCAATAGGGACAAAATTCATGAAACAAGTCAGACTACATGTTGGCAAGTATTTTCTCCCACCCCATTTAATAGTTGTACCGACTGTTTCTTTTTCTATATAGTTTTTTTTTTATTTGCATGTCAAAAAGCTAATTGCATTCCTAGGTTTACTGAAACACTATTCACAATACCAAGAATATGAGGTCAACCTGAATATCCATCAATGAACAGATAAACACAATGAAGAGGATACTATTTAGCTGTATAAAAACATGAAATTCTGTCATTTAAAAGAAATAAAATTGTGGGATTAGGAGAACATTATGTTAAGGAAGATAAGTCAGATGTAAAAAGACAAACACTGTATAATCTCATATTTTAAAAGTTTAACATGCTGGGTGGTGGTGATGCACACCTTTAATCCCAGCACTCGGGAGGCAGAGGCAGGCAGATTTTTGTGAGTTCAAGGCCAGCCTGGTCTACAGAGTGAGTTCCAGGACAGCCAGAGGCACAACAGAGAAACCCTATCTCAGAAAACAAACAAACAAAAAAGTTTAACATCATATACGTGGAATAAAAATTGGGGAGAAGAGGGAGTAGAGAGGCTGCAAGAAGATCATTCAAGATATAGTTGGATAAAAGGGGTCTACCACATGTTCTGTGGCACAGCAGGTGAATATAGTTATTAATGCACTGTATATATATCAAATAGGTAAAAGATGGATTTTTCAACATAACCATTCTAACAGCATAAAATTTTAAGATTAGAATTATACTAATTACATTGAGTTGATGATCACTCAGTGATTACAAGAATTGTTCTATTTTGTAAATATATACAAGCATTATATGCAATTAAATTAAAATTTAATTAATTAAAACTAAGACTTGGCTATAAGGATGGATATTACAGAATACAGCAACAACAATTATGAACAAAAGTTAAAAGGAAACTAAAAAATAAAGTATGGAGAGTATTTGAATAAAGTACGCAAAGTAGAACTGCTTTATATAAATCAAAAATATAAAGACAAGAAAATAATGACATAAAGATAAGAGAATTAGAATATGAAATGTATATTTGAAAAAAAACTTTCAGAAGGAGGAAAATAATTCAATAGAAGAACAAACAATAGAAAAATTTAATGAATGAAAGAACACACACTTGTTGAAACAAGTAAAAGGTCTTCCAAGACCCAAGCAGGATTAGGATACACAGACCAACATGGAGAGGTTGACTGACTGAAATTTCTAAAGTTAAAGAATAAAGAAAACAATCTTTTATACTTTAAGGAAAAAAGGGCAGCTTAGTTATAACATTATCACTAGAATTCTTATCTGAGGGGTGGGTATACAGCTCAGCTTTAGAAGCACTTGACAACCAAGTAAGAGATACCCTAAGTTCCAACTCCAGCGCAGCATAAGAAAGTTCATATAAAACATAGTAAGTAGTAGCAGTCTGAATAAAGCACAGAATCCATAGGTGAAATCAAATTATAAACAATTCCTCCAAAGAGCTGGGCATTTTCTATAGAAACTTCCAGCACTTCCACAGTGCTCACAACTGTCTTTACCAACTCCTGGGGATTTGATGCCTTCTTCTGGCCCATGCAGGTTCCAAAAATAAGTGGTGCACAGAAAACACATATATAAAAATAAAATAGCAATGATAAATTTAGAAAAGAAAAAGAGCTGGAAACACACTGAATGTCTAGCTCTGTCACCATATGGAGTATTATGCAGTCATTAGAGACATGTGGTGACATTATTGATGTAGCAATTTGACTAGAGTGTTTTCCTTACAAATATAGGTATTGCCATAAAGGAATTTTCCAGATATAATAAAAACCTCTAATCAGAGAGATGTAAAGGACAATATCCTGGGTAATATGAATAGACTGGACTGAGTCTCTTGGAAGGCTTATAAAAGAAGTCTGGGGTATCTAATGAAAGAATTTCTACCTGTGGAACATAGCTTCATACCAATAGAGTCCTTACTTCTTGTCATCTCTCTTACTAACTTCTTCTTGTACGTGACACCTTTGTCTATATCCAAGACCTTCCATGCCTGACTACCTGCCCTTCAGATGTGGGAATCACTTATCCTGCCTTTGCAATCACACAAGCCAATTCCTTGTAATAAAGCTCTTAAAACTAATCCTGGTTATACTTCTCTGGTTGAAGCTCAACTGATATAAGGAAGTATCTATGGTTCTATATTGCTTACTTAGGTAATTACTTTGAAAAATTTAGTTTTAAAAAATAAATCTCAAAGCAATAGGTAAAACACATTTTGTGAGCATGTGTGTGTGTATGTGTATGTGAACATGGGATAAATATGGACAGAATCACACCAAATTATTAATGCCCATTACCTCATAGAGTATAGGAGTGTAAATGAAAAATAATGCTTTATACATTTCTACTATGATTTAAATGCTTATCATGACCAAGGTATTTCAAATATGTATGGCAGCCATAAAGATATTAAATGACTGGTAAAAAAGCTAATGACATAATATGAAATGAAAATGGGGATAATATTGCATTTACGTACAATGTAGAGACAGGTGTGAGAGAAGAATAGTCAAGAACTCTCCAGTTTTATTTAAATACATGAAGGAAAGGCTAGAAAGAAATACATCAAAACATTTACAGAAGTTCTTGTTATAATGTATGTTACTGTTATTTACACTTTTTTGTGGTTTGTTTTCTCAATATTTTCTGTAATTTTCTAATTTAATGTAATCAGACTAGGGAGGGGGAAGTCACATAAACCTGTATTTAAAAACAAAACAAGATGACATGAGCCTGCAAGAAATAAAATTTATGGAAGATTTTCATTAGAAATAATTTATGGAAGCTTTCATTAGAAATAATTAATGGAAGCTTTTCATTAGAAGCAGATCTTTGAGGTCACGAGTTATTAGGGTGCTGTATGGGAGATATGGTGCCAGAGTCAGAGGCAGTGGCAGGGATCTTTTAATTATTGCAGGATCTGTGAACTCAGACTATCCATTGATAGCTCTAAGAGCCAATATCTCCATACCATTCTACCACATGTCTCAATGTAGTACTTGTACTTTAAAAGAAACAACTCTAATAAGACTCTCATTGAGTTTTCAATGTGGACTTTAAGATGTGGGAATTCAAGAGTTATTATGTCCTGCTGACTATCCATATTTTTGCTATGGGTCATTTCAGTAGCTATCATGGTATGACATAAGAACCCTTTTGTAACAGAACTCAACAGATAAGCATATTTTTCTAGAGCAGTAGTTCTTAACCTTCTGAATGCTGCAACCCTTTAATACAGTTCCTCATATTGTGGTGACCCCAACCTTAAAATTATTTTGTTGCTACTTCATAACTGTAATTTTGTTGCCATTATAAATCATAATGTAAATAAATATCTGATAGGTAGATGGTCTTAAGTGACCCCTGTGAAAGGGTCTTTTGACCTTAAGGGATCACCACAGGTTGAGAACCACTGTTCTAGAGGCAATTTCTGCAACCTTGAACATACAGGCAATTTAAGGTACAATTTCAGGTGCATAAAATGTGGAGCAAAACAAGAAAGTTTCCCAGGAATTAGAAAGATTTATTTTGGTTGCTAACTCCTCAGTGCTGGGAATTAAACACAGGACCTTATACATGCTGGGCAAATCTTTGAGGTACATCCCTGGCCCTTCATTTTAAAAAATGGACTCCCACTATAGTTCATTTAGCTTTGAACTCATGATTTTGCCCAGACTGGCCTTGAACTTGGAATCATCCTGTCTCCATTTTCTGAGTGCTGCCATTACAGTTATGAAAAAACATTGTGCCTAACTGTTTGATATTTTTTATTATGGAAATATGACCTTGAGGAAGATACCAGGCAGTATTTAATAAGCTACAAATCTACAGTCATGAAACCATAGCCACATAAACTGTTTCAATCCAAAAAGGATGTTTTATTCTGAATCTAAATGAAATGAAACTGTGTTTTTCAAATATTATGTTTTTTGATATTCTTATATTTTCTGTGATTATTTTTAAATATTTCTAGAGTATGATGACAAGTGCATATCATTTTAATTATAAGTTTATATCTGAAGTAACTTTATCAGTACTTAAATATTCAGAACCCACTGTTCCAGGGACTAATACCTTAATGGAAGAAGCGTAAATAGCCTGACTGTTAGACATCAGTTTTCATTGGTAAAATGTATGTAATTCAAGATGTGAACATGTAATGTGGCCTTCTCAGAACATAGTATAAGAATGAAACGAACCCATAACCTGAAGGGGACCTGAAGCTGGTGAATAAAAGCAGATCCTGTGCCTTGGTCATCATCAGATTTGTGTTGCTACTGTCTACCTTCAAAGCTGGCTGAAGATTGCAGTTGTAACTATTTAGTAGAGTATTTGGCTAGCATGAAAAAGGCTCTGGTTTTTATTCCCAGCAACACAAATAAATAAAGAAATCTCTCCATCTCATCAGTATAACTCCACCAATTCTGCCAATAATTACCAAATCAATAATTCATTTCATAAAACATGTCCTCATACACCTAGAGACAGGATTTATGGAGAACATATGACTCTTTTTGTGTTTGTTTTTTAATACATATGTTGCAGGAATCAAGTTTGAAATTGGTTTTTGGTATAATATTCCTATCTGGTAATAGATATTAGGCATGAACGACCTGTAACTCACACCTATTGGTATTTACAAACAAATACCTATAATAGGGAATCACCATAGAGACTTCTCTTTCCTTTGCTCTAGAAAGATGAAGTCAATTATAATCCTCTATGGAAGGCTCTTCGAAATTACATTTGTCTTTCTCCTCTCAGGTCACTTACCAATTTTTTCATCTTCCTGTACCATTTTCCTCTCTTCTCTGAAAGCTCTGAGCCAACGTATTTTCTCCTCCAGTTTCTTGGCAAAGAACAGATGCACTTCTTCTGTTTCCTTGTTATGAAGCTTGAAAGCATTTTTCATGCTGACATTAAAGTCATCATCTCTGCCATCTTCAATGTCAATTACCTCATATTTATCCATGTCAATGCGGCCTTTGTAGTATAGGATGTCTCTCCGGATTAGGTCCTAGGTGGGAAGAAAGAGGGTTTTTTTTGTTGTTTTTTTGTTTTTGTTTTGTCAGAAGTATAGGCAGAGTGGATGTCAGGAGAGAGGTGGCACATGGTGACAACAGGACACAAACACTGTCATTGTTCTGGAAAATAAATGAAGATTTTATGGTCTGAATATATGCACTGAGACGACTGGTTTGACACTGACAAGTTGGTTAAGTAGGTGCTCTAAGAGATGTTCTACATCCAAAGACTGTTTCAAACCCCAGGATCAATCACTGGAACACAGACTACTTAGAAACAGTTGAAAACAATATGCAACAAAAGCACTACCAGCAAGGGAATTTTCATCTTCTAAAAACTTGGCGTGACTACCAGAAGCATAAAATGAGCTTGACAGAATGTACTGAAAACTCAAAGCAGGATACCGAGAATAAAATTTTAGATGAAAGTTCAGTGGTAAAAGTTACTAGAAGGTCATCGACTGTTGGACAGGAAGAGTTAGCTTTAATACCTGGGTTTTTGGACAAGAGGTAGTCTGATGGGAAAAGTGTGAATAAAAGAGATTAAAGAAGGTACGTATATCAACACAGACAAATCTCATGATCTTATGCTAGCAAAGCAAAATTATAAATGTATGTAAATACAATGTTCTCTATCTTGTGTTTTACTCATGTACATAGTATTGGATCAATCCTAATTTTAGTCAATGAGACACTCATCCTAAGTCCATGCATAGTGATCTTATTTCTCTACTTGTTTGCATTTTAAATGGTATGTTAAGTATTAGTGAACCTGCTACCCTTTCAAAATCTATTACCCCCAAACACTCTTATCTTAAATCTCATGTTTATCATTGACTGCATTTCTTTCCTATATATTTTAATCTGATTTGTATTTTTTCCACAACCAACATATAAAATATTGTCATGTATTTTAAGAGACATACAAGAACAACAAAGTTATAAGGAAATATATGACAATGATATATGAGAAATTCGAGAGCAAGCTGGGTGGTGGTGGCACACGCCTTTAATCCCAGCACTTGGGAGGCAGATGCAGGTAGACATCTGTGAGTTTGAGGTCAACCTGGTCTACAGAGTGAGTTCCAGGACAACCAGACTTACAACAGAGAAACCCTGCCTCAAAAAACAAACAAACAAAAAAAGAAAAATTAAAAAGAAATTCCAGAGTAGAGAAGAAAAAGAAGTGAATCAGAAACAGGAACATGTCCTAATTTGCTTTCTATTGCTCCGATAAACACCATAGCCAAAAAAAAAAAAAATTTTGGGAGAAGAAAGGGCTTATTTGGCTTATAGGTTACAGTCCATCGTCAAGGGAAGTCATGGCAGGAGCTCAATGCAGGAACCTGGAGACAGAAACTGAAGCTGAGACCCTGGAGGAATGCTGCTTACTGGATTGATCCTCATGGCTTGCTCACCTACCTTTCTTGTACAACCCAGGCACATCTGCCCAGAGACTGCATTGCTTATAGTGGTCTGCCCCTTGCATTGCCCATTCGAATTTCCCCTTCTCAGATGAATCTAGCTTGTGTCATTTGAAAATTTAAAACAGCACAGTAGTAAATTATTTAATGGTCTTACCCAGTCATAGACCTTGCATGCTACAATACTGACCTATTAGGCACTACTTGCACAATGGTACGACAGTCTGGGGGATAACCAACTGCATTCTGATTAGACACGAGGAATGCCACATGGGAAAAAAATATATGCTAGGTATTGCAAACCTGGTTTTGAATAATTGTCAACATATTTCTGTCAATATCAAATCCTCAGGCTTGGAAATATGAGTGTTTTTTAGTTGTTTTCCAACCAATAACTACCACTTAGTTCTTTTTACTGCTGTAATTATCATCCCACACAAATAAACTGAGAGTACACATGGGTTCTGATCCACTGGTTATCTCTACCACTAAGCTCACACAGATCTTTCTTGGGTACTTGTAACACCAAGCTCAGAGTAGAGGAAGAGATCAGTTGTACAAAGAAGGTTAATATAGTCTTTAAGCCTGTTTCTTTTGACCATGTTTGAAGTGCACAAGCTCAATCCTTGCCCAAAGAATGGAGTGGCTTCCATAAACTGATTTCAAAATTGCAGGAACATTTTGTGAGATACATGCTCAAAACCTGAGCACTTTCAAGCTAATCTAACTAGACAAAGAGAGGACAACATGGGAAAATGTATGGATATAAGGTCTGAATTCTCCCTTACAGCTGATAATATGGTATACACAGACCTGGAAAGGCAGATCTGGACAGCACATTTCATGAGTGTGGCTACCTACCAACCTTAAATATTAATAAGCTAAATTTCCTGCTTCCTAATCTTAGTCCAAAAATTCCTTCTCTCCTCTACCAAACTAGTGCCTCATGGTCATTTTTTATCTTAAATGCCTTTGGCAGTTTCCTAAAATCGGAAATTTGTGTATGATTATGGGACTCCATTACCGGCATCAATATGAATGTCCTAATGTTTATTTAGATATTTATGTATGACAAAGGAAGAAGGAAATCCTATTTCTTTAGCAAAAGAACGAGGATCAGAGTGATGTGTTGTTAAAACTCTTTGTGTTATTAAATTTTTCTCTTTGCCGCCGATAGAGGGTTCAGTATGAGTTTTCAGGCATGAGATTAATGCTGAACTAAGTATAGGAATATGATAGAAATGATTAGGAATAGTCTCCAGGCCCAGGAAGTCCAATCAGAATGGGAAGCAAAGGCCATGAACAACATAGGACAATGAGAAGACTATGAATAAAATCCAGTTATCTAAGTTCGAGATGTTTAAAACACTACCTGTATGTTCTTGTGCAAGCCACTTAGGTTCTCTCAGCCTCAATTATTACAACTGTAACATTAGAAAAGTTAATCTTATCATATTAAATAGCCGCAAAGCTCCAACTTAAACACAAAGTTTCCATGTGTTCCATGACCACCATGAGGCCAATTTCATCTAGTATATGTATCTTCGATCTTTTGTACCTCTTTAAATTCCTTTTTTGATAAACTTCAAAATTCTATTGCCTTTTGCAGCTTAAACTGTCTAAGCAAGCTAAATATGAAGAGTTAAATACTATGGGTCAAACCAAAGACAATCTCCAATACTTTTCTATTTACATGGCCACTGACTCTAGAAATTGGACACATATTTTGGGTAGGAAGAGTACTTGCTAACACTCATACAAATCACAAATGTACTTGTGCTCACAATAATGTATCACTTTCTCCCCAATCAGGCTCTTATTTCAGTCCTTCTAACCTTCGTGGTCAAAGTCACATATTCTTCCGCAAAGAACTTCTCTTGATTAGACATGCTAGCTGTTGTGGCTCCCCTTTTCTAAATTTTAACACTAACTAATTCTGAAGGCTCTTAAATGGTACTCACCTGGCACTTAACCATCATGCCAATTGCAGCTTTTAGTTTTGTTTGCTCATTTAGATTGTGCTCAGCATTCTGTCTTTTTTGAATATGCCTCATTCAGGGATTGTCCATAGAAAGGCTGTTTCTGAGGTTTTTAGGGTCTTCTGAACATAGCAAGAGAACAAGACCCTCCTGAGTTCTGGGTGCTCATTTTACTGTTGGTATCGGGCTCCTGATATGGTCTGAGTGCCTTCACAGGGGTACAACATTATATGCCCCAAATAGGTAATATTTGGATCACAACTCCCCCGTCTAGTGGAGTTTACTGTTTCTTACAAGATATCAGCCTTTCTTCATTTCCCTTTTGTTCAAGTCAGGGGACATAAAGAGTTTTCTACTTTTCTAGGATTGTTTTAACAGCCAGTGGATACCAAGCTCCTGGTCATAGCCTGTGGCTTCAGCAAGGAACTATCCTAATCCCTGACATTATATAATTCAAACGGCTCACAAATATTTCAACTTGATTCCACTAGGTAATCCTGGGATTTAGCAAGACTTCACAGGACATTTTGTACAAATGACAGATGGTACAATCTGGAGTATAAAGCTGTTCAGGATTATAGCCTGCCTTACTCATTTATCAGTAAGTTTGTCTCTACTACTTTAAAGAGGGTCCTGGCTACTCTTACCCAGTCTACAACACCAATTTTCTATTCAGAACATGGGGAATGCACATGGATGAGGGCAGGCTTGTTTTGATCACTATTGTGTTCCAACACATACAGCACATGCTTAGTAGTCAAAATAAAATAACAATGACTGAGGGACTGTTCAAGGGCTATTTGTGAGTTGAAGCTCACCTTGAACCCCGAATCACCCCTAGAGAGTGAGAATGGGCAGAAATTCGGGTGCTCCTCACCTTTTAGCCCTGGCTAAGACCCAGCCAAATTTAGATATGATAAGCAAACATGCCTCTCTGCCTTGCCGCTGGATTACACAGACTCAAACTCCATACACAGGCAAGGCCACTTCCACATAGGGTGTCCTAACCAATAGACATTCTCAGGGTCATGGGCTCCTCCTCGTCTGTGATCCTTGATATATGCTCTAGAGCCCCCATTAAAGAAAGAGATGCCTCCCCAAGCATTCTCCCAAGTGCTATTCGTCCATTTGCCCCCAAGGCAGTGGCAGGATGCAATAAAACCCATGGCCTGCCCTGCCATGCTTTCTGCCCTGCCTTGTTCCTTGACCTGGTGTCGGTTCCAGGGGTGGCCTGGACTCTGGGCAAGGGGCCAACAGTGGGAACATGCACGTGGTGGGAAGATTTCAACCCCCGGGAACTACGAATGACAACAGCAACAATGAACTCTTAAATAGCATATACTATATGCCAAGTGCTATCCTAACGACTTCACATTGTCAACTTAAATATTGCTAACAAAGGTATTATAAGGTAGGTAGATGTATTTAATGAGGAACTATAGACATAGAACCCCTATAGAAGTTAATTAGGATGAAATGGTGGAGCTAGGCTTTGGGTTCAGAATATCTGTCTCTAAAGTATGTTACTTTGATTAAGAAACATGCTATATATTGCTTTAGAATAAAAACTGCTATGTAAGTGATTAGCAATAAGACAGTATACAGTGTAATTATATCAATCAGTAATATTTAGTAAATTCAGTGTGCCAACAATTATATCAGCAAAGCCTCATTTGAATTTCATGACTTCCTTTAGATTCTTTTTTTTTTCAAATGAGGAATACTTATAAGCAGAGAAAACTTGTTTAAATTCAGACAGCTCATTGGAGAAAAGTGATGCGTATACTCTAGTCTGGATATATTAGACATGCTACTAACACTCTTTTCCACTGCTTCCCACTAGCTATCATAGTTCCCCTCTAGAGTCTTTCTGAAATATGGTCAATTATTAGTTCAGTGGTACAGTGAAGAAAACAGATTAAAAAAGAGATGAATAAGAAGGAAAGGCAAGTAAAAGGGAAAAAAAGATTAAAACTAGATTTTTAAAAGTACTGATTCAACATTCGACTTATTAGGAAGAGATGAGTAGAGTCTAGTATCCACTCTGCTGGTTTCAACTCCGTTATCTACCTTATTTTTATTTTGTCTCCATCTCTTTCCTTAAAAATAGATTTATTTATTTATTGCGTGTGTATGCGTGTGTGTGTGTATGTGTGTGTGTATGTGTGTGTGTGTGTGTGTATGTATATATGTATTTGAAACATATGAGTGGATGTGAATATAGAGACTAGAAGACAACATTGAATGGAATTATGGGCAGTTGTGAGCCCACCATGTGGGTGTTTGGAACTGGGCCCCACAGAGCAGCAGGTACTCTTAACCACGGAGCCACCTCTCCTCTCCACTCCCTTATCTCTACCTCGAATTTCATTGTTGTATGTGAGTCATCTCAAATGGATCATGTTGCAATTCTGTCCTTTCAGTACAAGAAGAAATGTCTAAATGTACAAACTTCCCTGAAGAAAACCCCTCTGTTCAGACTCAGTATCATTACATGCAATTTAGTTCTTACTGTGAAAGCAGCAGAAATGCAGCCCAGTTGTGACAGGAGACAATGCAATAGGTCAACACAAGCACAAGTCAGGACAGTGAATGAAGGTAAGAAGTTGTTTGGGACAATGACAGACCTGTAGGAAAATTGGTGGATAATGGGAGAAAGAGGTCTGTTCTCTTTATGGTAAATAGTGCAAAGGAAGAACAAAAAAACAAAATAAGGGGAATTCTTCTTGAAATATCAAAATAATTTCAAAATAATGGTATCACAGAGAAAACAGAAACATGAACAAAACAAGTCTAACAGACAGAGGATCAGAGGCAGCGAGCACATAGGATAAGAAGAGAAGAAAAGGGTCTTACTTTAAAAAAAAATGACAAGGAAAGAAAAGGAACAGAAATTGAAGGAGCCACTGGTGTCTTTCATGAGTACTAAGTGCTATTTTAAAAGTACCCTCTTTTATCCTTCTCTCTGCAAGACAAACTACAAGTCGCACAGGCTGTTCAAGCTCTTCTGAGTGCTTTATTCAATCCCAACTCCCAGGGTACCAAACAGGTGAGGTTTTGTTTAACTGGCCGCGAGTTAAAGGAATCAGAAGAGTCAGATAGCAATTTAGTAGGAGAATATTAGTAGCTGGATATTAAAGAGCACATTGTGTATTTAAATGTTTCCTATGTTACCTCTAACAGATAATTATTCAGTCCACAATTGGTCAAATCTAGGGATGGGGACTTCACCAACTTAACAATAGTATGTGTTGAAAGCAAGGAACGAACAAGCTTCAAGGCCTTTGGCAACAGTCCTGTCCCTCAACTGCCACTTCATATGCATTGATTTCATTTATTCTTCATAACCATTCTGATTACTCTCCTTGCATTATAGGTGATATAATGGATGTACATGAAATGAATAGCTATTTGCTTGCTTGAAATAATAGGCATGCTAAAACCAGGATTTAAGACAACTTCAGCTATCATTTCATGTTTCTTCTCTCTATGAGAAAAATTATGAGAGAATCTAAAGTGGCAGCAGAAAGAAATTTAGATTCTTGGTGCTGGGGATATGGCTCAGTAGATAGAGTATACATGAAGCCCTGGGTTGGATATCTGGCACTGCATTAAACTAGGCACGATGGCATATGACTGCAACCTTAGCACTTGGGATGTAGAAGCAAAGAGAGATCAGAAGTTTGACCTTACATTCGGAGACATAGTGAGGTCTAGGATATGCTGATGTGTAAAAGACCCTGTTTCAAAATAAATCAAACAAGTGATTCCCACCCTGAAATACAGATTTTTCTCTGTGAATTTCAGTCTTATCATCTAGTATTTGAATTTACATGGATAATACAAATAGGAGTTCTCAATGAAATATAACTTGTTCCTAGAAACAAATACTGAGCCCTTGTGGTCAGTTGATTTCTTCATAAATATCTAGACTGCTTAATAATTGTTTACAAAATTTGGACAAGCTTAATGAGAATAGTGACATAGAAGTCACTAGTGTAGAATCTAGGGACAGTTTGACTAGTTTTAGCTCCTGGCTCCATGGCTGGGAAATGTAGCTCAGTGGTAGACCGCTTGTCTCACATGTGCAAATTCTTGGGCTAATCCCTAGCCTGAGGAATGAAAAAAAAATGAAGGTAAATTCCTAGCTCCATCATTTATCAGCCATGTATTGCTTTGGGAAATTACATAAGTATACTATATTTCAATTTCATATGTGATTAAAATGAGAATAATCATAGTATTTCCTTGGTAAATTTGTATTCATTATGCTTTCCATAATGTAGTTTTTTGTTTTGAAAACTGGTGTATTTTCCTATCTATAGTTTTGTCACAGATTTCATAAGGATTCACAATATTGCCAAGATTATCTAAAGCAATTCCACTGGAGACATCTGAGGGTTATTTCAGTGCATAAAAGTGTATGGATTTTTTTTATTATGTTACACTTAAATTTTATTAGATTATAGGTCCCATGAAGCAGATGTGACTATTGTGGAGCATATTCTCAAAATAAAAATTCAGAGCAGTGAGATACTTTATTGCAACCTCAGATCCTTTGGGCTTTGATTCCTCTTGGTAAAGGACTTTATGTTCCCCTGTTATCATTAAATCTTTTGTCTCGTATAGGAGCTTGTCAGATTATCATTTCTTTTCTTTTTCTTTCTTCCTTCCTTTCTTTCTTTCTTTCTTTCTTTCTTTCTTTCTTTCTTTCTTTCTTTCTTTCTTTCTTTCTTTCTTTCTCTCTTTCTCTCTTTCTTTCTTTCTCATAATATTTAAGTATTTAGAAATCTTTAATATTGTCTTGAAGATTTTAAAATGATCCTTTCAGGATTTACAACGTTACTTGTGTTATTTCTGCTAAATGTCACCTGTGAAGGGCCCTCTTAAAATATGAACTTAGCAATAGCCAATGATTTAGTTGTTGATCAGTCCTTTCTTTCTTTATGAAAAAATAACTGCATTCCAGAGGTGAATAAGGTGACTGAGGTGAACCCTTTGTCACCTCAGTCTACTCTTAGCCTTTCCCCATTTCTTCCTAAATTTCTAAGAAGCTGTGCTTTTTCCTCCCTCGGTGTTACTAAGAGTCAGTCTTTTGTAGTAATGGTAAAAACAATTTGGCAGACAAAATACATTGTTTCTTTGTATATACCTTCTTTCCAACTACATTATTTTTGAGGGTTTACTTCTTATTTTATAAATAGAAAGACTTATTGTAGATAATAGGGAAATCCTCAAGCATGGACTCAATACAAATATCAGATACTTTTAATGGCCTTTAATACATAACCAAGCTGTAGCTTTTCAACTCTGGGAATGTCCAAGTGTGTGGAGTTAACGGCCTGGAACCTCCAGGCTGGCTTTGTTCTTGAGAGAAAGCCTATGAGCTCATTAAAACAAGACAACTCTCATCTGAGAGAAACTATGCCTTTACCAAGGTTTCTGCTATCCTGTTGCTTGACTTTCCCGTGCTTCCAACTTGGCTAATCTGAACCTAGAAACCCTCCCTTAATTTCTTATGTCTTTCTAATCATTGTCTTTTCTACTAGTTGTCTTAGAGTTGAAACATCGTTCCATCTTGGTTTGTTGCTGCTCCTTAGCTCCTAAATAAAGCTTACTTTTCCATCTTTTTTCTTTTCCCTTATCCCTAGCCTCTGCTTCACTCTTTCGTATCTGGGCTCTTAGCATTGCCTCCTATAGCTACTAACTGTCTTCTCTCTCCCTCTCTCTCTCTCTCTCCCCCTCAGTTCCTCCCTTCCTCCCTCCATCTTCTTTCATCCCTCCCTCTCCCCCTCTCTCCTTTCCCCTCTCCCTTTGCCTCTTTCTGTCTAATTGTTCTAAGCATGAACATATGTTAGTGGGAAAAATGGACAAATGCCTGTCGGGGGCATGGCTGATAAGCAGGAACTTCCTTGTTGCCTTTATTAACCTTCAAAAATTCTGCCTCCTGATTGTATGAAAATCCTGGTAACAGCTGGGGGAGCTAAAAAGAGACATTGGTGTTTTGCCAAGTCTCAGAATCACAAGTTTTCTCTTCCAGGGTCAGATCCAGACTGAAATAACTATCCTAATTAACTAGGTTACAGGTTCCAGTTCTGGCATTCAGAGGCATTTTGAATCTAAACTCAATTTACTCTTTCAATTGAATGTGAAAGGCAAACACACGCATAAAGATTTAATGTAGGACATACCCATATGCGCGCGCGCGCGCACACACACACACACACACACACACACACACACACAGAGATAAAGGGACATAAGACAGACATATGCTTAGTGTTTAACTTGGTAGGTCAAGACTTAGCAGCCCTCTTCAGGGGCATTCACTACTGGGTAAGGCAGTAAAGTAGCTGTGTAACAGAGAAAAAGCCAAGAATAAGAACAAAATTTGAAAATCACTCTGAGTCCTCTGATTTCTCCCTCATTTTCTTTTCCTGATTCAAAATTCGTCCTAGCCAAGTCTTATTGACCAAACTGGTTTGAGCCTCCTATCAGGGAAGGAGAAGCAGAATCCCATTATTCCATTATCCAGATCCCTCAGGAGAGATTATGTGGGGAACATATGCCAAAGAAAAGTGACTAAGAAACCAATATTCACAGAGGTATCCAAGGATCAGTGACAAGTACATGCTATCTCCTCAAAAGGATTATAGGGATAGGATATCCAGCAACAACATGGTTGAGAGTTTTGAGGGGAATTGATGATGCATTTTGTATAGGAAATGGACAGATGCATGAAGGAAAATCTTGTGCCATAGAAGTACCTGTTTTTCTGAACAACAATAGTCCCCTTGTTGGTTCATCCAGTAGGAAGTGGGCAGGAAACCCCATTCAAGGAGTATGGGGAAAGGTACTCTGGGAAGCTATTCTTTGCTACGTAGGATACACATACCACAATATTCTTCGATGCTGGTACAGACTTGCTGGCTATCTGCTGTGGATGCAAGGAGCTCAGTAGGGATAGCAAGAGTTATGAGGGAAAACATATAAACGATACCAGGATAAAAGGTGTTAACTTCAGCATTTCACTGTTACTTATGGTCTTCATGCCATACCAGTGCGTCTGACATGGAACTGCTGCCAATTTCCTCTGACAGTTTCCCCCTATTTCTTTTAAAACCTGAGAATAAAAGGAAAGGAGCTTGTAGTGCTCGGAGTTCCCTATCTCTCTGAGGAAAGAAGTTACATTTACCTTCTTACAGAGGACCATCTGGTGATCAAACAGGAAGAAGACTCTCTGCTGGTTGCGGCCATAGGGCTGGTAGATCCAGGCCATCTCTCCAGTGTAGATCAGCTCCGAGCTCCTGTCTAAGATGTCCTCTCCCTAGAAAGGAAATGTGATGGTGAGAGGTAGCCAGGTAGTAGAGCTGGTACAATTCCTTACACAGAGAATCCCAAAGGTTAGCATAGACTGGGGCGGAAGGTAGCCCAAAAGAGGTTGTGGAGTGATGCAGAAGTTTACTTTTAGTTATGTTTTAAGTGGCTGCTTTGTGCACTGTTGGGAAAAGGGCTGCCTAGGCCCTGAATTTTGTATAGTCTGCAGGTGTTGTCTTTGTGTGGGGATGTTTGATTGCTCATGAGCTGCACGTGCTATCTGTAGAACACATGAGGAGCTTAGGTATTAATAAAAACTGAGATCAGATGTTCAGGGTTACACTGTCCAGTGTGGTGCTGACCATGACAGGTGGTTCCTTCTGCTGAGGTCTGGCAGGGTTTGCACCTATGAGAATGCCTCCTTGTCTTCTTTGCTGAGCCCATAGTAGATGTACAACTACAAGTAGGAATGATGGAAAAGAGAGACTTCTGGGCTCCCTTAAAAAGCTTTCAACTCTGTAAGCAAGAAGCGTCATACTCTTTGCTGTGGGGCTGAATAAGACCCATCCCTTAGTCAGTCTCCCTTCTCCTCTCTATCCTCCTCCATTCCTCCTGT
Source organism: Cricetomys ansorgei (assembly GCA_026225945.1). Taxonomy (NCBI): domain Eukaryota; kingdom Metazoa; phylum Chordata; class Mammalia; order Rodentia; family Nesomyidae; genus Cricetomys; species Cricetomys ansorgei. Next base: position 2,106,667 of record JAMJFZ010003399.1, read on the forward strand.
ATTCCTATTTACTCAGAGCCTAAATGAACTCCATAAGTCATTCTGTCATTCAGTCATTCAGTCAGTCAGTAGGGTAGGCAGGCAGGCAGGCACTCTTCCTCTTTCTTATGTTTTATGAAACCTCTTTTCTGCTCTAGTTTCTGAATTCTTATCTGGCTTCTCATTTACTTTAATAGTAACCATAAAAACCCCTGAAAAACACTGTTTTATTTTGTATAAAAAGGAAATAAGGAAGGAAAATATTTTGTGATAAAATCAGATATATACCATACAGGCTTTAGCCTCTGTGAAGATGGAAGAAATGAGTAGTGGCCTAGGAAAGGGAACTCATCATCCCAGGGGACGCATGTGGGTCAAATATTGTCCTAGGTACTTTTCACGCTATCTCATTTGGACCTCACAACAGCTTTGGCAGGTAAATAATCTTGCTCCCACTTTACATCTTCAAGTACCAAGAGGTGACAGGACAAGATAATGAAGCTTGTTTGCTACAGATGCACAACTTGATACTAGTCTCTCATCTCCCGAGAGCACTTTACTCTTTATTGTAAATTATATTGCTTCTAGACTCAAAAGTACCTAGATGTCCAGATCATTCCTCTCCCTCAGTCTGTTTGACCAGCTGTACAATGAGGTATATATGGGAATGATATCTATAGTTACAGCTCTAATACCTTTTACAGTAAAATGCTAGGTTTATACCCAAAGTTCAAGGTTAGCTCCAAGAGAGGAGTCCCTATATTTCTTCAGAAATAATCAGAAGCAAATAGCTCTGGCAGAATAATATGTTAAAAAGAGTGACATCAGGAAATTATACCATTCCCTCTAGTCTGAGGAACTGAAAAGAAAAGATCTCAGAGGATTATTTTCTAATAACAGAACTTGGATGCAATGGAAGAAATACTGTTTTGACTCTGGGATCCAAATTTAGGTATAAAAGTATCCAAGACAAAGGTAAACACACAGTCCTTCTTGAGTTGACATATAAGCACTGAGCCTTGGGACACACAGGGCTGGGGCAGACCTCTCCACAGAGTTGGCCTTTCCAGATACAGTAGAGGAAGATGTGTGTGCCACAATCCACTTTGAATATGAATAAAGTGAAAGAATGCATAAAAGTTGGTTAATAGCACAAATTAAGGACAAACACGATTATTTTTGAGGCAGGGTCTTACTATATAGCCCAGACAAGCCTGGAACTTGTTATATAGCTCAAGCTGATCTTGAACTTGCAATCCTCTGCCAGAAGCTTCTCAAGTACTGGGATTATAGGTATGAGCCACCATGCCCAAATTCCAGGATGACTTTTAAAGTTACCATTTGATGAACTGAGGATGATCAGACCTAGGAGAATCTTCAACATTTTCTTAGCGAGGGCATACTAGCTGTATTTTAAGTAGTCACTTCATGTAACACTAAGTAAAAAAAAAAATGTTGAGAGAAAACATACTCCTAGACGAAGCTAACTGATCTTGAACAACTAACACATTCTCATCGTGTCTCAGTTTCTTCATTCTTTTTGAGAATATAACATTACAACTTTGTTTAGATGTTGTGCAGAATACCTAAATTAACAAATATATGTATTTAGGAATATGCATATCACACTGCAAACTTTCCATATGTAATTTTCATCTTGGATATTACTGTGTACCCCAGGTACTAATACATATTCCCTGTTTTCTAAGAATACAATGAAATAATAAAGGATGAGCTGTGATTCTGCTCAAACTTATAAATCAGAGAAATAAGAAGTAATTTGTCCAAAAGGGCAGAAGCAAGTTCATAATCCCTCCAAAGCCCAGTTATCTAACTACAAGACTGCACTTGAATGATGGTACCTTGCCTGGGAGAACTATCAGCTACAATGGAAGATTAGTGAGATCAGAATGTTAAAATAACTGTGTTCTGTGTCCAGTGCTATTACTAAGTCATTCTGTGCCCCCTGAGAGGCAGCTTAAGCAGTTCCTGTTTGATCACCCCATATGGCTGCTTGAAAGCATCAAACATGCATGAGGGAAATAGTAAGTTTATATGTGGGAAAGGATGCTCTGCTGTTTAGAGCTTCCATTCTTGTCTCTTCTGCCTCAGTTGCACCAGACATCTCTTTGTCTTGCCTTACGAAGTGCAATTAATTCCCACTACCTCTATAGGTTTCTGCATTCTTCCAGCGTTTACCTCAAACTGCTCACTTTCTTAGGAATCTGTGTGCCTACTCCAGATAAACAAGACCACATCTGATTCATTCAGATTCTGTAACGGCTGGCAAAAGCTACGCAAAGAGGAGATGTTCAAAAGGCAAGTGTCCTAGTGTCACATATTTGCTCAAAATCATTTAATGCCTTCCATCCAAACGGAAAGCCAAAGTCTTTTGGGGATATATAACCTGACCTCCCATTACTCCTATACAATTTTCTGCCTTTTCTCCTAGCCTCTTTCTTTTCCTTGGAACACACATTAGCATATTTCAGAGGCTTTGTGATGGCTCTTCCTTCTATCTGAAATGCTCCTCCACGAGAAAGCCACATGAAGACTGATACAGAGTAAGAATTCAATAAATGATCTGCTAATGAGTGAATCAATGGTGAATAAATGAGTAGTGGCCATTAAACCCTGCCAAGAACTTTCTTACCAGCTTTTCATATTTACTTTTCAAAGCTGAAATCTCAAGGAGTGGGTTTCATTTCATTCTAATTAATTCTAACACAATCCATTTTGTTCAGCTTCACTTCATCCTGATTACAGGATAATTGATCCTGGAGGTGTGGCCTGAATGGCCTAGCAGACATATCTATCCTGTGGCCCATAAGCTGCACGCATCCTGGGACAGCTATGCTTGAGACCCAGTATGTTGGTTGATGAAAAGATTGTCAGGTTTTAATGTCAAAATTTGAACAGTCCTGAAAGAAGGGCAAAAGAAATGTCATCCTTTTCCACCAGTTTTAATCTTCAATAGTTCCTGTGTCAATTTATGTCAATAAGTGTAGAAAAGTGACCAATCTACCTGGGCCTATGTTTAATGTTCTGGACCAAGAAGTATACTTCATTTATTCTCTTTGACTTTGAAATGGATACCTTTTCTGGATCTATCATACTGTTTTGTTGTTTTTGATGTTTCTTTCAGTTTCTTTTGATTATACAATGGTAAACCAGAAAAGGACATCAAATATTTTAGAAGCAGGTGAGAAATGGAGGGGTACCACGAGGAGAAAATTATGACCACGTGATCCAGTTCCCAAACAGAAGTTATAAACATGGGCAGTTGCTGAAAATCTTCAGGGAAAAAAAAGCTGAAGAGAACTTATTGGTGATATGTCCATTTCTCTGTTAAAGATAATTTAATGTGAAAGGCAGAAAAATGACAGCTCATCCAAACCTCTGAACCAGAAAACTTAGAAATGGGAAACTTCCAGAAACTTCAGTCCTTGAAAACAGGCAGTCCTCCTTCTGCTACTCTAAACTGCTCTAAGTTATAATTATTTAAAGGAATACATGACAATTTAGATTATCTCTGCCTTTTTAGGAGCCATGATGGGTAGAGTTGTCTCCACAGGATATGGCAGGTGACTGAGATGGTGACTGGAGTTAGGTGAAGAAATCTGAATATTCATGAGAAAAAGATGAGAGGAAAGATTCAGATACTGATTTAAGGTGAAATTTTCTGCTCTCTAGCCAGATAGTCTGATTGACCAATTCTGGCAACAACTGCCTGCTTGTCACCATTCCTACCTTGCCCTCTTCAAGGGAGATTAGGTTCTGAAGGTTTCCCCTGTGGTCATTGTTTTTCACTTGATGAATAGAGCTGAAATCACAAGGACATTTCTGACAGCTCCCTTGTTTGTTCATACTTCTGAGAGGTAGGGGGTGGCCTGAGCTGGGGAGCATTGCCTGCTTGCTGATTTGTGTAAGGCTTGCCTCCGGCAGCCTCTCTCTGAAATCTCTTGCCTCCTTCATTCTTCATTTGTTCTCCACGCCCTTTCTCTCCAGAACATTATCAGAACAAACTTTATGTCCACTCAAGGGGAAGCTCCCCCAAACCCACACTGGAAATATAACAGGAAATGTCCTCTCAGGTGCTGATTCCTTAAACCATAGCTCAAAGCAATGGAGTTTGATAAAGCATAAAGAAAGCTCTTTGGTTTCAAACTATTATTCACCTTTCTAATGACTGGAAACTCAAACCACACATAAAAAATTAGAAAGGTAAAAATGTTTCAAGGAAGGAGAAAAATCTTTTAAAGAATAGGAATTCAACTGCTTTTTGGTACCTCTCCTTACAAGGAATTCTGCAAAAGGGACCAAAAAAATGGTCTTGCCAAACAGTTTCAGAGGGACTTCTGTTGACAGGCTTGCTTAAAGCCATTTGGTCCAACTCTCTACCTCTTTTACCGTAAATGAATGAAGGAAAAAACACACAAAGAAAGGGAAAATCTCATACTTTCTATAAGTCTGGGCCATTGATGGCTTCTCCTTATAAGCAAGTGGGTTTATGTGCATTCACTCATGGGAAAACACACATTATGTGTATACATTCTTTTTTTCTAGATCTCAAGATATCATTGTGATTCTACCCTTAGGGGGACATTATCTAATATCAAACAGGATACAAATGTGTTAACTGATAATAATTGTGTTGTTTTTAATCATCCACATTAGGAAAAATAGAGATAACAGAAAAAAAATTTTTTTGTCTGAATGGTGGCTCTTTGTTAAGATTAATAATAGTCCTCTTGAGATAGAATAAACAATTTTAAATTTTAAAAGAAATACTGAAATTTAAAGACAGAAAATTATACCTGCATTGAGAGCAGTACAATAAGGTATTGGATCTATTTCTATACTAGCACCACAAAATTTAATAATGCTACTTCCTGCCTGCTGACATTTTCCATCTTGTTATGTCAGCCTACATGCTATCAGGTCACACAACTTTGGCTTGAGAGATGAGTAAGAAGTGTTATTAATCCTAGTTTGTGGCATTTTGGAAGGAAAGCTTATTGACTTCAGTCATTTCCTTTCCACGTTCAAAGAAACTGTGGGTGTCTACCCTGGGGTGATGAAGTAACAGATTATTTTTAGATGATGATGAAAACAGAGCTTGGTCATTGGATTTGGCAGGATGATAATTGTGGCCTAGAATATGCATGCTTGATTAGCCTAGTAGATATACCAGGATGAGGTGACCTCACCAATAGCAAAAGAAGTATATTTTCTATTCTGCATGGTAATAAACAAGAGTACCAAGCCTCTATTGTGTGCCTTGGAACATGTTAGTATGTATTACTTCTTACCTTCCTATGAAGGTCATGATCTTAAATCCAGGACGAAAGAACATTGAAATGGTACTAAGTCAATCCAATTGTTTCCTAACAACATCCAAAGAAATAAACACTGTCTTTCTTAATATGTCACAGTAAAGTAAATAAATAGAAGTACTAAAGCAAAATAAATAAAATAAAATCACAATGATTTCACCAAACTGCAAAGAATACTCTAAATACCCTTGGCAGGAAGCTTTGCCTTGGGTTTAATATAAATCCTTCCTTCTGACTCCTTTTTAATATTGGCTAAGATGACAAGCTTTCAACAAGCAACTGGGGCCTCCCAGCACCCCTGCTGATAAATGTCATACCTCCCAGTCTAGGACAGAGGCCTGCCATTGTGCGATTTTGTCAATATTCTCCAGACGTCGCTTGCGTTCATTGATTTGCTGAGTCACATTCCTCATGACAGCCAAAGCAGCTGCAACATATCTGTAATCACTGTGAAGACATAAGAGTGAAAAGTGGATGAGCCAATGCGCAGTACCAATCGTAAATCCATCCTTTTCTTCCTCCATAGTTTCTCCTTCCTCCTTCCTCTTGATTATCAGATGATAATCCTTATCACCCAGAGAACAACTATATTTCCAGTCCTATTTTCGGAACGGATGACTATGTAACTGTACCAGCCCCGTAGATAGCCTATCTGTAAACTTCTTTCACAGGGGAAATAGATCTCTTTATTTTTATAACTCTCTATTTATGTCTTAGCTGACAAAACCAGACAAGGATAGCCTACTTGTAAACTTCTTTCACAGGGAAAATAGATCTCTTTATTTTTATACCTATTTGTATACTACCTGATAAAACCAGACACAGATCCAGAAAGAAGCATTAAACATGGCATAGCCCAGATACCCTAGTCATCTCTTCTATCTGTACTTCTAAAGAGTCTCTGCCCATGGTCACCATGGAATAATATTGCTGCTTTTCCTTTGTACTATAAGAAGATGTGTAGGATAATGTATGGGAACCCAGAATTTGAAGCCAGACTCCATGAGTTCACACCCAATTTTATTACTAACTAGCAGTGTTGTCTTTAGCAAGTGCCACTCACACTTGACTCAATTTTCTCATGCATAAATTGGGGAGAATTTTGGCATAATTTCCTGAAGGGTTTAATAAATTAAATGCAATCATCCATATATACTGTTTTCCTCTTGATCCATAAGTATTATTTGCATTTTTATTCCAAATCAAACATTTCTCTAGTATTAGATATAACACAGGATGCCTCCTACAGAATTCTTGGTCTGAGAAGTACAACCCATATTTCAGCTTCTTCAAACTTTTAATAACTCATGTGTTAAGAGTCATATCATTCTACCCAACTTTGTCTCATTCTCTGACCTGATTTCCAATTGAACAGCTCTTATGAAAGGTGGATTGAAAGTGAGTTTCCAGCTATTTGATATAGACAGAATGACCCGAGAAGGCAGTAAGATTCATTACAGCTCAGTGTTAATACCTTCTCTTAGTAAAGCTAAAAAGTCTCATGGTTGTAGCCTCCTTGTTCTCCCAGCACTGATTAGAGAAAAGCCACGACAAAAAGGTGCAAAAATGTTGTTTTTCTTCTTAACGTATTGAAGAATAGGGCGATGGAACAAATATAGGCCTAAGTAGGGAGTTCTACCTGCCAGGACAGATGGCTATGCAGCACCTCCTCTTAGGTAGCATCCACAACTCCAACCTGTACCTTGCACATGTTCCAGAACTATGGACCTCAAACACTGTTACATTTGATACACTGTAGTGAAGGACTTTTAACCTATTTATTCTTTCTTAAGAAAGCTGGAAATACTCTTATTTTGAGCTTTAATGAATGTTATCTATTATTATGATGAGTCATATTGAGTGTATTATTGACTTTCTAAGTCTCTTCAAAACATGCTTTGTAGGACCTGTGTCTCTCAATCAGTCCTTGAATAAAACTTCACATTTGTTCCTATTGTATTTCATGCTTTCTCATTGCTTGTTCCTGTCTATGGATGATCTGCTAGCTCTGTAACATTGCCAATGTTTCTTTCTGACAAGATTGTATGAGCCTGACAGTAAGATACAGGGCAGGATAATGATAGAAATAGGTACATCATTCTTCGAGCCCAGTTCCCTATCCCCTGTGTCTTTCCTTTTGTTGATTTGAGGGCATCAATATTTTAATCCACTTACCGGGAAGTAATCATAGAGTTATTTTTGTCTAGTGTGGGACTATAGTCACATTTAACTAAAAATAAGCAAGTTTTAAAATGTAGTTCCTCGGTTATATTAGATATGATCTTAATTACTCGAAGACAATACACAGATGAAGTTCAACTGGATGTTGGTGATATGAAAATGCTCTTCCTAACCACAAGTATTAGGAAATCATAACTACTTTTCTATAATCATTATTTTTTGTCATTTTAGCTGTCTGTCTTACAATGGTTAAAGGATCAATGTTATGAGGCCTATCTATACCACCAGGTTTAAAAGAAGAAAGAAATAGCTGTGGTGCATCTTGAACTCTGATCGGTGTCTCTGGATTCTCAGATGAGGTGTGTCTGACACCCATTACTGGGAGTCAAGATTTTCTAGTTTTAGACATAATTCTCCTATCATATATTTTCTTTCTTCTTAACTTGAGTAAGGGGCAATTATGCTTTGCTTTCATAAGCAAATAGCATTTTATTTATTGTTTATCACTTTTCATCCAGTCTTCTTTCTCAGAGACCACTCTGACTGTCTTATTTCAGACATTCCTCTCAGACAAAGTTTCTAAGACTTGCTTACAAATTGCTTTGGGCATCATATATAACCTCCTGAGACATGAAAAAAGTGTTTTCTATGTCTTTGTCTTGTGTCTTTATCTTCTTCTTCTTCCTTAGACATATCCCTACTCCTATCAGTCTCTGACCCACAGTCATAAGACCAAGTATTATTTCTTCAGCTAAGATGTAGAAGTTGATGTAGTAATTGTCAAACAACCTGTGACCACTGAGACATCATCATTGAAAATAGATGATGAAGCCTCTAGATTGGTTACCCAATACCAAGTGATTGCCCCTAGAAACAAACATGCAGACAACATTGAATAGAATCAGAAGGTTGTATTTGTTTATATGCATATATAACAACAATTGTTAAAGAAGAAGAAGCCATAAAGGAGCAGGAGAAAAGACATGGGAGGGGTAAGAGCAGGAGAACAAATAGGAAAATGATATCATCATATTTTATTTGAAAATGTGTCAGGATGAATGCTAGAGAACTTGAGTGAGGGGCTTCTTCTTGGAGAGATTATTATAAGAATGGGTGCTAAGAGTTGGACAAACAAGTCCAAAGTCAGGAATTTCATACCAAACAAAGACAAGCTAGAAATATTCTGAGTCTCTAATTTGCAAAGTAAGATTTGTGAAAAAGTGGGGCTGGTTTACTGTAAGCCATCACCATCAATGGGGATTATGTTTAGCACATATCATATTGGTACGAGATGAAATATATTATTCCCATTCAAAGAGATAGTCTTATTAGCTCTTGTTGGGTCAGTTCCCTTGAAAACATTTACGAACTGTGGAGCGTGATAGCACATGCCTTTAATCCTAGCACTCGGGAGGCAGATCTGTTTTACCTAGTGGCCAGCTTGGTCTATCTACATAACAAGTTACAGTCTAGACAGGAATACATAGTTGGCCTCAATCTCAAAGAAGGAGGAGGAAGAGGAAGGTGAAAAGAAAGAAAGGAAAATACTTAAAGAACTAAAGAAAAAACCTTCAAGGAAAATCTCAATCTGTTTTCCTTATTCTATATTCTAAGTCTATATAAAATGTACAACAGGGTGGGGTGAAAAGGGGTAGAAAAGCTAAGTAAGCAAACAAGGGAATTAGTTTTGCAGGAAGAATGTAGGGTTAGTTCTAGCTGGGAAGGATATTAGCAGGACATCTGAATCTTTCAAACAGAATGGAACAAATGGCTGAGCACTTTCTATGTCCGGTTTGATTCATGATGCTGACTGAGCCTAGTATTCAAAGTCAAGCTATGAGCTGCATTACATGAATGTAAAGTATAAGTTACATAATAATGATCAGGTATATGATTTTGTGTTTATAATAACTTACAACTTTACATGCAACTCTCTGGAGTATACCCTCACTTTACTCACAAGGGCCTTGTGAAGTAATCAGGAATGCATCCTTCTTTAACGATAAAATAACCACAGCTCAGGGACAGAAAAGGCTACATATTGTCAAAAGGTACCAATATTTAAAAGACATTTACTTCTGTGTCTCTAACCCCTTACCTGTGGTCTTGGGCAGTGTACTTAAGGAGCTCAGCCAACTGTAAGGGATATTTGCAGATCTTTTGTACTGGAGTCAAAAGAAAACCATCAATAGCAATGTCAATCATCTGCTGCAAGAGGCGGCAGGCCTCAAAAAAGTGTTGATAGCGGCTGTCCTTCATCAGCTTGGAGAGTTCCATGCAGGCATCCAGGTGGTTGTTGCAATATTCAGAGTATATCCAGAATCCATCTTGCTGTGGAGAAAAGAAGGGAAAAATAAAGGCTCAGAGACCTCAAAGAAATCTTGAAATAATAGAAAGACAGATCTTGTCCATATGTAAGAATATTAAGGTAATGTCAATTTTTATTTGGCTCATAATTTAGTAATAAAATATTAAAAGGTAATCACGCAATTGGTAGCTACACAAACCAATTATAAAGTCACGTAGCAATTATAAGTGGGAACAGTAGAACAATACTGAGTAGTAAAAGGAGACCAAACCTAACAATAGTAAGTAAAATTTCTAGTGCTGAACCATTTTTAAAAAGCCAGAGATTCTACTTCTTTTAACGACAGACCAACACATTCTGCCACTGAGAGAAACTATGAAAATCTAAAGAGTATAATGAAATTTCTAGAGGAAATTATTATCCATAAGAGCCAGGGGCCCAAGACGCCTGCTGCTATATCCCTTAGACATGACAAGGAACACGTACTCATGAAATCTCAGCATGGTTGCCTGAACAAGACCCGCATAATGACAATACCAGTTGACATGACAATTCCACATTGTGTACCTCTAGATAAAGAATTACAGTGGTCAATGGCTGCTCTTCCTCTAGGGATGAACACTTCCGTATGTTCTCCAATTCTGAAGGGTCAGCCCATGTGTACATATGAGCTACACTCAATGAACTCAGTAAGGTGTATGTAAAAGTGTGCATATATATACATATTTATATATGTTTATATATACATAGAACAATAATAATTGAGTGATCAGGAATTTTGGAGGGAGAGTAGAAACATAGGAGCAGTGGCAGCCAAGGTAGAGAGAGGCAGGAGTTATGTAGATGCAGTGTCATGTACAAAGTTCAAAAAAAAGCTTTAAAAGATAATGTTTGCGGAAGGAGAAATGGAAGGAACCACATAGATACCTGGAGAAAGACTTTCTATGCAGAAAGGAAGTGTAAGATCCTGAGGACAGAACGAAATTGCTATGTTCTAGAGATAGTCAGAAGACAGGATGGCTAGAGTAAGTTACATAGGAAAAAAAGAAGGAAATATGGGGTCATTAACATAAAGGTGTTCTGAATTGACTTCTGGCCTCACATGCAATAAGAAATAAAATATTTTCCTGGGATCAAATGAAAATGGAAACACAACACTACAAAACCGCTGGTATGCATTAAGTGGAGTCCTACAAGGGAAATTTATAGTTCAAATATCTACACTAAAATATCAGAGAAAGCACAAATTAGTGACTTAAGGACCCTCCCCACCAACAAGAATAAAGCAAATCCAAATTTGATCAATTGTAGAAAATAATAAAATTCACAGAACAAATTAATGAATTAGAATAAAATACAAAGAATCAACAAAATTAAGGGCTGGTTCTTTGAGAAAATAAACAAGATTGGCAGATCCTTGGCCCAACTAATCAAGTGAAAAACAGAAACAATGACCAAAATTAACAGAATGAGAACTGAACAGGGGAATATTACAATGGACACCAAAGAAATTGAGAATATTATAAGGGAATATTTAGAAAAAAACTCATATTCTATTAAGTTAGAAAGACTGGGAAAAATAGATGAATTTTCTAGATTAAGCCAAACCTCCAACATTAAATCAAAAAGAGATCAACAACCTAAGGAGATCTATAACAAAGGAGAAGACTGAATCAGAAATAAAATGCCTTCTAGCTACAAATAGTCCAGAGCCAGATGGATTCCTAGAGGAATTCTACCACTCAGGAAGCTGTGTTTATATAATTATGCATTTATTTATATATGTAAAAACAACAATAATAAAGAGGCCATTAATTTAATTGGGAGGGAGCATGGGATATGTTGGAGAGCAGGGACATGAGAGAGGTTAGAGAGAGGCTAGGGAAGGGAAAAAGCGATCCAATTATATTTTAATTGAAAATTAATTGATTAATTAATTAAAAATACTTAAGCTGCATGTGGAGGTATACAACTTTAATTCCTACACTGAAAAGATAGAGGCAGGGAGATCTTTGTGAGTTTTAGGCCAGCCTAGGCCACATAGTGAGTTTCAAGCTAGCTAGAACTACATGGTGAGGTTCTGTCTCCAGAACAAATATTTGTTAAAGAAATAAAAACAAATAAATAAATCAACTATATAGGCCAGGAACTATAGAAAATTGATTTTTTAAAGAAAATATCATTTACAATAGCAACAAACACTAAATATTTTGAACCCAAATTTTGGTTAGAGGATATCAGCAAAATGGCACAGTGGGAGATGCCAGCCTCTCCTCCTTCTTTTCCTCACAAAGCTCAACATTTTAACAAGTATCTTGAACACATGTAACTATCAAAGAGTTTGTGAATTTACTTCAGAAGGTTGGATATAGCAGAAGAAAAAAAAAATCACCCCACGAGGACCAGTATCATCTCCCTACATATTCCATCCCTGTAGTCCTGCACGACACGTTTGACACAAGAATCTGACAGGCTTCTCCATCTGGACCTCAGTGGTCCTCATGGCAGCACCCGCAGCTTTCACTACTAAAGATTCTAAAATGCTCAAGGTCACAGAGTCCAGCGGTTAGTTCTTCAGAATTTCTTGGCAGTCCTAGCAGCTTGCAATGATGAAATAACTGACTATTAATATTGGAGCAGCCTGACTCCAGCCTGTATCAATAAAGGCTCCAGAGGGTTTATTTGTTTGTATCAGGTATATTTTTTTGCCTCTGAATTCTCTGGGCTATGGTACATTCTATCTCTTCTTAGTCTCTGAGGTCTCCTACAGCTGAACAATTCCTGCTACCATTGTCCTAACCCAAGGACCTATTCCTGTAGCTTTAATATTTTCCAGGTCCTTGATTTATAAGATATCTCCCTTCCAGGTGTCTGTACTGTCTGAACTGAATGTACTTGAGCCATTCCTGCTCAGCAACCTAGCCTTCACATTTTATAGATTCCTAATCCACCACCTTTATTTCCTATAATTATTTTGGCTACTTCTTCCTCGGATGTTCTGTCTCGGTGATTCAGAATAACTACCAAGCATGAATCCATGATAACCCAACATGCCCCTTGCTCCATCCTCAGTGTTGTGTGCAACCAAGCTCTCAACAAATGTACCCCCACTGACCCAACCCACTGTCACTCATCCAAGGCCTGTGACTTTGAAACACCCACAATTTGCCTTGCCCACCATGCACATGCCTAAAAATGGCTTTTCCAACAAACCCTCACATTATTTTCCCCCATGTATAATCTACCCAATAGACACAGTTGTATAGATAAGTATCCCCCAGTAGTTATTAAAGCCTCTGTACACCTTCCACAGCTCTTGTTAATATTGTATTCTGGCGTGGAACCACTGCTTGATCCCAGATTTGATTCATTGTGACACTGCATCTAGTGCCAAAATGCACCATACCTTGTCCTTCTCCACTATCTGAAACAGAGAAAGGTTTTTCCGTATCTAAGTCAGTCTACAAATTCTGAATGGGGAAAATGTTTCTTAAAAAAGCATAGCCCTTGGGGGAAAAATCCTTGAAATGATTCCTAATGATATTCTGTTATAACTCATAGATCAGTGCATAGCCCAACTGTCACCAGAGAGGCTCCCACCAACAGCCAATGGGAGCAGATACAGATTCTCATAGCCAAAAATCAGGTGGAGAGAATCCAAATAGGAAATCTCAGTTTGATCCCTCTCTGCAGAACTTGGGAACGCCATGGACGAAGAAAGGATTATAAGAACCAGAGGGTCAAAGTCATCAGGAGAACATGTCCCATAGAATCAGCAGGGCTAATGGAATCTCACAGAGACTGAGGTGGCAATCATGGAGCCTGCATGGGTCTACACTGGGTCCCCTACACATATGTTGTGGTTGTTAGCTTGGTGTTTCTGTGGGACTCCTAGCAGTAGGAGTGGATATGTCTCTGACTTCATTGGCCTGCTGTTGGGATCCCTTTCTTCCTGTTGGATTGCCAAGTCCAGCCTTGATGTGAGGGTTGGTGCCTAGCCTGATTGCATCCTGTTGTGCCATGTATGGCTGATATCCCTGCTCCTTTCTGGGGAAAAGCAGAGGGGGAGCAGCACTGGGGACAGGAGGTGGGGGAGCAAGGACTGGATGGAATGAGGGGAGGGAAGTCAGGTCAGGGTGTGTTGTGTTGTATAAGAGAAGAATAAATTTTTAAAAAGAAAAGAAGGAAACCCAATTTAAAAAGGCACAGTCCTCTTTTCAAGACTATAAAAAAAATCATTGCAAAACATACCATCAAAGGAACACAATAAACTGGAAATACCACCCCCCATTGTAAATTCAAAAATTATTTGACAAAGAATCCAAAATAATTATGTGGACGAAGTCAAGTGAATTAAGAAAACAAGAGTAAACAACTAACAAAATCAGAAAACAGAACAAAATCAAAATGAAAAGTTGAAGACAATAACAAACATGAAAAAAGAACCAAATAAAGTATTTGGACCCAAAGACTACATTTACTGAACTAAAATAAACAAAGTTTAAAAGGAACACAAGATCAAGCAGAAAATGAACAAATATGCGAATTCAACTACAGATCACCTGAAACCACTCAGAGGAGAAAAAAAGGAAAAAAAAACTTTACAATAAAGAAATCTAATATTTGTAAAACTCAAGTTCCAAAAGAAAGAAAGAAAGAAAGGGGGAGGAAGAGAGAGAGAAAGAGGGGGGGAGGACTCACTTAAAGAAATGGTGACTGAAAACTTCCCACATCTGAGGATAAAATCCAAATAATTAGGATCAAGAAGCTTAGTGATCTCTAGAATAATAAAACAAGTAGGATTCACCATAGATTATACAAAACTCAAAGAATTCTAAAAGCAGAAGAAAAAGAGAAGCATTTTACACAGAAGGGAGCTCTGATAAAGGCCAAGAGATTTCTTAGATTCCATGTCTTAAAGCCTCAATCAGGCGTGGAAGTAGCACCTGCTATGGGGCAGATGAACACAGAACTGAGGCAATAAGGATTAGATAGAAACATCACAAAGGTTTTTCTGTACAGATCATGGCACATAATACTGGATTCATCCCATACCGACATTCAGTGAGACACCTAGGGTGCTGAAAATGGCACTCCTGTATTTTATATGGAAAGCAAAAAGTCAATATGCAGTGAATTCTGCTGTCTGTTCCCTTTGCCTTGGCTTGGTTGTGGTTAATTTTTTTTGAGATTAGAAGTTGTTCAGAAGAAGTCAACAAGTATGTTCATATCTTGCTGTACCTGGTGTTCCTGGGGGAAAATCTGAGTCTTTGAAACAATCAATTGGAAAATATAATACATTAACATGTGTCTGAATATATCACCCAAGTTAGTCTTAGTTAATGATCCTCCTGTTTCTCCTAAGCAAGGTAGAAATATGGTCAGAACAAGAGTCTGCAAGAGAGTACAGACACAGAATCCAAATTGTGAGGCAGACACCAGGAAGAATTGCTCAGAGGGGCAATTGGGCTACTACTGTCAAATGGATTACTGAAAGACCACCCAGAAAGGTGACCAGTACTGTGACCCAATCCAGAAGGAATGTTCACTAACAAGACCAACATCTGTGTTCTAAGATCACAATGGACGACTACTCAGGGGTATGACTGGCATCTGGAAGCCTAGGACGGACCACTGTGAACTGAAACTGGACTAAGGGAACAGGGAACGACTGCTCAGACTATATTCCGACCCAGCCTTGTCTCCTGTGAATTTATCCCTAAATGTGAATTTAATCCTCTTTTTATTAAGTGCCTAATGTTAATTTATCAGGCCGCTCTGTTCCTCCCTCACCTTTTTACCATTTCTCCCTCTTTCCCTCATCCTCTCCTCTCCCTCTCTCCTATCTCTTACCCCACCTCCCTTCTTCCCCTCTCCATTCCCCTCTCTTCCTCCCTCCCTTCCACCCTCACTTTTTTCTTCCATTCTCATTTATCTCCTTCTGTTCTTCTTATTGCCTTCATTTTTACTTTTAATAGGCTTCCACAAAATACAGAAGGTAGCCTAGTTTGTGAAATTTCTATGTCTCAGGTGCCTGAGAGCTAGGAATGTCTCAAGTCACCTGACTGCATTCCTTTGCCTCTATCTTTTCATTCTATCTTTAGCTTAAACTGCCTCACCTCCTTAGCCCTACTGGTGTCTCCTTCTTTTACATTTCTCTTCTTTACCTTTGATCTATTAACCCAATAATATTCACTAGTCTCACTCTCATTTCTTCCACTCACGAACATAGTAATCCACATCCTGGGGCATGCAGTACTATGAGAGCTCCCTTACTTTCTAAAACTACAGGCATTTAAAGGGTTCTGGATTGCTATTTGACTATTATTGTATGTTCATAGTGGTACAAGAAGAGGACATTACAGTTTTAAACACATGTACACTGTCTTAGTTACTCTTTCTATTTGTTGTGATAAACAGCATGGCCAAAAGCAACTTGGGGAGAAAAGGGTTTATTGCATCTTACAACACTCCTCTTACAACATTCCAACAGTATCAAGGAGAGTCAGAGTGGGAGCTCAAGGCAGGAACCTGGAGGCAAGAACTGAGACAGAAAGATGGAGGAGTGCTGATTACCAAAGCAGTTAGACCAATTTTCAATCCTATAAACAAAGAAAAGGGGTTCTGTTTTCCCTACATCTCCTTTGCCATTCTGACTCGTGTCAGATAAAATCCAGAGTTGTTTTGACTTGCATTCCCCTAACTGCTAGGGAAAATGAATATTTTAAAAATACATATTAGCCATTTTTTTCTTCTCTTGGGAATTTTCTGTTCAGGACTTTGTACTTTGAGTTCTTTATATATTATGAATATTAATCCTCTGCTGTAAAGCTGACAACCAATGCAATATGTACATGTGTGTATAAATATATGCAAGTAGTTTAAATGAAAAGTTCAATGAAACTTCTCTTTGCAACAGATGGAGACCATGGCAGCAAACTACAAACAGTTAAAATGCAGAGTTATAGAGTTCATTCTCAACACACACATCTAAAATACAACTCCTGTAATGAAGGCTCAGGGAACATTGCAGAACCAGGGGCAGAAACATTGTGAAGACCAGAGGATAATGAGTTTGCTGTGAGATTTTGTCTCCTAGGAATGATCAGAAGCTATATCCATAAATTCTAACCAACATCACAGTCTAAACATGAAATGAACAAGGACAACAATAAACATGCTAATGTGGAAAGCTCATGAGGCCTCAATCTTACACAAAGTGCTAGAGCAGTGGTTCTCAACCTTCCTAATGCTGTGACCCTTTAACACAGTCCTTCATGTTTTGGAGACCCTCAACCATAAAATTATTTGTCGCTACTTCTTAACTGTGAGTTCGCTACTGTTATGAATCATAATATAAATATCTGGTATGAAAATAGCCTTAGGTGACCCCTGTGAAAGGGTCATTCGACCTCCAAAGGGGCCACAACCTATAGGTTGAGAGCTTCTGTACTACAGGAAATTAAGGAATGCTAAGAGCTGAAGATAGTCTTCCCCAAGGAAGAGCACACCAATTGGTTATCTAATACCAAATGGTCAGCCCTGAAAACACACATACAAGTAGCATACAGACTAACATGTTGCATTTATGTACTTAGGAATATATACTTACATACACATGTATGTATGTAACAATAATTAGTGAAAAAAGAGACCACAGATTTGAAAGAGAGCAAGGAGGGATATATGGGAGTGTTTAGAGGAAAGAAAAGGGGGTAATGGAGTGATTACACTATAAACACATGAGACAATTACAGTTATATAATTATAAACTCAAAAAACTTTAAATAAATTAAATAAATGCTACCCAGATTTTTGGACAACCTGACCCAAATAACCCAACAGCCATTATTTCTGATGTGCCTGTGCAAGTAAAACCAGTCAGGGGAGAAGTCATACCCATTTATACTAACGTGTTCTTCTGTTTGGAGGGTTATTTCTCTAACCACCTGGAGTCCCATTAGGCTCTGTTCAACTATTCCAGGTGGGTTACAGCCTTGAGATTTTGACAGGATAATTGGGAATTAATTAGGATACACCTTCTGTGTGCTTGTACCATAATAATAATAGCATGGATATGGCCCAATTATGTCAGTACATCCTAGAAAAGCAAAATGCTTTTGATCAGATTGGTTTCTCCTGTTAATACTGAAAGAACAATCCTTGATGTGATTCGAGGCTTCAATCTCTTTAACCTGTGAAAGTATTCCTTTTGTTTTTGTTGGGCAAAGCTGTTATGCTCTTCCTTTTTCATCATCCTTAGAGTCTGATGTCAAGAACTGCAGCACACTGCCTCTGGCCTAAGGACGAAGCTTAATTGTGAACATATAAGAAAGAGAGGGTGGTGATGTAGGGAGGCAGTGACGTCTGAGTGAATGTATGTATTGTTTGACATGGGCATGACCCCGTCAAAGATCCCAGTACCTCAGACCCATGGGAGTGGCAAAGCCCCAGGTGAGGCTCAGAAATATGACAATGCCCTCCTCTAGTCAGAGTATATGTTGACAGTGTGTGCAGAAAATATCCACAGTAGCTTTCTCCCCTGAATGTCAACAGCCTGAAGATTGCTCTCCTACAGAGACTGCTCCTATTGAGATTAGCTAAATCTGCTTCTTTGTTCATGTGTATACCTAAGCCCTGCTTCCTTGTTCAGTTCTATGTAATAACCCAACCTCCCTGTTCAACCATATATAACAAACAAGCTGAGCTTACGGGTGCTGTGGCTTACACCATCAGAAAGCCCAGACAACCCAATCCCAGATTTTCTGTGTCTATGTATCTGTGTGTCTGTCATTTCTTCATTCCCTTGCCACCCTAGTTAAGTCAATATCTGGATCTGTACAGAGTGCCACAACCTACATAATGGAACCATTCTAGGTGTCTACTAGAAGAATGCATGAAAATGTTTATGTGAGTCTATAACCTAGAGTATGTTCAGATACTAGGAAAGTAAAAAGGGACCAAGGGAGGGGGTTGCAGGAATACTAAAGAGGAGAATAATAGGACACAGTTGCTATAAAGGGAGAAATAGGCAAAGTGGCTAGGGAAGACTAACCCAGGGTGAGAGGTGACACTCACAGAGGAAGAGGGCAAGAGGATATTTGAAACAGCCAAAGGGCATTATATTATTTTATAGCTACTCAAAATTGCATGTGATATATACATCAATTTGTGTGTGTGTGTGTGTGTGTGTGTATGATATATAACATATATATCTTTTAATTAAAGTTAAATCAATTGAGGTGGCAATGCTCCCCCCCCCAAAACCCCAGTGCTAGGCATACGAAACCTCTTATTGAATTGTTGGTTAGGGAAGTCAAGGAAACTCACAAAACAATATAGGCTATTGCCATTGCCCTTGGAGTCTTTCAGAAAAACATAAGACACTATTGCAGAAAATATCACAAACTTTGAGCACGGATTTGGAGGAATGGATCTGGATCTCATATGGAAACCTCCTCTCTGAGCACTCATAGTTTTGAAAAGAGCCATGCAAGCTGCCAGTGGAGACAAGCAACCAAAAACCCTATCCAGCTGTAATGCCAACAAACCACAACAATAAACAGCACAGCAAGATATCCCCAATGGTGCAATAGTGGCACTTAAATCCTGGATGTAACCAATAGTCTCCTAATTGACCATAAGGACTGCTCAATAGAAAGGAAATAATTCCTGGCACTATAAATTTAGCCAAGTACTTTTGCTGGTAAGGCCATGAAACATAAAGAATAACTTTTACCACCGATTTCTTAAATGACTATAATCTCTAGTAGCATTCTAAATCTTTACACTTATACCCACATATAAATATAGCTCTTACCATTTATCAAAGAAGCTTCATTCTGTAGTAAACAAAGATGATTAGAAAAAGCTACAAACACAAAAAATTCAGAGATCACTTGACCATGGGCCGCAATGGTAGTTTGAATATGAATGCCCTCCACAAGCTCCTGTTTGTATACTTCATCTCCAGTTGTTGGAACTGTTTGGGAAGGATTAGGAGGTGTAGCTTTGTTAGAGGAGGTGTGTCACATGACAAGCTTTTAGGTTTCAAAAGACTCATATCAGCTGGATAGTGGTGGTGCACACCTTTAATCACAGCACTTGGGAGGCAGAGGCAGGCTGATTACTGTGAGCTCAAGGCCAAGCCTGATCTACAGGTTCTGAGTTCCAGAACAGTCAGTTACAACAGAGAAACCGTGTCTGGAAAAACAAAAACAAAAACAAACAACAACAAAAAAGACTTGTCCCCCTTGGTCCTGTGTATGTGTGTGTGTGTGTGTCCTACTTGCTGGTGAAGATGTAAGCTCTCATCTGTTCCTCTGTTCTGCTATTGCGCACTCTAACCTATGATATCATAAGCCCAAATTAAACGCTGTCTTTCATAAGTTGCCTTTGTCACGGTGTTAGCAAGAGAAAAGTAGAACTGGTGCCTACTCATAGATAACATATTTACAACACAAATTCTACACTTAAGGTTCAAGGAACAGCATGGAAGAGGGAGCAGAAAAATTGTAAGAGCCAGAGGACTAGGATACCTTCTGGTAGAGTCTCTTGCAAAAAAAGACAAAAGAGAAAAAAAGAAAGAGAAAGGAAGAAAGAAGGAAGAAAAGAGGGAGGGAGGGAGGGAGGGATATGAAGTGGGGACAGTACAGGGAGAAAAAGGAATGGATCTGGGAGAAGCTAGAGGAAAGAATACTGGATGAATATGATCAAGATGTATTGCATGTGATTCTCGAAGAATTAATAAAAGTATTATATTAATAAAAATACAAATAAAAGAATATATCTCACATTACATATATACATAATGGAATGTCTGTAGTCATAAAGAATAAAATTATGTCATTTTCAGGAAAATTGAGGCAAGTGGATAGAATCATGTTAAAGGTTCCAGAAAGGTAAATATTGTGTGTTTTTCTTCATTTTGGTTCCAAGATTTTATATGGATTACTCAAGTTATGCACATATATGTGATATGAAAGTAGAAGGGAAGCTGTCTAGGAAAACAAAAGAGACTAATGGGTGTAGATGGTTGAGAAAAAGGAGGATAGTACATACGTCATGTACTGATATGAAAGTGCTCTTAAGTAATAGAGTACCATGCACACTGATTATACAAAGTGAAATTTTCTTCAAGTTTTAAAATCAAAAATAAAAAATAGATTTCTCAACAGATACATCGTAGAGAGGAGATGATGAGATGACAAATTTTAGAAGAAGATAACTTCTTTCCATCTCATTGTCATAGCTGAAATTAATTTCCTCAGGATAAAGAGTCCTCATAACTCATCTAAATGAAACTTTTACTGGTGAATTTTTGAGTTGGTGCTATAACTAACTAAAACATACAAATAAATGCATTTTGTACATAAAAAGTTTTGTGAGGCCAAGGGAAGGATACTATGATTTGAATGCATACTTTAAATTTTATGTTGAAATTTAATCGGCATTGTAGCAGTATTAAGAAGATCACTGAATCATTTGGGTCTCGTTAATTTTAGTGTGTGATTTTTTTTAATTGCTTCATTTTAAAATAAAATAAATTTTCAAAATAAAGAAGTGGGATATTTAAGAGTCTCCATCTCCCCTCATTATCCCCCAAAAATGCCATCATAGCAAAAGTGGGTTGGTTATAGTGGCTGTGAGCTTCAAATCCAAAGATTAGTTCGACTCATTTTTTTTGTCTTGCACATGCTCCCATGTCGTTTACCATACTGTGGTGCAATAAGAAGAACCCTGCCCTACTTTGTGCTAGCACTATGCTTTGGGATTTCTTAGCTTCCATATCTCCCAGAAACAGATTTCTTTTCAAGTTATCATAGCAGCACTATAAAACTAGAAAGAGGATCATAATATGAAACATACATATATTAAGGGGAAATGCAAAAAGAGAAGGCGATGGAATACATGTAACATGAAAGGAGAAGAGTAGACTAAGTAAAGGAAGGAAAGAACCCAGCCAGAGGGTTATAGGGGCCATAGAGGATGATGATAAGGGAGAGAAGTAAACTAGAACAAATTGTAATGACACATATGTAGGAAAACGCCATAACGAAACTCAGTGCTTTGTGTGTTAACCTAAAAAATTAATTAAAAAATTATTTAAAACCATGACAAGATACCACTTTCTACCTAATAGAATGACAGATGATTTAAAATTGATAATACCAAATGTTGATAATTGTGTAGGGCAACTGAAGCATTTATAATGTCACTAGCGAAGATGTAAAATAGCATAACATTGTAAATGTTTTAGATTTACAAAATTAAGGAAACATTTGCAGTTTATAAAACACATGCAACCTAGCTCTTCTAACCCTATGTATTTGTCCAAGAAAATAAAAAATTTATGTTCTCACCAAACCTTATGCTGGAATATTCACAGGAGCTTTATTTATAATAGTTTATAACTAGGAGCAAGCCAAATATTCACTAATTGGTGACTAGGTAAAAAAGATCAACTACTGATACATGTATCACACATGAATGGTATCAAAGACATTATGTTAAATGAAAGAAGGCAAATACAAAAGATCCTGTTGATTGATTCCATTTATATGACATTCTAGAAAAAGCAGCAGTATGATAATGGAAAGAATATTAATTTTTGAAGGAACCAGGGGTTAAAGTATAAAAGGATAAGACTGATGCAGTGATAGATTTTAATGGCAGTTATGTAACTAAATGCGATTACTAAAGAAATGCATTGCCAACGTATAATTCATACTAGGAATCTTATATATAAGTTATTCCCAAATAAAGCTGATAAATGACATTCTAGAACTAATAAACAGTGTGAATTTTAAAGGCAAAACAATATTTAAAATAGACAGTATATCATTATGAAGTATTTATCACAGTTTTACAGCGCTCATTTATCATATGAAAACTGTTCAATTCAAATTAACCGCATTAACTGATTAAAGCATAAAATCAAATGAGTCTTCTTATCCTCCAGGAGACATAGGACAATGTATGAAGACATGTTGAGGTGACTATAACTAATGGACAGGAAAAAAACTACTTAACATCTAGTGGGTAGAGACGAAGAATGCTAATAACAAACATGACAATACAAAGGGAAACCTCTAGTTAAAGACACTGGTCTGTGTTATGCTTTCCCAACCTGTGGTTGATATCTAAATGTTGCTATAAATTACACAGAGGGAGAGAGAGAGAGAGAGAGGGAGGGAGGGGGAGACAGAGAGGGAGAGACAGAGGGAGAGACAGAGGGAGAGGGAGAGAGACTGCTCTTAAATAACACCTAGGGGCAAATGACCCAGGCATTTTTTTATTCTGACTACACTCCATCACACACAACACTGAATATAATCAACAGCTTTGCATATGATCATTCTAGATCTCTTATAGTGTTTCTCAGCTATTTATTTGGAATGGAACTACTAGGTTATGTATATATTTAATATTTATAGAACTATTCAAGTACAATCTGAAATGGCTGAACCAGTTAATACACTGTGCAGAATGTTATCTAATCAGACCTGAGAGTGCTGTACTTAGAAGGGTCTACTTGAAAAGTCTGTCCTTTACAATTAGGGGAAACCTAGTGTAGTAGTAACGAACAGAAATCTATGAGGGAGACCCTAGCAAGGATCCCTAGTAATAAGGGATAGAAAGCCTGAATAGGCCATCTCTTGTAGCCAGTCAAGGCTTCCAGTGGTGAGACTGGAACACCATCCCAGCCACAAAACCTCCAACTTATGGTCTAACCTCCCTGCAAGATCCTCGCTGACAACAGAAAGGCAGAAGCCCAAACGAGGGAACTCCTGCCTGAAACTGCAGGGCACTCCAGGAACTAGAGACTGGATAACCTGGAGACAATATCTAATGATGTCATGCTGTACTCCTAGATAGGTACCTAATCCAGTCCTCACCAGAGAGGCTCCCAGCTGAGAGGAGCATCTGGAGAGGCCCAGGGCCAAACATCCTGCAGAGATCAGGGACCCCCACGGAAGAGGGAGAAGAGAGATGGTGGAAACCAGAGTTGAGGACACCAGGAGATCAAGCCCCACAGTGTTAACCGACCAGCCCTCTTAGGGGCCCCCAGAGACTGAAGGGACAGACACGGAACCTACAAGAACCCCTAAATATATCTTATGGTTGTCTGGATTAGTGTTCTTGAAAAACTCCTACAGGTTGGAGTGGGGGTGTCTCTGAACATTTTACTCGCCCTTGAGACCTCTTTTCTCCTGCTGGGCTGCCTGGTCCACCCTTGACGTAGGGATCGGTGCCTGGCCGAGTTCCATCCCGCTATGTCATGCCTGGATTGTGCTGTAACTCTGGGGGGATGGTTCTTTTCTGGAGAGAGGGGGGCATTTGTGGGGGTGAAGAAGGGTAGACCTGGGGGAGATGGAGGGAGCTGGAGGGGTGGATGAAGGGGAAGAGGGGTAGGATGTGTTCTGTAAGTTGTATTAGAGAAGAAAAACTGTTTAAAGAAATTAAATAGAAAAGGAAACACACAGGAAAGCAACTGTAACAGAAAACTCTTTAAAATAAAACTAGTATCTTTCTCCTTTATCTCTATCCAAAAAAAAGAAAAGAAAAGAAAAAGATAGCAAAGTTTGCCATTCATAAGTACTGTAGAATTTGAATATCAAGAGGGATCTCTATCATGCTCTGGACAAAATAGATCCTTTATCCCAGACCAAAGAAACAATACTGTTTATAGCAAATATTTGCTTTCCTTCTGAAAATCTGAAATTGAATTTTGATGCATGCTATGCAAAGGGTAATCGTATAATCAATCTCCCATGAAACCTTGGACACAGAATATTTAGTTTCTTTAATAGACACTTCATATGACTCTTAGAACCTTTTGCCAGGTGTTCTCTTTTTCTTTTCTTGATTGTTTTAGTTGTTTCATTATTTTAAAAAAAAGCATAGCCATGAATAAACTATATACTGTCATATCTTAGCAGAAATCCTACATATTTCTTAACAAATCATTGGAATCACCGAGCATAAGAGTTGTCTATATGATCCCTTCAAAACACATTCCTGTAAACAAAGCAGACCTCCCTCCAAGGAACCTGTCCTGTATAGTCTGAATTTTGATGTACATGTATATATTATCTCTTTAAAAATGTTTTACAGTGCTGGAGAGATGGCTCAGCAGTTCAGGGCACTGGTCGCTCTTTCACAGGACCCGAGTTCAATTCCTACCCTCCACGTGGTGGCTCACAACCATCTGTAATTTCAGAATCAGAAGTCCTCTTTTGGCCTCCTTGGGTACTACACACATGTGGTGCACAGATATGAATGCAGATAAAATATCTATGCACATAAAATAAACTATTTTATCAAAAATTAGATAAAATTATTTATGAAAGATACACAAAAGAGAGAATAAGCATCGCTGTAAACTTTTCTCATATTCTATATGAAAGTATTGAGGTTCAAATAGGGCAACGGACAGAGCTTAAGCTACCCAGTAACCTCAGGCACAGGTCTCGAATTCTCACTAGTTTGTTTACTGTAGGCCTATGGCCCTTGTTATTATACTTGCCACTTCTCATAGTCTAGTTCTGATCCTTCAGTATCTTTTAGGAACTACTTTCTTGAGATTTGTGCCCTCCCTTATTTCTCAAATTATGCAGTGAAAGTGTTCAATTCCTCCCCAAGTATTGGGTATCACAGAACCCAACGGGGAAGGAAAAGAGAAGTCAGAAAAAATTCTCTAGATAACTTCCCAAAAGGTTGGGGAGAAAAAAGAATAATAATTAATTCATAATAATAATAATCCTAAACAAGTTATAAATCTTCCTAATCTGGTTAAGATGAAGGGTCAAAAATCAGAATCATGTAAGAACTCATTCCCCATTCCAGTACAACTCAGCTGACTGGAACTAGAAAGCTCACGCACCATTCCATCAGTTCCTAAGATTTAAAAAAAAAAAAAAAAAAAAAAAACTGAACAAAGTAAGATACTTACGTGCTCTAGGAAGCAGGGTCCTATTTCACTGAGGTGGGGGTCATCATTGTTGTACTGCTTCTCCAGGTCTCTCACAAAGCCCATCTGAAATCTGTAGATGTCTTCAATGTTCCCAAAGATGATCTTCAGTTGCTCATCACTGAACATGTCCCTTCTCTTTCGGCACTGCTTCAGGTAGCCCTGCAGACAAAAGAAAAGCTCGGGATGAGGCTATCCCTCCTACTGCTTCATAAGCGTGTGGAGAATCATTTCAGTTCCATGAAGTAGGCAGGTAATACTTATGTTCGGTTTTCATAAGGGAAACAGAGTGAAGGAAGTTACGACACTTGGAAGTCTGGAAGAGTAGCAATACTCTGGAATGCTTATGTTTTCCGACTATTTTTAAGAGAAGAAAATAACAGCAAAAGGCCATGGGCCATTTCCCAGAGCCTAGATTGTACTCAGTAGTAGTTTTTTAAGAACTTTAGGGGAAGATGGAAATATAGTTCAGTGGTAGAACAGTTGTCTACATTACACAAGACCCGGGTTCAATTTCTAGTACCAAAAGGTGTCTTTTTATTGAGAAGGAATAGAATACCAAAGATGTGAATGGCTCCAGCTAAAGCAACAGTTACTAAAACAAAAAATGGTTTGTACAGCAATCTAGTAACTAAAGTCAGAGCAGAAAAACTTCCAATAAAGAAACAGGAACTGGGAAAATGAAACCACTCTTTTCTTAGTATTTTGAGAAAAGGTCTATATAAACAAAACTGGCCTTGAACTCAAAACTCTCCTGCTTTAGATTCGCAAGGACTGATATGACACAATATGCCACTATATCTGACTCCGAAGCATTCTCTTAAATGAATTTCTCTGCTATCTAAAGCCAGGAAAGAGTACAGATGACCTTAGCCAGCAAACCAAGAGTAATTGGACATTATATTTGAAATACATACAATTTGGGTGGGGTTCAAGACAGGGTTTCTCTGTGTAGCTCTGGCTGTCCTTGAACTTACTCTGTAGACCAGACTGGCCTCGAACTCACAGAGATCCACCTGCCTCTGCCTCCCAAGTGCTGGGATTAAAGGTGTGCACCACCACCACCTGACAGTCAAATTCTTATAGGATGTCAATGATGACGGAGAAGGAACAAAAATTCATTGGCTGATGAGAAATCCCTAACATAATGGTGACCAAAAACATCCATCCTAGACAGCACACTCTCTAAGATGTCAATTCAGAAATAATTACTAGTGATGTACACTCTTTCTATGGTTTAAGGAATGATGCAAACATGGTACAATATCCAAAACGCAGCAAGGATGCTAGAATTCAAATCCAGTATAGAAAGTAATGACTATAAAAGAGAATGAAAGGAAATGCCAATGAAGTTCTCCAGTTCTCCACATGTATCCATTATCATTGGGAAGGCTTTTTTTTTCTTTTTGTGATGTATGTGGTTATTTAACTACATATTACGAGGAATGTAGGATGGTAGAGCACTTACTCAAAGCTAATGGTAGAGAATAAATACATACTCAATTTAATAGGATTTATACAACTATTATTATGATTGTAAAATACTGAAAAACCTTGGAAGGGGCTTATGATATAATGTGAAAAGCGGAATATGAATGGTATATCAATATGACAATACTTTTATATACGCATACACTTTAATTTTTTCCTTTTGTTGAAAAAAAAATTTCCTCATATAATATAGCCTGATTATGGTTTCCTTCTTTCTATTCTTCCCAGTTCCTCCCTTCCTCCCCATCTGGATCCACCCACTTTCTGTCTCTTATTAGAAAACAAACAAGCTTCTAAGGAATAATAATAAAGTAAAATACAATAAGATGAAACAAAAACTAACACATCAGAATAGGACAGTACAAACAAACAGAAGGAAAAGAGCTCAAGAAAAGGCACAAGGAACAAATATAGACACAGAGATCCACTCATTTGTACACTCAGGAATCCCATAAAAACACAAAACTGAAAACCATACTATATATACAGAAAGGTCCTGTAGGGTAAAGAGAGAGGGGGTAGAGAGAGTATGTGTGTGATTTTTTAGAGGCCTAACATGACATTATGAGACAAAGAATCTACAAAGATGCCACTGAGTTAATTTTCTGTTGGCCGTCTACTGTTGGGCGTGCAATCTACCCATATGAATAGTTTGTTCCCTCAGTGAGACTCCCTTGGAAAAAACTAAATTTCCATTTTCAAATGGTTATCAATTGGAGACAGCTTCTTGGTTAGGAATGGAGTATGTCCACTTCTCTGGTTCTTACACTCTTCCAACCTCCTCTTCCACAGAGTTCTCTGATCCCTGAGGAAAGGGATTTGATGGAGACATCCTGTTTAGGATTGAATGTTCCAAGGTCTTTCACTTTCTCTGTATTCTCTGGTTATGGGTCTCTATATTTGTTCCTATCTACTGCAGGAGGAAGCTTCTCTGATAATGGCCAAGCAAGGTATTCTAGCAAGGCTAGAATATTGTTAGGAGTCATTTTATTGCTACTTTCTTTTATTAGAACAGTAGTATTTGATTTCGCTCTAGGACACTGGGCTATCTAGTCTCAGGTTCTTGAGTCAGCCAAGTAGTGTTAGGTATGGGTTCCATCTTGTGACATAGGCCTAAGGCAAATCAGATATTGGTTGGTTACTCCCATAAGCTTTGTGCCACCATTACATTAGCATATCTTGCAAGCAGGACACCATGGTAGATCAAAGACTTTGTAGCTATGGTACAAATAGACTTTGGTATTTATGTTGCTCTATTTGTAATGCAAAGAGTACTTTCTGAATGAAAGATACTAGCTCACAGGAGTGAAGGCCCTATGTAGGCACCAGCTCAAGTCCTCCATGTTCAATCAGTTGTATATGGGCTGTCTTCAGCAATAGGACCTTGGCATCAGTTTGGAGAGAGCAACTTATAGTCTTGACAATAGCCTGGGTTGTTTGGGTATCCATGGGACCCTTTTGGCCAACAACTCCATTGAATGTAACCCAATCTCAGTACTGGAAACTTCATTTGGTAACAAGAGATGACCAGTTGATTCTGTCTCCCCCATTATTTGTTGATTTCAGTTAGATTGCCTTCACATATGAATATATTTTAGGAAGGTTCTACTGTGTTAAGTTTCCATACAACCCCTCAAATGGCCCTTGATTTTAGCTCTATTCCCTCTCTTGTCTCCTTCTTGTCTTACCTCTCTCCAATGATCCTTCATTCCAGTCATCCCCAACCCATCCATAACTATCTATTCTATTTTCTTTTCCTGGAGCTATCTGTCCCCTCTAGTCCTTTACTCTATATCTAACCTCTGTGATTGTATGGATCACAGCTTGATTATTATTGACCTTACTAATAGTCACATATAAACAAATGCATATACCATATTTGTCTTCCTGGGTCTGGATTACTTCATTCAGTATGATTTTTTTTCCTAGCTCCATAGATTTACCTGCAAATTTTGTGATTTTGTTTTTTTAACAGCTGAGTAATAGTCCATTACATAAATATACGACATTTGCTTTATCCATTCTTCTGTTGAGAGACATCTTGGTTGATCCTAATTTCTGGATATCATGAATAGAACAGCAATGAACATGGTTTGAGCAATTGTCTCTGTAGCAGGATAAATCCTCTTTTGGGTATATGTCCAAGAGTAGTGTAGGATGATCTTGAGATAGATCAATTCCCATCTTCCTAAGGAACTACCACACAAATTTCTGTAGTGGTTATACAGGCTTGCACTCCAAACAGCAATGGATAAATGTTCCCTTTACTCCACATCTTTTGTCTTACTGATCTTAGCCATTCTGACAGGTGTAAGATAGAATCTCAGAGTAGTTTTAATTTGCATTTCCCTAATGGCTAAGGATGTTGAACATTTCTTTAAGTGTTTCTCAGCCATTTGTATTTCCTCTTTTGAGAATTTTCTGTTTAGATATGTACCTTATTTTTCTATTGGGTTATTTGTTTCTTTGATATCAAGTTTCTTGAGTTCTTTTATATATTTTGGATATTAGCCATCTATCTGATACGTAGTTGGTAAAAATCTTTTCTCATTCTGTAGGCTGCTGCTTCGACTGATTGATGGTGTCCTTTGCCATGCAGAACTTTTCAGTTTCATGAACTCCCACTTACTAATTGTGGATCTTAGTGCCTGGGATACACCCTTAATTTTAAACTTAAACAGATCAAATTACAATAGATTACACACAAGCACAACAATTCTATTTTGTTAATTTTTTTAACTTTCATACTCTGGCATTTTTTAATTGTCTTCATTTTTCAAAGTGAGAAAAGGTATTTCCCAGAAAAAAAACAAGAACAAAATATAACTACAAGGACATGAAATTTAGTATTTTCTAAATATCTCTTGCAGACCTAATGTTTTATAATATTTAGAACTACCTTCAAAAAGGAAATAAAGGAACAGATATAAGAATATGGGCGAGAGAAGAGAAGCCAAAAGAGACAATTAGTTTTCTTTATTTTGACTGTCTTTTGACTATCAAATTTTACATAACAGTGGATAATGGTCCTATCAATATCTGCATCTTCTCATTCACACATTTTGAAAGCATATACGTTTGAGATGAGGTGGACATGAAATGTGATGGATCAAAACATAAATGCTATGTTAAGTTAGAAAAAAGACAAAAAAAGACAGAGACAGACAAAAGGGAGGGGTGATTGGAGAGGAGTTACACAACTGGGATATATCTAAGAACAGCATTCAGTTCTTAGACACACTTTCAGAGGAACAGCAGACCGGAACACGTAAGAGATACTCACAAGGTTGTGGTTTTATCTCTTGGTAGAGTGCTTGCCTAGCAGGCATAAGACCCTGAGTTTGATCCAGCCCATGGAGTAAACTGGGAATGGTAGCACAAGCCACTACCTGAATGTGGGAGGTAGAGGCAGAAAGACCAGAAGTTCAAGGTCAACCTAGGATATAAGAGATACTGCCTTAAAAATAAAAAGGATACTTTGAAAGTATTGTTGACTTGTCTAGTGATGAATGCTATAGATTGACAAGACATCATTCTCAAAAAGATACAATGAATACCATGAAGTCTCTAAGCAATTTTCATTTATCAAATTAATAAGGATGAGGAATACTTTTTTTGAGATATCTCTTAAGTTATTTTTATTTCTTCTTTTGAGAGCACTCTGCTCAGATCAATAGGTCATTTTTTAATTGGCTCATTTGTTCTTGACTCTGTCTTTTGACTTATTTATATATTCTGGAAAATAATCTGCTTTTTTGAAATTTTAACTAACCACAGTCATTCTGTGTCTAAGATCAAGAAAACAACTGACAACAAATGCTTGTGAGGATGAAGGGAAATAACAAGCCATATTCACTGTGGGTGGGATTGCAGACTGGTATAGAAACGCTGGAAATCAGTGTGAAGATTCCACAAAAAGCCAAAAACAAACCTACCATATACTAAGCCATACCATGTCTTGGCACATATCCCAAAGACTGACATCCTACTTCATAGATACGAGCTCAGCCATGTTCACTGCTACTCTGTTCACAATAATAGCTAGGAAATAGAATCAACTTAGATGTCCTTCAACCAATCAACAGATAATGAAAATGGGGTAACACACACACACTGGGATTCTGTTCATCTGTAAAGATAAATGAAAAAAATTATGAAAATTTCAAATAAACGGATGAACTAGAAAATATTATTCTAAGTGAGGTAGCCCAGATCCAGAAAGACAAGTGCCACATGTTCTCTCTTGTTTCTAAATAATAGCTCTGAATGTTCAGATATGCATATATTATCTGGACTAGCCACAAAAACCAAGATCATAGAAAAGGACCTTCTAGGTGGAGCTCTTTAGAGAGAGCAATAGCAAGAGACAGCTTGGAGCACAATGAAGAAGAGCAGAGGAGGAATATATAACACTAAGGATGTTTGAATATCCATGAGGAATTATCTTATTTTTGTATTTACCTAAAATTATATACAATACATATATCATACAGTTTAAATGAAGTTATACCACCAGAGATGATAATGCTCCCCAAGAGCCTTAGTCTATCCAACAAAAATCCCAGTACTAGGCGCACACACAACCAAAAAAAGAATCTCCCTTTAAATTTCTGGTCGAGGAAGAAGTCTAAGAGACTCCTAAAACAATATAGGCTATTACTGTTGCCATTGATTGCCTCTCAGACACTAAAGATAAGTCCTTATTGCTGAAGATACCACACACTTCAGACACAGTACTGGGAAGAATACAACTGTAACGGAATCGGAAGCCTTCTCCCTAAGGACTAGCTCACATAGTACTGGAAGATGCTATGCTAACTGCAAAGGGAAAGATGCAACCAAGTAATTCTATCTAGTTGTGATGCGTCCAAAACACAAAAATGACCAGCATGGCAAGATATCCCTAAAGGTGTAATAGTGGCACTTATAAACTGGGGGTAACCAACAGGTACATATTTGGACTTAAAGCCTTGTCAATAGAAAGGAATTTGTGCCTGATAATGTTTAAGCCTAGCCAACTACCAGTGGCTAGTGAGATCATGGATGCTAGAGTGTAATCTACTACTGTCATTTTCTCAAAGCAGTATATTTTCTAACTGCATTCTTAGTACTTATCCTTATACCCACAGATAAGTGCGGCTCTTATTCCTTACCAAAGAATCTTCTTTTTGCAGTTGAAGGAGACCATTATAGAAAGCCACAATTGGTCAAAATGCAGGGAACAAAACAGTGGGTTTCCCAATCCCACTTGATATATTGGTAACAAAATTCATATATTTAAGGTTCAGAGAATATCACAGAAGAAGGGGTGAAAACACTACAAGAGCCACAGGACCAGAAAGTCTGCTGTGAGATTGTGTCTTCTATATAGGATAGGAAAATTGCACCCATGATATCTCAACAATATAGCACCCTGAATAAGACCTTAACCTGACAATATCAGTTGACATGCCAACATGGCTAGGGTAAATCTCACAGGGCCCCACCCATAAATAAAGACCAATTAACAAATGATGAGGGAGAATCAGTCTTCCCTAGGGATGAGCCCTTAATTGCTTATCTAAGATGCCTATGTGGGGTAGGGATTATGGCAGGCATAATATCCTGTGCTGATCATTTTAGGCTAATTAGCTGTCTCATTTGTTTATTCTAATAAACTGTACAAACATTACCACAGTATACAATATTTTATCATTATCTATATGTGTCACGATATGATGACTTTTGGTGAGTACCTGGGTAGAAATAATAATGAAAAAAGAGAAAAGCTAATATTTGTTGCTGCTGCTGCTGCTGCTGCTGTTTGTTTTTGGTTTTAATTTATGCTTCACTATGTAGCCCAGACAGGCCTCAAATTTATGATCCTTAAGTTTCAGTTTCCTGAGTGATGAGGATGCATGCTATCACATGCAGCTTTAAATCCATGTTTAAATACATCAGATAGAAATGACTTGAAACTATAGCATGGTAAACCTTATTAGACTAAAGGAAGAATGTCTTCATGGTGAAGCATCTAAGACTAATTCAAATGACCAAGGAAAGACAGGCAAGGTTTTCTTGGAGGCATCGGAGAATAGAACTGATTTTCATTTATATTATGCCTGAGCTAATTTCCCCCAGGAACAGGAAAGACAGCATTTTGAAGCATCTTTAGCCCCATTTATTTAGTTCTTAGTTTCTTCTATTATAAAATTAGTTCCAGGCTTACAAATGGCAATATCACAGATGATTAGTCACAATGATCGTGATCTAAACTCTTGAGTTTTTATCCCCCTGGCTAGATTTAGAAATATGTGGAGTGTGGTAGATTGTCATATTAACACATTCACACTTGAATAAGATATGCTTCCTTGAGTACTAAGGAGGAAGAGGCAGAATGTGCAGAAGAGAGTGGTCTTACTGTTATAGATTTCTCCAGTGAAAATGTATCTATATAGTACAAAACCAGAGAGATTAAGAGCTACATATCAATTAAAGAGCCAGCCCCCAACTCATTTATTTTAGAGGTGGGGAAAAACGTCAATGAGGAAAATACTTTGCTGAGGTTTCTGAGCCAATAAGCGATCAAAATATGACTTGAGCCTTGAAATTTCAATTCTAACTATGGTATATTCTGAAAATATTTGGTGCTTATGAGCTTTGATTTACAGGCAACAGTTCTTACCCTGTGGGTCATGACCACTTTGGGATCGAATGACCCTTCATAGGGGTCAGCTAAGACCCAACTGAATATCAGACATTTACATTATGTTTCATAACAGTAGCAGAATTGCAATTATGAAGCAGCAACAAAAATAATTTTATGTTCGGGGGTCACCACAACATGAGGAACTGTATTAAAGGGTTGCAGCGTTAGGAAGTTTGAGAACCACTGAGGTAATACAATCTAGAGTTGTAATACACATGTCTCTAATTTTCTTTGATATCTATTGTTGAGGAGTGGAACAAAGAGTTTCTAATGTCTTCAATAAAAGCTCTGACTATGTTGGCTATGTTGGACAAACCTCAAAGCATTCCTCCTTTTATACAAATGAACATATCCATTGTTGTGTCACACATTTTGAGACCATGATGTCTGAGAATTGGAGAAAATAGGCATACTTCTAAAACTCAAAGACTTCCATGAGGTTTGAGAGTGGAAACACTAAAAAAAAAAATTTCTAACTAGGGATGATTTGTTGATATGGAAAATAACAATAATGTTTTCCCTGTTTGAAGATCAAATGGCACCCAATAAGACAATCAAACTAGTACGTACATGTGAGCAATTATATGTATGGTTTTATTTTGCAATACTTTTTGAGAATCTACTATGTGCCAGGCACTGGATTATGGATTTGACATCTGTAATCAACAAAGGAGATCTCCTTCCCCTTATGGAATTTACATTCTAGGAATATAGACAAGCAATAAGTAAATGAATACAGAAATATACAATTTATTCAATCGTCAAAAGTATAGTGAAGAAAATCAAAACAGGAAAAGGGAGAATCAATGCAACCTTGGAATTTAAAAAAAAATATATTTGAATAAAAACTTGAAGCACCTAATAGGAGGAGGATTTCTATAGGCAGGGAAAAATAGTTGAAGTTCTCTGTTTGGGAGCATATCTGACATGTTAGATGAAGAGTAAGAAGCCAGTAGGGGTGGGGGCCAGTAAGAACATAGGGAAAGGAACAAGAGATGAACTCAAAATAGAGAGAGTGTTCACCTTACATGACCTTGTAAGTAATAAAAGTTTCAACTTTTCCTTGAAGAGAAATTATGAGCCATTGGAAGGTTTTGAGCAAAGGGGGGAATAAAACAACCTTAGGTCATGATAGCCTGTCCTAGATAAGTGGCTAACAGATTCTCCTCAGTTTATTACAGATGTCATCACATATTAGCTAGCTATCATCTTAAAGTACTACTTCTCAAACTTCTATATGCATTGCCAATCAAATGGGTACATTACTAAAATGCACAATCTTATTCAGTAAATCTGAGATAGAGTCAAAGAGTTCGCATGTCTAACAAGGTCTCAAGTGACACAGATGTTGCTTGCTAGAGTATAAATCTTTAAGAAGAAAATGAGAGCTATGGATAGATGAGTAAACAGAAATAAACAAAGTTAAAAGGGGGAAAAACTACGTTTTCTAAAATCTCTGGAGCATATTTAATTATGCCATGCCATTTATGATCTAGGCATATAGCTAAGTGCTAGTGTACTTGCCTGACATGTACAAGAGCCTAAGTTTAAACCCCAGTACAAGTCACATGTAAACAACTTAATTTACTTAATTAAGTAAATTTACTTAATTCCCTCAACAACCTTAAGAAGTAGGTATATAATGAAGTCCAAAATGAGAAAATTGAGCTCAGAGTATGTGTGTTTGACATGGGGTCATCTTTAAAGCTACATGATTAATTTATGACTAACTTGAGATATAACAGTCAGAACAATATTTCTAGAACCCTTACTCTTTTTACCCTATCTTATTGTTTTATGACATGAAGAGGACAAATTTTAATCTAAGTGAGAAAAGAGAATGAGCTGAGGTGAAATTTAATATCCATAATCATCTTTCCATAGGTGCACTGTCCAACGTAATTTCAAATAGTAGTGTGTTGTTATTTAAATTTAAATTCAGCATATTTAAATAAAAAATTAACTTTTCCTTCTCATTAACACCATCCATGTTTCAAAAGCTTGGCTAGCTAGTGTCTACTGGAGAAAGGAAATAACACATTTTCATCACTGCAGAAAGTTCCATTGGATCTTTCTGCTCAAGGACTTTGAACTTACAACTAAACTATCAACCACAAAGTAGTCCCAGGTTAGGAAAAGAAATTAGGCTCTGATTTCTTCTATGAGGGAAGGAGACAAGATGAGTCAATGAAGAGTTTTCCCACGGTCAAAAGAAAGTTGGGTATTTTTTTGCGTGTGTTGTAGAGGATCATTTAATCTGGCAACATGGATGCTCTGGGAAAGGATCACATTGAAAGGCCTGTGTGATAGCTAGGGAGAGATTAAATTCAAGGGTCTATATGAAGGGAACATGTCCAGGGGTCTATATGAAGGGATCACATTCAGAGGCCTGTGTGGTCTGGATGATTTAGAAAGAATGTAGCATACACCTTTAATCACAGTATGCAGAAGGCAGTGGTGGTGTATACCTTTAATGCTAGCACTTTGGAGACAGAAAGCAGAGCTTATCAGAAAGGAAGTGAGGTCTGAGATCAGTATGAGTGAAGGGCAGGCAAAGTGATGAATGATAGAAAAGCAGGATCTCAGGTCAAAGAGCAGATAGAGAATCAGAGACTGGCAGATGGATGATAAGACACAGAAGCAGTCAGTTACAGAAGCAGACAGGCTGGAGGAGAGACACAGAGGATAAGACAGTGGCAGAGACAGAGGATAAAAAACATAGGCAGTATGAAGTGAAGATGAGACACAGAGGCAGTCTGAAGCAGTCAAAGTTTGGAGAAGAATTTGAGCCAGAACAGTGAGTGAGTCGATCAATACAGCTCTGAGTTCAGAAGGAGCTAGTCAGAGTGGCTCAGTTAGTAGTAAGTCTCAGAGGCTGAAACAGTCTAGGTTTAGTCTCTCATATTAGATTGTATGGAGGCTGAGGTCTAGGCTTAAAATTAGATTATATGGAGGATGAAACTCTCTAGGACCAGAAATTGAGATTGAATTAGCTACAGAAAAACTGCCCTTTTGACTCTGAATCAACATCTATAGTATGTGTGTGTGTGTGTAAACCTTTTAAAACATGGTTAGAGCTGGATGGTGGTGGTGCATGCCTTTAATCCTAGCACTTGGGAGGGAGAGCCAGGTGAATCTCTGTGAGTTTGAGGCCAGCCTGTTCTACAGAGTGAGTTCCAGAACAGTCAGGGGTTACGAAAGAGAAGCCCTATCTTGAAAAACCAATAAATAAATAAATACATACATACATACATATATACATACATACATACATATATACATACTAGCGTTAGAGAGACAGCTTAGTGGTTAAGAGCACTGGCTCCTCTTTCAAAGGACCTGAGTTCTATTGCTAGCACCCACATAGTGAATCACAATCACCTGTAACTCCCGTTTCAGGGGATCCAATGTCTCCCCAGGTACCAAGCACACACATGGTTCACAGAAATACATGCAGGCAAAGCACCCATGCACATAAAATAATAACTTTAAAAACATTTTGAAAACATTCTTTACTCTATTTGTTATTGACTTTCTCTTACTGTTTAGTAAATAATATTTGAAAATGTTAACTGGTCTCCATTAAGCTAAAGAGAGAATATGGGGGACAGAGAGATAGAAAGCATGCAGTTAGAAAATAGAGAGACACAACCTAAAGTAGCTGAGGCTTGTTGACCTAGCCTTCATCTCCAGTTGAGTACTTTTACTCAATAAGTACTTTAGTACTTATTTGTTCAAATTAACCACAATGTTCTTCATGTGAGAGAAGAGTACCAAGACATCAGGATCATCAGCGATGCTCTTGAAACTCAAATATGCTCATGCTTTATCATAGCCCCATAATTGACAACTTAGGTGGCAGGAGTGAAGAACATACGATCTGCATCCTTAACTTAAAAAAAAAAATCCTAGGTACTCTTCTATACATTTAAAGTCTCTTAATCTTTCTTAAATTTGCTTTAATTGAT
This sequence comes from Cricetomys ansorgei, assembly GCA_026225945.1. Taxonomy (NCBI): domain Eukaryota; kingdom Metazoa; phylum Chordata; class Mammalia; order Rodentia; family Nesomyidae; genus Cricetomys; species Cricetomys ansorgei. The sequence goes on from JAMJFZ010003399.1 coordinate 2,144,591, forward strand.
GAGATAGATTAGGACTTTACTGGATCAGAAACCAAGAAGGTAATACCGAGTAAATTCGGGAAAGGACAGATACAAAGAGGCAGATAGGAGATAAAGGGTAGAAAAACAGAAAGTAAATGTTAATGATTTAATGACAAAGACGGATAAAACAAAGAGAGAAAAAGAAATGAAAACCCAAAATGTGCAATTTCATGCCATTGAAAACAATTCAGGAGGTCAGTCCAGTTGCCTTTTCCAACATTTTGGGACTGCCATAGGCAGGCCCATGTGGACTATGAGCTCTTCTTAGAAGTGCCCAGTATCCCACCACACATCCCCCCACATGCACCACCATGGTTACCTCACAAATGTCCTTGAGGTGCTTGATGTAATGACGCTCAGTGCTCATGATCTCATTGATGACATTGGCCCGCATCTGGTCCCGGTTCTGTAGTGGCCGGCCCAGACAAAGGCAGTCTGAGTTGGGGTCCAGGTGCCCATTCTGCACGTCACTGGGCCCTTCCTCCACTCCATCCTCCTGGTTCACCCAGAGCTGTGGAAGTAGGCAAAGAAAAAAAGATAATGGGTTAACCATCTTTGAGAAATTTTCAGCTAAATAACAAAATGGTAACTTTATGTGTTCACAAAGCATTCAATTTGAAAACAGAATGGCAGCACTGACTATAGGATGTCTTGCTGTCCTAAGCATGCTCTAGTCCTCTCTAGATCTCTAGTAGTCAATCTGTAAAATGGAACATGTGAAAAATAACTGAATAATTTTAAAAAGGCTTCTTTTCCAAGGCCTCAGAAGAGAAAAAAGTAATAGCAAACAGAAACATGTTCCTGCTGAAACATATTTATGTACAGTTTGTTTAAAAAAAAAGAAACCAGACTTTAAGTGCCAAAGAAAGCATAGTGTCAAAATAATTGCATTTAAGTGCCTACAATTGTGGTAACCATAGTTGGATACTGGATTAGGTATCTCAAAAACAGAGCTTTGATGTTCATTTGCACCAAAAGATACATAAATAATAATCAAACTTTGTAAAACTGCTTAGACTTGAAAAGCCTCCAACTCCTCAAGGGTGGAGAAAGAAAGGCAAAGTTTAAAGTGAAGCTGAAGAAAATCTCCATGGGGAGCAGAATGGAATGTCTGGATTTCGGAAGACTTACTTTAAATCAAGAAGATGGTGTATTTCAGTCCAGTTTTAGGAGGAGGATAAATCTATGTACAGAGGGAAGCAAGGGATGGGTTTACCAGAAGATGGCTGGGTTTGCCTGGGGACGGGTTTACCAGAAAGAGAGGTAAAATCTGTCATGCATAATTAAAGCACTTTAATCGCTCCCCCATATTTTCCCTCTTTACTCTCCAACTTTTGACATTCTTAACTCAAGAAATTGAGATAAAGCTATTTAGATACATCAGGACTGACTTAAGGGGCAGATGAAGCCTTGAATGAATGTGTGAGGAATAGTCCTGAGTGACTACATATTATTGACAGGGACCAATGCCTCAGACCCATGGCAAAGCCTTCCTCCAGGTAAGAATCTAGGTAAGACATGATAAAGCCTTTCTCTAGTCCAAGTCCAAGTGTTTATGAATGATTGACCAGTATGTGCAAAAACTAGCAACTGCTACTTCCTCCTCCAGGATGACTGCATGGGCCACCTACAGAGAGACCTCCTATGGAGTCTAGCTAACCCCTCCTTGCTGTTCTGTATGTAATAAACAATGTGAGTTTCTGTGTTGTTTCATAGGTGGTACCACTCCATCAGAAAAAGCATAGCCCACCTGATCCCACCATTTGTGTGTGTCTGCCCTTTCTTCATTCCCTTGTTGCCTCAGTCAGGTTTCTAGGACCAAGCCAACACAACACTGTTCGTAAGGGTTTTAGTTTTAGGACAGTGAAGGCTTTGGGGTAGAGCTATAATAATACTTACTTATAAACTCTGCATTCTTTCTCACTTTCATTCCTAGGGGGTAGGAAGCATGGCTATTACCCAGAGTGCCTAAAGATATCACCAGAATATATTCCATTTGCTTGTTGTAGGCTAAAACAAGTAGAGATCACTGATTAAATGCATTTTGCGTATAGAAATAAATGATTAAAATTGATGTCTACCTAGATACTTACAACATAACATCCTCTGAAAATGCTCTATTGGAAATCTCTAAGCAAAATTTGTGTCTTTTTTCCCCTTTGAAAGACAGGGTATCACTATGTAGTCCTAGCTCACTATGAAGTCCAGGCTGGCTTAAAACTCAAAAAGATCTACATACCTCTGCTTTCTGAGTTCTGGGATTAAAGGTATGCACACCATGCTTGGCTCTTTCCTTCTTTTTTTTTTTTGAATATCTGTAATTGATCCCTTAAAACCCACCCTTTAATACAAGAAGTTCTATGCTGGGAGGTGGTGGCACATGCCTTTAATCCCAGCATTCCAGAGGCAGAGGCAGGCAGATCTCTGTGAGTTCCAGGCCAGCCTGGTCTATAGAGTGAGACAGGGAAGACTATTACACAGAGAAACTCTGTCTCAAAAACCAAAACATTCTATGATGGATAAATATTCAAAGAAATGGACTCGGTTTTTAAAAAGTGATTCCAAGACACTGGAAAATTATGCATATACTTAGACATATTTATAATAATAAAAAATTATATTCCCTAACATCTGTTACCTTTTCCCATTCCAGCCTAGGTCAGTACATGAGCTATCTACCCTAAATGAAATTTCATCCCAGAATGCTTTATCAACCTTGCCAAAAAATCCGGGTAGGCTAATGTATACCTTTTCACAAATATTGTTCACAGATGCTTCAGTTAACACACATAGGCTCCTGGGTGATAAGCAAAAATATGGAAGATGCCAAGAATCTGTCAGATTAGAAGGCTATTCTAGAGGACCTCTTAAAGTATTTAATAGATGATTTTCTTAACCATCATTGAATGGAAGTAAATCAGGGTTAGTGAAATCAAATTTATCAATTATCTACATCAGGCATACACTGTGCCTAACTACTATATAACTGTAAAAGAAGTATTGAAGAACAAGATGATCAGCTTCTCTTTCTTCATTTAGAGTCAGTAAAGTCTTTAAAAATCAGAAACAACATCTAGCTCTTGTCTTCCTTTTCCATTTCCTATGTTATTGCCTTCATCTCGTTATAATATGACAAAGTCCCAGGTAAACACCAATCTGTCCTACATGCTACAACCAAACCCATTTCCTTGATAATCACTTCGATTGGCTAGCCTCAAACCGTAAAATCCTCAGAAGTATCACACTAATTATTAAGTACAAACCCTTCATACTAACGTTCAAAATTATCATAATGTGACTCTAACTGTATTTCTACCCTTATCTCCTACTATTTCCTTCAGAGATAATAGGCTTTTTTCATATTTATTTTTTCTGCACACAGATTACCATCTATATATGTCAAGCTTATGCTAGAATTCAGAAATAACATAACCCAGACTTTCCAAAACTTAAACAATAATGACTCACACATTCAACTTTCTGGTAAAGAAATTGATACCCACAGAGAGTGCCAGGAAAAGTATCTTTGATATGCCTATGTATGTTTTTCTAATGTTTTAAAATTATTTAGTTGATGCATGGAGATATATGCCTCATAAAAAGTTAAAATAGAAAATAAGGAAGACCTTGATTATTAGAAACAATAACAAGGGGTGTGATACCACACCAGACTTACTGAAAAATCATTAATAGGGAACACTATGAACAATCATACACTAAAAAATTTAGCTAAAATGGTGAAATGGATAAACTCCTGGAAATACACAAACCAGAACAGACTCAAGGACAAACATAATTTAATTAGAGAAATAAATAAAGAGACTGAGTTATCAGAAACTGTTCACATGAAAGCAGAGGACAAAGTCTGGTGCTTTAAATATTTTAAAAAATATAGTTTATCTTTGGTAAAATCCTCAAAAAATAACAATGCACACACCTTAACAAAATGTTAGCAACATATCTTTAAAAAACCTTCCTCATCAAATGAGATTGATCTCTGTAACACAAGGTTGATTTAACAGAAGAAAAGCAATGTAATACAATGTAATTATAAAGGTTATAAAATCTCACATGCTTATCTCAATCAGCACACTCCATCTCCATCACAATAAATAAATAGAACTTCTTCAAAAATAAATAAAAGGAATTCAAATTTAATACAAGATATAAAACTAACTCTAGTCATAAATCATGAAACCTTATATAGAGAAAATTCTAAGGAATTCATAGAAAAAGGTACTCTAATAATCAAGTTCAGCAATATTTGTAGGATATAAGATGAATATTTTAAAAATCAACTGTTGTTTCCAGGCATTGAACGATCTAAGGGTAAAGTTAAGTTTAAATAACACTAAACAACAAATAATTGGGTGAATTCAACAATTTCACAGTTTTGGAACATCTTTAGTAGCCTTTCTCTCCAAATAAATTGATTATTATAAAAGAAAATGTACTGTAATATCCATTTGGTTGCATCTGAAATGTCTCATGAAAGATTCACATGTTTCTAAAGAATTGGCTCCCAATGTAGCATGCTCAGAGGAGAAGCTTTGGGGAAGTGATTATATCATGAAGGTGCTGATTTCGTCAATGGGCTAATCAAATGATGGGTTTGTAATCTGATAGACTATTAGAGTGCTGGAAACAGGAAATGGGATCTAGGTAAAGGGAGTGGCCCTTAGGGGTGTGGCCTCAAGGGCTCTCTCTTGTCCTCAGCTGATTCCTCCTCGCTCACACTCTTGTGCTCTCTCTTTTTGCTTCCATGGTATGAGGTCAGCAGACTCCTCTGTCACATATTTCTCGCACTATTGTGTTATGCCTCCTAGGTAACCAGCCAATCTTGGGCGAAATCTCTGGAACTATGATCCAAAATAAATTTTCCCTCCCTTTAAAATGTTTCCCTCAGGCATTTTGTCACGATGGGAAGCCAACTAATATTGATAGCACCATTATGCCTTCAAAGAAAGTTCTAGGAATTTCTTAGAAAATTACCTTATCTCTTAATCTAGCAGCGTGATATTTATGGGTAGAAGGTGGAGTATTTAGAACTTTAGACTAGAAAACAAAAACATTGAATGCTAAGAGCTTAATGGGCTGTTCTGTGGGTGCTTGGAAGATAACACTGAGAGAAATACAGATAGTGGAGACTTGGCTTGGGAAGTTACAAAGAGAAGACTGAAAATCCTGTAATCCTGTAATCCTGTATCAGGCTCTCTCATGTGTAGGGTATATTTGAGGTAAGCATCTGTGGAATTAAAGCCTTGCTTTAATGGGACAATGGACACTGGTTAGCTAGGACTGAAAAATCAGCTGTGATTAATAAGCAGTAGGCATTATTGAGACAAAATCTTCTGGGAAGTATTTACTTAGGTTTAACATATAAAAGTCTGTCTAGGCAGGGCCAAGACTGCACTTCAAGTTGGCAGAAGAACTTGCCAAATAATTTCTAAGGCTCTCCCACGTGGTTTTTAGACATGAAAAGGCACTGGTTTTAAAGACATGAAGGCGTCCCAGAGAGTAGCTAAATTTCAGCACATTGTGGCAATGTTGGAGTCCCTACAGAGACACCGTGAGTGGCCGTTAGTGAAGGTGAAGTGTCAATTGCAGTGGAAACTCTAGGACTTAACAGGTCATAGGGAGAAGCTGAGGCTTGGCAACACGTACATAGCCCCTGAAGAGGCCAGGAGAAGTCACTGGTGAAGGTGCAGTCATAATTGCAGCACATATCTCAGCATATTGGATATTCCAGGACAATGGGATCACACAAAGGACAGCGTGTTAGGTTTGAAGTGGAGACAACTGAAGTCTATAAGCCAAGCTGTATGTTGTAGATGGCAAAGCAAGAAAAGTGGGACTGACTAAGCTCTTTGGAATCCAGAAAATCATGAATGAGTCCCAGATGTCAGACACTAAGCATTTTACACTTGGATTTTGCTTTGATCTAATTGTAACTGTGTCTTAGTTATTCATTTTTAGAATAAGAAAGTGTATTACTTGTGTTGTATTTTACAGGAGCCCACAGATAAAAAATTTAGACTTTTTAAAAAGACCTTGGACTTTAAAAGTGTTGAAATTTTTAAATACTGCAGGACTTTTGTATGTTGGACTGTTTTATACTGTGATATTAACATGAGATCTTGGAGACAAACAAGAAGAAAAAAGGTCTGGTTTAATGTGATGTTTTGCCTGTCAAAGTTGACAAGATATGGATGTCACAGTTAGCTTCAGTTGTCAACTTGACATATCTGGGAAAAGGGAACCTCAATTGAATAACTGCCTCTATTGGATAAACTTTTGGGCATGTTTGGGCCATATTCTGATTTCTTATTGATGTACTCGAGTTCAGCCCATTAGAAATGGCACCATCCCTGGAAAGGTGGGCCTGGACTAAAAAGAAAGATAAAAGATAAAGGAAAAAGAAAGATAGCTGAGCAAGTCAGGGAGAACAATCTAGTAAGCAGCATTCCTCCATAGAGTCTCTGCTTCAGCTTCTGGCTCCAGGTTCCTGCCTTGAGTCCCTGTCTTTAGATCCCTGTCTCCCTAGATGATATACTGTAACTTGTAACATAAACCGGTTCCTTCCCCAAGTTAGATTTGGTCAGTGTTTTATCACAGCAACAGAAAGGCAAAGTAGGACATTTCCCCTTAATCAATATATAAACACTTAACATTCTTGCCTGGCACAAAAAACAATCAGCACCGTATACAGAGTCAGGGACAGAAAGTACTACTTGGCCCTCAAGGGAAAGAGAATGAGCAATTATTACTAATTAAATGAAAAACATCATAAGAAAGCTGTTAACAAATTGTTTTCTCTTTCTAACATACACATAATTAGAAATAATGATCTCCAATAAAACAATGAAAATTTTGGTTATATTACAACTGGAGGGGAGAGGGATGGGGAGAAGAATAAAGACCCATGGAAATGACATTTATGATTGTTCATTAATACACTAAACCAGTACTTGTCCATTGAATTTTACTGCACCACAACATACCAATGACATCAACCATGTTTTTCCAATCTTGTTTATTCTCACCATCACTTCAGTGTGTCTTCTAATGTGAAGATCCTACTTTCTGATCAAGAAGACCTTTTCTACTCTTTTCTGGCATTCTTCTTTGTTCCATGGCTTTGCTTTCCATTGAAAACTTATGCCCTATATTCTAATCATGGTTTCCCCAATCCCATCTCATCCTAGATCCTAAACTGAGTTTAAGTCTCTTTCTAAAAACTCTCTTACATTGGCTTAAAAAACTATCCACTGTGGCATGGGTCTGAATATGAAATGTTTCTCAGAGGCTTTTGTGCTCAATGCTTAGTTCTTAGCTAATGAAACTATTTTGAGAAGTGGTATAAATTTTAGAAAGTGATGCCTCATAGAATATGTCACTGAAAGCATGCTTTTAAGGGTTCTAACTGTCCCCAGTGTCCAGCCCCTCTCTCTGCTTCAGAGTCACCATGGGATAAGCGGCCACAGCCCCGTGGTCCCATTACCGTTGTGTTCTAACTCACCATAGACCCAGAATCAGTGAAGCCAAGTACCATGGACTATACTCTGAAAAATTGAGCCAAAATAAATCTTCCTTGATTTTTTCTTTCAGGTATTTTGGTCACAGCTATGCAAAAACAACTAATGTAGGAGATCAAACAAGCTTTACTATTTCCACTGCTCACGTGAAAAAAGCCAAGGCTAGAGTAGTGGTAAACAAGTAGTATCTAGGATTAATGCAAAGTCTCTAAAATCTTAGACCAAAATCAGGAGAGAAGTCTGGCAGGCTAAACAATGTACACGTGATAGCTTGGTTAGAAATATGGATTTACAACACAGAGTAAGTTATCTGACTTCTCTGAACCTAAGTGTCCTCATAGGGAAAACAGAGTAACATCAATCCACTTCATAGACTGTTGTAGGGATCCTATGAAGTAATGCATCTAAAACTCTTATATAAAGTATGAAAAATAGTTGCTGGTATCAAGTCAAGTTGAGCTCCTAATTATCTCCTAAGTTGATACTATCTGCCCCTAGAATAAAAAAGCAATATTTGAGAGGTATTCTCTACTCAAGATACTTTAGAAAGTATTTTGTTTTCATAATTTTCCTAAATCTTTCACATGATAAATGTCATCTCCTTTGCAATTAGACTTTATAGCCCCTCTACGCCATCACCATAGTGTGGAATCTTGATATCTTTTACCCACTGAAAGTCTTCTTAAGGTAATATAGCAAAGTGAATGGGGTAATTCGAGGTACTATGATGCTCTTCACGGACAACACAGTGTTCTAGTCAGTAAAATAAAGGGGAAAAAGTTAAATGCCTCTACAAAAAACAAAACAAAACAAAACAAAAAAAATGTTCTCCTTCTCCTTAACGTTTTTTTTCTTCTTATTGACCTTCATGGGGTTTTGGTGCTTGGACCTCAATTGAATTAATGCTCATTAATAAAGTAGCTCAAAACAAGTTCTCTGACAGGACCTCTACAAGTCCATATCTTCTACATTTCTTTTGATGTACTTTCTGTTTGAGCTTAAAAGAAATCAGAAAAACAAACTCTTTCACAATGGTTAAAATAAAGTAGAAGTAAAGTTAACAAATAAAATTAAAGAATGCTACAATGAAAACTTTAAGACACTGGAAAAAGAAAGTGAGAAATCTATCGGAAGACGGAAAGATTTCCTGTGCTTGTGGAATAGTTAATATTGTGAAAATAGTCACCTTACCAAAAGAAATCTACAGATCCAATATAATTCCAGTTAAAACATGAGGGCTTTACTTCATAAGCATAGTAAAAGTTTTTAAAAAATCTTATGGTGTTACAAAAGATTAAGGATAGCCAAAGTAATCCAGGGGGTAGGACAGACCTGTAAGATGTATCGTCATACCTGATTTCAAACTAGAGAGCTATAGTAATAATAACAACATGATACTGGCAGTAGGGCACATAAATCAATGAAATACAATGAGGACTAAGATACAAGTCTACACACCACAGCTACACAATCTTTGACAAAGATACCAAGAATATATGAGAAAAGGCAGAATCTTCAACAAATGTTTTTATGTTTTTCAAACATAAAATTTAATGGATGAAACTGAAAAAAATTACTTACTGAGGTCACCCAGGCCCTAAAAGACAAATGTGCAGTTATCTGTCTTATCTGATTACTAGCTTCAAATCCTGCGTTGTGTGTTTAGCTTAGAGTAAATATGGTAGTCATGAAACTAGCAATGTTCCATTGCGTGAAAGGACGCATTAGGGAGGGGTATGGAGTACAGGTGAGATGAAAGTAGAGCATGGAAACACTGAGGGCAGAAAGATTCAATCAGGTAGTGGGAAAATAGGGAAGCTAGAGGGCAAGGGAAGAGTTAGCCAAAATGAAGAATCTTTGTGGGAACCTATAATCTTGAAATCCAAGTAGAAAGCATAATAAAAGCAGATTGTAAGCTGGGCAGTAAGCACACGCCATTAATCCCAGCACTCAGGAGGCAAATTCTTTGAGTTCGAGGCTAACCTGGTGTACAGAATACAGGACAGCCAGAGTTACAACAGAGAAACCCTGTCTTGAAAAAGAAAAGAAAAGAAAGGGAAAGGGAAAGGGAAAGGGAAAGGGAAAGGGAAAGGGAAAGGGAAAGGGAAAGGGAAAAAGGGAAAGGGAAAGGGAAAGGGAAAGGGAAAGGGAAAGGGAAAGGGAAAGGAAAGGAAAGGAAAGAAAAGAAAAGAAAAGAAAAAGAAAAAGTAGATTGTAGAATACAATTTCAAAGGAAGTGTGTAATATTAGGAAATAAAGATTTAAATGGGGCTGGGGAAAGGGGGTCAGAGAAATAAGGGGTAAGTGAGGGTTAACCTAAACTAAGAATATGTAAAGAAGCCTTATGAAACCCCAATAGTATCAGGTAACTAAAGTATAATTTTAAAAGAAAATGAGTTTGAACAGAAGTGTCCCACATGGGAGAATAATGCTGCTCTCAGAAGATGTAAGTTATTAAATAAAAATCTCAGTGCCAAGCACAGGTTACCTCCCTATGAATCACTGGTCAGACAGGCCCCAGAGATACCCAAAACAAGACAAACTACTGGCATTGCCTTTGGTCGCCTATCATAAATAGATGATTGTGGGACATAAAAATATCACTCTTGAACTGACAAAGAAACTCTCTCCCTGCTAGCTAGCTTTTATAATGATAGAAAGGGCTATGAAGCTATGAGGGGAGAAAAGAGATCAATGGTCTTAATCGATGCTGCACATTGCTTGCTACAGAAATTATCTGCCAGGCATGATGTGCCCACTGCGGTAATAGTGGCAAAACAGTTTATGGGGGTAACCAACTACTTTCTTGATTTGATTTGAGGCATGCTCCACAGAAAATAATTTGTGCTTGGTACTGTAAACATGGTCAAGCCCCAGGGCTAGGGAATCCATAGACTGTAGAGCAGAACTTACTAATGATTTGCTAAATGGCCATGTTGTCAAATTCTTTTTTAAATGTTTGTGTTTATATCAATTGGTCCATGCTGTTTTCAACCTTGGTCATAGAAGCTTCTTATTGTAATGTGTAGTAGTTAATGAAGAGACTCAAATTCTTCAAAATGCTGATGCAGATAGAACATCTATATTACCACTGCCACCATTACCTCCAAGGCTCAGGAGACATCACAGAACAGGGGGTGGAAACAGTATAAGAGCCAGAGGATGGCCTGTGTATATCATATAGCCGTCACACATGTGAACTTGCAGCAGTTATGGTTACAGAAAGATCTCCACAAGATCAAGGAATTAAAAATTCCTTGATAAAATAAAATAAATTAAATAAAATAAATCAATCTGACCCAAGTTATTCAATTTCTAGAAAAAAGACAATTTTTTGACTGAGATTCAGAAAAACATTCTTAAAACGCACTTTAGGTGGTGACTTAGTGACTTGGTAAAGCTCTGGCTTTGAATCCTTGAATCGCCTTAGGAATCTTATCATGAGAAAGGACATCTGTATCGCTAGCCTAGGCTGTAATTCTTCCCTTGATAGTGATGTAAGGAATAATTTAGAAACTGATTGTGAGGGAGGTAGCTTTTAAAGTATGATAGATTTGGGGAAAGTAGGAGAGCAATTACAAAAATACTTTCTTAAACCCTTCACTGACTATACAGGAGGAATTTTTCTCAGATGTTACCTCATAATTCTAGGGCAGATGGTGTCAGCCTAGGGGATAATAATAACCTAGTGAAGCATGTTTTGGGCTATGCCATTTATTTGCATATGTAGGTTCACTAGGTTCTCACCTGCTCTCATTGCAGAATGCTACAGATATCTCAAATATGGTGTGTTTCCTGTCAAGTGTTCTCTTGCAGCATTCGCTTTGTATTTTCACCCTTTGGTGTTCTTTATACAGACTATGGTGTGGCTACTCAAGTCATATGATCCTTTCTTGCCCCAGCTTGAGCTGAATCATATATCTTCCCACATTATTCTCTACATTTTACCTGCTAATCTTTGTCCAAAAACTATAGAAGGGCTGGACTAACGGGAAGAATTTACAGGTCTGCTATTATAGCTCTGTTCCCTGATACATCTAATCTGTTTTTGGCCTCCTAGGCACTGCATTTGTCGACAATTTAGTTGCTTACAAATGAAGGCTAAATACTGAGGTACTACTGCAGTAACATTATGTCTCTCTGTGGAAACCAAGTAGCCAAAAAAAGTACACTATCCAATTACAGATGCAGCAGTCTCCTTAGTGACAATACTATTACTATTAACTTGAAAGCCTGGCATTATCAGCGTGTTCAAATCTCTGAGTAGGCCATGTCCTTGGCCGAATGAAATGGAACATAAATTCTGCATGCACAGTTAACCTTAGCAACATACACATAGGGACAGCAATAATCTGATTCTGATGGGATAGCTTATCCAAATGATGGATAAAAACTGAAAGCCTAGAGGCCTCTAGACTCGTGAGGAGAGAGACTATTCTCAAACAGAGGGTGTGAACAATGGAAAAATAAGCACATTACTTCTGATATTATCATTAAAAGTTTGCTGTATCAGCAGTAGTATTATTGAATGCTGCCTCTATGGTAAGACTATACTGTAAGTACCTCCTTTGCATAATTTTGTTTAATTCTCATAACAAGAGATTCAGATAGGTACTGTCATTATCATTAGTTTACAAAAACATGGTCACCGAAGCACAGAAAGCACAAACTACCTGTCCATAGACATTTATTAAAAGGGTCTAATTCCAACCAGGACCAGAGCTAGTGGTCCTGGCCATATATGAGTAGAAGCTCTAGAAAGACAGAGTACAGTTTGACCTAAAGAGAAAATCTCCCAAACCTGACCTAAACCATAATCAATGATTTAAAGAGGCAGGGAGCATCAGTAGACTTGCAAGATTAGAGACAAAGATAAACACTTGCAAAGCGAAGGATATTATAAGGGAAATTCAAACATCAGCAAGAGGACTAAGCTACATGACTTCAAGATTTCTCTCAACTCCTGAAATTCTCTGGCTCTGTTTCACAACCATTGCTCACAGGATCTATAAATTCAATAAATTCAGGCCTATCGGCAGTATCCAACTGAACCAAGTTCAACTAAATAGAAACTTAGGCCATAAATAAGGCATATGAGTGGTCACAAATAATGAGTCAGTGCAATATATTATCACAACATAACAACACTGGTAGCTTCTCTTAGATAATCCGTAGGAACCAATTTATGGTTCATTTTTAATATTGTTATATAAGAAGGAATTCCTAGAGGATTTTATGCTACATAAAAGAAAATTCTGATCAGAGCATGTGCTGCATGGCTATTATCCCAGCAATAGGGAGATTGAAACAAGAAGATTATACATTTAAGGTCAGCCTAGGTTACATAGTTAAAACCTCTCAAAGTATACATCCTGTTTTTTAAAGAAAGAAGGAGGGGGGGAGGAGGAGGAGGAGGAGGAGGAGGAGGGGGAGGAGGGGGAGGAGGAGGAGAAGAAGAAGAAGAGGAAGAAGAAGAAGAAGGAGGAGGAGGAGGAGGAGGAGGGGGAGGAGGGGGAGGAGGAGGAGAGGAAGAAGAAGAAGAAGGAGGAGGAGGAGGAGGAGGAGGAGGAGGAGGAGGAGGAGGAGGAGGAGGAGGAGGAGGAGGAGGAGGAGGAGGAGAAGAAGAAGAAGAAGAAGAAGAAGAAGAAGAAGAAGAAGAAGAAGAAGAAGAAGAAGAAGAAGAAGAAGAAGAAGAAGAAGAAGAAGAAGAAAGAAATTAAGAAAATTCAATCTCAATGCATCTGTAGGTCAAACACGGCCCTAGTAGGATATAAAATCCTTTGAGTATATGCCCAAGAGTGGTGGTATAGTTGGAACACGTGCTAGAACTATTTTCAGTGTTTTGAGAACCGTCCACACTGATTTCCATAGTGGTTGCACCAGTTTGCACTCCCACCATCAGTGAATACGTGTTTTCTTTCCCCATATTTATGCTAGCAGCTGCTGTCACTTTGTTCTTGCTGTTGCTGTTGAGCTTAGCCATTCTGATTGGGCTAGGATGAAATCTCAAAGTAGTTTTAATTTGCATTTCCTTGATGCCTAAGGTTACTGAACATTAAACAAAAAATATTTCTGAGCCATTTGTATTTCTCTTTTTGAGAACTATCTGTTTAATTCCATGACCCAATTTTTAATCAGGTTGTTTTCTGGGTGGCTAGGGTTTTTTTGTTTTGTTTTGTTTTGTTTCTATTTTTTGCTTGTTTGTTTCTGTTTTGCTTTGTTTTTAGTCATTTGTACATTCTATATACTAACCCCCACCAGATGCGTAGGGAAATGCCACAATGACTCCATTTAATCCTAGCTTTAGCTAACTCCAGTTTATGCTTCACCCAACTGCTTTCCAGTTCCTGCTAACCACATCCTGATGAGCAGAAGATTCTAATACACCTGCAGTTTGGGGTGAACCACCTTTTACAACATAAAATAAATTATTTAATCAACTAAAGCTTTTAAAAGCTTTGTTCACAGAAACATTGAAACTTCTGCCCCCTGGCCTCCCCCTGGTATAATGGGATTGTGGTTTTTGGCTTTATAAACCCTATTCTGTTCACTTTATGGTCTAGAGTTCTTTCTGGTCCTTTCTTGTCCTCAATCACTGGCAAATAAAGGACTCTTAGTCTGACCTTCACTGAAAAGCATTTTCTTGTGTTTCTCATATGTAACACGTATAATTGGTAAAGATTTTTTTTCTTAATTCTGTAGGCTATCTCCCTTATTTGAGTGATGGTGTCCTTTGGCTATGCATAAGGTTTTTTTGTTTCATGAGGTTCCATTCATGAATGGAATTGTTGGTCTTAATGCCTGTGCTACTGGGTCCTATTCACAAAGTCCTTTCCTATGCCTATAAGGTGAAGAATATGACATATGTACTTTCCCCTCTTACATACTCAGGCTACTGGGTCTTGCATTGAGGACTTTAGTCCATTTGTAATTGAGTTTTGTGAAGGGTGAGAGAAAAGGGTTTAATTTCAGCCTTTTATATGTAACTACCCAATTTGATCAGTACCTTTTTGGCCACTTTGTAAAAAATCAAGTGACTGTAGGAATGTGGGCTTATTTGTGAGTCCTCAATTATATTCCATTGATCAATGTGTCTGTTTTATGCCAATAACATGCTGTTTTTATTACTATGTCTCTGTAGTACAATTAAAAAAAGAGAGAAGGTGGTACCTCCAGCAGTGTTTTTACTGTTCAAAATTATTTCAGTTATTCTTAGTCTTTTGCGTTTCCATATGGATTATAAGATGCATTTTTTTTCTTTTTTTGTGATGAATTGCATTGGAATTTTGATGTGGATTTCACTGAAGCTGTAGATTGCTTTTGGTAGGATGGGCATTTCTAGAATATTGACCCTACCCACCTAAGGACACACCAGGTCTTTCCATTTTTTAGTATCTTCTTCAGTTTCTTCAGTGTCTTAAGTTTTCTTTGTGTAAGTCTTTTACTTCCTTGTTAAAATTATTTCCCCAATTTTTGAAGTTACTGTGAATGGGATTATTTGCCTGATTTCATTCTTGGTATGTTGACTGTATATAGGAAGCCCATTATCTTTTGGGAGTTAATTATGTATTCTGTTACTTTGATGAATATGTTTAGCAGTTTTAGTTTTCTGGTGGAGTCTTCATGTTCTTTTTTGTATAGCAACATCTACTATAAGGATATTTGGGCTTCTTCCTTTCATATTTGTATACTCTATCTCCTTCATTTGTTTTACTGTTTTAGCTGAAATTCCAAACACTATATCAAACAAGAGTGAAGTGAGTGAACATCCTTGTCTTATTCCTGATTTTAGTGGAAATACCACCTATCATGATGTAGGTTGTGATCTTGTTAAATACTGTCATTATTACAATGAGATATGTTCCCTTTATCCATAGATTCACTAGGACTTTTATTATGAAGGGATACTGGGTTTTGTAAAAGACCTTTTCAGTGTCTAATAGGATAAGCATGTTATTTCTGTTCCTGAGTCTATGTGGTGGATTACAACGTTGAACCATCCCTGCATCTTTGTGATGAAGTCAACTCAGTCATTACAGGCCATTGTCATTGCTTTTGGTTACCATCCATAACTTGTTGGTAAGATTCTATTCCTGAGGACACCACATACTTGATTCATAGAACATGGAGGGAATCAAGCTAGTACTGACTCAAAGCCCCATCCCTACTGGCAAGCTCTCATATTATTGGAAAGTTCTATGCATGCTTCTGGGGGAGAAACAGAAATCATCAGTCTTGTTCAGCTGTAAACCCCAAGAGCTACGTTTAAACCAGCCTGGCAATATATGGCCACTGAAGCAAGAGGGTCACAAATATTGTAGTGATACCCAACTATTTTCTGGTTCAATTTAAGTTCTAAAAGATTAAACTCATGACTGTAGTCATTAATGGGGCCAAGAACCTGAGACTAGGTAGGATTTAAGCTTGAAGGGAGAATTTAATACTATTATTCTGCTAAACAGACTTGGGATTAAACCAACTCCTAAAGATTTATAGTGATACCTATATATTGGAGCATTTCTCAATGCTTGTTTTACACACACACACACACACACACACACACACACACACACACACACACACACAATATCTACATACATAATATATTATATACAGGGACAGAGACAGAATGAATCATTATATCCTACTCTATTAGCCTTAGAATTCCATATAGGGGGTATAGGAACCAATTATTTTAAAAGTCTACATCAAATTATATCATGTTATTAAAATGTCAGTTGCTGACATTTGAGAAAAAGCATCAATCTTTTTCCCCATTTTATAGGCAAGAGGGAAAAAAAGCCCTCAAAGACATCAAGAAATATGCCCAACATCACATCACTTGTAGGCATCAGATATACGACATGAAGCCAATTAAATCTTTCAGAGTAGTCCTCTAGAATTCAAATGATTTCATATTGAGCATGGAACTTTAGAAGACAGTCCCTGTAAGTGATCTGAACTAAATGGAGCTGCTAGGAAAATTTGCTTTCCAGCTTTTATTTATTTATTTTTGCATGCTGGTCTTTATCCATTTTCTTTTCACTTATATATTTTCCTACATATAGAGAGAAGAGAGTCTAGGACCTGGAAATTTATACCTCTTAAAGTTTCTTATTCAACATATACAAGGAGTTTGGACGATGATTGAATGGTCTCTGCCTTAGAACAAGAGAGGTAAGACCTTGAAAAGAGTTGTTTATAGTAAAAGTAAATTAGTAACTCCCTAAAAACAAATCTCGAATTTAGGTATATTAACATTATCTCTTGAATTGTCACTGAGGTATATAACATTATGTTATATTGAAGAAAGTGTAACATAGTGCTAGACATATATCTGCCATTAAATATTTTATAGCTCCATTAAATTACAAAGGTTTTATTGGTTTCTGACATGGGAGTCAAACTGTTGATAAATCATCAAATTTTGTCCAATTATGAAACAAAATAAATGTTACAATTTTTTATTTTCTCAAAATAAAACGACAGCTTCTGAAGGTTGGGAAGAGAATAGTGAGAGAGAAACTAGAAGGATAAAAGAATGAGGCTAGGAGGACAAATGCATCTTATAAAATTGGAAGTGTGTGACTGAAAGATCAAGGTGTCACTGGTGAGTATATATGGTACTGAACAATGGTAGATTGTAGTAAGACTGGGTGAGAAAAACAGATCATGAGACAGAAAAACAGGTGACAAATTTTAAATTTTATTTTGAATTAAAAGTTAAAAGATCATGTACCAACTTCTGGGATCTAAAAGTTATAATATATTCATAGATTTAAAGACCATCACAAGAAGATACAAAACCAGAATGTGGGAACATGAAATGTAGAACTTATATCTATAATGCTTACCAGTAAGACATTGAGAAAGAAAGATGTTAAGTCTGAAAATGACCTGGGGTGCATAGTGATACTCTCCCTCAAACAACAATAACGACAGTTTTTAAAATGAGGACCCAAGTTGGATCTGACCTGAAAGCCTCCTCCCTAAGGACTAACTTTCACAGTAACAAAGAGGGTCATGAAATCTTCCTAAGGAAGAAAACAACTAACAGTCCTACCCAGATATGACACCTGTGACCCACATCAACAAATAGCATAATACTCTTAAGGGTGTAATACTGGCACAAATATCTTGGTGGTACCAACAGCTCTCTAACTGGACTTAAGGCCCAATCAACAAGAGAGAAATCACACCTGATACTAGAAACCTAGCCAACTACCTGGGGCTAGTGAAGTCATGGAACTGGAGGAGAAACTTCAACCAGAACCTGACAAAAACCAGCATAATGCTTAATTGCACTTTAAGCATTTATCTTTACACCAACAAATAAGTAGAGGACTTATCACTCATCAGGGCAACTTCTCTTTGCAACGGATGGAGACCACTATAGAAAACTACAACTGATCAAATTGTCAGCAAAAAGAAGAGTGATCAATGTAAAGGCATCTGGGAAATATTCAAGCTTGCTCTGAAATGGAGGAATCACAAAAGTGTGACAGGAAGCAAGAGGACCTGCAACACAAGTCAGCTCAGTGACGCAAAAGCCTCCAGGACTTCTCACCTAACCTTGAATCCCAGTAGGTAAAGGTTCACCATATAGAAACAAAATAAGAGTGCCTTCTCCCTGTTGCCAAACTTGCCCTTCAATCACAAGGGTTCCTATGGCTCAAAGTCTCCAAACACAAGCAGATCTTTTAACTTTTAACTCTCACAGACTAGTATATAATGCTCAAACCTCCCCTATCTTCATCATCTCACTATTCTTCATTCAATGACTCTGATGCCTTAGAACACTGTGTCCAGGGTTCAGGTATGTAAACCTCACAAGCAGGGCCTTAGATCTGACTTGAAGGGAGACTTTGAGAGAAAGCTTAGCAGAGCAGGATGAGGAGGTGGACTTTGTCATCATGGGACTAGTGAGCTTGATCAGGGGCCTTCAGAGGTTTCTTGTGCTCTGTTTGGAATAGAGCTACATACTTACTATTCCCCCATAGCAGCCCTGATCAAGCTCAGATATTCAGGCCCAGTTGTCAGTCCTAAAGGATGCTACTGAGTTGGGAGGGTCAAGGCATAGTCACTGTAGCTGGAAGTCCCTTGGGATGGATACACAAGTACACCTTGCTGGGCACATAAAATCTGGACTGTTGCTGCCTGGCAGCCAACCCCACACCAGGCCCTAACCACAGGCAATGTATTAAAGCCCTGAATCCTTACCACAGACCACAGAAAAGGAATAGGGGAAGTCAATCAAGGAATGCCGGATCCAGAGCTCCTGGCAAACCACTGCTATTCCATCACACCTTCTCCATGTAGATCTGAATGTTCACATCCAAGTGGACCCTGAGCATTCTCACATGCTCACCCATGCTAGAAACTAGAGATTCTGTCCACTCACAACCATGGCACTCTAGACACAGGCCATGAACTTAGGTGTGCATGCCCTAGTTGTGAGACTCATCTAGCAGGCAGAATGTACCAAGTGTATGCCAAGGTGTACATCACCACCCTTAGGTACATTGCACACACCAGCTTTTTGCTGGTATCAGTGCTTCAGCTTCCTCCCCCACTCATTCCTTAGAACTAGATAATAATAGCTGCACAAGTTCTAGTGTTCAAGGGTGAACTTTTGGTGGAAATCCCAGAGGAGAAGGCTCCTGAAACCAATTCCGTGGCTGGCTTCGCCACTTATGGTACCTTAGGGACACCTTTGTGGCAGCATACCAGTGGGGCTGGCTCTTTGCTATATTCTATCCTGGATCTTCCAGCTTCTGGGATCCAAGTCCACTGATGGATTCTTGTGAGAGATAAGACATCTACCGATCCAGAAGACTTTCCCCATGGCTAGGCTCAGACTGTGGTATGACCTCACGTCTGAGATTTTTTTTCCTCTTTTTTTTTCTTTTTGGATTTTTTGAGACAAGATTTCTCTGTTGTAACTCTGGATGTCCTGGAACTCACTCTGTAGACCAGACTGGCCTCGAACTCACAAGCTCACAGAGATCCGCCTGCCTCTGCCTCCCAAGTGCTAGGATTAAAGGCATGCACCACTACCAACTGGCAAAGCCTGAGATTTTTCAAGCACCCCTACCCACACAGTATAGGACTCTGGGCTCCAGACTCTGGTTTCCTCCTTTCCCTAGGCCCCTCCAAGAACTCACACTCAATCCCTTGCTCACTCCCAAGGAGTACAAGAAGTAATCACTTCAAGTACAGGCTGTTCCCTGCCTTCAGACAATTTGGACTTACCTCAAAAAGCCCAACAATGTACCCCAAATTGAGAAATAACACATTCTTCCTGGAAGCTCATCCCAAACCCAAGCAACCCAAGCTTCCTAGAGGTCTCACAACTATCCAGCTGAGGAGACATACCCATCATGCAACCTGCCTGCAAAGCAACCTGCTTCCAGGCCCCTCCCTGACTTAGCTCAATGGGTTTTCTCTCCATGGACTCAGATCATTAGCACACAGAACCTCAGCAAGGTCCACCTAGCCAGTTGTTCTCAGATACAGTAGACCCAATGACCACAGGCTTGTCCCAAGATGGACCTACAAGGCAGTTCATACATAAAAATATTAAATTATTTTTTTACCATTTTTTTATTATTCTTTTGCTGTTGTTGTTGCCAGTTTGTTTGTTTTTGGTTTTGGATTTGATTTTGGTTTGGAGTGGTTGTTTTTATTTTTGTTTTGTTTTGTTGAGACAGGGTTTCTCTGTTGTAACTCTGGCTGTCCTGGAACTCACTCAATAGACCAGGCTGGCCTTGAACTCACAGAGATTCACCTGCCGCTGCCTCCCGAGTGCTGGGATTAAAGGCATGTGCCACCACCGCCTGGTTTATTTTTACTATTCTTAACCATGTATATCTGTGTGGGGTATGTGCACATGCATTCAGGGGCTTGAAGAGGCCAGAAGCATCAGATCCTGTAGAACTGGAGTTACAGAAAGTTTGAGCTACCTGAAGGGGGTGCTGGGAATCAAACTCAGGTCCTCAGAAAATTTAGTATTCAAAATTTTCATTATTTTATTATTTTTTTTCTTAAAAAATTGGAAGCTCCATTGAGCTTCTCCCCCATTTCATTTCACTTGGGAACTTTCCAAGTCACATTTTTCTGCTTTTAGATGAGGCAGGAATTTGTCAGTTGGAAATTTAGTTCTTGAATAAACCTGTTTCATTTGGGAAATTTACCTGTCTGGTCCTTATATGCATGCAAGTTAGCCAGTTGTGGTTAACACAGATCTTTCCTGCTCTAAATTGACTGAGTCTAAATTTTCATATAGTTAGAAAGCATTACTCAAAGCTCTTTGGAGCTGTAAAAAGAAAAGTTATATAAATTAAGACCAAGAAAGAGTAAGAATAAAGATTATTCTTCCTTTTGAGTAGGAGAGATTGAGTTTCTGTGACTCTGGTATACAAAATAAAAGTAAGGGATGAATCTGTTTGGATAACCATCTTTATTTTTTTAATATGCATTTATTTTGTGTGTATGTGTGTTGGCATGCACACGGCATTACACATGTGTGGAGATCAGAGGACAACTTGTGAAAATTACCCTGTCCTTCTACCATGTGGGTTCCAAGGATGGGACTCAAGTCATAGGCTTGGTGACAGATCTATTCTCTGAGCCATCGTGCCACTCTTGAAATCCTTTTTATCCTATCTATCTATCTATCTATCTATCTATCTATCTATCTATCTATCTATCTATATTGTACGTGTGTGTGTGTGTGTGTGTGTGTGTTGTTGTATGGTGTGGCATATGCGCCTATTAGTGTTAGTGTGAGCCTATGTATGCAAGTACATGTAAAGGCCAGAGGTAGACGTTAGGTGTGTTTCCTCAATTGCTCCCATCTTTCTTTGTTGAGAAAGTTCTCTCACTAAACCTGAAGCTCATTGATTCAGCTAGGCTAGCTGGCCAGTGAGCTTCAGAGGTGGGCCTCTCTCCCTGGACCCCACCATTGGCCAAGCCTGGTAATCCAGGATTTCAGGCACATGGCACCACGTCCTCCTTTTTGTATGGATTCTAGGGATCCGAACTTGGATCCTCATGCTTGCACATCACTGAGTCATTTTCCCAGCCTTCAGGAAAATAAGATACCAAAGAAATCCATAACTAAAAACAAAAACACCACAGAGGAAAACAAAAAAAATTATACAACTTTAAAAATATATATATTTATTAGGCCTGTGCTCAAATGAGTTGGGGGCAGTGCATATGCATATATATGGAGGACAGAAAACAATGTCAAGTTGTTTATTCCTTTCACTGTGTGGGTTCAAGTGATCAAATGGTTAGGTGTGGCAGTAAGCGCCTTTACTGGCTGAGTCATCTCACTGGCCAACTATTCACTTTTTGAATAAACCCATGCATTGTGACAGAGACCTCACCACTCATTAACAACAATGTGTTATGTATCCTATAGAAAAATTGCCCTAACTTATGCTCTCCCCAGGCCATGGCAGAACAAAGGCTCCTTTTCTGCACAGCATCAAAGGAAAACAGACTGAATGACTTGAAATTGGTGCCTAGCAGTGAAAAAAAAATCTACCACCTACCACAGTCTATTTAGAGACTAATCATGGGTCAGCAGATTGTTCTCAACTGCCACAGAAACAAGCCCAGTAAAGCAGGTAAAATTTTCTACAGCCAGATATTCAGCATGATCTGTTTCACTTAACCCAACCAATTGATACAAAGGTAGATTGACAGCAGCACTGCTCTTATAAAGCCAAATTCTCATTACAAAAAGAAATGAAACTGAGAGCATACACATAGAAGAATCAAATTCTAAACAATGACACAGACAGATTTGACTGGAGAGAAGACATTATGTCTAATAGCCTCTTACGGAAGTCAGTGGCACATAGTTTCTATTTTCATGTATCTAGAATATCACAATTTAGAAAGCATCTACAGGATGCTTAAGGATCTACACGATCCATTATACCCAATTTACAAGAAAGAAGCCTGAGCTGTGAAGATGCATAGGAAGATGACTGAGTTGTTCATCTAATGACAGAACTGACGCAAGTATTTG
The DNA here is from genome assembly GCA_026225945.1 of Cricetomys ansorgei. Taxonomy (NCBI): domain Eukaryota; kingdom Metazoa; phylum Chordata; class Mammalia; order Rodentia; family Nesomyidae; genus Cricetomys; species Cricetomys ansorgei. Next base: position 2,167,190 of record JAMJFZ010003399.1, read on the forward strand.
GGTACCTTTTTTTTTTAACATGCTAACAAGTGTCTAGTTTGAACAGAACCACACTAAGCACTCTTTATTATTCATTCTAGGACTTGAGTGTTCACAAAGAAATGTGGCATCCAAGTAGGAAATGAAGATTCCCTCTGTGTCAGTCGTCAGTTTAGCTTGGTGATATACAAAAGTATCCATTTGATATGTGGTTTAGAGGAAATCTTTTCTTTCTGGCTATACTTTCTTTTACTGTGTCACTGAACTTAGAGGTATGGTCCTAAGATACTATTGAATCTCGCCTTTTACTGAGTCTCAATAAATTGTGCAACTATTCTGTAATATATAGTTATGGTATACCAGGAAATAGCTCATTCACCAGTCTACTTTAGAAGTACTGATACACTATTTCTACATACTACCTAGACCTAGACCAGACTCTAGATAGTGTTTCAGAGACAACAAAGAAAATAAAGGCCCATCATCATATAACACATGAGTAGCATTTCCTAACCCAAGCAGTATTGGCTTTCACAATACCATTCTACCACAAACCAAAACCAATATAAAGGAATAGATATTAGTAATTCCATTTTTTGAGATCTACTGGCAAAGAACCTTTATAGCCTTCACCATGGACTTCCTTGACTATAGCACAATGGCACTATAAATGTAAACATAAGCATAAATATCCATGAGAATTAAAAGGTCTACCTAGGAGACAATATTACTATCAATCGTGAAACAGCCTAATACCATTTCTTGAACTGGTGACAGCATTGTGGCTGACACCTGTGTTTCCATGGTATTCCCCAAAAGTGATGTTAAAACCACATGTCTGCTTAAAATAACAAAAGAGATCACAAAGGTAAAATAAGTGTTCATGCTGAATACAATTTGAAGCAGACATGATATTTAAGGACTAAACACTGGTATTGTAGAAAATATTAGACTTTTAAGTTATGATTTATGTTCTGTCACTAGCATTCTAGGTCTAATTATACTATTCACTCTAAATTTGTATTATTGAGAAAGTAGTAATCAGTCATATGTGGCTAGTATGAATTGAGATATATATACATATATATAATATACATATACAATACCACATATACATACACACCATATTTCAAAAAACAATGAAGTATCATCATTAATTTTATAGTGATATAATATGCTATTCTATAATAGTTTGAATATAGTGGAATATATAATATAGAATTTAATTTCACTTGTAACACTTTTTCATGTGACTACTACAAAAATTCAAATTACATCTGTGTCTTTTATTCCATACTATATTTTCTAGTAGAATCATAATAACCAATGCTTTTAAACACCACCTACAACATAAAAGCATCTAGGTATTCTTTTAAAGGAAAACATCTAATTTCCAGAACTTATCTTTGAAGAGTCTTATTAAGCTGGCTTGAATTTTAATGGGGCTTTCCCTCATTTTAAATTTGTTTCTTTTATTTAGCATACAAAATAGCAGGTATCATTACAGCATTTCCATACATACTTTATTCTTATATTCTCTTCTCCTAACCTCTTTCCTACTCTCCTGGCTCCTCCTGCTCATCTTCTTCCTTGCCCTAATATGTACCTTCTGCTTTCATGTCACATGTATTCTATTGCTTTTTTTTTTTTTCGTCTCCTGGCCCTCTTAAGAGCTCTTCTTCCCCTCTCGTGATCCTTTTTCTAGTTTCATGAACTATACCCTGTGTATCAAAGTACGGTTTACTTCACTTAACATAGTACTTTCCAGTTCTACCCATTTTCCTGCAAATTTCATTCTTATTTACAGTTAAATAAAATCCCATTCTGTATATGCTCTCCTTCTACTTTCTTTATGGATTCATCTATTGATAGACATCGAGGATGGCTCCATTTTTTTGCTATATTATGAATAGTGCAACACAATAATAATGTGGATGTGCACATTATTTGGGAGAGTGCTTTGGCTAGTCTCCATTGTCAACTTATCAGTATTTAGACTCTCTATAAAAACATACTTTTGGGGATATATATGAGGATGTCTTCAGAAAAGTTTATCTGAGATTAAATAGACTAGATACCATTTCATAGACTAAGGCCCTGAACTAAATAAAAAAGAGAAAGTTAACTTAACATCAAAATTATTCTTTCTCTGCTTCCTGGCTGGGGACAACAGCTGTCTCATGTTTCTGCTGTCATGCTGTCATAGTTACCTTCAGTTTTCAGCCTAAACAGACCTAGAGTCACCAGGGAAGGGGGAACTCAACATAAAGAAGATACAAGCTCTACGTGCACAGGGATTCACACAAGTCCTTAAAGCTTGTGGTTATTGATGCGTTCCTTCTAAATACCTTAGGGACGGATTCATCAACCAGTAAAGCTGGGCTGGGACACAGATAACATTTTAAAGCATTAACGAAATAAGCCACATAAGCAGAGATTAAAACCACTCAGCCTAGAAGGAGACAAGAGGTAATTTTATCTATTCCCCTGCTTCAGGGTGGTGCCAACACCTAAATCCTATCGATCAATTAACTGTGCTTTATTAGTTCATAGCCCTTACAAGGATGAATTTCTCTTTCAACTAATATGGCCAGCCTTGATATATGGACCTTGGTAGAGCTAGTAAGGTGGTAAAAATGATTATAGCTATACTTACGATGAAAACTAAGACATAAGTAGCCATTTTTCAAGTACTTTATACTTGTCAAACAGTATGTTAAAATTTTAATTAGCATGTGTTAGCTCATTAAATCCTTAGAGAAAGTCTGCTGTGGTCCCTTTATCAGTTGAAAACCTTGCCAAAAACAATAATAATAAATTAAAAAACATATT